>CAWUFW010002616.1:0-709020 GCA_963921515.1 Calotriton arnoldi
CGTGCTGGCGGATGCAAAAACCACCAGTTACCGCCGGCACGCAGCAGTCCACACGCCCGCCCAATTACGATGCGAAAAGCAGGCCAAACACCGCCGGCAAGCCAGCAACACCGTCCGCCATCAAAGTGCGCCCGCACACGTAGCGGCGCAGCACAACTGACACACACCGTCCGACGAAACACGTCCCGCCCGGCGCATAAATTACGATGCCGCAAACAAACGGCTCCCACGGCAAAGAGACACCGCACGTGAAAGAGAGGCGGAAACACGGACGCAGAGCACGGACAACGAAGAAGCGGCACCCGGGCATGAATCCAGCACTGCAGGCCCTTCCCATGCTTCTGCTGATGCACCACCAAGGGCGCAACGTGCCGCGGAGACGCAGGTAGGCACACACACAACAAGTGCACGCAAACAGCGCACACAGTGCAAGAGGCGGAAAAAGCGGACAACCCCCACCAGCGCGTGCACACTACACATCCACCATTGCATCCACATATGACACACAGGCCAAATCCTAACATCGCGGAACACATGTGTACACACCACCTGGGACTAGGAACCAACCACCCCGTCACGGCCCCAAAGCGCCGATGACGCCGCCACACATGCGCACAACGCAGAGGCCAACCGCAGCGCCATGCATGCGTCGCACACAGACACAGGGACACAACCAAGCAGCACCACATCAGCCCCACCCCGAACGCACATGACACGTGACAGGCCGGCCACAGACATGTCCCCAACGCCCAATTCACGGACAACACCCAACGCCACACAACCGACGCACACATGTCAGTGAAGACACGCAACTGCAGGACACACCCCAGTGTAACAAACATGGCGTAGCACACAGCGGCGGCAACACCAGCTAGGAGAAGCAGGGCCCCTTCGGGAAGAGGAACGCCAGTACCACACTGAAAAACCCATACCACCCTGCACATATGAACAAGACACATGAAACGGAACACCAAAGAGCCCGGGGACCGACAACAGGTGGCCCAAGAATAACATCCACACACAAGGCCCAACGCAGAGCGGAAAGGCAGCCTGCCGCCCACACAAGGGAGAGCAGACAGCACTGAATGACCTTCCATTCCAACACCGAAACCACAGCCCTACGACAGAAGCCGGTGAATACAGCCATTGTCCAAGAATAGACCAACACAGGCATGCCGAGGGACCGACCACAGGGCAGATAGCGCATATCACAGAAGCACACAACGGACGGGGAAGAAAGAAGAAAACACTCCCCCATGTCGGCCACATGCAAGTTAATTGGAAGGAGTCACACAGCACTGACCTTGAACTGTCTGAGAAGCATGTGGGAAGAGGGCCCGTGTCCTCCAAACAAGCCAACAGAACACAAGTCCTGTCTCCCCACGACTACACAGAGCTCACAGCAACCCCGGAGCGTGCACATTGCAGACTGCACACACAGCCGGAGCACGCCACCTCTACGAACCGCTGCGAAATGGCAACCGCAACACACCTACCCAACTACGCCGAACAGCTCAAGCTGTACCAAACCAACACGATACATACATTGGGATGCGATCTCCTGTCCCTGCTGAACGTAAGTTACCGACTGACTTACCGCATCACATTGTTCAGCTGCGTCATGCCCGTCTTCTACTGTCGGAGGTGTCCCTACCAGCATCCCGTCGAGATATGCCTCTCCAACCCGGCATGTCTGAAGGCGGACCTGCTACCACTACTCCTCCCTCTGGACGCACACGACAGGGCCTGCTCTGCCTATGGGGGCATGGCGTATGTGGCCAACATCGCACGCGCACTGAAATGGAACCACTGTGCCTCCACACGACGGATCATCGAGAACAGCTACATCGAATGTCACCCAGCATGCCCCATCATGGTCCTCCAAGGGACAACCTACGAACAACACCTTGACAGCCACCATCCGCTTCATTGGCTGGCAAACATGTACACCACCAATGACATGGAAGCCCTGCTGGGCGGCATCGCATACCTGACAACCTGTAAATACGTCGGACCACAACGCAGGTTCCCCGAGTGACCTATGAAGTCCAACCCCGCACCCATGCTCAGCTTCCGCACGGATCTGGCCAGTCACCACCACAACAGCCATACCAAACGACCGGCAACTGTAACCACACCATCAACGACATCGCCATGACATCGGATATGACCGGGACATGCACACTGTTCCCCATCACATCCAGGAACACCGCATGCATCGTGGGAGGCAGTGGCATGGGCTCTGTGCATCGCACCCACATGGACGGAACTGCACGAACAACCAGGACACGACATGGATCCAGCGCACATGGACACACACACCGCTCAGTGGACATGAATAGGTCGCCTGGAGTCTGTGGGTGCTGCACCCCTCCCACCCCCGCCCCGGGAATCCCATACCAGGACCTTTGCATGGACGACAAGTGCATACAACAACAACACGACCCCAGTGACTGTGACATGTCCAGTAACCACCACAGTGCAACAACAAGTGGCACGCCGCTGCATGCACGCAAGCACATGCCCTGATGTCATCTCACATGCACGCGTGCATGAGGAACAACCGCAGCAAACCTGTCACATGGAACTGAGATGGACTGTGCCCATGATGCCGAGCGGTCTGGTAGGCTACATGTATACCGTCTGTGTCAAAGTCCGCAGCTCCGCAGCTATACGTAAATGTACATTAGCACAGCCTTGGCCAAGCAGATGTAACCCCACACCCTATCCCATTTGTTATCATGCTCAGTATATCCTCAACATGTATTCCGCTGCCAGTAGTGTCCACTATACTGCATCACAGAGGACAGAAGACTCAATATAATGTTTGAAACCAGAACTGTCTCCGCTGACTCATTTCACAAGTACGAATGAGAGAGGATGAGAGTATGTGAAGTACACGGCAGTCGTGACATGACCATGTAGTCCACTGGTATTGGATGTCAACGCAAATGAGTAGCACTACTGTGGAAGACACACATGTGTCGTGTGAAGTCGTATGGACGCAGTGCTCAGGTGGGTGGGTGCGACGGGTAGATGCGCACATGCCAAGTTGGAGCACGCCGTGTTGGGAGGGGTCATGAACAGTACACCACCGCTTCCCTGGGCATTGTGAGAGGACACCTGTCGGGGGGAGTGAACACGTGTGTGCACAGCAGCCGGGCACACGTACAAAGCGGTACCAGGCGCACCTCAGCCCACCCTCTGTGGACAAGCTGGATCCTGTTGTGCGCCCGCCATGCCCCTTGACAAGGCACACACAGCCCCAGTCGACCAGGTGTAACCCCAACATAGTCAATCCGCACAGGCGATACAGGGCACGGGATGGCAGTGGAGCATGGTGTGTGAGAGGTCTCCTCGCGCTCCTCCTGGTCATATCACGCAGGCAATAGAACCTCAACGTCTAGCATGGCACAAGTCAAATGGAAGTGTAGGGGGACGCACCACAGCACGAGCAGCACTGACGTCACGGGAGGTGGCTCGCACCATCCCATCCATTGCCCATCATACCAACCACGCCACATGCCATTGCGACTAAGTGCAAGCGCGTGCGCCACCACCCCGAGCCCTCCCCAGAGAGGCCAAAGAGTGAATGTGTGGGCCAACAGCCACAGACGGACGCGGCCTGGCCGCAAGGGCAGCCACAGCCACTGGGTGTCGCAGGTGGCGGATCCGGAAGGCGAAGACTGTGATGCATAGTCCATGCAGGCCGGGTCTCCATTTGGGGCACCACGCAGGTGGACGGCGTCCCGCCACACATCATACCCTGAGACAGCCCACTCGTGCAACTGGACCCACACATACACTCCTTGCCCTCTCTGGTGCGAGCTTGGGGCTGCCTGTGCAAGCGCTAGCCTCGCAGGTGAGCATGCATATTGGGGGCGAGGGGAGGACATGAGGGCTGGGGCGATGATGACTGTATCACTGTCAGTTAGTACAAGGGATGACCCAGATGTGGAAAGGAAGAGACGTGTCCCGTGTGTACTGCAACTAGTCGCCAATCCAACTACCCCCATGTCCGGAATGTAAGCCCGCACCTAGGCCCGCCCATCCGCCACATCGAACATACCACCAGCACGACAACCTTCCCATTCGAAACACTGACTGGGGGTGGCGACCAGTGAACAATCATGTGTAGCCTACCCACGCGTACATGTGGGCCCTCCATGATCCATGTCACCTGCGGCAAAGACATGACATGCGCAATGAGGGAAGTGAGGAGAGCGGCCCGCCCCACGCGCAGAAGGTGCATCAGCTCCACAGACCCAGCAGCGAGTCCAGCAGGGGTCACATGTGCAGGGGCAGCTGTGCCTGGTGTGAAGGCACATGCATATAGACAGCACATCGACCAATGTGTAGTCTGCCCACATCCACAGTCCATCATCATGCGGACATAGGAATTGAACACAGGGCAACACATATTAGTTGGTGCACCCACCGTGACCAACAATGCGCAATCATCGACGTACCCGCCCTGTGCATGGCCCCCACCCAACGGAGGCACATCCAGTGCCACCATCCCACACACACAAGCCTTCCACGGAACATGCTGTGTCCAATGGTCAGTACAGAGTCAGCGCCCATCTGGTGGATCCTGAACAGGAGACACATGCACACACATGCCAGCTCCCACTATGTACGTCTGCCACCTTGCACGTGCAATGCAACCTCTCACCTGTGACGTGTGACTGCAAGCACACAGCCGTCTTGGCATGGGGCTGTCAATGTGGACACCAGTCAATGTTTCGGGAGCTGTGATCCGTACAGTGCTGTACATAGGGTGCAGTGCTGACACCTACTACTGTCTCATATCCCCTCGTGCCACAGGTCCCACTTGTATTGGCCGCTCAGCCCGTGCCCACATCGTCGTCGTCGTGTGCCATACTCATCCAGCCTCGGAAGCAGTTCCATGCTCAGCAGACACTCATGTTGCCGTGGCGTTGCCGCTTGACGGATATGCAGTCAGTCCCCATCAGCACGCCCCGCAAGTCATTGGGGCCTAGATCCCCATGTGCATGCACATGGCAGTGGTATGTCTCACTTACCATTGCCATTGTTGGGAGACCTGTGTAAGTGTATTGTGGCCGTGCCGTCCCAGCTTGACAGCTGGGCTGTGGCTCATGTGCTTGCTCAGTCATGTCAGTGATGTGTATGCGAAATTGCTATGTGCCGTGTTGCTTTGACATGTGTCCTCTGCCATTTAACCCAGGCGGAGACCGAACATTGACCGCCCATACCAATTGCTGGCGGACATGGACGATACAGAGGTAATCAGGAAGTTTCGGCTGGACAGGCCAACTCTGCATCGACTGTGTGCCATGTTAGAGCCCCATCTCCGTCCCCGCAGGGTGTATCCGACTGCTGTCACCCCCACGGCTAAGGTGATGGCCGCCATGCATTTCTTCGCCACTGGGTCATTCCAGCACACAGTGGGCAGTGGAGGAGGGATGTCCCAGCCCATGTTCAGCAAGGTGCTGAGGGATGTACTGGCAGCCATGATGCTGTGCCGGAACAGGTACATCAGATTCCCCAGGGCTCGTGAATTGGCGGCAGTGAAGGGTGCATTCTATGCCCTTGGCAGAATCCCACACGTCGTGGGAGCCATTGACTGCACTCATGTTGGCCTTGTTCCACCACAGGCCACTGAGCACCTGTACCGCAACAGGAAGCACACGCACTCCCTGAATGTGCAAGTGGTGTGCCTTGCGGACATGGTGATCACCCACGTGTGTGCCAAGTTTCCAGGCTCGGCCCATGACGCACACATAATGCGCAACAGCATCTTGCCACGACTGATGGCCAATCTGCAACAGGATCGTGCCTGTATTGTCGGTGAGTATGTGGAGTGGTGTAGCGTGCTGGTTGTGCGATGCTGTCCCCTGTCCAGTTGGAATTGCAACGGTTCTCTGTGTCCCTCACACCCAGGTGACTCTGCGTATCCGAATGGGGCATGGCTGCTCAGTCCATTGAGGAATCCTCGCACCCCAGCAGACGATCGATACAATGAGGCACATGGGAGGACCAGACGTGTGGTCGAGCGTACCTTTGGCCTCCTCAAGTCCAGGTTCAGGTGCCTGGACCGCACCGAGAGTGCACTGGCGTACTCCCCACAGAAGGTGTGCCAGATAGTGGTGGCGTGCTGCATGCTGCACAATCTGGCCATTCGGAAGCAGATCCCCCTCATTGTGGATGACGGAGATCAACCAGGGCCCCAGCCCGCAGACCAGGACAGCTCGAGTGAGGTGGACAGCGGAGAGGAGGAAGCTGGGAATGTGCGCCAGCAGCTCATCGCCCGCTACTTCACTTGACGGTGAGTGTCCATGTACGACGGATGATGTGTCTGTATCTGTGCAGGTGTGTGTGTGCTGTGTCAGGGTGGCCGTATGTTCACTGCGTGCAGTGTGTCAACGCTCCATGGCCAGGGTAGTATGCCACTGTTGGTGACTGTGGCATTGTGCCCTATTGCTCTGTGCGATGTGTGTACATTGCTTGTAGTTGTTGACATGTACTGTGTGATGGGTGTGTGACACACTCATTGAATGTGCTCCTGTTCTGTCTCCCACCCCTAGGTCCCTACAGGCCCTCCGGATTCCATTGCCATGCCACGCATCAGGTGCCTTTCCGCCCAAGGTGGCCGTTGTATTCCGTACAAATAAAACACAGGGCACAAACAGCAGTTAGTGAAAAAGGTGCATTTATTACAAACTGTGACATGTGATTGTGTGTAAGGTGATGACAAAAGTGGTGCGTGCAGTGACAATGAGCTGTCGGTCATGGCTGCGTGATGATCAGGGTGTACCCACTGGTTCTATGTCCATAGTCCAACACACACATGCCATCCAGCTGGCTGTGTGGAGTGGGATCGTAGAGCAAGTCAATGCAGTGGCTGGTCAAGGAAGGCTGGCGGAAGGCTGGCTGGCTGCCTCACTTGCGACTGGAGCGTGCGAAGTCCTCCCGGGAGATCTGTTTCCTCTTCGGACGGCCCCTTCCACGTTTGGGAGGGGGTGTGTGGTGGCGACCTGCTGGTGGTGGGTGAGGTGTGCTCACTGGCTGTGGACGCAGGGGAAGTGGACACTGCTGCCCGAGCCTGCGCCCTAGCAGGTGGTGGCGGAGGTGGTGTTGCTGGCCTTGCCTGTGACCCCACCGCCACCACCAGCTGGCCCATGAGGTCCACGAGTTGGTCCATACGGGACACGAATTGGCCCATATGGGCGTCCATGGACCTCAGCACCCCCAGCACCTCCCGCGTGTCAGTAGCAGACCTGGCCCATTGTCCTTGGGCCTCTTCATAGGCCCCAAGGACTCTGGCCATTTGAGGCAGGGCATGGCTCCCAGGGGAGGCTGGCGTTTCCCTGACCCTGCTCCTCCTACCAGTCCTGCTGCCACCGGCCCTGCCCACTAGCCACATTGCACACCACGGTCCTCGCTGTGGCTCCCAGGGTGGATCCAGTCGGCCGGGCCACCACCTGCGCTGGGGCTGGTGCCAGCGAAGACGTGGTGGTGGTGGAGGCGGTGGTGGTCGGTGCGGCGATGGTGGCGGTTGCGGCAGTGGTAGTGGCCGCAATGACCGTGGGTGTGGCCGCAACGACAGTGGCAGCAGGGGACTGGGACTGTTCAGCATCCCTGGATGATGGGTTGGTGGGTAGGAGGGATCCTGGGGAGCGGCTGGGCCCTGCCACGCCAGATGGGCCAGCTTGGTGGTCCGTGTCCGAAGAGGAGGACAGATCCTCCAGATCCGTGTGTCCTCGTTGGGGGCTTGTAGGCTGGCTGTGCTGGCTGCTGTCTCCATCCCCAGCATCCAGCAGTTCGTCACCTGTGGAGAGAATGAGATTTGTTATTGTGTTGCACCTGGCGAAGTATGTATTAGTCGTCTGACATTGGCAGTTCGTGCAATCTCGTACATGGGTTTCCCGGAGGCGAGTGTGTGGCTGTGGCATCTGTAGTTGTGTGTGCTAGGCAATGGGACTGTGTGCTGTGCACATGTGGCATGGGACGGATTGGCCATGCCGATGGGTGTGTTGCTGTGCCCCTACTCATTGTGACTCTGGTGTATGCGGGCTCCTGGCCCATCCTGGGTCTGGTTTGTACTTTGCTTTTGGAGTTCATATGGAACGCTTAGGAACGCATATGGCAACATGGGGGCCATGCCCCAGATTCGCATTTGGGAGGGGATATGCTTTTGGGGTTCAAATGGAACGCTTAGGAACGCATATGGCAACATGGGGGCCATGCCCCAGATTCGCATTTGGGAGGGGATATGCTTTTGGGGTTCAAATGGAACGCTTAGGAACGCATATGGCAACATGGGGGCCATGCCCCAGATTCGCATTTGGGAGGGGATATGCTTTTGGGGTTCAAATGGAACGCTTAGGAACGCATATGGCAACATGGGGGCCATGCCCCAGATTCGCATTTGGGAGGGATATGCTTTTGGGGTTCAAATGGAACGCTTAGGAACGCATATGGCAACATGGGGGCCATGCCCCAGATTCGCATTTGGGAGGGGATATGCTTTTGGGGTTCAAATGGAACGCTTAGGAACGCATATGGCAACATGGGGGCCATGCCCCAGATTCGCATTTGGGAGGGGATATGCTTTTGGGGTACATGCTGTGAGCCATGGGTGCCGAACGTGACATGTGTTGTGGCTGCATGACAGTGCATGGTCTGAGGTGTGTGCATGCCTGACATGCCCTGCATATTTGCTGTCTGTTGTGGTTACTGGACATGGCATTGGACGCATCGTTATGAGTGAGTGATAGTTGTGTGCCAGCCAACGTATTGCAGTTGTCCCATCTCCTTGGTGTGCGTGCTGCCCTGTGCCATGTGCATCACTGCAGTGCTCGGGGGGTGTGGCCCATGTTGTGTGTTGTTGCTCACAGTGTGTCGTGCGCTTAATTGACTTCTGGCACATGGTTGGTCATGGGCATGTGTCTTAGCGTGACTGCTGTATGTGTGGCAGCTGTGCGGATGACATGCCTTTCATGAGACTGGGGCTGACGGATGGGATGGATGGTATGTTGTATGTGCATGGTGTGTCTGTGAGTTTGATGGGTTCAGTGGTGTTCGTGTGCATTTCTGTTGTTCCGCTCTGTTGCGTCTAGTGTTGTTTGTCTTACATAGGCGTAGTTGTGGGGTGTGGGGTTGACAGGCAGTGGGGGCTACATGGACAGGACTTCAATGGTGTTTCGGTTGTGTGTGATGAGTTGCACAGTGGCTGCCGTGTGGGACTATATTCAGTGTGGCTTGTGCATGCAGACGTGGCTCCTTGGGTGTTGCTATGTCTGTGATGGGTCATGTGGGGTGTGAGTCTGTTGTTCATGTCCGTGTGCACATTGTTCACTTGTTCGTGACGGTGGGCGGTGCTGCGTGTTCGTCTGCTACGTGACATGTCCCATGTGTTGGTGGTGTTATGGTCCTCATGCCTCCAGTAATCCAGCCCTGTCCAGTTTCCCACCTGCAAGTTGTTCGTGCGTGCACTGTACTGGATGCCACATGGCTCTAAGCGGGGGTGCTCCATGTTGCAGGTCTGTGGGGGTGGGGGGGTGTAGTGGGTCGTGGGGGTGGCTGTACACCCACTGACACCGATTGCTGTGGACCGTGATGTCTGCCTTTCGGCTGTCGTTGTGCACTGCGGTGGCTGACACGTGGCTGTGGGGTGTGGGGGATGCTCCTCCTTGCTGTGCTGTGGGACTGGGGCCTGGTGTGTGTTGTACTTGGGCTGTCCACCGTCCCACCCACTGCACTTTGTGTTCCTGCCACTTACCTGTTACTTGTCGGTTAGTGCAGCTGTGGCGGACACATGGGTGTGGTGGGTGCTCGTTGTGGCGCTTCTGGCATATTTGGGGACCTGTTGGTGGTTACGTGGCTGGCTTAGTGTACACATGTCCCCACGCATCTTACAGTTGTTCGGTTTGGGCTGTGTGTGGTAGTGTCTGTTGCATGTGTGTGTGATGTGTTGTGTATTGTGTGCTGGACATGGGGGTGTTTGTCCCTGGGAGCTGTGGCATGGTAGTTGCGCATGTGAGTACATAGCGGTGTGCTGGTATACATTAGTTTGTACTTACCAGCCTCCACTCCCCCTGCTAATCCGGCGAGGATCTCCGGATGGATTACGACTCGCACCTTCTCCTCCCACGCTTTGAAGGTCTTAAAGAGCGCGGGATTCCCTCCGCCAGTGACGGCAGCCAGCTCTCTGTTTTTGCCCTCCTTCTTCTTGACCAGGCTTTTTACGTCATTCCAACGTTTGTTTATCTCGACTCTGTTCCTGGGCAGGGTTCCGACTGCATTGACCTGGTCTACGATCCGGTTCCACATTCTGTTTCTGGTGGCTAGTGGTGTGTGCTGGACCATGTTCCCATAGATTTGTGGGTACACCTTGATGATCTCGTCGACCATGACCGTCAGCTCCATGGGCGTGAACTTGGGCATCCTTTGTGGTGCCATGGTGTTTGTGGTGCTGGTGCGGTGTGTGTTGTGTAATGTGCAGGGGGTTTGTGGTGCGGGTGTTTGGTGGTGGTGGGTGGTGGTGGTGGTGGTGGTGGTGTTTGGTGGTGGTGGTGGTGGTGGTGGTGGTAGTGATGTGTGCGTTTCTGTGGTGTGCTGCTGTCCTTGCTGTGTCACTGTGTCCTCTCCTCTCCTCTCTGGTTTGCAATGTAGCAAGGGGTTGTGGTCTGTGGGAGTGCTGCTTTTGTACTCACCTATGTGGGTGTGTCCTCATGGTCTGTTGTTTTCAGGTGTGTTGTGTCTGGGGTTCTGGCCTTTGTATTTTTTGTTTGTCCGGGGGGTGTTTTCGGGATGTGTACTGTGCTTGTGTATTTGTGCGTGCCTTGCTGTGTGGACTTGTTGGCCATGTTGTGTGCTATTGGTTTTGTGTGCGGATGGTTTCTGTGCAGGTACGTTGGCGCCATGGCTTCTGCCGTGTCGATTCTCATCGGCGTTGTTTGCGCTGGCGGGCGGTATATTTGTTGTTTTCCGCGCTCATGGCGGTGCGATCGTAATTTCACGTGCGGTGTGTCGGCCGTGTGGGCGGGCGGTTTTGTGTTGTCGTGCGTGTTTCCGTCCGTGGCGGGCGGTTTGACTCCGACTCGGACGATGGCGGGCGGTATTTTGTGTGATTTTTCCGCCGATGGCGGTTTTCGGTTTGTGTACTCATAATGGCGTGGTCGGTGTTCAGGCGGTGTGTGCGGGCGGATTTTTGCCGCTTCCATGCCTGGCGGATTCTTTTACGCCGGGTATCGTAATGGGCCCCTTAATTATTAATACATTTGCCTGGACCTAACAGGTTAGTGACTTTATTGCTAGTGGTGGACTACCATCCACACCAATTACTAATTCAATGTTTTTTACATTGGTATTCATCGCTGGGATGCAGGACTAGTATTTAGTACTACTACTCAGTAATTAAAGTTAAAATTTAAAAAATCCTAAAGTAAATTGCCAGCAAACATTCATTTTGAAATTTTAATTGGAATAAGGTTCTGATTGAGCCATTTATGGTTTTTTTGGGTGAATTATATGTTTTAGTCCAATATTTGGCCAATATTTGAGCCCTTAATTATTTTTGGAAACATGGGGGTGGATCTGTCTAACATGGAGAGCCTTTGTATGGCATAGCTGAAGAACGTGTACAAACAGAGAGAAAACTGCAGTTCAGCCAGTAATTTAAGAAGAAGAATTTCAAAGAAGCCCTCAGGGCCTGGAAAAAAGGGCCACCAGCTAAAGACTATTACAGAGGTCAATTAAGAGACTGAGGAGACCTAAGAAGTGGAAAGGACAAGGGATAACTTGTCCTGAATTTAGCTCTGTACTGCACCTCCCAGGGCTGGGAGTGATGCGGGCTCTGACTGCCTAGGCTCTTCTAAGCATGGTCATCTGCCAAATGATCATCTGCCAAATGGAGTACAGGGAAAATCAATCAGCAAGGGAGCTTCAGGTCAAATTGGCAGCTATAGTCTTGGTTAAGCGAGTTGGTGTGTGCGTGGCTGTATTGGAGAGTAAGTGTCTGTGTGAATGGCTGCATGAGTTGTGTGAATGCTTGTATGGATAGGTGAATGGGTATATAAGTGGTTATGTGGGTGTGTAAGTGAGTGGGTGAGTGCTTGTATGGGTACGTGAGTGACTGTGTTGAGAGGCTGTATGGGTGAGTGAGTGGATATGTGAGTGAATGCATAGGGAAATAAGTGGGTTTGTGAGTAGCTATATGGATGAGTGTGTGGCTATGTGACTGGCTGTCCAAGTAAGTGACTGGTTGTATGAGTGGCTGTATGGGTGAGTGAATAGTTGTGTGAGTGGCAGTATGAGTGAGTGAGTGGGCATGTGAGTGGCTCCATGGAGGAGTGAGTGGATGTGTGAGTACTGGTATGGGTCTCTGTATGGGCATGTGTGTGGTTGTTTGGGTGTGTGAGTGGGCATACAAGAGGTTGTATGGGGTGTGAGTGGGTATGTGAGTGGTAACTATAACTGCTGAATTTCACTGGTTTTGTGCGAGGGTAATAACATCCCTGTAACCTTGGTTTTTTTGAGAGAATTTCTAGGGCTTTTCAAATTCTATTTCTTAACTATAACATCCCTGTAAACTTTGTTTTTTAAGTAAATGTCTATGTTTTTTTAAGTAGTAGTCATGTCTGCAGGCTGGTGCAGAAAGGGGGCAGGGCCTTCGACCACCTCTCAGGAATCAGGCTGTGTCGGACTTACTGGAGGCAACAGGAGGGATGATTCTTGGCCCCTAAAGACCCAAAGCAGCCAATGGTACTACAACCCCTAACCAGTAGTGCTCAAGGAGGCCTGTTTGACGAGTAGTGGAGAAAGGGGGCAGGGCCCCCGAAGACCTCTCAGCAATCCCACTGTGTGGAACTTACTGGAGGTAACAGGAGTGCTTGTTGGCCGCTAAGGACCTTCAGCAGCCAAAGGGACTTCATTCCTCAGGGCCAGGTCTTTTCTTTAGTATCTTTCTAAATATATGGGTGGGGGCCCCACTGCCCCCAACCCTAGGCGATTTCAGCCCTTGGGACCCCACTTTCCATTTTTTTTTTTAAAGTGGAGAGGGGCCACATGGCCGCCCTCCCCGGGCTGATTTTGGCTCCAGGGACCCCATCCCCCAAGGCCCGGCCATTAACAGATGGGGTGGGGTTGCTTGTACCCTCTCCCCGTGCCTAATTTGGCCCCAGGGACCACATCCCTGGGCCTGAACTCCATTCTGGGTGCCCTGGTCCCAGCCAAGGCACCCAGTCACTTTCATTAGGGGCCACGGGGGAAACTGAAGGCCCTTGCAGTCCCTGCTGGCTCCCTGCCTCTTGCAGGAGGCTGTATTCGTTTCACAGACAGGGAGCTGCTTTAAAAGGCATCTCCCTCTCTGTGAATGCAATTCTGCTTCGTTTCCAGAAAGCTATTGTACTACTGTTGACCCTGGTGCGATCCATTCCTGCAAGTGGGGCAGCAATGTTGTAGATCCCTGAACATTCATGCAGTTTATGCCACAGAAATGCACAGAAAAATAGTGTTTTTATTCAACATTTTATATTTGCAGGGTATTCTGGGTAAGAAAAGGTTGGGGGATCCGCACAAGCCACACATCCCTGGAATCCCTTGAGTGTCTAGTTTTCAGAAATGTCTGGGTTTTGTAGGTTTCCTTAAATGGCCGCCGTGCCCGGGATGAAAAATGCAGATGCCCCCATTGCAAAACCAGGTTGTTTTGTGATATTTAATTTTGATGCCGCCACAATAGGTTTTGGGCCCGTCCCTGTCGTGGGCACTAGGCCTACCCACACAAGTGTGATAAACATTTTATAAGGAGCTTTGGGGGGATTCCAGGTCGATGGAAGTTTGTGGCTTCCCACAGATTCCAGAACTTTCCATCAGAGAAATGTGATGAAAATGAGTTTTTTGGACAACGTTTGAGGTTTGCAAGAGATTCTGGATACCAGAATCTAGTGAGAGCCACACAAGTCACCCCATCCTGGATTCCCCTTGGTTCCTAGTTTTCATAAATGTAGAGGTTTGCTAGGTTTCCCTATGTGCCGCCTGAGCTACCGCCCAAACTCCTTGGCTAGGCAAATTACAAAAAAAGAGTCAGTTTTCATTGGAAAAATGTGATGTGTCCATTTTGTGTTTTGAGGCCTTTCCTGTTGCAGGTAGTAGGCCTACTCACACAAGTGAGGTGCCATTTTTATCAGGAGACTTAGGGTAACACAAAATAATAGAACAAGTGTTATTACCAATTGTCTATCTCTGCATTTGTGCCTTCCAAATGTAAGACAGTGCGTACAAAGGAAGTCATTTTGAGAAATGCCCTGTAATTCACATGCTAGTATGGGCACCCACGAATTCTGAAATGTGCAAATAACCATTGCTTCTAAACTCCATATCTTGTGCTGATTATGGAAATACATAGGTTACTTGATACTAATTTTTCACTCTTTATATTTTTAATCACCAGATAATTTGCTGTATACCTGGTACACAATGAAAAACCATTGCAAGGTGCAGCTTTGAGTTATTGGCTATGGGTACCTCAGGTTCTTGGTGAACCTACAAGCCTTATATATTTACACAACCAGAAGTGTCCAGTGGACGTAACGGTTTATTGCTTTTGAAAATCTGCCATAGTTAGAAGAAGTTACAGATGAAAATGTAGACACAAATGGCTGTTTTTTAACTCAATGTCAATATTATTTTTAACTCAATGTCAATATTTTTTTTATTTCAACTGTTACTTTTTTATAGTAAAACCATGAAGGATCTACACAAATTGCCCCTTGCTGAATTCAGAATTTTGTGTACTTTTCAGAAATGTATAACTTTCTTGGATCCACCATGGGGTTCACACCCATTTCTACCACTAACTGGAAGGAGGTTGAAAGCACAACAAGTAGGAAAAATGGGCTATGTCCCAGTAAAATGCAAAATGTCTGTTGAAAAATTTGGTTTTCTGAAAAAAGTCTGGCTGGTCCTGAAAGCTGTGAAGATGGTGCTTTTAGTACTGCAAACACTTCTTTGATGCCATTTGCAGAACAAAAAACAGATGCTTTCTTCGGTAGCACTTGTTTCCCATTTTTTCCCCCGAAAAAACAAAATTAAGATGTATTTTGGCTAATTTCTCGGTCCCCTTCAGGTGAATCCACAAGTCCTGGGGACCTTTAGAATTCCCAGGATGCTGTAAAAAAAAAGATGCAAATTTGACATGGATACCTTATCTAGAAAAAGGTTATGGAGTCCTAAGCACAAACTACTCCAAATAGCCAAAAACCGGGCTCAGCACTGCGGAGAAGGGGAAGGGCCAGTAGTTAAGGGTTTAATAATTCACTTTC
Source organism: Calotriton arnoldi (assembly GCA_963921515.1). Taxonomy (NCBI): domain Eukaryota; kingdom Metazoa; phylum Chordata; class Amphibia; order Caudata; family Salamandridae; genus Calotriton; species Calotriton arnoldi. The sequence continues at coordinate 15,309 of CAWUFW010002616.1, forward strand.
TTCCTATGTAAATATACTCTGACCATTTTGTACAAGGTCTGTGTATATAAGCTAAGAGTATGGAAAAACAAGATATCAATGTCATTCATTATTGTTCAGTTCTGCAGTCAGAAGTCAAGTAGAAACTATACTCATCTTCCATAAAATAGTGTACCAAGACAAAGCTTGAGTGAGCTATTCTAAACAGAAGGAGAGGGGTTAGATCACATGTAATTCCAATATATTTATGTTAACATGTGCTTTCTTTTCAGTAATTCCAGTTTTTTGCTTTTTGTTTTATTTTTTTATTGAAATATAGTTGGCTATAAAGATTTGTTGCTCAGGAACATATGTTCACAATTACAGTTAAACCAAAGGGGATGATGGACGGAGTGTTGAACATTGCAAGCACTCACCCCCAGTCAACTGATCTGGGTTTAATCCATCATCATTCTTTAGCTCACTCCGCCACCCCAGTTCAGACATGGCTATATGCAAATCAGTCTGACCCTGTGCCTCATGGGAACAGTCCAGCCCGAACTGCCAAGCCATGTCTTCCCTGGACCGGAAACAAGCATCCTGGGACTGGTTTCGGGCTCACAGCCCTCATCAGCCAGGCTATCTTGAATCCAGTGGCAAAGTGAGCAAGGGACCCACGTCTGGGCATACCCTGCCAACTTAGGGCGAACAAAGCAAAACCAATGGCATGGTGAGCAAAAAAAACGATGGATTTAGGCCCAGATCTCTGTACTGGGGTGAATGTATGACATTGTTCTGCATTCTGTCCATCAATTGTTGTTTTTGCATTTGTCACCCCGAGTGGGACGGGTATGCCCAGACGTGGGTCCCGTGCTCTCCATGCCACTGGAATCAAGCTATCCTGGCTGAAGAGGGGTGAAACCCCGAAACCGGTCCTAGGATGCTTGTTTCCAGTCCAGGAAGGACCTGGCTTGGCAGTTCGGGCTGAACTGTTCCCATGAGGCACAGGGTCAAGACTGATTTGCATATGGCTGGGTTCAAACTGGAATGGCATGGTGAGCAAAAAAACGATGGATTTAGGCCCAGATCTCTGTACTGGGGTGAATGTATGACATTGTTCTGCATTCTGTCCATCAATTGTTGTTTTCACAATTACAGTTACACTGAAGGGCAGATTTATCAAGACATTGCACTGGTGCAAAATCACAGAAAATCTCTATTTTAAAGTAAAATCATGTTTGTACTCTAAAGTATACCTACAAGTAATGCAAATAAAGCATTGTGCTGCGTTGTGTTACTTTGCATCAAGGTTGCAACCCATGGGAGTTACATGGACATATCCACGCTGCAACTCATGGATTTGACACAAAGCCCTGCCTGGTAAAATTGATAGACAGAGCTTTGTGCTAAAAACTAACACCTTCTTGGCATAGGTCTTAACAAAAAAAAAAAAATTCATTTATAGCACTATATAGCACACATTCAATGTATGAAATGTGTTCAATATATTTAATGCATAGAATTTGTACTGGAAGTTTATCCTTCCATTAGAAAACCTATTATAGACCTCACACACCCATACTCGCACTGTAGTGCGAATGTGCTAGCACTGCAGAAGAGAATATCAGCACAACGTCGTAGTAGATCTCTGCAACACAGCAACTTTTGTTGTGCTATTTTTTTGTAATTGTGCCCCTAAGTATTCTAATGATAAAATATCTCTTTATCTTTGAGCGATCTACTACAATCTGCAAATCGCCTTGACTCCAGAATTGACAAGGTAGCGTATGAGTCCTGTGTCTCAGTTTTTTCTCTAAAAAAGTAATTCCCCTTTCTCCATTTTTACCACTGACCTTCATTTTCCAGTGTACGTGGTCATTGACGGGGATATGCGAGGTGGAAAAGACTATCACTTCCATTGAATCCTGTGCATAAGTTTAGAGAAGGCAGAATGGAAAGATGCAAGTCCAGTACTTTTGCTCATAGATGATAAAAGCTCAAGTTCATGGGTTTTGCCACCTTCCTTGAGAGCTAGGAAGTTGTTTTTGCATAGTCGTGTTCATCAGTGATACCAAATATATCCTTAGCTCCTCCTGAGATGTTCTCTTGAGATCAGATGTGGAATGTGTGCTAGAAAGTCATATAATTGTTTTATAGATACAGAACTGTTGAGCCTAAAACAAGTTACATTACCACATGTGATCATCTCCTAGTTTAGACTGATTGGTCAGGAGTAATAAGGGCATCACTTCTTTTATCAGTGCCTCCTAAGTGAGGTGAAAGCTGTCTTGGCATAATGGGTTAATCCTCCTGCTAAATGAGATGAGCTCAGAACTAGTGGTACTGTTTGCTCACTGTTAATCTGAGAGTAAATCAGAAAGGACTAAAGTACTAGTAGTCTGGCATATGACAGAAGTTGCTAGGATATTGGAGGCTCCTGAACCAATGTAGTTAAGTATAAGTGGGCCTATGACTTAAGAAGAGGAAGGAATGTGCAAAGGTCAGTGCTTGTATTTTGGGAGATCATGACATTTTGAAAAATACGGCAAAAGTAAATTCAAGACTTTAAGAGGTAGGTGGAGGGGGTGCTACCTACAGAGAGGACAAAGTTGTCAAAAAACTAGATTCATCTACTATGAAAGGACCTGTCTTACTGAGAGAACTTAAGCCGGTTCCCAGATGGGTCATAAATACTTTCCAGTCACTAGCGGCACACATGATAACTCCTTTAGAGATACTTTTGTCATAAGCCAGAAAAAGTGGTTTCATGCCCTTCTGGAGCTTTTAGCAACTATAAAATGATTAGCTTTACTCAATTGTTACACATTTCAATCTTTCAATTGTTACACTTTGTAGCAAGAAACCCCCTGCGGAAGCTGAGGATTGCGCATGTGCGAAGCAGAGATGGTGCAACACCGCGTCTGTGTCGGAGCCCGCCGCAAACCGCAGACAAAATCTGTGCTTTCTGTGCTTCTGCGACTTCTGCCTCCTGCTGTCCTGCTGTCCGCTATCGCAGAGACTGTGCAAAGTTGAGGCACCTCACTGGACTGCCGGAGCCTGCCGCGAGTCGCAGCAGAAACCACGGTTGAAACCTATGTTTACTGTGCTTTCTGCACCTTCTGCTGTCCTGCTGTTGCTGAGACTGTGCGGAGACTGTGCTACGCTGAGGAACAGTGCTGGAGTGCCGGAGCCTGCCATGAGTCGCTCCCGAAACCTGTGTTTTCTGTGCTTCCTGTGCCTTCTGCCTCCTGCTGACCCAGAACCCTCGCCGTGAACCCTCGCCTTGATGGCGTGTGCCTCAACTTGGCTAACTTGACTCAGCAGTCCAGAGCAGTGCACAACGTATCGGAGTGGAGTGGCAGGGATCAGTAGCGGTGGTCTGCAGATGGAGGCAAGAGGCGAGGTGAGTCTCCTGCCACTTATACTTTTTAGAGCAACACAGTCTTTTTTCAAGGGAGAGGGTAATAACATTTCAGTAGTCTGTGCCGTGTTTTTGCATCAGCCGAGGACGCTGAGTCAAGCGAGCAGCAAGCGGTTAGGAGAGCTCTGTCACTCCGTTACCAACCCCCGGTCTTCTCCTCAGTTCTGAGCTCCCGAGCAGTCGGCAAAGCCCGATGATCGAGGTGAGGGTGCTGATCCGGAAACGGTGGCTGCCGAGAGTGTACCACAGGTGGTCCGTGGAGACGGCCCAGGTTAGCTCCGGGTGCAGCCTGCGGTCACCTAGTAGGTCCCACTCGCAACTAGGGCTACCAGGGCTAGAACTCCAGCACCCAGGCTACCCCCATCATCTTCCTATCATATGCCTACGTTTGTGCTGCAGTTGTAAACTGCCGGCTGTGGCTGCGGCAGGGGCACACCTGCACCTGCACATTACCAGGTCCGGCTCAAGCACCAGCACCAGCACTTGTACACCAGCATTCAGACTGGTGAGACTAACGAAGCCTGACGCAATCGAGCATTCCCACCAAAGCATTTGCTGGAAGAATTGGGGCAAGGGTGGCATTGACGCTGATCACGCCATTGTGTGGGTGTGTGGGCGGAGCCGCAGAAGCTGTGGGTCGCAAGCAAGCTGCGGGCTCCTTGTTTTGTTGCACACCCCTTCCCCCTGCTGCCAGTTAGCATCAAGCCTCCCCCTCGCCCTCCAACACTGTAGGGGTGGCAGCACAGCGCCATAGCGGCTCAGTGGGACAGCCCAAGTGGAGTGGTGGAACAGAGTCACCCCTGAGCCCATGTCTAAGAGCAGACCAATTAAAGGAGAAGGAGCAGAGGGACTAACTGGGAAGCACCGCGCAGGTCCAGGTAGTAATCCTAGTAAGGGACCTCACAAAACCCCTGTATCAGACGGAACTGGGAGGATCAACCACTCCATCATTCCAGCAGTAACAACGCTCCACCGGATCAGATGGCCCGCTAAGACGGTCAACTCACATTGAGTGGCTCAGTGTGATGGGCCCCAAAAAGGACATTGGTCGCTCAACAATGGCTCAGTTGGAAAGGACAGCCTGCAATCGCCCATAAAAAGATTTACAAGGAGCACAACTCTGCCTTAGAGCCCTAACAAAATCCTCCAAGCTGCCTCGCAAAGGAGATCAATTATGCACTTCTTTCAAAAAGTGCCAGCCCCAGCACCACCCAGGATACTGCTCAGGGCTGTCAAATGGACAAATCTCAGGACGAACCATCCCCTGGTTCCGACACGCTCATCCTACAGGCAATCAGCAATACAAGTGAGAGCAGAAAGCCCTCTCACTGCCACTGCCCACATACTCCCAAAAGAGGATCATTTTCAAGCCCGGCAAGTTGGAGAGAGCAGGAAGCAGATGACTCTCTTCTTATCACTGAGACATGTATTGGTGACATTTTACCCACAACCAAAGAAAAGGCGTTCGACCCCTCAATCGATAGGAAATATGAGGCAATATCGACAAAAGTGGAACACGCTCCAGTGACAGTGGCACAAATCCACAGGGCCAAAAGTCACGACCAAGAAGGCCAGAATACCAAGCCTCTACCATCATCACCTACAGGCAATCCAACTTTAGATTCTCCAGTTGCAGGGGACCTTACTGCCTCCTCCTCCTGAAATTGGGGCAAAAGATTGAAAGAACTCTGGAGCTAAACCCAAAACTGCTGGGGCTATTAGAGCTTCCACTGGATTCCAAGGTGGACTGCAAGGTGGAATGCAATCAATCAAACAACAACGTTAATGAAGATCTACAAACAGTGTCCACAAACAAAAAAAACTGTTCTATAAGCAGAGCATTACTGTGGCAATCACTAAAGATGGAGGTCCAAATAGACCTCCTGCAATCGATAACAGTCCGCCTAGTTAATTTAAGTACCAGCGTGGAAGACCTGAAAAACAGGATTGTTCGGAATCTCGACACCAACCCCGGCCCATGTTCCTGCCCAACACTCATTGACAAGTGGGCTTATCTCCCAGAGGTGCTAGCGGACATAGGTGAGTTAGTCAGAGGAAGAAGGGACATATTGACTTCCAGTATAACAGATGGTCGGGCAGCCCCAAACAACCATCACCTTGCCCCAAGCAAGAAGAAGGTAGTCTCATCAGGCCCGAAGTCAACATATGGAGACAAACACAATCAAGTATAAAGACCGGGGAGCCCTGTCAAAGGGCTCAACACATTTCCTGGCAAACACAGGGTCAACAGCAGGGAAAGCGATGTTCCAATAACAATCATTCAAGATCTCGGCACCCCAAGCACAACAGATAGGCCAGATGCTCCCCTATCAAGGAGAGCAAAAAAAAGCTGAGGAAACAACTCAAAAAGACCGAAACAAAACGGAGACAACCACAGCCATTGAATGTAAATCATCACCCCCTACAAAGCGATTTTAAAAACAGACAGCTTTATCCAATATTCACAGGCATGCTGGGGGGCAAGACGGACGCCTCGTCTGGCTCCACACATGGAGACCATCAAGAGCAGACAATAACACTAAGACATCCTATTGCAAAAGTCCTTATGACTCCTGCCAGACCAAGCTCTCCTCCAGAGCAAGAAATAGTGGCTGGAACATGTCCCGCACTGGAGGACATAACCACTCAGGCAACGACAGCTATTTCACTGCTGTACACGGATGTCCTACCGCAACCTCAGCCAAGTATCGAGAAGCAGATAAGAGCATGGAGCACACAAGAATGGAAAATCGGCAACTAGGCAGGAAATAGCCTGAAACATCCAGCAAGTAAAAGCTCAGTGTTAAGCTCGGAAGTCCATGCCCCAGGAATAGGAGATGTTTCAACTATAGACTCCATAACAAACGTCCACGAGGTGGCTTTTACCCAGAGATACCACATTACGGGACAGCACGACATCCTGAACAGGAGCAATATTCTCTGCCTCTTCAAACATCTAGCCACCCTGGAACAAATTCTAATGGAAGTCCTGGAGTGGGTCAGATTTATGAGACTTCAGGGGGATACCCATGGCGAATCCACCAAGGTGGTTCTGAAGCAAAAGAGACTTCAACAAGTAGTTCTGGACGAATCACAACAGCTCACCGAGTGGGGCATAGATGTCCAGCTCCCGCCACAACTAAAATATCTGCATGTACTTGCACAGATCACCGGGGTCAAGGGCCCTTGGTCCGTCTTGCGCAGGACCAACAGCCATGGGGCACATAGCAGGAGTTGGACTTGCTCTAAGTCCCCCACGGGCATTAGGGTATCATGCCGTAACAACCATCGGGCAGTACTCGCAAGTCACCTTGCTCCAGATCAAACAGGAACATCAAGAATGCAGCCGCACTAATCCTAACAACTGTGATACCAGGCCCGGCCGGGTGGAGGCAAGGGGAGCAAACCCGCCCCGGCAGCAACTGACCATAATCTCTTTGAACATTGCAGGGATCAGTAAAATCACAAAAGGAGATAATACAAAGGAGTTCCTAGAGAAGGGCGATATATTATGCTTCCAAGAGACATGGGCTCTGTCCAGCACCCCATTGGCAGGGTATTACGAACATCAAGTAGCAGCGACAAAAAGGAACACCTTTGGTCGGCCATCAGGCGGACTGACAGTTTTTATAAAACACGCCTTTTGTGGTCACAGAAATTCAATCTACTACCCCAGGGATATACGTTCTATTGATCAGAGGCCTGAATCTAAAGTCCCATCCGCTTCGCCTCCTGCTAATAAACTGATACATTAATCCAGCACAGACCACCATGAAATATTCTATGGACACGCTGACACAGACTCTAGAAGATCTGCTAATCAAACATATATCCCTTCAGGTAATTAGAGGACTTCAATCTGAGTGATCTAGAAAAAGCTAACTTCCCTCCCCGGTGCAAGGGCCGAGCAGAACTTCACTACAATCTCTTCAAAAATCACAAGTTATGCACAACTCTTACATTAAAGGAAGCACGTTTGACATCCTGGCATCCGAAACAAACTTTTCGGAATATGTTGACTATTGACTACATTTTAGTCAGTGAAACCATCGCAGCCAGACTAAAAGATTTTGAAGTTGAGGACAGGGCCGAAAGTGATCACAGGCCCCTGGGAGCTGTGATTCAGCTTGAAGTACCAACAGCCACCATCTTTCAACCAATAGGGGAGTCGAGAGGGGAAGGAAAACATAAAGTCCTCCTGAGGATAAAATGGTCTGAAAATATAGGAGAGAAGATGCGAGCTGGGCTGGATCTGAAGCAGGAAGGCACTCCACCATCCCATGTATCATCATTAAAGAACTCGGAGAACATCGTAGAAGACCTCCAACTGTAGCTGGGAAACCCTCAACATCAACGCCCGTGTATCAAAGTGGGAAATCAATAGCAGGTTACAGTGCTAAGGGCAGCCTTAAGAAAGAAACAGTGGTAACATAAAAAGGAACATACAGAAAAGGAATGTCTCAAAGCGTTTTCCCTGCTGAAGGAAAATAACCCCTCTGGGCTGTGGTGGCACATCAATCAGTTGAGCAGTCGAGGAGCTCCAAGAGAAAACAGAGTGGCGGAGCATGACTGGTTAAACCACGTAACACAATTATACTTGTACGCTTCTTCCAACAAAGGCAGCTCTGAAGCGATGATCTAGGGAGAGGGGCAGAGCCGGCTAAATAGTACAAACCTAAAAGATTTGAGCGTCCTCTGCGATAATGGTCCCACAGATCAGATCACCTGGGAAGAGGAGCACTGCAGGTCGCCAGGTTTACTAAACACTTAAATGGTGATCATGACACTCAAGAAAATGAGGAACGATGGAGCTCCAGGGCCTAATGGGTTAGCAGCACCTGTATTCAAAACAGCGCCGGACTATTGGGCAACAATCCTAACTCTGCTCTTTACCAACATCTTCTCCACAGCCAGGACACCAGATTCTTGGAGGAGCTTTATATTTGTCCCCATCTTTAAAAAAAAGCCATCAAACTACAAGCTTATTGCCCTTCTCGATCTTGAAGCAAAGGCTTACGTCCAACTGCTCCTGACGTATCTGGAGTCTTGGGTACAAGAAAAAGTCATCATCCCCTTCATCAGTCAGGCTTCAGTTTACAGTCGTCGACTTTGGATAACATCATAGTGTAAGCTCACTTATCAGCTCAGGCGTTGAAGAAGAAAAGCCTACCATTGTTTTGCTGTTTCATCAACTACAGCACAGCCTTTGACAAAGTGGATTGCACAAGGTTATGGTGGAAATTAGACAACTGGGGAATTCCATCCAAATTATTGAATGCAATAAGATCACTCTACGAGAATACCTGGGTGCGGGTCAAAACAAGCCAAAATTGCCACAAACAATGGGCTTAAACAGGGCTGTGTGCTGGTGCCCATCCTCTTCAATTTGTACAACGAAAACCTGGGGGCTGCTTTGCAAGGTGCTAATTTATTGTATTGCTAATTCAGTAGCTGCTAGGCTGGGAAGTGTGAGGCTGCCGGTACTACAATTTGCTGATGATACAGCAATAATGGACCACACCAAAGTGGGCCTCCAAAGAGCCCTGCACGCGTTGGGTCACTTTAACAAGGCTAACTCCCTGACAGTCAACCAGGGGAAGACCAAGGTAATTGTCTTAGGGAGATATCTTCTCAAAAGGCAAGCACAATGGCTTTTGGGTGATCTGCAAATTGGCACAGTGGCTTCTTATAACTATCTTGGGGTCTGGTTCTCAGAACGGGCCAATGCAAATATTCATTTGAAACATCTGAATTCCAAGGCCAATAATGTCATACACCTGCTAAAACAACTGAGCCATCATCTGCTAAGCCCTTCAGCTGGACCAATACTGGCTGTTCTAAAAGCAAAACTGCTTCCAGCTATCAGTTACGGTCATCTGGCCTTCCCTGGATTGCTGGATGCCTCTTTAATCCTAGTCCAAGCTAAAGCATACAAATCAGTGCTGCTTATTCCGCGGACAGCCAGGAAATCAAGGCTGAGATTGGAGCTCGGTCTTGGGAGGCCAGACTTGACATGCCAGGGGGACCTTATAAAGCTATACCTAAGGATTTAGAGGGTTCCAGCTGACTCCCTAAGATATCAACTGAGATCCACCTTCAAGGAAGTAGGGACAGCTTAGCATGCCAACCTTGGCCATGCTATCAACACACTAAAGATAGAGGCAGCAAGTCTACGACTTTTGGAAATTCTGCTTACTGCCTGGAAGAAAGTAATAAATAAAAAAGCCAGTGAAACATCCTTTGCTCAAGACATCCAAGCCTTCTGCTCAAGCCCTAACTTAGAGCCACTGAACGAATCATACATGCAGGGAAAAGCCCAACCCTACCTAAGTGATGCCCTGACACCGCAAGTCCGCAGTAAAATACTTTTTATGAGACTAATAACGCTACGTATCACTGATTTTAATCCAGTACGGGCACGTAAGGGGGAAAATACAGAATGCGGGCTGTGATCCTTCCAGAAGGAATCCTGGCTGCACCTTCTGTGCTGTTGCCCTAAACTGAATAAGGAACATCGGCGCCTTCTTCGCCCGATTTGTATTGTCAATGGGGCAAAGACCTGCAGAGAGGCCTCGGCCTTATGTTTCTCCAAATCAAAGACAATGAATTTAGCAAGATTACGAAAGTTTACACATCTGATCAGGATCGCCTTAAAGGAGTCGCAGGAATGTAATCTCGCTCCTGTAACTGACATGCCAAATCATGCTGGAGGAAGTAGGGTGTCCCCGATAGGCACTAAGGGGTGCCACCTTTTTATTCAGAGTTATTACGTCCGAGTATTTTAAAGCTTTGTATTAATTGTTTTCAAGTATAAATGAAATACAAGTAACACTGGGGACTGCACAATGCACCTAAAGGTAAACGGCGTCGCACAAAGCCAGGATATTGGTGGGTAGGGGAGGGTGCACGGGGCAGGAGGGAGGAGTTGCATATTCTAACAAATGTTTTTCAACAGCGTTGTTGTTTTTACTGTAACGATTTCAATTAATCGAACAGTCAATATACATTTCAATCATTAGGAAACAGGCTTATGATGATAAGTCAATACATATCAGTGGTTTAGCTAGGTATCTTATGCATATGATTTGTATGGTTTGTTTGGTCAATCATGAAGAGAAAATGTGTTTTGGCTTGGTAGATGATCCTAACTTTAAGGTGATTTGAATATGCCCTGATTACCCTACATAATCCTTCTATTGATTGTGTTGTCAGGATTAAACACATAAATTCCCCCTACTGTCAGGATATCTAGATAATTTATTGTGTTTCAAGTGGAAATCATCCTTCCAAACTACTTGCTCTAGTGTACTCATTTTTACCTCCTTATTATCAACAATTTAGTGAAAAAAGCAAATGTATACCCACACTCACTGAGCCAGAAACAGGATATAACATATTATATCTAGGTGAAAATTTGGACAATGGTTTTACTAGGCCTTCACCATCTACAGCCTCCTCATTATTCTTTGGACTACGAAGGAGTGTGAGTTAAGGGCATGTTGTGATTACAGAGCTCTTAAAAGAATTAATGTGGAAAATTATTACCCCTTGCCTTTGATTTCTGCATTCAGAAATGCCAAAATATGATATTTATTGGAATTAATAGGCAATGTGTACTAAGTTTACATTTGAGTATTTTATCGAGGGGTTTATGTACATATTTTAAATTGTCCATTTAGATTTTATTCGAATCTACTCTGACACATTGGAAACTCACAACTCACATGTAAAGACAGTGCTGTAATGTTTAAGAGAGAAGTACCTTATTCCTCCTAATAATGTGGAGTTTTTAGGGTATATCATTACAATACAAATAAGAAATTTTCTGAGACTACAAGCACCATTTCAGTTTTGCTGTTTTTTTTATCCCACATACATTAAAAAAACATTGGAAGATTTGCCTTTTTACGGTCTAAGCTTTGGCCACGCCACATTAATCTGCACATTTTATGGTTACTAATATGAAATATTCTTAGAACAATTAAGTTAAACTCAACATCCAGTGATGGAGCATCTTATATTGGATCAGTACTGCTGATTTGCGGGCGCTTGACAGTCATCGATGGAACATCAAAGACAATTAAATGCTCTACCATACCCTACAATAACTAAATTGCACACACACAGTATATTACACTCTAGTAAAATAAACTTTTTAATCAAATGTATTGTTTCAATGAATGACATTTAACAATGGCCATGACTACACTATGTGGAAAGTAACCAGTAAGGTACTTTCAATAGTAATTCTGTTAATTCTATTGCCAGAAGGCACATATACACATAATGACATAGAGGCCTACTATAGAAATTCAGTAAGTAAACAAAAGTAGAGACATAGACAAACCATATGGTTAGGTCCATTAAATATGTGCTGTTAAATTAATAAAGCCCCTACTTTGGACCTATTTTGCAAGTTTCACTCTTTGGGCCTGACTCACAAATATGAACTTCTACTTTTGTGTAAGCTTACATTTTACATTTTTTCTATTCACAAAGGAATGTAACAAGTAGTATCTTTATGACTGCAGAGGCTCCACACATGAAAAGATAGGACTGTTCTATCTTTTTATGTGCAGACAGTCTACAGTCATGAAGATACGAGTCGTAACATTCCTTTCTGAAGAGCAAAAGAACACAAACTTATACAAAGTTTATCTTTGTGAATCATGCCTTTTGTGTTTTATGACGTGGGTCTATATGGTATTAATTTGCACACTGCATTACATCAGCTCCTATTCTAGGGCAGGCATTCTATGAAGCTCTGCCATCATAGTCATAAAATCCCTCTTCAGGAAACATTTAAAGATCCCATAAACCCTGAGGTCAGACCTCTTTACTGTATTCAAATTCAAAGTACCCTATAATTTGCACTTCTATCACCTACATAAGAACAGGATTGCTAAAAACAGTGGGCTGGAGATGCCACTTTCTCAGTCCATGTCCCCTCAAATAAGGAGTATTTCAAATAAATACTAGGGCATAATATCATAATATCAGAACAGAATCGTTGCCTGTTTAAACAGAAGTGCCAGATCAATGCTCATGAAAATATAATCTATCGTTACAGAATGTCCTATGGATATAGAAAAAGATGGCGTATTCCCTGTTCTTTTTGTTATGCTCTTTCTAGTCATCTCAAAAAACAGTTGTCGTGAACAGTGTTTTACAGTCCTTTCAGAAGGCTTTGGTAGAACATGTACTTTTACCTGAGCTATACAGAGTTCTACCCTAAAGCAGGTCAAAATTCTGCACTCAATTTTATAACCCTTTAAGCAAAGTCTGGCAGGAGTGTTGGAAAATCCAGTAGAAATATTTCCTGAGCTGCATTTGGAGAAACGACCATCACAAGAGTAACAGAGAAGCTCTACAATGTGCCCTTTATCATCAGAAATCTGCAATCTTCATCTTTCTCACCTTCAATTAACCTGAAGTAAATATTTTTATGAAAAAAAGATAGGTACCCTGTTATGCCTGTGGTTAAACGATGATTAAAATGCTTTTGGAATTGCCTGTGTCTGATCCTCATCTAAGCCATGTGAGTTCCGTGGACGCAAAGACAATGCAGTGGAAGGGTGCCAAATACCTTTCAAGAAACATTTGGAAGAGGCTACCATACACTCTACAAATCTCTAAAAAGAAATAAAATACCAGGAGCTAAAAATGGAACAATCACTAATCCAAATCAAACCAAATATCTCCAAATAAACTAAACAAATGCATTAACTCCTAGCATGCAAAGGAATACTCTTTGATATTAATCAAGGCCTATCATATCTAGACTCAAAAGCAAGAACCCTAGCAAATTCAAAATGCCAATCTGATAAAAAAATAATTCAAAAGACATATGTGCAGATTGATAGTTACATTTTATTATGATAAATACTTAAAAATGCGTAAATATACAACACCAAAAATTATCCATAACAAAGTGCCCCAAACAAATTCTAAAATAATAAGACTACAATATTAACCGGCAACGTTTTATGTGTCAAACTTTTATGGTTCTGGGAACCAAAATAAAGTTATTTTGTATTGTATTGTATTGACTACAATATTCCAATGAATTCATCCAAAACTTACCTGACTCAGAGACCAGCCAAGGGAAACATGACTGCAAACAGTCCAAATGAAAGAGAAAGCCTTCAAAATCAAAATAACTGGAAAAGAATGACAGAAACAGGAAATTAAATAAATACCATACCATAAAAATCAATGCTAAAATGTACTGTATTTAAAATAATAAAAAGCATGTTGAATAAGTTAAAAGCATTTTTTGTATTACAGAATGTACAATTTTTGTTATATATAAGTATAAATTGTAATATATACAGTGCTTAATTTGTAAAAAAAACATGTGCTAGAGCCTTCTTCAGGATGCCACTGCTGCTCAAGCCACCCATTGCCCCTGCCAGCACTGCCAATGACAGTACCTACAGCTAATAACCATCACACTCCTACAGGTGTGACAGTTCATACTATTGCAAGGTCCCAAAGTTATAATAATGGCTTGGGCAGCAGTTATTAGTTATTTTGAATGTATTTTGAAAATAATAAACAACTGTTGTTTTGTTCATCTCTAAAATAGAAAAAGTGCTGGTGTTGACACTGGAAACCACCGGCTCGAATTAAGCACTGATTATATTATAATGTTTAAAAAATATATGTAATGTAAAAAAAAATAAGTTTGTTAAAAAGACTGTCCTACAAGTTTAAGTATGTAAAATGCAACCATATCATATATTTAATGATGGTGATTCTGAACTAAAATAAACAATATTACAAAAAGTGACATATATTAATAGATGTTTAGATGATGTATAGAACTATGAAAAATAAAGAATATACTTTACAACAACCAAATCAATTACAAACAATGTATAATTATTATAGTCTTAGGGGCCCATTACGATGGCGGGCGGAAGCACAACCGCCGTGCTGGCGGATGCAAAAACCACCAGTTACCGCCGGCACGCAGCAGTCCACACGCCCGCCCAATTACGATGCAAGCAGGCCAAACACCGCCGGCAAGCCAGCAACACCGTCCGCCATCAAAGTGCGCCCGTACACGTAGCGGCGCAGCCTAACTGACACACACCGTCCGACGAAACACGTCCCGCCCGGCGTATAAATTACGATGCCGCAAACAAACGGCTCCCACGGCTAAGAGACAACGCACGTGAAAGAGAGGCGGTAACACGGACGCAGAGCACGGACAACGAAGAAGCGGCACCCGGGCATGAATCCAGCACTGCAGGCCCTTCCCATGCTTCTGCTGATGCACCACCAAGGACGCAACGTACCGCGGAGACGCAGGTAGGCACACACACAGCAAGTGCACGCAAACAGCGCACACAGTGCAAGGGCGGAAAAGCGGACAACCCCCACCAGCGCGTGTACACTACACATCCACCATTGCATCCACATATGACACACAGGCCAAATCCTAACATCGCGGAACACATGTGTACACACCACATGGGACTAGGAACCAACCACCCCGTCACGGCCCCAAAGCGCCGATGACGCCGCCACACATGCGCACAACGCAGAGGCCAACCGCAGCGCCATGCATGCGTCGCACACAGACACAGGGACACAACCAAGCAGCACACACATCAGCCCCACCCCGAACGCACATGACACGTGACAGGCCTGCCACAGACATGTCCCCAACGCCCAATTCACGGACAACACCCAACGCCACACAACCGACGCACACATGTCAGTGAAGTCACGCAACAGCAGGACACACCCCAGTGTAACAAACATGGCGTAGCACACAGCGGCGGCAACACCAACTAGGAGAAGCAGGGCCCCTTCGGGAAGAGGAACGCCAGTACCACACTGAAAAACCCATACCACCCTGCACATATGAACAAGACATATGAAACGGAACACCAAAGAGCCCGGGGACCGACAACAGGTGGCCCAAGAATAACATCCACACACAAGGCCCAACGCAGAGCGGAAAGGCAGCCTGCCGCCCACACAAGGGAGAGCAGACAGCACTGAATGACCTTCCATTCCAACTCCGAAACCACAGCCCTACGACAGAAGCCGGTGAATACAGCCATTGTCCAAGAATAGACCAACACAGGCATGCAGAGGAGACCGACCACAGGGCAGATAGCGCATATCACAGAAGCACACAACGGACGGGAAGAAAGAAGAAAACACTCCCCCATGTCGGCCACATGCAAGTTAATTGGAAGGAGTCACACAGCACTGACCTTGAACTGTCTGAGAAGCATGTGGGAAGAGGGCCCGTGTCCTCCAAACAAGCCAACAGAACACAAGTCCTGTCTCCCTACGACTACACAGAGCTCACAGCAACCCCGGAGCGTGCACATTGCAGACTGCACACACAGCCGGAGCACGCCATCTCAACGAACCGCTGCGAAATGGCAACCGCAACACACCTACCCAACTACGCCGAACAGCTCAAGCTGTACAAAACCAACACGATACATACATTGGGATGCGATCTCCTGTCCCTGCTGAACGTAAGTTACCGACTGACTTACCGCATCACATTGTTCAGCTGCGTCATGCCCGTCTTCTACTGTCGGAGGTGTCCCTACCAGCATCCCGTCGAGATATGCCTCTCCAACCCGGCATGTCTGAAGGCGGACCTGCTACCACTACTCCTCCCTCTGGACGCACACGACAGGGCCTGCTCTGCCTATGGGGGCATGGCGTATGTGGCCAACATCGCACCCGCACTGAAATGGGACCACTGTGCCTCCACACGACGGATCATCGAGAACAGCTACATCGAATGTCACCCAGCATGCCCCATCATGGTCCTCCAAGGGACAACTTACGAACAACACCTTGACAGCCACCATCCGCTTCATTGGCTGGCAAACATGTACACCACCAATGACATGGAAGCCCTGCTGGACGGCATCGCATACCTGACAACCTGTAAATACGTCGGACCACAACGCAGGTTCCCCGAGTGACCTATGAAGTCCAACCCCGCACCCATGCTCAGCTTCCGCACGGACTGGCCAGTCACCACCACAACAGCCATACCAAACGACCGGCAACTGTAACCACACCATCAACGACATCGCCATGACATCGGATATGACCGGGACATGCACACTGTTCCCCATCACATCCAGGAACACCGCATGCATCGTGGGAGGCAGTGGCATGGGCTCTGTGTATCGCACCCACATGGACGGAACTGCACGAACAACCAGGACACGACATGGATCCAGCGCACATGGACACACACACCGCTCAGTGGACATGAATAGGTCGCCTGGAGTCTGTGGGTGCTGCACCCTCCCACCCCCGACCCGGGAATCCCATACCAGGACCTTTGCATGGACGACAAGTGCATACAACAACAACACGACCCCAGTGACTGTGACATGTCCAGTAACCACCACAGTGCAACAACAAGTGGCACGCCGCTGCATGCACGCAAGCACATGCCCTGATGTCATCTCACATGCACGCGTGCATGAGGAACAACCGCAGCAAACCTGTCACATGGAACTGAGATGGACTGTGCCCATGATGCCGAGCGGTCTGGTAGGCTACATGTATACCGTCTGTGTCAAAGTCCGCAGCTCCACAGCTATACGTAAATGTACATTAGCACAGCCTTGGCCAAGCAGATGTAACTCTGAAGCCCACATCCCACATGCAACAGCCAATCACATGTAACCCCACACCCTATCCAATTTGTAATCATGCTCAGTATATCCTCAACATGTATTCCGCTGCCAGTAGTGTCCACTATACTGCATCACAGAGGACAGAAGACTCAATATAATGTTTGAAACCAAAACTGTCTCCGCTGACTCATTTCACAAGTACGAATGAGAGAGGATGAGAGTATGTGAAGTACACGGCAGTCGTGACATGACCATGTAGTCCACTGGTATTGGATGTCAACGCAAATGAGTAGCACTACTGTGGAAGACACACATGTGTCGTGTGAAGTCGTATGGACGCAGTGCTCAGGTGGGTGGGTGCGACGGGTAGATGCGCACATGCCAAGTTGGAGCACGCCGTGTTGGGAGGGGTCATGAACAGTACACCACCGCTTCCTGGGCATTGTGAGAGGACACCTGTCGGGGGGAGTGAACACGTGTGTGCACAGCAGCCGGGCACACGTACAAAGCGTTACCAGGCGCACCTCAGCCCACCCTCTGTGGACAAGCTGGATCCTGTTGTGCGCCCGCCATGCCCCTTGACAAGGCACACACAGCCCCAGTCGACCAGGTGTAACCCCAACATAGTCAATCCGCACAGGCGATACAGGGCACGGGATGGCAGTGGAGCATGGTGTGTGAGAGGTCTCCTCGCGCTCCTCCTGGTCATATCACGCAGGCAATAGAACCTCAACGTCCAGCATGGCAAAAAGTCAAATGGAAGTGTAGGGGGACGCACCACAGCACGAGCAGCACTGACGTCACGGGAGGTGGCTCGCACCATCCCATCCATTGCCCATCATACCAACCACGCCACATGCCATTGCGACTAAGTGCAAGCGCGTGCGCCACCACCCCTGAGCCCTCCCCAGAGAGGCCAAAGAGTGAATGTGTGGGCCATCAGCCACAGACGGACGCGGCCTGGCCGCAAGGGCAGCCACAGCCACTGGGTGTCGCAGGTGGCGGATCCGGAAGGCGAAGACTGTGATGCATAGTCCATGCAGGCCGGGTCTCCATTTGGGGCACCACGCAGGTGGACGGCGTCCCGCCACACATCATACCCTGAGACAGCCCACTCGTGCAACTGGACCCACACATACACTCCTTGCCCTCTCTGGTGCGAGCTTGGGGCTGCCTGTGCAAGCGCTAGCCTCGCAGGTGAGCATGCATATTGGGAGGGCGAGGGGAGGACATGAGGGCTGGGGCGAAGATGACTGTATCACTGTCAGTTAGTACAAGGGATGACCCAGATGTGGAAAGGAAGAGACGTGTCCCGTGTGTACTGCAACTAGTCGCCAATCCAACTACCCCCCATGTCCGGAATGTAAGCCCGCACCTAGGCCCGCCCATCCGCCACATCGAACATACCACCAGCACGACAACCTTCCCATTCGAAACACTGACTGGGGGTGGCGACCAGTGAACAATCATGTGTAGCCTACCCACGCGTACATGTGGGCCGTCCATGATCCATGTCACCTGCGGCAAAGACATGACATGCGCAATGAGGGAAGTGAGGAGAGCTGTCCGCCCCACGCGCAGAAGGTGCATCAGCTCCACAGACCCAGCAGCGAGTCCAGCAGGGGTCACATGTGCAGGGGCAGCTGTGCCTGGTGTGAAGGCACATGCATATAGACAGCACATCGACCAATGTGTAGTCTGCCCACATCCACAGTCCATCATCATGCGGACATAGGAATTGAACACAGGGCAACACATCTTAGTTGGTGCACCCACCGTGACCAACAATGCGCAATCATCGACGTACCCGCCCTGTGCATGGCCCCCCACCCAACGGAGGCACATCCAGTGCCACCATCCCACACACACAAGCCTTCCACGGAACATGCTGTGTCCAATGGTCAGTACAGAGTCAGCGCCCATCTGGTGGATCCTGAACAGGAGACACATGCACACACATGCCAGCTCCCACTATGTACGTCTGCCACCTGGCACGTGCAATGTAACCTCTCACCTGTGACGTGTGACTGCAAGCACACAGCCGTCTTGGCATGGGGCTGTCAATGTGGACACCAGTCAATGTTTCGGGAGCTGTGATCCGTACAGTGCTGTACATAGGGTGCAGTGCTGACACCTACTACTGTCTCATATCCCCTCGTGCCACAGGTCCCACTTGTATTGGCCGCTCAGCCCGTGCCCACATCGTCGTCGTCGTGTGCCATACTCATCCAGCCTCGGAAGCAGTTCCATGCTCAGCAGACACTCATGTTGCCGTGGCGTTGCCGCTTGACGAATATGCAGTCAGTCCCCATCAGCACGCCCCGCAAGTCATTGGGGCCTAGATCCCCATGTGCATGCACATGGCAGTGGTATGTCTCACTTGCCATTGCCATTGTTGGGAGACCTGTGTAAGTGTATTGTGGCCGTGCCGTCCCAGCTTGACAGCTGGGCTGTGGCTCATGTGCTTGCTCAGTCATGTCAGTGATGTGTATGCGAAATTGCTATGTGCCGTGTTGCTTTGACATGTGTCCTCTGCCATTTAACCCAGGCGGAGACCGAACATTGACCGCCCATACCAATTGCTGGCGGACATGGACGTAACAGAGGTTATCAGGAAGTTTCGGCTGGACAGGCCAACCCTGCATCGACTGTGTGCCATGTTAGAGCCCCATCTCCGTCCCCGCAGGGTGTATCCGACTGCTGTCACCCCCACGGCTAAGGTGATGGCGGCCATGCATTTCTTCGCCACTGGGTCATTCCAGCACACAGTGGGCAGTGGAGGAGGGATGTCCCAGCCCATGTTCAGCAAGGTGCTGAGGGATGTACTGGCAGCCATGATGCTGTACCGAAACAGGTACATCAGATTCCCCAGGGCTCGTGAATTGGCGGCAGTGAAGGGTGCATTCTATGCCCTTGGCAGAATCCCACACGTCGTGGGAGCCACTGACTGCACACATGTTGGCCTTGTTCCACCACAGGCCACTGAGCACCTGTACCGCAACAGGAAGCACACGCACTCCCTGAATGTGCAAGTGGTGTGCCTTGCGGACATGGTGATCACCCACGTGTGTGCCAAGTTTCCAGGCTCGGCACATGACGCACACATAATGCGCAACAGCATCTTGCCACGACTGATGGCCAATATGCAACAGGATCGTGCCTGTATTGTCGGTGAGTATGTGGAGTGGTGTAGCGTGCTGGTTGTGCGATGCTGTCCCCTGTCCAGTTGGAATAGCAACGGTTCTCTGTGTCCCTCACACCCAGGTGACTCTGCGTATCCGAATGGGGCATGGCTGCTCAGTCCATTGAGGAATCCTCGCACCCCAGCAGACGATCGCTACAATGAGGCACATGGGAGGACCAGACGTGTGGTCGAGCGTACCTTTGGCCTCCTCAAGTCCAGGTTCAGGTGCCTGGACCGCACCGTGGGTGCACTGGCGTACTCCCCACAGAAGGTGTGCCAGATAGTGGTGGCGTGCTGCATGCTGCACAATCTGGCCATTCGGAAGCAGATCCCCCTCATTGTGGATGACAGAGATCAACCAGGGCCCCAGCCCGCAGACCAGGACAGCTCGAGTGAGGTGGACAGCGGAGAGGAGGAAGCTGGGAATGTGCGCCAGCAGCTCATCGCCCGCTACTTCACTTGACGGTGAGTGTCCATGTACGACGGATGATGTGTCTGTATCTGTGCAGGTGTGTGTGTGCTGTGTCAGGGTGGCCGTATGTTCACTGCGTGCAGTGTGTCAACGCTCCATGGCCAGGGTAGTATGCCACTGTTGGTGACTGTGGCATTGTGCCCTATTGCTCTGTGCGATGTGTGTACATTGCTTGTAGTTGTTGACATGTACTGTGTGATGGGTGTGTGACACACTCATTGAATGTGCTCCTGTTCTGTCTCCCACCCCTAGGTCCCTACAGGCCCTCCGGATTCCATTGCCATGCCACGCATCAGGTGCCTTTCCGCCCAAGGTGGCCGTTGTATTCCGTACAAATAAAACACAGGGCACAAACAGCAGTTAGTGAAAAAGGTGCATTTATTACAAACTGTGACATGTGATTGTGTGTAAGGTGATGACAAAAGTGGTGCGTGCAGTGACAATGAGCTGTCGGTCATGGCTGCGTGAAGCTCAGGGTGTACCCACTGGTTCTATGTCCATAGTCCAACACACACATGCCAACCAGCTGGCTGTGTGGAGTGGGATCGTAGAGCAAGTCAATGCAGTGGCTGGTCAAGGAAGGCTGGCGGAAGGCTGGCTGGCTGCCTCACTTGCGACTGGAGCGTGCGAAGTCCTCCCGGGAGATCTGTTTCCTCTTCGGACGGCCCCTTCCACGTTTGGGAGGGGGTGTGTGGTGGCGACCTGCTGGTGGTGGGTGAGGTGTGCTCACTGGCTGTGGACGCAGGGGAAGTGGACACTGCTGCCCGACCCTGCGCCCTAGCAGGTGGTGGCGGAGGTGGTGTTGCTGGCCTTGCCTGTGACCCCACCGCCACCACCAGCTGGCCCATGAGGTCCACGAGTTGGTCCATACGGGACACGAATTGGCCCATATGGGCGTCCATGGACCTCAGCACCCCCAGCACCTCCCGCGTGTCTGTAGCAGACCTGACCCATTGTTCTTGGGCCTCCTCATAGGCCCCAAGGACTCTGGCCATTTGAGGCAGGGCATGGCTCCCAGGGGAGGCTGGCGTTTCCCTGACCCTGCTCCTCCTACCAGTCCTGCTGCCACCGGCCTGCCCACTAGCCACATTGCACACCACGGTCCTCGCTGTGGCTCCCAGGGTGGATCCAGTCGGCCGGGCCACCACCTGCGCTGGGGCTGGTGCCAGCGAAGACGTGGTGGTGGTGGTGGCGGTGGTGGTCGGTGCGGCGATGGTGGCGGTTGCGGCAGTGGTAGTGGCCGCAATGACCGTGGGTTTGGCCGCAACGACAGTGGCAGCAGGGGGCTGGGACTGTTCAGCATCCCTGGATGATGGGTTGGTGGGTAGGAGGGGTCCTGGGGAGCGGCTGGGCCCTGCCACACCAGATGGGCCTGCTTGGTGGTCCGTGTCCGAAGAGGAGGACAGATCCTCCAGATCCGTGTGTCCTCGTTGGGGGCTTGTGGGCTGGCTGTGCTGGCTGCTGTCTCCATCCCCAGCATCCGGCAGTTCGTCACCTGTGGAGAGAATGAGATTTGTTATTGTGTTGCACCTGGCGAAGTATGTATTTGTCGTCTGACATTGGCAGTTCGTGCAATATCGTACATGGGTTTCCCGGAGGCGAGTGTGTGGCTGTGGCATCTGTAGTTGTGTGTGCTAGGCAATGGGACTGTGTGCTGTGCACATGTGGCATGGGACGGATTGGCCATGCCGATGGGTGTGTTGCTGTGCCCCTACTCATTGTGACTCTGGTGTATGCGGGCTCCTGGCCCATCCTGGGTCTGGTTTGTACTTTGCTTTTGGGGTTCATATGGAACGCTTAGGAACGCATATGGCAACATGGGGGCCATGCCCCAGATTCGCATTTGGGAGGGGATATGCTTTTGGGGTTCAAATGGAACGCTTAGGAACGCATATGGCAACATGGGGGCCATGCCCCAGATTCGCATTTGGGAGGGGATATGCTTTTGGGGTTCAAATGGAACGCTTAGGAACGCATATGGCAACATGGGGGCCATGCCCCAGATTCGCATTTGGGAGGGGATATGCTTTTGGGGTTCAAATGGAACGCTTAGGAACGCATATGGCAACATGGGGGCCATGCCCCAGATTCGCATTTGGGAGGGGATATGCTTTTGGGGTTCAAATGGAACGCTTAGGAACGCATATGGCAACATGGGGGCCATGCCCCAGATTCGCATTTGGGAGGGAATATGCTTTTGGGGTACATGCTGTGAGCCATGGGTGCCGAACGTGACATGTGTTGTGGCAGCATGACAGTGCATGGTTTGAGGTGTGTGCATGCTTGACATGGCCTGCATATTTGCTGTCTGTTGTGATTACTGGACATGGCATTGGACGCATCGTTATGAGTGAGTGATAGTTGTGTGCCAGCCAACGTATTGCAGTTGTCCCATCTCCTTGGTGTGCGTGCTGCCCTGTGCCATGTGCATCACTGCAGTGCTCGGGGCGTGTGGCCCATGTTGTGTGTTGTTGCTCACAGTGTGTCGTGCGCTTAATTGACTTCTGGCACATGGTTGGTCATGGGCATGTGTCTTAGCGTGACTGCTGTATGTGTGGCAGCTGTGCGGATGACATGCCTTTCATGAGACTGGGGCTGACGGATGGGATGGATGGTATGTTGTATGTGCATGGTGTGTCTGTGAGTTTGATGGGTTCAGTGGTGTTCGTGTGCATTTCTGTTGTTCCGCTCTGTTGCGTCTAGTGTTGTTTGTCTTACATAGGCGTAGTTGTGGGGTGTGTGGTTGACAGGCAGTAGGGGCTACATGGACAGGACTTCAATGGTGTTTCGGTTGTGTGTGATGAGTTGCACAGTGGCTACCGTGTGGGACTATATTCAGTGTGGCTTGTGCATGCAGACGTGGCTCCTTGGGTGTTGCTATGTCTGTGATGGGTCATGTGGGGTGTGAGTCTGTTGTTCATGTCCGTGTGCACATTGTTCACTTGTTCGTGACGGTGGGCGGTGCTGCGTGTTCGTCTGCTACGTGACATGTCCCATGTGTTGGTCGTGTTATGGTCCGCATGCCTCCAGTAATCCAGCCCTGTCCAGTTTCCCACCTGCAAGTTGTTCGTGCGTGCACTGTACTGGATGCCACATGGCTCTAAGCGGGGGTGCTCCATGTTGCAGGTCTGTGGGGGTGGGGGGTGTTGTGGGTCGTGGGGGTGGCTGGACACCCACTGACACCGATTGCTGTGGACCGTGATGTCTGCCTTTCGGCTGTCGTTGTGCACTGCGGTGGCTGACACGTGGCTGTGGGGTGTGGGGGATGCTCCTCCTTGCTGTGCTGTGGGACTGGGGCCTGGTGTGTGTTGTACTTGGGCTGTCCACCGTCCCACCCACTGCACTTTGTGTTCCTGCCACTTACCTGTTACTTGTCGGTTAGTGCAGCTGTGGCGGACACATGGGTGTGGTGGGTGCTCGTTGTGGCGCTTCTGGCATATTTGGGGACCTGTTGGTGGTTACGTGGCTGGCTTAGTGTACACATGTCCCCACGCATCTTACAGTTGTTCGGTTTGGGCTGTGTGTGGTAGTGTCTGTTGCATGTGTGTGTGATGTGTTGTGTATTGTGTGCTGGACATGGGGGTGTTTGTCCCTGGGAGCTGTGGCATGGTGGTAGTGCATGTGAGTACATAGCGGTGTGCTGGTATACATTAGTTTGTACTTACCAGCCTCCACTCCCCCTGCTAATCCGGCGAGGATCTCCGGATGGATTACGACTCGCACCTTCTCCTCCCACGCTTTGAAGGTCTTAAAGAGCGCGGGATTCCCTCCGCCAGTGACGGCAGCCAGCTCTCTGTTTTTGCCCTCCTTCTTCTTGACCAGGCTCTTTACGTCATTCCAACGTTTGTTAATTTCGACTCTGTTCCTGGGCAGGGTCCCGACTGCATTGACCTGGTCTACGATCCGGTTCCACATTCTGTTTCTGGTGGCTAGTGGTGTGTGCTGGACCATGTTCCCATAGATTTGTGGGTACACCTTGATGATCTCGTCGACCATGACCGTCAGCTCCATGGGCGTGAACTTGGGCATTCTTTGTGGTGCCATGGTGTTTGTGGTGCTGGTGCGGTGTGTGTTGTGTAATGTGCAGGGGGTTTGTGGTGCCGGGGTTTGGTGGTGGTGGTGGTGGTGGTGGTGGTGGTGGTGTTTGGTGGTGGTGGTGGTGGTGGTGGTGGTGGTGGTAGTGATGTGTGCGTTTCTGTGGTGTGCTGCTGTCCTTGCTGTGTCACTGTGTCCTCTCCTCTCCTCTCTGGTTTGCAATGTAGCAAGGGGTTGTGGTCTGTGGGAGTGCTGCTTTTGTACTCACCTATGTGGGTGTGTCCTCATGGTCTGTTGTTTTCAGGTGTATTGTGTCTGGGGTTCTGGCCTTTGTATTTTTGTTTGTCCGGGGGGTGTTTTCGGGATGTGTACTGTGCTTGTGTATTTGTGCGTGCCTTGCTGTGTGGACTTGTTGGCCATGTTGTGTGCTATTGGTTTTGTGTGCGGATGGTTTCTGTGCAGGTACGTTGGCGCCATGGCTTCTGCCGTGTCGATTCTCATCGGCGTTGTTTGCGCTGGCGGGCGGTATATTTGTGGTTTTTCCGCGCTCATGGCGGTGCGATCGTAATTTCACGTGCGGTGTGTCGGCCGTGTGGGCGGGCGGTTTTGTGTTGTCGTGCGTGTTTCCGTCCGTGGCGGGCGGTTTGACTCCGACTCGGACGATGGCGGGCGGTATTTTGTGTGATTTTTCCGCCGATGGCGGTTTTCGGTTTGTGTAATCGTAATGGCGTGGTCGGTGTTCAGGCGGTGTGTGCGGGCGGATTGTTGCCGCTTCCATGCCTGGCGGATTTATTTACGCCGGGTATCGTAATGGGCCCCTTAGAGAATAAAAAAATACAAACAAATTCTAACAGTTTGGGGATATCACATTTTCTATTTTAAATAAAAACTTTAAAATTGTATCATACTTTGGGAAAGGTCTAATTTACTACTGCAACTTCAGGCTTAACCATATTGGGGAAAGTGATGAACTTTGGGGAAAGCAAATTTACTATTACCATTGCTTAACTATACTGGGGAAAGCATTAGACATTGAGAGGTTCAGATTTACTATTCCTACTCAAAATATAATCACATAGGGAAAAGTGTTGGACTCAGAAGAGTTAAAAGTTAGTGTCTCCCACTCCTACTACATTGCAGAAAGCAGTGAATTTTGGTGGGGTGGGTCAAATTTACTATTCCCACTTCAAACTTAAACATTCTGGGAAAAGTGCTGTACTTTTAGGGTTCATAATTACCTACTGCCATAAAAATTATATTACATGTCATGCGGTGTAAACCACATAACATAACATAAATAAGGTAAACTGGAAGTAATACCAAAAAAGTAAATAATGGATGTAACTTTATAATGTATAAGATTAAGTAAAGGGAAAGGATGTGGCGTACTGACTAGAGCTGCCGACTTTGAAGCTGGGGAGTCTTGGCATCAGCTCAACATACTGTGATTCTGTACAAATCACTTAATCTCCCTGTGCCTAAAATGAAAATTAATCTGTTCTTGTGTAACGCAACTGGTGCTCATGTAAAGTGCTCTGATACCTTCTGGTTGGGTTTGCGCTATAAAAAAAAAAAAAAAAATCATATAGCATAACAATACATTTATATTAAAAAAAATATTAGTTTTAAAAAGTCAATAATATACTAAGTTTAAAAATCAAATAACACCAATTTGTATTTACCAATTAAAAAACAAAACCACAAGAACATCTGTGTTTGAAGACAAAAATCACAATATATATTCAAATGAATAAATTACATTTTTAAATGACATTTTTTATATTTATAACAATCCACACAATTTTAAACATAAACTTACAAATGTTAATTTACTCCCCTCTCGAGTCCCCAATAAATCCGGCATCCCATTCCTCAAACTATTATACAAAAAACCCCAAATATTTTAAAACCAAATACAATATATTAACGCAAAAATAATGCCCACAAAATGTGATATAACACAACAATGCTTTTAACAACAATATTAAAGAATAAAACATAAAAACATATTCTTATCTGCAATATTATGACTCATATTTTACTTCACATCACAATATTTAAGACATGATATTTGTGTTGCACGATATTCTTGAGATTATATTTTGGTGTGACGCCACATACCTACCTAGTTTTGCCTCAACACATCCTAATGTTTACCTTGGAGGATGCACTGGCAAGCACCATTGTGAAGTTGCAATGCTAAAAAGCCAAAACAAACGCATTCCTATTTGATCACATCGTCACAATCTTTCAATCAAATGTTCAGCCTTGTGACAAAATGTGCCACAAAGCAGTTCATAATATAGAACGGTCAAGATTTTTTTTAAATGGATAATTAATGGGCTGCTAATAAGTCAGTCATCTAAGGTGAGTCTCTGGTATAGGTGGAATGTGAAGTTAGCCTGACGCTGTGACATTTCATTGTATGGTTCCTATTTGGGCATAGGGATATCTAGTAACCCATCAGACACTGAGAAATAATCTATCCCGCTGGTTGTAAAAACATTTGGATATTGATTCATACAGAACATTTGAGGATTAACATTTGAAAAGCTATCTCACATGCAAACATTCAATAAGCAAAGAGAGCAGAGAAGACTTTCATAGGTTCCTAAAGAGCATCAACTGACCACTGAATTTTGTTGTTGTGACATTGCATTTTAGGAATGTACTTCCTATTGGTTGGTTACTCAAGTCTTTAAAACAACTGTTATAACTAACCATACTTCTATGCACCAATTTGTGTTTCCGAACACACACAAGTGGCCAGCACCTACTGAGCATTGGCATCACAATTTTGCCCCTGCAAATATATGCATAGTTGTGTTGTGGAGGTGAAAAAATCTATTTCCAGCAAGCCATTCCTCACACTAGCCCAATCTTTAAACAGCAAAGGACATATATTATATATACTGTAACAAATGTGACTGCATTAGTACAGGAGTTCCAAGTGCAAAAGCTTTTTAAGGCTGTGAAGTTTTAACTAGACCTGGAAAGTTGAGAAAAAGAACTTTGCACGCAGCATCTTGCTTTCTTCTTTGCAAACTGAAAATTCTTAATTAACTGAAGTACAAGTAAATATTATTGTTTTAATAATTTATGTGTTAAATCTGTTGTATGTATCCAGTTGTGGGAAAGGTAGCATGCAATAACTAATATACCCCCAGATATAAAACAGATGTTGGGGGTGATATATTGTATGATATCAGATCAAGATACAATCTAAGCACCATATTTCTATTATTGGGATCAGAAAACCTTATGGGCCGGTGGTACACATCTGTCATCATCATCTTCCATTCTACAATTTTTATAGTTATTACATTTGCAAAAACTAAATAGAACACTTAGAGTACATTGAATATGCATAATAACTTGTACTGCTTTTTCTGTGCAGAGAAGAGGAAAGCCTGCAATGGACACTTGGAATGGAAGCTTTGTGACTGGGTTTGTTCTGTTGGGACTCACTGACAATCCACAAATGAAAATTGTTCTCTTTGTGGTGCTGTTACTTATATATTTGTTTATTATCATTGGAAATAGTATGCTTCTCACAGTGTGCATCCATGACCATCGTCTTCACGCTCCAATGTACTTCTTCATAGGCAACCTCTCCTTCTTGGACATTTTATTCTCATCTGTATTTCTTCCCAACATCCTCGTACACCTCTTCATGAACAAGTGGAGCATCAGTTTATTTGGATGTGCAGCTCAGATATATCTTTTTGTGCTCCTAGGGGGCACAGAAGCTGTCTTCATGTCTGTCATGGCTTTTGATCGCTATGTGGCCATTTGCTTCCCATTGCATTACTCAGGCATAATGAACTCATCAACTTGTACCAAAATGGTGGCTGCTTGCTGGTTAAATGCCCTGCTCTTGGCACTCCCAGTGACAATTTTGGCAATGAGCTTGCCTCTATGTGGATGCAACATTATTAACCATTTCTTTTGTGATGTTGTTACTCTCATTAAGATGGCATATGCGGACATCTTTATTGTAGAGATTATGATGTACTACACTGCAACCATTTTTTTGTTCATCCCATTCAGCATTATTTTCGTCTCCTAAATCCACATTATTATCGCCATCCTTAAAATCCACTCCACTGAAGGCAGAAAGAAAGCTTTTTCCACTTGTGCCTCTCATTTGGCCAATGTCCTGATGATGTTTGGGACCTGTATCTCTGTAAATCTGAAAGTGATGTTAAAAAGGAGGGGAAGTGATGCTGATAATGAGGGGAAAATGTTTTCCATGTTTTATACTGTGGGCCCCTCATTTTGGAACCCTATAATCTACAGTTTGAGAAACAAAGATATAAAGTTGGCTCTGCAGGCACTCAGGAAGACATAGTTATCCCACCACAGCATCACCTTCCTCAGCCTGCTGCTAATTACATGGAACTTACCCATACCACAACTCACTGCCTACCCAAAAGGTGATGGTAATAGAACCCTAAAAAACCGCAACACCCCGCACACTCACCACCTCTAAACCTACTACTCTGCACCAGAAATACAAGGATTGCGAACAGTAAGAAGTGAAACTGGGTAGCACGTATTCTGCCAGTGTCACTTGTGAGCTAAGCTCCAAAACAGAAACCAGACTAGTGGATAGAAAGATTGTAGTGCTAGATAGAAACACGTTTCCATGAGACGAAAGGTACACAGCTCAATTAACCTTTCCTCGCACCACAGTAACTCTGGCTACTAGGAATAGATGAGGGCTCTAGTTTGCAGAAATTATCTAAATTGTTGATTCATGATCAAAGAAGGAGGATCGTGCATCCCACCCTTTTACAGCAACTTGTATACAAGCCTGAGAGCAAAGATTCTCAAACTAATATGGGTCTGATGCAGTATCCTAAAGGGATCTGTTTAATAAAACAAAACACTATTTTAGAAGCCTATGTTTAGATCTGGCCTTGAAACAGCTTTCCTCTTCTAAGCAATAGTAGTAAAAATATATAGAGGAGTGTCTTCAACTTTTGCTTAGTTCACTTTTTGGATCAGCCCACAGAGAAGGCTGTATAACAGCCATTTGGGGTTTGAGATGACAGGCAGAGGAGTGATAGTATTTCCAGGCACTACATCTAGGTCCACCATGAGAAGAAGAAGCACCAACAGCCCATTGTCAGCAGTCATCCCCGCACTGCACTCCAGTGCACAAAGGCCCTTCATGGAGCTGCAAGTCTTTAAGTGCAGTGACGCATCGAGCTGAGGGAATGGGAATGGCTCCCACTCATAGAGAGTGACTGCAGTAGCAGGGATTATTTTTAAACTGTTTTTATTAGGGCTTTCATATTCAACAGTATCACAAGTAACTTGCATTATTTTTATTCCTAACACAATTGTTTCAGGTATGGCTAAGGAGTAGCATACCTGTAGGTCCATGAATTAGTTCATACAACCACTTGAATTTCACTGTTTGAGGTGATAAAGGTATGGGTACTAAT
The DNA here is from genome assembly GCA_963921515.1 of Calotriton arnoldi. Lineage (NCBI taxonomy): Eukaryota > Metazoa > Chordata > Amphibia > Caudata > Salamandridae > Calotriton > Calotriton arnoldi. Next base: position 45,469 of record CAWUFW010002616.1, read on the forward strand.
AAGACGTGTCACTGTATCACTTTATTTGGTCAAAGACCTCAAAAAGAACAGTTTATAATATGACACACAATACAATAGTCTTTCTAATCATAGTTCATCCCATTCAGCTTGTACAAATGTGGAAGTTAAAAGTGTTTAATAGTTGCAACAATACACAAACAATAACGCTTTCAATGAAACTCACATTTTGTGTATGGGCAGTAAAGTACTATTTTTTGGCAAATTGTAAACAATCACACAATTTAAAAGAGATAAAAATTTGAAATTATTTCTCTTCATAGGTGACACATAATTCATGTGTTTCTGGCCCCCTAGTCTAAAGTGCCAAAGAATGGTAAAATGCATTGTTAGGATTTTTAAATATACATGTTATTACACAGGGATGAACCACCACCACACTTGTCAATCAAACAAAAATTAAAATCAAGTTAATAAGGTTCCTTTTTAGACCGAATCCGCCAAAGACTTTATAGATATTTTGCAATTGAAAAGACAATGTAGGGAGTGGTGTCTGTCCAACATATTCTCAGTGCAACCCATAATTGTGGAATACCCAGAGTGCAACATAAAGGAACAACCCAGCATTTGTGCTCCTTGACGTACTTCTGATTCCTCTTGTTTCAAACATTCTGGGCTTAGTTTAATACCCACAAAGGGGTCCTTCCACTTAGTAGTGAATGTTGCTATGGATGGACACCTAGCCTGAATCTTATGTATAGGGCTTTAGTGAAAGGTGGGTCTATCTTAGCCATGTAGGGCTCAAAAACATGAGTTGGTTTTATCCCAAGGAATCTATTTGTAAATGAGGCAAGATTTTGTGATCGAATAAGAGACCTCTCTTCCATTTCCCAAAAAACACTCTTCATCATCGTAACAGGCGAAGATGTAATGGATGCCAGATTAGTCTAGAGATTAGTCAAACCCAGGGAAACTAGCATTTTCTTTACATACTTAAGCCACGGGAGCGACACCACATCTTTTTGCCTATCTAAAATGTTTTTGAGACCAGCACTGAAGGGTTCCAGTTCAGTAATCTACAAAATCCTAACCAACATTAACTGCTTTGAGTCTCTCTTTTGGGGTAAGAGCCTGCATGTCCAGATCGAGTTTAAAAACTAGTGGGATGCTGTGAGGAAGTTTGAGTTCTGCCTTCAAAAATGTTTTTTCGGCCACTCCCAAAGCATCGATGTTACAATAGCCCCAAAGTCCTACCCCAAAAGCTGCGGCGGGCACAACTTGAGCTCTTAGCAAATCTCAAGGTAGGAGCAGCCTTATGATTTAATAAGAGCGTACTCTTCGTAACCTGGCTAACCAAGGAGACTCTCTCAAGATCCTCATCATCTAAGCTCACGACTCCTGTGTGGATAAATGTGGTCCTTTTAGTGTTAATGGCCAGGCCATAGTTGGTGCAAAACAATTTGAACCTAGCTAAGAAACCCTCAGAGGACCCCACCGACCTCAAAAACTACAGACCCATCTCCCTGCTCCCGTTCCCAGCGAAAGTCATCGAGAAAGCCATCAACAGCCAACTCGCCACATTCATTGAAGAACACAACATCCTCAACTCCTCCCAATCCGGCTTCAGAAAAAACCACAGTACGGAAACCGCCCTCCTCGCCGCAACAGACGACATCCGCACCCTACTGGACAAAGGAGAAACAGTAGCCCTCATCCTCCTCGACCTATCAGCGGCGTTCAACACAGTCTCCCACCGCACCCTAATACGCAGACTCTACGACGCAGGAATCCAGGACAAGGCCCTCGACTGGATCCGCTCCTTCCTCTCCGGCAAGACGCAGCGGGTCAGACTCCCCCCTTTCCTCTCGGACCCCACACCTACCACCTGCGGAGTCCCCCAGGGCTCCTCCCTCAGCCCGACGCTCTTCAACGTCTACATGGCTCCACTCGCCCCCATCATCAGAACCTACGGACTCAACATCGTGTCATACGCAGACGACACCCAGCTCATCCTCACCCTATCCAACGAGCCCAACACCGCCAGACGCAACTTTCGAGAAGGCATGGAAGCCATCGCCAAATGGATGAAAAACAGCTGCCTACAACTAAACACCAACAAAACAGAAGTACTCATCATGGGGCCAAACCCCGATGCCTGGAGAGACATCTGGTGGCCCCCCGCCCTCGGAAACCCGCCAACCCCCACGGACCACGCACACAACCTGGGAAACATCCTGGACTCCGAGCTCAAAATGGACCGCCAGATCAACTCTGTCTCGTCTTCTTGCTTCCACACCCTCCGCCTCCTTCGTAAGACCTTCAAATGGATCCCCCTCGAACACCGAAAGACCGTCACTCATGCCCTGTTCACCAGCAGACTCGACTACGGCAACGCACTCTACGCCGGAATAAACAAAAACCTCACCGCAAGCTACAGAACATCCAGAACGCCGCCGCAAGACTGGTCCTCAACCTGCCAAAACACTGCCACATCTCCCAGCACCTGCGCACACTCCACTGGCTCCATGTTGAGGCGAGAATCACCTTCAAGATGCTCATCCACGCACACAAGGCCCTCCACGGCACCGGACCACCATACCTGAACAGCCGACTCAAATTCCACGCACCCCAAAGCACCCTACGATCAGCCCAGCTCTCCTACGCCGTGGTCCCCCGCACCAGAAAGACCGGATCGGGAGGGCGCTCCTTCTCCTTCATCGCGGCCAAAGCATGGAACGCCCTTCTGCTCCACCTCAGACAGACAACATCGCTCCCCATCTTTGCAAGAAACCTCAAAACCTGGCTCTTCGACAGACCCCCTCCTTGATGGATGGAACCTGCACTCCCCCCACCCCTAGCGCCTTGAGACCCTTACGGGTGAGTAGTCGCGCTTTAACAAACCCCTGATTGATTGAAGATGGTTTCAATACCCTTCAGTGTTTTAGGCACTATCAGGATATCATCAGCAGATTCTAGAGCTGGGAATCGTTATTACAATCCAATAAAAAATCTACACACCCTTTTGAAAAGAGAAGGAATAACGTTGAGGCAGAGACGCATCCTTGCTAAACTCCCTTGTTCATCTTTATCTTGTCCATCATTTCCCCATTTGCGCCCCATCCAATTTGCGCATAGTTATCACTCAGCGTGCAGGCATATTATAACATACATTAGAGGGGTAGGAAAGCCTGACCGTCTTAGTATAGACCATAATCTTTCTCTCTGAACCATGTTGAATGCAGCCTTTAAATCAACAAATGCCACGTGAAGGCTGCCCTGTTGAGATCCACCACTGTGATCACTTTAGTACAAAACCCAACCTGCAACTGTGGGAGAATGTTATCTTCAATGAAGCCTAAACGATGATCTAAGATCTGCCTGCAGGAAATTTTCTGTGCAGCATAAATTAACCTTATTTGTCAGTAGTTTGCTGGATCAGATTTGAAGCCCCCTTTAAAGATGGGAACTATATGTGCTCCTTTCCAGGAAGCAGTGATTTGGGCACCGGCCTTAATAGCATTGGCAATATAGTTTAAGTAATAGTGGGTTCTGATTTGAAAAGATCCGTAGGAATCTTATCCAGCTCAGATGCCTTACCTTCTAATTGTAAACAAATTGCACATCTAGTTTCAGTCAGGGAAAAGTAGCCAGTGGATTAATCTAATTCCCGCTCATTGGAGTTGTTTGCCCTGGGGATAACAAACGTACACATTGGGGTATGCATCAATGGGAACAAAAGCACCCGCAGGATCAACCCTATAAAGGACTTGAAAATGACTAACCCAATCCTTGGGAAGAATGTTATTTTTGGTCTCATTGTGATCATTTTTGCACCATGGCTTAACATGTGCAAGAAATTCTGATCGAACAGCCTCTGAAGTTTCCTCCCAACTAGTAGCATCCCAATCTACTTTACCCTTTTTTTGAACCGCTTTGTATTTGGCTCTAGCAGATTGAATATCATATTGGAAGCCAGCTTTATTGGCCTGATGTGTTGATATGTCTACCCGGCTAACTGGGGTGGTACCCCTGAACTGGGGGCGGTGACAATTCAAACTCAGTGATAGGCGGCCCGTATATGTGGAGGAGGCGATATTAAGACTGGAGCAAGGCTTCAGCTGAGCCGTGGTTAGCATTGCAAGTGTGGCTGAAGGTTCGGCTGGCACCCAGCCTCTCTGACCCAGAATAGTGAATGGCAGTGTATCGGGGAAATCCTGAGGGCGCAGAGATACGTGGGCAGAAACACTCAAGGTAATGAGAGGAGGCTCGACATGACTCCACCAGTGAAGGACAGGAGGAGTGGTAGGTAGGTAGGTAGTGCATAACACTGACCTCCATTTTAAGTTTATGGTGGCAGGTCATCGTTTCAGGTGAGTTGCTCGAATTGATCAAGGAGAGCATCCCAGGCAGTTGAAATGGGTCGCTTACTAGGGTGCCAGATCAACTGTGTAATGCCTCCCCTTCGGCCTTTCCCCATTTCCGCATCGCCCCAAGCCACGCCACCTCTGATGGAGCCCGTTACACCCTCCACTGCAGGATGAGGACTTTTTTACCGTAGGGCCTGCTTTAGATCTTTGCAGTAATGGTATCACTGTCGCTTTTCAACAAGGAAACCCACCCACCTACTAGGCGGTCCACCTGCTCTATTTTGATGCTGGCGGGACTATGAACAATAGCCTGCCCGAGTCCCGCCGACTTAGCCACGATTCCTGTCCTGCATTGATGGCACCATAGGTAAAAGCCGACTTTTCCACTGACCAAATTACCTTAGTATCTTCCCGCTGAAGAAAATGTGGCTATATATATATAAAAACAAAGTACCATGGGCATCATTTGATAAGCGGGAAACACACATCAAATTATTGAATTCCTCAATTAATGTAATGACTATATTGAAATTTCTCAATTCAAATCACACAACAACAAAAAGGTCTGACAAGGGTTTAGTAGATAATACATATTATCAACAATCTCCACATAAATTAGTATAACATTATAAACAAAGTGAAAACAACGCAGTGCTGTAGGGAAAGTGAAGGTAAAACAATCATAAAAAAGACACTGTATGACCATGGTTCCACAGTCAATTCAAACTGAGTACAGATAGTATGTCATAGCATATCCATAATAATCACATTGGATGGTTGAACCAAGGGAAAATTTTGACGTTTCAACCCAAGTTGAATTAAAGGGTCTCCTCAGGACTCAGTTGTTTGGCTTAGAATCAATGAGGGTGAGAAGCCTGGTTGTATATTCACAAAAGAAACTCGGCCAAGGAATGGTCCATGAAGGGCCCTAGACAATGCTGCCCTGCGATGGGAACGTTACGCGGTCCTGCTTCATTGAGTAAGCAAATGTAACCCACAAGGGTGTCAACACAATGGCGGTGTACCATTCACCATTCATATCTGATTAAAGGATGTCAGTGATTAGTGGCAGTGTACCATCCACCGTTTGTATCTGATTCGAGCGTGTCAGTAATTTTAAATGGGTGCTCCAAAAGGAGCACAATGCATGTTTTCATCTCAAAGAGTGCCGAGATTGAGTGTCTCAATCTCAATTTATATGTATTTACATTTCTGTCATTGACATTCTGATTATACATGTTGTAAGTGTCCCGTGTCGGTATCAATCCATCATGGAGCTACCACCAAAACACCGCCAGCGCAACTGTGACATCTAAATATGCTTGACGCAATTCCGCCACTCTGGCAATAGAGAAGTCATAGGCGGGGAACTGCTTCCGCGGTGGGAAACACTATATCGACAGCGGCTCGGCCAGCAGACATCTAAATAGGGTGGGCCGAACTCCATCAGTTTAGTGCAGGACTTGTAACCGCAGCCAAAAAGGGACGACAAGCCTGTCACCAAGAGCTAAACTAGGTCCTTAGGGAGCAGGAGGCCATAACAGTAAAGCGTGTTCTCTCTCACCTTATACTGCCTCCTACATTTGAAGATGCCTATGGCGCTAGCCTCCCATGTGTTAATGTCAGTAAGTTAGGTGACCTCTTGTAGCTTGGTATGGATTGAATGCCAGTAAGAGGATAGGGCTGGGCAGGGCCACAACATATGCTGCAAATCTGCAGAAACCAACCAGCACCAGGGGCAGCTAAAGTGTCCGCAGGGGAAGTAGGGGTTGAGGTATTCTGGCATCAGGTAGTCCTGTGTGAGATAGAGATTTATATAATTTTAAACCAGACATTTCAGGGTACTTAATGAGGAAAATCCAGAGCCTATTCCTATTCTTTGTCATTGTCCTCCCATTTGCCCCTCAGAGCCGCCAATGGGAACCCATTGTGTTTATGTATCGCCTTATATATGCATGTGGACCAGAGGACCTGATATGTGTTATGCAGCTGTCTGTACATGAGAAACAGTCCTTGCGGAAAATCATAGTCAGAGACGAGTTGGTGGATGGTGAGGAGGTGGCCATTGGCAAAGATGTCCCCCACTGCAGTGAGGGATTGCTCATGCTAGCCCCCCAAGTCAGAGGCGGAATAGGAGCCAGGAAATCGTGGCAGGCCCTATAGTAGAAGTGCTGGGGCGTATGGTAGAATGTGGCGTGTGAGGTGATAAACCCATTTTCCGGGCAATCGTGACTTGCAGGGAACATGTGGTCTGGGGCGTAATTTTGAGGAGTAAGATGTTTCAAAACGTAGATAACGTAAGGGGGCCTGATCCGTTGCATGTCTCTACCTTGAGCCACCCCGCTAGCCATCATGAAACTCACTGTAATTGTAGTACGCCTCAAACGATGGGGCACCAAGCCCGTCTCTACAGACTGGAAGTTGCTGCTTTTTTGTGCAAATTGATGGCACTTGTCTCCCCAGATAAGCTACCCTAATTAAAATCATTACAAATGTTACGATGTCATTAAAAACTCCAAGTAAAAGCTGCAAAGTTAACGTAAAAATCTTAAAATTCGCCACTAGTAAAAGTGCTAAGATCCATGTATGTGTGATTATTGCAGCCAGATATTTTTGTGAGCAGGGCAAGCCAAAGCCAGCCCTTGAGTGCTCAGGCTTCAGTTAACGCAAACTTTAAAATACAAGATCTTGCAGCATTTACATTGTGAGTAGTAATAGTTGAAACAAATAATTACATTGCCATGGATGATTTATTCCAAGTTATAAATCTGTTCAGCATCATTTTAAAATATTTCCCAAATCAAGCTTAACCCCTGATGTCAGCTGGGTTGACCAGAGTTCTAGTGCCTTTTTGCAAGTGCATGCACCATTCTGTAGGAACATGAGTTTGAACAATGATGGGATCCAAACTGTGGGCAACAGCAGAGTAAATGCATAAGGGATTCTTTTTTTTATAGTTGCAGGACCTACATTTTAGAATGGTGTTAGGCCTGTTTCTCCAGTGCCATTGGAGGTCATTGATAGGTAGGGTCTGGAATCTTTCAAGCATGATGTTTCTCCTACATGGCCAGCTTAGTGCTTCAAGCATTGTTGTAAGCTTGGTGTTTCAAAGGATGTCATGATGTGTCTAAACTGTTCAAAGGATTGCAGAGGTTCAAAATCAGATTTACTTCTATAGATATGTGGTCCATTCATTATCTGCTACTTTAAGGATCTCTGGCAGTACGCTTTTCAGCTTTCCGTCTTTGGCATGTGCTATTTGATGGTAATATCTAAGGAACTGCACCTTGCATACTAGCTCTTCATTTAGCAGGCCAAATTCCAATTGAATCTTGGCTTGATGGATATACTGAGGTAGCTGGAATACCCCTCTAAAGTTAACACATGGCAGCTTATTCAAGGAAGAATCCATTTTGGATGGGATGGCTTGTTGACCGTACCAGATTGTTGGAACCAGTTTGGCCTTTATTACCCTTATAATGGCCTCTGCTGATAGGCTATTCTGAAAAAAACAGAGCTTTTTGCGGTGACCCCCCATTTTTTGCACTCATTTTGACTACTAGATGCTAGTTTTCTGACTCTGATTGCACCCTTTGTTCTGCTAAACAGACCCAGGGCCTGTGCTCTGATTAAAAGGTATATGGTAATTAGTTATAATTTCGATTGGTATTGACAGCCTAGCAGTAAGTCCCTAGAATATAATAGGGCATGTATGTTTAGGGGCCCAGTAGACTTAATGCACTTAAGAGAACACTATTGTGCTGCTTATTGTTATCTTAAAGGCAGCACTGCTTTTCAGGCTGCCTTTACATTGAAATTATGTGAAATTCGACTTTGAATTTAAAGGTACTTCCAAAGTAGTAATCTACCTTATAGTTACATATACGGCACCTTTAAGGTCTCCCTAGGCACCCCAAGGGTAGGGTGCCTTGTAAAAATAAGCAGGTACATTTTAAAATATGTTTTATATGCCCTCGTGAGGGAAAAACTGCAAATTTTGTTTTCTCCATTGTAGTGAATAGCTACATAGGCTAACATTGGAATATTTTATTTAAGTATAAATATTGACAGGAGCAAGCTAACAATGCACTTAAAGGTATCAAAATAATTGTTATAATAAACTTTCTTTTCTGTGAGCCAAAATCTAGATTTCCCACTGCCCTCTCCTGATTGGCCAGCCTCTACCAGGCTGAGCCAAGCTGTCTTAATGAGGTGTGTAATGGGCTACTAGAGAAACAATGGATTTCCAGTAGGTGGAGAACTGCAGCTGCAGAAGATAAAGGCATGAAGGGTGTGGAGTAGCCAAACCGGTCTTCAAAGGGAGAATGACAGTTTGGGACAGTACAGGCTCACATCCTGCAGCCCCAGTCAGACAGGAGCCCTCGTAATTAGATTAGTGAGGGGGTTGGAAGGGGAGAGTTAGTGAATCTTAGCCATGCCAGTGCGTTGGCTTGGCCAGATCTAACTTCCAAGGAGACATTTTCTCCATTTTGCGATTTTGGAAGAATAGTGCTTTCTGGGACAAGAATATGTCACACTTTGGAGGAAGTGGTCATACACCTGGGTGGCACCCTGCATTCCATTGATCAGGGGTGCCCCCCTGCTTGATACCCAGGAACACTGAATAAATATGGAGAAGCTGTAAAGCACCTCAGATCTGCTGCCTGAAACTACAAGAAGAAGAAGGACTGCCCTGCTGGAACCCTGATCAGCACCCAAAGGATTGCACTCTGAAGGACTGCACCTGCTGCACAATCTGGAAATGTGGCCCTAAGGACTTTGCCTCGCTTCACAAGGATTAAGGAGTGGACTTCCTGCAAGCTGCAGATTAACAGAGCCTGCCTGCATCATCTCCACCAAGAAGTCCCCAGCCTGGAGTGTTTCCAGTAGACTTTTAAGGATTTGGCCAGGTGTGTTGTGGGAATTGTAGTCCCAGCATCCTAAGGACCATCTCTGAGATTCTAGACCCCTGGATCGGTGTTGTGCACACTTTGAACTTACAAGAGGAACTTCAGAAAAAGTTCCAGCAGTTTGGAGATGTTTGGAGCAACTTTGGCAAATTGCTCCATAAGGGGAACCGAACCGTTGTCGAGAGACAAGCTGGTGACGTAGAACCGCAACTCAGCCTGAAATCCATGTTCACCCCGCTGAAAGCTCCAGAGCCCTTTGTCATCGACAATGCTTACAGGAGTTGAGTGAGGCATCCCCCAAGGATACAAGATCTCCAGGAAGGACGGTCCCACCCGCCCAGGAGGAGGAATCGCCATCGTCCACAAATCCAGCCTCCGCCTGAGCACACTCCCTGACGAGCCCACAGAACTGATGGAACACCTTCACTTCAAGATACTGGCCAGCCCCACCGCCACCCTCCGAGGAACCCTCATCTACCGAGCCCTAGACCCCGCGAACCCTTCGCCAACTCCATCACGGACATTATCTCCCCGCAGGCCATCGCATCCACCAACTACATCCTGCTGGGAGACCTCAACTTCCACCTCGACAACCAACTGGACCCCAACACCACATCCCTCCTGGACAACCTCCACAACATTGGACTGCGCCAGATCGTGACTGAGCCCACGCACTCAGCAGGACACACCCTCGACCCCCTCTTCACTACAGGAAACTCCATCACCTTCAGCCACACCACCGAACTCCCATGGACCGACCATCGTTGCGTCCACTTCACCTTCAGAACACCCACCATCCACAGACACCAGCACCTGCTTCCACGAAGAAACTGGACCAAAATCACCGACGACCAGCTCACCTCCTCACTCAACAACTCCACCCCAACCATCGCGGAAACACGACGACCCCAACACCGCAGCCCGAACCCTGCATAGATGGATCTCGGACAGCACCAACACCATAGCCCCCTCAAGAAAAACAACAATACCCGCGCCAAGAAAGCCAGATGGTTTACCACCGAACTTCGAGAGTCCAGAAGCACATGCCGCCGCCTCGAAAAGGCCTGGAGGAACACCAAATCCACAGAAGCCCACGACAACTTCAGAGCCGCCACCAACGCCCACCATCAACTCATCAGAGAAACGAGGAAAAAGCGATTGAAGACAGAATCTCCACCCACGCGCACAACAGCAAGGAACTCTTCAGCATCATCAAGGAGTTCGCCCAACCCACTAGCGAGTCTACCGACATCCCTCCCTCACAAGACCTCTGCGACAAACTCAGCACCTTTTTCCACCACAAAATCAAGAGCATCTACGACAACTTCGACGAAGACAACCAACACACTGAACCCTCACCAACCACCGCCGACACCCAGAAACCAGTGATTGACGACTGGACAGCCCTCACCACCGAAGACACACTGAAGACAATGAAGTCAATCCACTCAGGTGCCCCCACGGACCCCTGCCCCCACCACATCTTCAACAGAGCCGCCGACACCATCGCACCCATGCTCCGCCACACCATCAACCGCTCCCTGGCGACCGCCTCGTTCCCCGACAACTGGAAACACGCCGAGGTCAACCCCCACCTAAAGAAACCCTCAGCGGACCCCACCGACCTCAAAAACTACAGACCCATCTCCCTGCTCCCGTTCCCAGCGAAAGTCATCGAGAAAGCCATCAACAGCCAACTTGCCACATTCATTGAAGAACACAACATCCTCGACTCCTCCCAATCCGGCTTCAGAAAAAACCACAGTACGAAAACCGCCCTCCTCGCCGCAACAGACGACATCCGCACCCTACTGGACAAAGGAGAAAAAGTAGCCCTCATCCTCCTCGACCTATCAGCGGCGTTCGACACAGTCTCCCACCGAACCCTAATACGCAGACTCTACGACGCAGGAATCCAGGACAAGGCCCTCGACTGGATCCGCTCCTTCCTCTCCGGCAGGACACAGCGGGTCAGACTGCCCCCTTTCCTCTTGGACCCCACACCTACCACCTGCGGAGTCCCCCAGGGCTCCTCCTTCAGCCCGACGCTCTTCAAAGTCTACATGGCTCCACTCGCCCCCATCGTCAGAACCTACGGACTCAACATCGTGTCATACGCAGACGACACCCAACTCATCCTCTCCCTATCCAACGAGCCCAACACCGCCAGACGCAACTTTCGAGAAGGCATGGAAGCCGTCGCCAAATGGATGAAAAACAGCTGCCTACAACTAAACACCAACAAAACAGAAGTACTCATCATGGGCCCAAACCCCGATGCCTGGAGCGACACCTGGTGGCCCCCGCCCTCGGAAACCCGCCAACCCCCACGGACCACGCACGCAACCTGGGAATCATCCTGGACTCCGAGCTCAAAATGGACCACCAGATCAACTCTGTCTCGTCTTCCTGCTTCCACACCCTCCGCCTCCTTCGTAAGACCTTCAAATGGATCCCCCTCGAACACTGAAAGACCGTCACTCACGCCCTGGTCACCAGCAGACTCGACTACGGCAACGCACTCTACGCCGGAATAAACAAAAACCTCACCCGCAAGCTACAGAACATCCAGAACGCCGCCGCAAGACTGGTCCTCAACCTGCCAAAACACTGCCACATCTCCCAGCACCTGCGCACACTCCACTGGCTCCCTGTTGAGGCGAGAATCACCTTCAAGATGCTCACCCACGCACACAAGGCACTCCACGGCACCGGACCAGCATACCTGAACAGCCGACTCAAATTCCACGCACCCCAAAGGACCCTACGATCAGCCCAGCTCTCCTACGCCGTGGTCCCCCGCACCAGAAAGACCAGATCAGGAGGCCGCTCCTTCTCCTTCCTCGCGGCCAAAGCATGGAACGCCCTTCCGCTCCACCTCAGACAGACAACATCGCTCCCCATCTTCGCAAGAAACCTCAAAACCTGGCTCTTCGACAGACCCCCTCCTTGATGGATGGAACCTGCACCCCCCCCCACCCCTAGCGCCTTGAGACCCTTAAGGGTGAGTAGTCGCACTTTAACAAACCCCTGATTGATTGATTGATTGATTGATCATCGTCGACTTCCAACCCGGCCTGCTGAAGAGACCCCCACGACATCGAGAGAAAAAGCTTAGAAAAAGTTCCTAAGTGCGAAGGTAAAGTTTTGACGAGGCCTCCCACTTAGTGTACCCGACCTGTGCGCCATTGCGGTCAGCCTCAAACTTTGGCTTTGTCCCAGTGAAGCGCGACCAGATGTCCCAAGTTGGCACTTTTGGGCTTTAGGCATTAGAAAGTGTTTATTCTTTAAAAAAATCATATTTCCGGTTTCCTATATTGATTCTTTGTCATTTTGGTGTCTATTTGTTCATAAAAATATAACCTATCTTTATAAATTGGAGTTGGATTTTTATTGGGGTTGTGTCTTACTTATTTAATGTATTGGTGTTTTTAAATATTTTACACACTTGTCTCCTAAGTTAATCCTGCCTGATCGTTGCCTGCTACCAAAGTTTGAGCAAGGGATTGATTTATTGAGACCCTGAATGAACCGTTTATTGTGTTTGTGGCCTTATTACTAGTGGTTAGTTTCTACTTATCACTACTAATAATCCACTTTGCAACATTGGTCACTGAGAGTTTGCCAAAGTTGCCTTGCTAAAGATGGCTGTTACAATGTTCAGCTGAGTATTCTAATAGAGCACTATTCTAACTTCTGCTTTCAATTAAAAAGGGGATTCATGTTCGAAGCTTCAGTATAGTGGATTAGGAAGTCTCTCTCCCTTTCAAGATGATAAAAATACCATCCATTTAACAAAACCAAATCTAAGTATAAGATGAACAAATTTATATTTTTGTAGCATAGGAACTAACAAAGCTTTCCTTTGGGGGCCGTAAAAGGTGCAGACAAAACTAAAATATGTAACGTTGTTTGCAATGATCTCCCATTACATGGGCATGGAGGTAAATCGTTCACTGAGTGTATGATAGCAGGAAAACCAAACATTAAAGGAATATAATTCATCCTAAATCTAATCAAAATATATGATTATTGCAATGCTCTTTATCTGGGGGTGGATAAGAGACAATTGGACAAATTGCAATCCCTACAGAACGCAGCTGCTCGGACCCTACTGAATCTCCCTAAATATAGTCATATATCGGGGACCATCAGAAAACTTAATTGGCTCCCAGTCAAGGAGCGAATTGAATTTAAGGCGTTATGTATCATTCATAAAACCTTACATGGAGGAGGCCCCACAGAATATTGTAAATTATTCCAATGGTACACTCCGGGACGCTCCCTGAGATCAGCAAAGCAAGCACTGGTTAGGATCCCAAGAATCAAGAAAGCAAAATGGGGTGGCAGAAGCCTCTCTCATCTTGCTCCTAAACTATGGAATAAGCTGCCACCTAATATTAGATCTTTATCGGCCCATGCACATTTCCGGGCCTTGTTGAAAACCTGGCTTTTTCCCACCCAGTAACATTCTCTTTTCCTGGCCTTTTCATATCTCTGCTAATCTAGCGCCAAGACGCCTCGGCAATCGAGCGCTTTATAAATTTGTACTTACTTAGTTACTATCTGCTGAAGATTCTGTACAAATGGAAGGTATGAATGTAGTATATCTTTAGCCGGGGGAAGAAGACTATGGGGCCGATTCCGATCTCGGCCGGTAGGGCTCCGAATCGGATTCGGCTTAACCGGATCCGATTCGGAGCCCTATTTCCCGACCAATCCGTACGCGCGTCCGGGCGAGCGAGTACGATGCGTATTCGCCGACCGACTTCGTCCGGGCGTCCCGACCGCTCCGACCGAGTCGATCCCGGGTCGAACCGCACCGACCGACTTCGCACGGACACGACTCGCACCGCGCAATGGAGACGTTCCCCGGCCGGGTAAGTATGATGCGCGCCGCGAGCAGTCCGACCGAGCCGCGCACTCCGGCTCGAAAGAGCTGTCAGAGCCGTACTTTGGGGGTCCGTGTTGGACCCCCCTGTATGCGTAGCCGCGTGAGTCGCACACAGGGGGGACCCATGGGTCCCCCCTACCTGTGCGTGTACGGCGCGAATCGCTTCGCCGCGTACACGCTGTAGGGGGCGCACTTGTCCGCCTCGCACCCATTGAGTCAATGGGAGCCCGCGTCACGCGTTGTACGACAGGCTCCCATTGACTTCAATGGGAGTCCGACCGACTCGAGTCCGATGGCATACGTGCGCATCGTACTCGTTCGGTCGGACTGCACGGGTCCGATTCGGTCGGAAATCTCTCCGGGTCCGGCTCGGTCGGGGAGATTTCCGTCCCGAATCGGAATCGGCCCCCAAGTGTAATTATTGTAGTTTATTGTTTATTCCTTTTCCACCTATCATTAGCAGCTTTTTCTAAGAAAATCTTTTAATTTCCTTTTTGAGAACAAGACACACCGTAATGGTGGCTCGAATAGGTATTGGAAACCTGTCTCAGACAGGGCGTTCTTAACATACTTTAACCACGGGATTATATGGGTATAATCCAGGTTTAGGCAATCCCTTAGGATCGCCTGATTTAGTTGTACACATTCTCTTTTCCATTTGGAAAGCCATAACAACAGGGGAGCCAATCTAGTTACATCCTCAAGGTAGGGTATATCCTGGTCTGCATGTGATAAATAATTTGTGCATGAACGTGGGAGCGAAAGCAATTTCTTACAGAAGGTATCCTCCACAAGTTGGAGAAGAGCCGGGTCTGCCGTTCCGCAGATAGCTGCCCCATATGTGGCACTTGTCAGCATTTTACATGAATAAATGTGTATCATTTCTAGTAAAGGCTTTGAACCCACTTTTGTAGAGAATTTTTCAAGGGCCCTAATCCCCTTTTCCAGAAGGGCCTTTCTACTTAACACCATCTTTCTCTGGGATAGCTTGTTATCAAATAATACTGCAAGATCAACCACCTCCAATTTCCGCTCCCCTAAGTGGAAGTTAAAAGATTTCTAAGTACGTTCTCCTGTGACTAAAACAAAAGATTTTAAAACAGTCACATGCAGATCTAAAGTAGCCATGTAACTCGAATAATCTTGTATGGGTTTTTGCAACACCATTGGGGTTCTGGCCAAAAGAACAATATCATCTGCATAAAGGAGTATGGGCAAGGGGGATGACTCCACATAAGGAATGTCTTTCGTGGTACAACCCAGGATTGCCTCTAACCAATTTGTATACAAAGAGAACAGGAGTGGGGGGTACACAACCCTGTCTTACCCCTGGTTCACTGATAGAATATTGATGACAAAAACATCAATGTTAAGAATATCAAAAAAATATATAGAATACAAAAATATCGACCTACATACCTACACAGATAACTACACAAATATTGAATCAAAAATATTGATGTAAAAAATATAGATGTAAAAATATCGATTTAAATATATACATAAAATAAAATAATATATATTAAATAATATTAATTTTAACAAAAGAAATTAGATTTGATATACATTTTAACAAAATATAACAAATAAACTTAATTAAAAAATAAATAAACACACAAACATAATAATGTATACATATATATATATTTACTTTAAAATAATTAATAAACTATTATCTTTAACTTACTTTAAAATTATATAAAAATAAAATATATATATATCAATAATTTAAAATATAAAAAACATTCTATGATAATTTAAAACATTAAACTATTAAAACATATTTAAACTTAAATTTCCAAATACAATCAGTGCAACAGTAGGGAAAATGTTGGATAGCAAAATAATTAAATTTACTATTCCAACTCCAGTGAGTGCAACAGTAGGGAAAGTGTTGGATAGCAGAGGGGTAAAAATTACTATTACCACTCCAGTGAGAGCAACAGTAGGGAAAGTGTTGGATAGCAGAGGGGAAAACATTACTAATCCCACTCCAAAGAATGCAACTGTATGGAAAGTGTTGGATAGCAGAGGAGTAAAAATTACTATTCCCACTCCAAACAGTGCAACAGTAGGGAAAGTGTTGGATAGCGGTGGCGTAAAAATTACTATTCCCACTCCAGTGAGAGCAACAGTAGGTAAAGTGTTGGATAGCGGAGGGGAAAAAATTACTTTTCCCACTTCAAAGAGTGCAACAGTAGGGAAAGTGGTGGATAGCGGAGGGGTAAAAATTACTATTCCCACTCCACTGAATGCAACAGTAGAATAACTGTTGGATAGCAGAGGGGTAACATTTTTTATTCCCACTCCAGTGAATGCAACAGTAGGAAAAGTGTTGGATAGCGGAGAGGTAAAAATTACTATTTACACTCCAGTAAGTACAATAGTAGGGAAAGTGTTGGATAGCGGAGGGGTAAAAATTACTATTCCCACTCCAGTGAGTGCAACAGTAGAAAAACTGTTGGATAGCCGAGGGTTCAAAGATTTTATTCCCACTAAAGTGAATGCAACAGTAGGCAAAGTGTTGGATAGCGGAGGGGTAAGAATTTACTACTCCCACTCCAGTGAGTGCAACAGTAGGAAAAGTGTTGGATAGCGGAGAGGTAAAAATTACTACTCCCACTCCAGTGAGTGGAACAGTAGGGAAAGTGTTGGATAGCGGAGGTGTAAAAATTACTATTCCAACTCCAGTGAGTGCAACAGTAGGGAAAGTGTTGGATAGCGGAGGGGTAAAAATTACTATTCCCACTCCAGGGAGTGCAACAGTAGGGAAAGTGTTGGATAGCGAAGAGACAAAAATTACTATTCACACTCAAACAGTTAAAAGAAAAAGAAAAAACATTAAAAATTATTTAAAAAATCCTAAAAATAAATAAACAATATTTAGAAATGAAAAATCAAATATATTAAATATATAAATTTTTTAAATATTATAATATTAATTACATATAAAAAAACTACAAATAATATATAATATAAAATAATAAATAAATGTATAAAATAAAATTCTTTTAAACTAGAAAATATTTACAAACAAATAAATTCATTAATACATAAATGTATTTATTGTATTTCCTACCCTATAACACCACACCAATAACAAAACACTTCAACATTTTTAATTAATTTATTTTCAAAATTAACATAATTAATTGAAAAATATTATTAATAAAAAAACTAATAAACATTAATTGACTACACACACTTTAACACTATGATATCCACAACAGACACCTAAATTAAACTCTAAAATAATGAAACACAATTAAAACTTATTTATAAATTAAAACCTATTACTATTAACAAATAATAATAAAGTCATTAAAATGTATTTAATACCCACCCTTTACACCCTTTAAAAGTAAAAATAAAAGACAAAAAATTAAACAATTACCCAAAATATATATCAAATAATTAACATTAATTAACAACTATATATTAGTTAATTAAATATAAATTACTTCCCACCCTTTACTCCTATAAATACCAAAACACACACCTAAAATAAATTACAAAATTACCATAATTAATTACCAATTAATCAATTACCAATTAATTAACATCCAATTATTAATTCATCAATTAAAAATAAATTACTTCCCACTCTTAACACCTATATACACCACAACACACCTAAAATTAATTACACAATTACCATAATTAATTACCAATGAATTAAAATTAATTAACAGCCAATTATCAATTCATCAATTAAAAATACATTACTTCCCACCCTTAACACCTATAAACACCACAACACACACCTAAAATTAATTGCACAATTACCATAATTAATTACCAATTAATTAATTTAAATTAATTAAGGACCAATTATTAATTAATAATAAATTACTTTACACATTTAACACTATAACATCTCAATTAAACAATGATTAATAAATACAAAATAATCAATAAATGTAATATAATTAAATTACTTCCCACCCTATTCCCCTATAAACCCACCAGCTACGGAACTAAAAACACAAAATTCAAATTAAAAAAATGAATAACTACTAAAAATGTAACACATATATTAAAAATACAAAAATTCTTATACAAAAAAACATACAACACATACATATAAAATATATACTAAAATACATAACATTAATAAACAAACGATATTTTAACAACTATATTTTTGCAAACGATATTAAACACTTAGATATTTTGAACATCGATATTACTTACCTAAAATCGATATTCTTGACAACGAGAATCTGTATGTTGATATTTCAGACACACGATATTTGCAACTCGATATTTGTGCAACTCAATATTTTTGAATCGATATTCTGTCTCTGCACCCTTACCCCTCTGTCACTATTAAACGCCCTTGTACGTCCTAAATTCCTTCCGTACTGGACAAATGCAGTCGCCCCTGCGTACAGCTGTCTAATAAAAACAATGATAGGATAATCCACACCCATTTGTTCCAATATTCCCCATAGCTTGCTGTGAGCTATGCAATCAAAGGCCATTGTTAAATCCATAAAGGCCATATAAAGCTGGCCTTCCTTGGCTAGTGTGTATTTGGAAATAATCATAGTCAGGTTTAGGCAGTGATCAACAGTGCCCTTTCCTTTCCTAAATCTGCACTGGGTCTCTGCTAAAATATTATTCTCTTCGGCCCAATCCTCTATCCTATTTAGAAGCACTCTCCCCATTCGTTTTGCCATGGTATCGATTAGTGAGATAGGTCTATAATTTTTTGGCTCTGCCCTATCAACCTTTTTGTAGATCAGAACAATATCCGACTGCTTCTAAGAGCTAGGGGGACCAATCTTGGCTGCAACATTAAAAACATTGGTCAACAGTGGTGCCCACAGTGCTTTAGTTTCCAGAAATATATCTGTTGAGACCCCATCTGGTCCAAGCACCTTTAATGAGGCATCTGTGCCAGTGCTAGGTCAATTTCTTCTACCTGAAATATTAAATCAATTTCTTGATGGGCGTCTGTACATGGGCTAATATATATATTTTCAGTGGGATTATTAAATATATTTTGAAAGTGGGCTACCCACCCTTCTCCTTCTATATGTGTACCTAAGGTTGGGGCCCCCTCATTCTTTAGATGTGGTGAGTACATCACTCTCCAGAATTCACAGGAGTCCATTTTAACGAGTGCCAATCTCAGGTTTTCCCACGCATTTGAGTTTAGCTCTCTTACCGGCATCCCTCTTGCTTTTTTATAATTCGCTCGGAGAGTGCGTATGCAACCCTCATACCGTGGGACTTCTCGTAAGGCGTTGTGTAATCTGGAGGCAGCTTTCATACAGTTATCATCAAACCATGCACCTTGGGTCTTAGCATCCTTTTTAGAGTAGCGTGTTAATTGAATTTGAAACCCTCTCATGATTCCTTCAAAAGCCAATATAATCTGACCAGGTGAAACTCCTATATCAAGGCAGGAAATAAACTCTGGGTATTTTGCTATGAGGAAAGTGTGAAGGAAATCACATCCTACCACCTTGTCCCATTTTAGAATATACCCATTGTTTCTTGCCAAAATCGGCTTAGGTACTTAATCTAGCTTACGACTGGGCTTAAACTCCCACCTCATAATACAGGCCAGGTAAGCATGATCACTAAAAACAGTAAACACCACTCTTTTGTTACTAAGCCTGCAACTTAGGGATTCCGATACAATAATAATATCAATTGTGGAACCTGAATTGGGGGAACCAAAAGTCATATCCATAGTTCCTGTTGTCTCATTTACACTATTTTCAACCACCATTTCCCATATGACTAAAATCCTATTTAGTGCCTCTCCATAAATGGAGTGATTAAAGTGTATAATTTGGTCTCCAGAACCATCTCTAACCCCACAGGCTGCATTATCCATCAAGTGGCACACCTTAGTATTAAAATCACCCGCCCAATAAATACTTAATATTTTCGGATAGACAGTAAGGGCTTCCTCAATTTCTTTTTCTAATTCTTCCATCACAGTTTCCATCCCCCCTGAAATTGATTATCAACAAATCCCAGTCTTCCTGTCCTTCTATTATTAAATAATGAAAATATACAGACTCATAGAATTTTTTTAAAACTCTTACACAAAGGGTATTTGCCACAAAGGTAACTAACTCACCCTTCGCCCTGCCTGCTTTAGCTGCAACTGCCATCTATCGAAATAGCTCCAGTCTCCCAGGTTTCTTGCAGGCAGGCTAGATGATATTTATTTATTTTATTTTGCCACTCTATAACACTGGTTTTTGCAAAAACCTGCTATGTTCCAAGAGATCATTTTAATTTCATTCGGTCCTTCACACATGCTCCCATGTATACTAGATTTGCTCCCATTGCCCATTACATTAGTCATCTCCTGGAGTCAATCACAATCTTCTAAACTTCCTAGTGGGGCAAATCTATTACTTGTACTTAACAGAATAGAGTCTCTCCCAGATATTATCTTATTTTGGGTAGATATTAGGTTACCTTCAAAGGAGGCCCTAATCCTGTGGTTTATATAAGTAATCCAGTGGTAGAGTATATATATCTGTGTACTTCTTGAGGGGCTCATAGGTAAGCGTCCCAGCAGGTCCCTCACCAGCTCCTGATCATTACAGTTTACAACAATACAATCCCCCGGGATCGATTTACGTGAAGGACCCACCCAGGAGATTCTTCTTGCCATAATCATGTGCCTATGTATTAATGTGCCAATTCTACCAACATTTGTCAGCCAGTGTGGAGATTTCCCCATAAGCTGCTCTGTGGTTTCGTATTGGGAGTTTCTTAAATCCGGCATGTTTACCAAGATAAGCACTAATGGACACGCCTCAGGTGGGCGTGCGAGGGTTGTGGCACTATACGATTCCCCTCATGTAGTATCTTTGCTCCTTGGCTAACACCAGAAGTCCAGCCAGTTGGATTGCTAGAGAGTGCAGGTGTGGGCCGGTAGCTTGAGTAATCGTGTCCACCCCCCCTGTTTGCCTCTGGCCTGCTAATGCCATATCTGTACCATGAGTCACTTGTTGGGTAGGTGCATATATTCGGTGGTGCTGGGGATCACGTGTGGCCCCCTGTAAGTTCCTTTCCATCCCTTACTCCTGGACTAGGCACTGTGGCAATGCGGTATGATTTTGGACCCCTGCTACCTCAATATGAGGAATAGCGGGCCCTGAGTTCAACACTGTTTCACCCTTCTCAATCAATGCAACTAAACCCTGTTCTAATCCTTCTAGTCGAGCTGTCAGAGGCTGTATAACCTTTAGTACAGCCTGTTCTATACTTTTGCAAAAATCATGAGTTATTCAATTAGGGGAACCAAGAGAGCTGGTCAAGTCAGTTACAGTACACGCCGTTTTCTTGGGTCTAGGTAGAGTCTGCTCTCTCGACCTACCCCTCTTTCGTTTTACCGGTGGTTGTTTGGTGAAATGAGACTGTTGTTTAGGGTCCCCAGGGAGTCCTGGACAGTTTGGTGGGAAGGCAAGCTCTATTTGTAGCACACCAACTAGGTTCTCAAAGGGACAATTTGCGTTCAGTTAATTCAATTTCTTTTGTAAGAACATTTGCAGCATTTACCAGAAAGGAGCGCTGTAATAGTTTCTCCTCCCTGATCTGCTTGCTTGGTCTTCTTTTTCCCATTTCGATCCAGATGTTAAACCCTGTTGTATGATGTTAGACGGGTGGCCCAGCCTAGCCTCTTCGGGCTCTGATGGGCACGGATGGGCCCGCCCTTGGCCCGGCCTTTGCCGGCGCGCAGGCCCGCGGGCATCTTTAATGCACGTTTGTCAGGTGCAGAGGATGTCGGGTGTTGCAGTCCCCAGCGGTGCAGAAGAATCACAGGCCCGGCTTCCCTCTCAGGCTCAGAAACACTGATGGCTACACGAGCCGCGGGCAGGGGTCGCGCTTTAATGGGCTTTTGTCAGGTGCAGAGGATGTCAGGTGTTGCAGTCCCCAGAGGTGCGTAAGAATCACAGGCATGGATCCCCTCTCAGGCTCAAATATGCTGGCTGAAAGTCATATTCCTGCAGAGTACAGGAAAATTGCTCCTAACACTATCCTACCATCAGACAGGAGTTCAAAATAATAGATTTACAAACCATTGCTGTTAGGCATATTTGCAAGAAGAACTGCTGCAAAAGAGAAGATTAGTATTAGTTAAACAAGACTAAATCATATCTAACAGCATTTTTGAGTTATTAATACTTTACAGCATCCCTTCCTCACCAGGATAGATGTATCACTAACAAAAAATATTGTCACTAACAAAAAATAATGCTCCCAAAGGAGATGATTATTTAAAAGAATAAAATCAGTAGTGTTTCATATGAGGCAAGATTTAGTACATACGGTAACAAATAATTATCAATAATAGCTGAGAAACATACTGTGACATTACCAATATAAATACCATTCACAATTAGTGTTCTGGGTGGGGGGAAGTGTGAGTTGGTTTGTGCACTTTGAAAGTACATAAAATTGGGATACCTGCTCTGATGTTACCAGCCCTTTTTCAAACTAACCAGGGAGGTACTGCTCTAGTTTTAAAATGTACACATTAGGTTGATCTAATCTAAATTTCAGTGTAATTTATATGCCTCTCAGCTTCCGCCTTATAATCCTTCTTTGTTGACGATTACCGGAATTCCAAATTTATCTGCCTTCTTCATCTCAATCAAAGGTTTTTATTTTAATTTCTTTAAAGCACACCATACATCTTTACTTATGTCTATGAAAACAAGCAAGTGAAATATTTATTTTGTTTGGTAATTTGGGTCAGATGAGTTTGGATTTCATTGTACTTATCTCAAGTAAGGATCTGGTTTGCAAACATTTTATTTGTTTGAGTGTTTGTGCTGGATATATGCACCTGCCTGGCACTCTGTTTGGTGAGGCCCTTGTATCACTGTTGATACGATGCCATTGTTGTTCGGTTTGATGCCATCTGCATTCTTGCTGATCAGGAATTTGCCTCCCTGTTGTTCAGGGCATTATGCTGTTGTTCATGTGGTTGTGCTTCATAACTTGGTCGATGTTAATATTTTTAGACAGGACGTGTGTGGTTATATGATGCAATATTTGAGTGAACAATAGGTAGTGTGATGCTTGATATTATGTGGCTAGTGAATGTCCTGTGCACCCTAGATTTCTTGTAACCTAGAAAAGGAATTAATGTTTTTTGGATATGTGCTTCTTTCTTCTTTAAGCTAATCAAAACACAAAAATTGGCGTGACACCCCAGTGCTTAACCCAAGTTCGCTATTTCACGAATCATGAGACCTGGATGTGTTGACATCTCTGCTCCCACTACCTACTTCACTCCTAGTTTAATGGGAATTCTAAGATTGGATGAGGATAGCTCTCTGACGTAATGTGACATGCTTCATCATTTGCCACTTTGTCCCACACTGGTAAGGGGGTACTACCAGGGCAGATTCGACCTCAGGCTCGGGCTCAAATGAGGGAGTTCTTAGATATTATTTATCTTCTCTGGATAATACTATGATCCAGTTGACGGGTTAAAAACTTGTTAGGATAGGCCACAAAAGTGTCCTTTTATTCAGGTGGTATCCCAGGTACATTCAAAATTATTAAAAGAGTAACTAAAGGAGGCACATATGGGTGTAATGACCAATATGCATCACTGCATCTAAGTAAATATTCATGCCAGCATGTTTCTGCCTTCCGTTGGCCTGTTTGCCTATGGCATTCATCAGGGCTGTATCAATGAGTCCCTATACTACAAGTAGTTAGTGCAGAGTACCCACAGAGAAAGAATACGTATATGGAGAGGATAATGTAATAAATCTGACTGAGACACCCCTGGCAATAACACAGAAACAAGTATTAAACAAAGGTCTTGGCTTTGTCCCCACCCCAAGAAAGTATTTTTTAAACTAAAAATTGAGATGGCAGAATTTTTCAGCAAAATCAGATTGCAAGCATTTTTCTTAAACAATGAGACTCTAGGAGATAGATACAGTGTAGAGGATAACAACACTGTTTGAACAGCCCATCAACGTAGGACTAGAACCAATGAGACAGGTGAAACAGACCCCCTTTCAGAATTTGTAAAAGGCAGAAAAGAATGTTTTACAAGAACCTAAAAACAATGACACAGTGGTGATAAAACCTGGGGATAAAGGCTGCAGATAAAGGAGGAGGCATTGTGATTTTACCAAAAGTAAAGTACCATACTGAATATAAAAAATTGTTGAATAACGAGAAACACTACAAGAAACTGGATAAGAATCGTACGCAGGATATACAAGAGGAGATCACATTCCTTGTGAAACAGGGACTCGAAAAAGGATAGAATACTGAAAAGGAAACTCTTTTCCTTGTGGAAAAAGAACTACGAATACCTTACTTTTACATCCTGCCGAAAGTACATAAGAATAAAATTCCACCCCCAGGCAGCCCAATAGTATCGGGCATAGGGTCTGCATTGGAACCCCTATCACAATTTTAGTATTATGCGGGAATGGTCCTTGAAGAATTAACAGCCTGGGCATCATCAAAATCCATCATCCCCATAAATCAGACTGGGTTCTGCAGAGGGTTGGGAACCACCACTAACATCATCGCTTTGGTACTGCTAATTGATGCAGCCAAAGAGGCAAAGTAACCATTATTTCTTTGCTTTATAAACTATAGCGCAGCATTTTATTATTATTATTATTATTATTAATTAAACTTATAATGCGCAACAGCTACCCAAAAAGGGTTTCCCGGCGCAAACGCAGATTCAGAGGCTGATGTCAAAGCAAAGGCAGCAGGCTAATGATTAAAAAGCCATATAGACCGTGCTAGATTATGGCAGAAACTGGAAAAATGGGGGATACCGAGGGCCCTCAAAAACAAGTTGATCTTACTAGACACGGACACCTGGGTTAAAATCAAGCTGGGACACACCTTTGTGGGTGAATCAACACCTCTCAAAGGGCTAAAACAAGGGTGTGTCTTAGCACCCCTGCTTTTTAACCTCTTCATGGCAGACCTCCCCGGGGAGATGGTCAAAAGTATATTGCATGCCCCGAAATTAGGAAAAATGCCCCTGTCCAAACTTTTACACTTGGACGACCTGGTGTTAATAAGTCAAACACTAATTGGCCTGCAGCACCTCCTGAACACCGCTAACAACTTCTCGCAAGCCAATGCATTAAGCATCAACCTAAACAAAACAAAAACCATAGCAGTGAATTACTCCAGGAAGAAAAAGTTGAACTGGTACCGGGACGGGCACCGCCTAGACTTGGCTACTGATTATAAGTATCTCGGAGTCTTACTGGACAGCAAAGGCTCATACATACCTCAGTTGGAGGCCCTGTGCCAGAAGGGCACCACAACTATCTAGCAATGAGGCCATTAAAGAAAGTTCTGTCAGATTTAACCCTAGATCCTCTATATCAGGTCATCCGAGCAAAACTACAACCAATGCTAGCATATAGGAACGAATCAATGCGAGGGAGAGATGCAACCGCGCTGGACAAAATAATTACCAGCGCTTACAGAGCGATCTTCTACCTCCTGGCCTAGTGTCCCCTGCCCAAATCCGCTTAGAATTTGGTTTGCAGAAGCAATCAGTGGAAAGGAGGGGAGCATATATAAAAAGCTGCCACAAGATTAGAGTAGCTGAGCCAGGAACACTAAATTCACATATCTGGAGCGAATTGACATGCCGTGAAACTTCACCCGCCAGAGAGTACTTGCTTGATTCATTATCATGGGGCTAACTAGTCTATGGGTCACTTCTACAACCCATCAGAGCTTCAAAAAGGTTGTAACAAAAATGACAAAAACTATATCGATAATTGAAGACAAGGAAACCCTGGCTAAAAGGGCACATGGTTGGCCAGTGCTTATTGACTATAAAGCTCTTAAACCACAAACCTATTAAGAACAGGCTTCAAAATTAAGACAATAGAAAAATTCTTAAAGCTACGTTTTGGCATTTTACCAATCCTCCCGCACCTACTCCCGTGGAAAAGGATATCAGGAGAGCATACTTGCCGCCTCTGTGGAATGGGAAGTGAGGACCTTGTGCAAGTCATCTGTATCGGCCCATGTTTAATGAAGATTAGATGCACTCTACTTCATCCAACTTTTAAACACAGCGGCATTAGGACTAGAAGGCAGGTAGTGAAGCTATGCTTTAATCCAATTGCAACTCAACTAAACTGCTGACTCACAAAACTATTCTTCAATATAGTGGAAGGGAGACTTATTCGAAAGTCCCAAAGTGAACAGTGATTGGCTAAATTGCACTGCTTATATCTTGATGCACTGGCACTTTAAATAGGCATGTTCAATTTGGTATCTTGATTGGCTAAATTGCACTGATTATGTTTATATCTGGATGCACCTGCACTTTAAGTTGGTACAAGTCTCTGCACATAACAAAACATCAGGATTGAGACCCGGGTGTGATCCTCCACGTATGCTGCATTTTAGTGAACTCCCTGTTAAGGACTACACACTTTAGCACAACCTCACACGTGGCATAAATTAAAAAGACGGATGCATTTTATGTGGTTTTTAATGTAATGGTCATATTTTTAATTGTGACTTCTAATTAGCTGAACAATACATTTATTACTTACTATTCCTATCACAATTTTGTGATTTTTTTCCTAAACCCCTGGTAGCAGAAATGCCATCCTACTTAAAAGATACTAAGGACATGGCCTTCGATCCAGAGCGGGAGATACTGTTGACCCTA
The DNA here is from genome assembly GCA_963921515.1 of Calotriton arnoldi. Taxonomy (NCBI): domain Eukaryota; kingdom Metazoa; phylum Chordata; class Amphibia; order Caudata; family Salamandridae; genus Calotriton; species Calotriton arnoldi. The sequence continues at coordinate 72,277 of CAWUFW010002616.1, forward strand.
GATGTGGAATCTCTGTATACCAGCATCCCATAGGATATCACTCTAGAGGTAACAGAAATACTACTCGCCCTAAAACAGGCCAACCAACAGACACCAGCGAGTTTTATCTTAGACTGCACCCATATGGTTCTGACAAGAAACATTTTTGAATATGAGGGTGAGTACTTCTTATAGATCCATTGTATTCCATGGGCAGCACTTGTGCCCCAAGTCTGGCATGCCTGTATGTTCATACCTTTAAGAGCAGATACGTCTATGATGAGGAAAATCCTTTTCTGAACCAGATGAGGCTGTGGAAAAGGTACATTGATGATATCCTGGTGACCTGGAAGGCACCAAAGAGGAAGCAATGAGTTTTTCAAACTGGCTCAACAACCTGGACCCCTATCTAAAATTTACAATGAGCATGAGCAATAAAGAAATGCCCTTTCTGGACTTGAGGATTTATCCCAAGAGTGGTATCCTCAAAACCAAGGTATACTACAAATCAACAGAAAAAATTTACAAAGAAACAAGAGCATCTAAGCTAACCTGAGTGACAATTTTCATCCCAACATCAAATTCAGTAAAAAAACTGATCAAGAAACATTGGGTCATCCTCAACACATGGAATTTAAAAATCACTTTATCTGCATTTAAGCAAAGTCGGAATATACAAGATGAGGTCGTCCAGACACGCCCAAATAGAAAAGCAGTGGAACCACAACAGAGACACTTCCCCCCACCCACAGGTCAGCTACCATGTGGTGGATGTGGGATATGCAAGTTTACAAAGAAATGCACCTCGGTGGATCTGGGACTCCCCACACTGTGGAAAGTAAAACACCTTACAAACTGTAATACTAGCGATGTGGTATATGCCCTGAAATGCCCATGTGGACTGTTATACAAAGGCACAACATCACGTAAAATAAAGGTACGGATAACAGAGCATAGGAGCACAATTAGGTGCAAAAAAGACAACACAAAACTGACAAGACATTACACAGACATACAACACACAGAAAATGACAGAATGGTACATAATACAAAAGCTGGAACAGAGAAAAACAGATGAACAGCAATGGGTGTTCCGCTTATGTACTGACAAAAATGGACTGAACAATGAAATCCCATGGGGATCTTTGCGCAGATGAGGGATCTAGAGACCCGGTAATATTGATAAATAGGTCAATCCCATCATTAAATAACATTCCACAGGAAGGGGAGAAGATTTTAGGTATATTACAAAGAAAAAAGGGAAAAGAGACAGGGAAGTTAAACTGGTCGGTGATTTTGAAATAAGACAGAAGTATTGTAGAGTCAGAATGGATCACCCCCATATGATCTGATGGGAGGTGCAAAAAATATGCCTACACAGACTACGGGTCCGCTGTATCCATTCAACGCACTACACGTCCCATGATACATCGGGACGTAGTTTTGCATTGGTGAGTAACTATTGCTCCCGCAATGAGGTCATGGGCTATGTGCCAGCATGGTTCACGGCGCATGTCAGACACGCCACGGATGGTGTGTCGGCGACTAAGTGATCGCTTTTCAACAACCAAGGGTTGACACACCCACATGAATGGAGGGCTCGAGTAGCTCCTCCCCACAAAAAAAACCCCTGCACACATGTCCCATATACAATGCAGGATTGGGAGAGGTTCGGTACTCGACAAAGGAGGCCCACAGTCATGGCGGGGACTGAGGAACTCCTCACTTCGCCCCACAGTTTAACTCGGGCTTCCACAGCCCTCGGCCACGAGCAACAGGTGTGGACCATTAACAAAATAGAACACGCCCTTGTGCAGGCAGTTCATAAGGAAGCATTTCCCGACGGGGATTCTCCACCAGTCGACTGATCGAAGGGACACGGTAGGATACTTCAGGGTTCGCTACTTTGACAAAGTAAGTAAAAGAAATGCAATTACAGATAAAAAAAATCTCACAAAGGCGCAGAAGGCTCTTTGATCTCACTGTAGAAGGGCAATGTCTAAGCTAATGATATGTTTCTCTTCATGCCTTTTCGTTAATAATGTCCACATGATACATGTAACCCTGCTAATAGAGTGTGAATACAGGAGAGATCCACCCCAAACAGACCATGCAGCAACTAGCGCAACAGAACAAGGTAATAATAATCACCCTCTGTGTCTTCACGTGTTCTTGTGCCACTTATGCATGTCATGTCAATGAATGTTTTTATAAATCACCTTATCACATTTGGTTACTGTCATATATCGCTACGGTTTTTTATTTACATTTTACCTCTGGGTGTACAAATAAAAGGCACCACAGAGCATACAACAACAAAAAACAAATAAGAACTGAATCAGTCTTTTTCCACTGTCAATCAGTATGAAAATGATACAAAAACAAGGTTTCTCTGCTACTTCTCTTTACTCTTTGTATCTTTAGGTTATCCCTAACAGAAAGACCATTAGTGACAGGTAGGTCCTCTCCATATAAATATTCTTTCTTGATGGGTACTCTGCACTAACTACTTGTAGTATAGGGACTCATAGATACAGCCCTGATGAATGCCATAGGCGAACAGTCCAACGGAAGGCAGAAATATGTTGGCATGACTATTTACTTAGATGCAGTGATGCATATTGGTCATTAAACCCATATATGACTCCTGTAGTTACTCCTTTAGTAATTTCAAATATACCAAGGATACCACCAGAATAAAAATACACTTTTGTGGTCTATCCTAAGGTGTTTTTAACCAGTCAACTGGATGAAAGTATTATGCAGAGAAATATCTAAGAACTCCCTCAGGTGAGCCCCAGCCTGAGGTGGAGTCTGCCCTGGTAGTACCACCTTACCAGGGTGGGACGAGGTGGCAAATGATGAAGCATGTCACATTACGTCAGTGAGCCATCCTCGTCCAATTCTTGGAATTGCCATTAAACTGGGAGTGAAGTAGGTAGCTGGAGCAGGGATGTCAACACATCCCGGTCTCATGTTTCGCGAAATAATGAACTTGGGTTAAGCACTGGGGTGTCAGGCCAATTTTTGTATATTGATGAGTAACAAAGAGCAGGTGTGAGTCCACTAATGCCCTGTATCTCTCATCTTGTGTGATATAATACTTCTTTAAACTAAGGCACCATCTAGTCCATGCATTTTGAACATTGGACACTAGCATATGCTCCGTGCTGCATGGCTAGAACGTTCCACTTGCACATCATGATTTTAAGGTAAGAAATTGGAGGATGTGAAGATTCACTGATTTTCCTCTGTGTGGTCATATTTGCTCTGCTTGCCTTAAATATCTCCACATACACTAAGTGTCCTTCCGTTCTCTTTTAAATTCCTATGAGGAATCGGAAGTCGATTTAAGATGGCCGCCGAGCTGGAGCTCCCCTTTGAAGCTCCAGGGCAAGGGATCACTTTTTGGTGAATATCCCTGGCTATGCCCCCCATCCTCCCTGCTACTCTACAGCCCCCTACTATGAAGCCTGCCTGTAACAGAACAATTCATTTTTAATCACCTGCAGAGAAGGAAATTTTGGTTTTAAATGTACCTGAAGTATTGTCTTTGTCGACGTTGCTGACCGAGACTGCCTCTCACAGGAGATAGGACCGAAGCCGTCCTAGTGGAAGACGATGCCCCAGCTGCTGCTGGAGTCCCATTCCTGTTTATCACCGAATCCGGAGCTCCCAGCGTGGCATTGAGGAACTTCTAGGTGAGGTACGGAGCACACACCCCTCCCTTATCCCCGCTGGCGTGACCGAGACTGCCTCTCACCGGAGTTAGGACCGAAGCCGTCCTAGTGGAAGCCGATGCCCCAGCTGCTGCTGGAGTCCTATTCCTGCTTATCACCGAATCCGGAGCTCCCAGCGTGGTGTTGAGGATCTTCTGGGCGAGGTACGGAGCACACACCCCTCCCCCATCCCCGCTGGCATGACCCAGGAGTTGCCGTTGCGCAGCGGATCGAATCCGCCCTGTGACCTGACTTCGGGCCCCCATCTCCGCAGGTAGCTGGAATTCGTGGCACAGCTCTGGGGGTGACGAGACCCCGTGCCAGGTGAGGCGGAGTGGTGGGACCTGATACGGATACCGGGAACTGCAGAATAGCGTGTGCCTGACCCCAAAATGGCGGACGCGCGGCCAGCGGACACATTTAAATAATTGTCAATAATTACCAAAGCAGTGAGCAAGCTGATCAGTCTTTTTATTTTTACAGCAGCCTTTCAGTCACACAGCTAGTATTGTGGGACCCGATATGGATACCGGGAACTGCAGAATAGCGTGTGCCTGACCCCAAAATGGCGGACGCGCGGCCAGCGGACGCATTTAAATAACTGTCAATAATTACCAAAGCAGTGAGCAAGCTGATCAGTCTTTTTATTTTTACAGCATCCTTTCAGTCACACAGCTAATATTGTGGCAGGCATGCTTTGTAGAACGTGGATTAGACGCATAATATGACTTTGGGAGATTGAAGGTCTGCCTACTAAGCTTTGCCCATCACAGCAATCACTCGTCTTTATATCAAGTGGTGCCTCAATATATAATTTTTGCACACTCTAAAATCCCTGACAGCTGTATTGTGCGCCCACTCGCTTGATACCAGGAACCTCTAAAAGGCATGGACGAAAGACTCAGAACTTCATGCCTCACTAACAGGAAGGAGATTTCATCAGATAAAGGCACCTGCACTAGATATGTTGACAAGAAACCTCACTCAGACAACAACCCTCAATATGTTTGACTTTTAAATTTTTAACCCTCGTGGTGCCGCCTGCTTTTTTACACATACAGATACATAGGGCCTGGGCTGGCCTGGCTCCCCCACTGCTCAGAGGGCTGAGTCAACGCTACCGGATCACCGGACCGCCTTTCCCCCCACCTCCGCATCCACTGAACTCGGTGTTGATGTCCAGAACAGTGGGTTTCCGCCACCTGCAGACTCAGAGGGCCTGGTCTGGCCGGGCTCCCCCGCTACTCAGAGGTCTGAATCGACGCTACCGAATCACCGGACTGCCTTTCCCCCCGTCTCCGCATCCACTGAACTCGGTGCTGGGTCTCCGCCGCTTGCAGCCTCTGAGGGCCTGATCTTGCCTCTCTGAGGGCCTGATCTTGCCTCGCTGTCCCGCTGCTCAGCTGACACTCCGATCTGGAGTTTCCGACTGCGGTGCACCAGGACCCCCCCCCGGTGGTCTCCGTCCAGGATTGTGTCGAGACGCAGTGAGTACTGGGCTGGCTTGTCTTAGACCCCGCTACTCCAATGTCCGAATGACGCTGCCTCAACACGGGTACACCGTCCGCCCGTCTCCTCAGCTGATGATATTCATGGCCGAGTGCACTTTTTTCCTGCCATACTATGCTATGGAGTCCCTGAGCCCCTGCTGACTGCCGGGACCGCAGCACGCTCCCCTTGACCCTTTGGGCCCTGACTGGCCCCACCGCGGGGGAGACCGAATCGGCTGTCCCCATCCTGCCATCCTTTTCTGGAAGAGGTCTACGTCCGGACTTGCCCCCAACCCCCCACCCCCTTATCTTCTCGATACCCTATGCTCCCCACTGACTTCTGGGTGGCCCCCTTCCGCCCGGGCTTCTCTGTCCAGGGGCCTGTGGCTGCGCTGCCTTTTTTACCCTGTCCTTGCTCTTTGATGCTGGGGGGCTCGGTGTCTCTGGTGCTCTGATGCTCCTTTACTCCCCACTTTGGAGGGATTGCACTGCTGCGAATGTGGCACCGCCGTTGCAGCCATCGCCGAGGTGGACACGGGAAGACGATGTGAAGATCCATATGGTCGTCCCTCACTTGCTTCGCCATTTTTCACTCCCCTATTTCCAGCGGCGGGGCTCCCGTGTGGTCACACTGCTGCTGAATCAGTCCTGCCTTTCTCTCTGTAAAATGGCTGCGGCCCCCCCTTAACTTAACTGCACCACAAGATGGCGAATGGTGGTGCATGCAGTACAAGACTTTCCCGCGCCCCCCCATCTGAATCTGAACTACCACCTGGATCCCTTTTATTGATTAATCCTCTCTCCCACTTAGGCCGCCAGGGATAAATGCTTGCTGGTTCCCACCCCCCCCATCAACCTCCACTTTATGCCTCCCTCAGACACTGATTCAAAAGCTAGTAGTCGATGCCCCTATACTATTGCGCCTTACCTCCCTACCCCCCTGGCTTTCGGCGGTAACATATGGTTTACGGTACACCTTACGGCCCTACAACCTCTAACCTCCTCGAGATCCCCCCTCCTTCACAATTTTCTTCATCGCAGCTTGCGGTCCTCCTTCGCAGTCTTGGTTAGCACTACGATTTACCAGCTACGCCTGACACCTATCTAGCGTTGTCACTCAACGTCATTCTCCCTTATGATCTCCCCCCCCTGCTTGCCTTTCTGGACCGTCTTAATCTCCCAAATTCATAAAACGATTTCTGTCCGTCCCGCTATCTAACCCTTCCGCACCGTTATTAGGAAGACTCTTCCTAATTAACCCCATCCCCTCCTGTATTCCTCTGACATCTATCACCCCCTCTTTCTCTCCCGCTGTTCCGCCCTCGTCACTAAATCTCTCTCCACCCCTCCCCTCCTACACAATCCCCCATCTCTCCTCAACCTCCTTCACCTCACTCCTTGTTATTCTCCTTAATATCTCCATTCTGCTCCTCCCTCCCTTTTTCTTCCCCCCCTCTCCGCCAACCAGTTTGTCCATCATGTCCCTCCTTAGTCCCACCCCGCTGCTCCGCACCAACCCCACTATCTTACCCCTTAACACCCCCCTCACCAGGCATGGCCCTAACTCTTGGTCCATTCCCTACCCTCCCAATCTCTCAAAAAACGCCAAGAAATTTTTTAAACATAAAGTACTAATCCGGCATCCCGAAACCCTAATTGTGGACAACTACCACAGCCTCATGTCCCCCATAAAACCAACTACATTTTCTACTCCAAACGCCCCTCCAAATGGAAGAGCACTTTCCTACGCCATCTCCCAATCACTACATCTATCAATATTCCCTACGGTTTCAAACTCTCTACTACTCCTTCCCCCACCTTTCCCGGTGAAATTGACATCTCCATCTTCAAAACTGGAAATATCCTCATTCAAGCCTCTGAACACCACCTCAATATCTTTGAACATCATTTCAGCACTCTGTCCCACCAACTGTCCTCACCTACTCCTCTCCCCTCTCCCCCAACCCACTCCTAACCCTTCTCCTTCCCCCCAAGCTTCCCCCCTAGCCTGTCCCATTACACCCCCTTCCGACCCTACCCCCCCTACCGGAACTTACCCCTTGACTCTAATGCTAATGCTGCCTCTCTGCTAACCCCGTACACCCACTCTGCTCCCATTATCACATCCCCTACCCCTTTAACTGTCCCATCTCTCTCCATGCCTGTCCCTCCCGCACACGGCCAGGTCTCCCCTCTCTCCACCCTCCAGGATTACCACACTCCCACCACCGCAGTGCTCCACTTGCCATCCCCTAGACCTCTCACCCTCTCCGAACAACTGACCTCCACCCCTGACCAACTCCGAACTATCCCACCCACCCCCCTGCCCCAACTACCTCTACAAATATCCAGCCCACCCCCACTCTCCCCCAACATCTGCCAGAACCTGCCATCCCACAGGCCTCCCTCCCTCTCCGAACAACAGACCTCCACCCCGATCAACTCCGAACTCTCCCACCCCCCCTGCCCCGACTACCTCTAGTACTACCCAGTCCTCCCCCACTCCCCTTCCCCCTCTGATGGCTGGAACTCCCCTCCCTCCCACCCACAGACCTCCCTCTCGCCTACAGCTACAACACCTCTCTCGCCCCCCTCCAGACTTATCACCCTCTCCGAACGCTAGACCTCCTCCTCCAACCAACTTAGTACTTACCTCACCCCCGCTGCCCCTAATACGCCCCACCTCACTCTTTTAACCCAGACACTTTGCAGCATTGATCGCAACATTTCCTCCCTCCTATCCGAATTAGTCCAACTTAGAGAGGATTTCACTAACTCCAAATCCTCCAAACCGACAACCCGCCCCTCTTGGCCCACTTCGCCACGCACTGGCCCCCCAAAATTAATTAATCCCAAACTCTGGAAAACCACACCACTTCAAAATCGCTCACAGAGACCTCGTCGCACCTTGAATGACTACTCTACCTCTAACCTCTCCGACATCTGCAATTCCTACCCACCTAAGGCCCCACGCAAGGATGCGGCCTTTCCTCATTCTAACATCCCTGTTATTATTGGGACCAGCAGAATTCTCTCCTCTCCTTGCTCGCCCAGACCCCCCCAGCAACTTACCGCCATCCACTCGTGCCCCCCCCCATAACCAACCCTAAGCCCCTGACATGCATGCTTGTGAACTGCCGCTCGGCGGTTCGACATGCGACAGAAATTTCCGAAACCATCCTTAGTGAAGATATAGACGTCGCCTTCCTAACGGAAACTTGGCTCAACGATCATTCAACACCCATCCTAGACTTACTCTCCCCCCCGTTATTCTATCCTCAGAAAAGACAGACCTAAGAGAATAGGAGGTGGTCTAGCAATAATCTTTAAAAACGAACTCCAGCTCTCCCTAGCCAAAAACACAGACTTCGAAACATTTGAATACCTTGGAGCAGAACTTAAAATTCAAGACGCCCCCCCCCAATACGACTACACAACATCTATCACCCTCCAGGTGAACCTCTTCCCTTCGCTGAGGAATTATCTGACCTTCTCTCACAATCGTCCCTTTCGAACTCTAAAAATCTCTTCCTAGGAGACTTTAACCTTCACTGGAACTTGCCAGACGACCCTACTATCAAACTTCTCAATAACCTCCTTGAGATAAGTGACCTCAAGCAACTCTGCCTTTCCCCAACCCATTCTAAAGGGGCTACTCTTGACGCCATCATTGCTAACAGTAATCTGGCATCCCTATCCAACATCATCCCTATCGACTGGTCTGATCACCACCTCATATTGTTCTCGATCTCACCCTTAGCCCAGCCTGCCCCTACTAAAAACAACAAAACCACAATATTATCCAGAAACCTTAATCGTATCCCCCCAGGTGTACTGGAGGCCAAACTCCAAGCACAACTCAGTCGCACACCTCCCTCTCTCAATGCAAATGAACTCACTGAGCATTACAATAAAACTGTCTCCGAGGTTCTAGATCAACTTGCACCACCCAAACCAAAAACTCTTAAAAATATCTCTTCCAAATCTTGGTTTAACCCAGACCTCAACAATGAAAGACGAGTACTTAGACTGGCAGAAAGAACCTGGAGACAACACCCTTCCCCTCCAATCTTGTCCTCATTCAAACCGCTAGATCCGAGTACAAGAAGCACATTTTCTCTGAAAAGGCTTCCTTCTTCCGATCACAGCTCTCCCGGGCCAAAAACAGACCCAGAGAACTGTTCAACATTATTAGAAATCAAACATCCCCTGCCCCCCCAACATGTCGGCCACCACAAGCAAATGCGAAGAAATAGCTAACTTTTTCTCTGAAAAAATAGCCAAAATTGACCAATCCTTCACTCTAACTCAAATCCCCCCCAACCCCCTCTGTTCCCCAGATACTACTTCAACACCCCCTCTGTCCTCCCCACCCCTACCTTCCTCAACCCCGCCTGAATTTCCCCCCGACAACACTCAACTCAAAAACAACGCCTCCTGGCTGAATTTTCACTCTGTCTCTGAACTAGAAGTCTTTAACATCCTGTCCAAATTAAAACCATCCTCCCACACTGAAGACCCTGTCCCATCTTCCCTCGTCCAAGACCTAAAGCACGTCATTGTCCCGTATTGGACCAATATCATCAACTCCTCCCTCTCCTCGGGGTGTGTCCCGGTCTCCCTACAACTCGGACAAATCACGCCCATTCCAAAAAACCCTAAGGCCGACCTGAACGATCCCAACAACCTCCGCCCCATCTCAAACCTCCCCATTCTCTCTAAAGCCCTTGAAAAATGTGCCCTTCAGCAATTGGATAAACACATTGACACTTACAACCTACTTGACCCCCTACAATCCGGCTTCCGTAAAGGCTGCAGCACTGAAACTGCATTGCTAAATATAGTTGATGACATCCACCTCGCCCTTGACAATGGCGAGACCTGCCTACTCATTCTCCTTGACCTCTCAGCGGCATTTGACACAGTTAACCACTCAACCTTACTCTCTACACTTAAATCCTGGTTTGGCCTTAATGGCACCGTCCTCAACTGGTTCAACTCCTACTTCCAACACAGAACCCAACAAGTAAAAATCCAAAACTGCCTATCTAGCCCCACTCCGGTCTCCCTTGGTGTCCCCCAAGGATCCATCCTTTCTCCTGCTCTCTTCAACCTTTTCATGGAACCCCTTACCCTCATTCTCAAACAAGCAGGTATTAACTATCACCTAAATGCCGACGACACCCAACTGTACTATAAAATTAAATCCCACTCTGATGCACTGCACCTTAACACCGCCCTGACCAATATCCAAACCTGGTTCTATTCCAATCATCTCAAACTTAATCCTAATAAAACTGAAATCATTCTTTTCTCTCCTAAAAACAACCCTCTCCCCATCCATACATGGATCACTGACCTTAATGCCCTAAACTGTCCACTCTCCCTCTCCGAATCGGTAAAATCCCTCGGCATCACCCTCGACAATAAGTTTACGCTCAACTCCCATGTAAAAAACTCGGCAAAAGGAGCACTTTTTACGCTCCAACATCTCAAAAAAATCAAACCCTTCATTCCAGCGGAAGGTTTCAAATCAGTTGTACAATCCCTAGTCCTCTCGAAAATCGACTATGGTAATGCCCTTCTCTCCGGTTCTCCCAAAGCTCACCTGGCCCCCCTCAAATCTGTTTTAAACTTTGGGGCTAGGCTTACAACTGACTGGAAACGTTCTGACCACATCTCGCCGGCTCTAAAGACCCTTAAATGGCTTCCTATTGAAGGCAGATCCTCCTATAAATGAGCCTGCATTACGCATAAAGCCCTCCATCAAAAGACCCTGCTCTACCTTTCAAACAAACTCAAAAAAGCGGGCAGTGCCCGTTCGATGAGAAGCACTAACTCTCTCCTCCTCGTCCCCCCTCTGCTAAAAAAGAAAGCCACGCAATCTCGCTCCTTCTCTGGTAAGGCCCCCAGCATCTGGAATGCCCTCCCTAAAGACCTACGACTTAACCCTTCATACATCAGTTTCAAAAAAGACCTTGAAATGCACCTGCTCAACAAATATTGGGGTCCATAATCATTTTATTTCCATACTTGCCGTACAATCTCTTCCTTTTTGAATCTCCTACCTTCCCCCCTTTCTCCCACTTCTCCTGCACTCTACCAATACCTACTCACCCCGAACCGTACCCATCCTCACCTCTTGCGTCCCCCTCCTTTCACCCCTCTCCTAACAATTTGCCACCGCTCCTTCCACACTCACCTTACCCTTCCTTATCGACAAAAATGAGTCTAGTTCCTTTTTACTGTTTAATAATTTGTAATTATTTCATTCATATATTGCTTTGTAAATAGCCTCATCCTTTCACTTTGTACAATAATCAAGACATGTTATTCATTTTGTTCTTTAAGTCTACCATATCTTAATGTTTCATTTCGTTACTATTTATTTTGTAACCCATGTACTATCGTCTTTCCAATGTAAAGCGCTCTGATACCTAAGGGTGAAGCCAGCGCTATATAAAACCTCTTAAATAAATAAATAAATGATACCATCCAGGACCCAAGTGCAGGTTCAGACCGGACCATGTGCGACGTAACCAACATCAGAGGGACTGCACTGGCATGGTGTACGTCATTCTTAGGATACAGTGCTCATCAAGTCAGACTGGATCCATTCTTCTCTAAACTGTGAAATGTGGAGTTCCATCAAGATTCCGCCTTGTCAGCAACTCTAATTAACTTTCACATGCCCTCCACTGTCAAATGATATGTCTGAAAGATAGGATATCACATGTATATAGATGATAACAGCTAGTCCTCCATCTTGACGAATAAACTAGTAATCTTCATCACTTTTCTTTCTGCCTTCATTACTTTCAGTGTAAGATGAATAACTGGCTATGCCTCGACTTGTAACCCAATGGGGATGGTAACACCAAAATTGAAATCCTACTTCTATGTCCTGTACAGCTACACACCGTTCCTGATACATAGGGGCCGATTCCGATTCCGGCCGGAAATCTCTCCGACCGAGCCGGACCCGGAGAGAATTCCGACCGAATCGGACCCTAGCAGTCCGACCGGACGAGTACGATGCATTCGCATGCTATCGGACTCGAGTCGGTCGGACTCCCATTGAAGTCAATGGGAGCCGGTCGTACAAGGCGTACGCGGGCTCTCATTGACTCAATGGGTGCGAGGCGAACAAGGGCGCCCCCTACAGCGGGTACGCGTCCATGCGCATCGCGGCGTACAGGCACAGGTAGGGGGGACCCATGGGTCCCCTGTGTGCGACTCGCGCGCCTACGCGTACAAGGGGGTCCGACGCGGACCCCCAAAGTCCGGCTCCGACAGCTTTTTCGAGCCGGACGGCGCGAGTCGGTCGGACTGCTCGCGGCGCGCATCGTACTTACCCGGCCGGGAAACGTCTCCATAGCGCGGTGCGAGTCGTGTCCATGCGAGTCGGTCGGAGCGTGTTGAAGCCGCGTTCGAGTCGGTCGGCGATTTCGCGGGTGCTTGCATCGTACTCGCTCGGCCGGACCCGCGTACGATTCGGTCGGGAAACAGGGCTCCGAATCGGATCCGGTGAATCCGAATCCGATTCGGAGCACTACCGGCCGAGATCGGAATCGGCCCCTTAGTCTTAAGAAATTGGGGTCCACCACTTCAATTCCCAGAATGTGGCAATGCACTTTGATAATGAATTATAATTCTGCATCCCCTAAATTTAATGCATTCCACCATCCATAGTTAAGAGCAAACATTTTGAGTTGCCCTTTAGATATTTGCCCTAGAAATTCAATTAAATGGGCTATTATTCCTTGTATACAATATCTGATCAATACTTTTTTTTCCTAAGAATATGGTCCCCCAGGAATAGGGTTAGCAACATTTGGATCATTTCGAAAAAGCTGTCTTTGAATCCTTCTCATTGAGCCACTTTTTTCCCAATCTATTTACTTCTATACAACTTTAAATAGGTGGAATGCATACAGTTATGTTGGGAGGAATTAGATCCTGCTCCAGTTTCAGACTGGTTTTATCCATATTATACAATAGAGCTGTTGGTGGTCATGGTGACTGAGGAGATGAAATTAATTGTGGATAAAAGTGGTCAAAACGTTTTTAGATTTGTCAGCGGTTTTCAACAGAAAATTCTACTAGATCATACTCTGATGACTTGCTGAGGCCACTATAGGTGTTATTTCACTAATGTATGTGGAAAAAAATTCTGAAACATTTCAGATGCTCATACTTGAGACCTTTCACAGTCTGTTTACTTACAATTTTTCTACAGGGTCTTTGCCCTAGTCCCTTTCTCTTCGGCTTGCATCTGAGTCCTTTGGAATCTCTGCTGCATGAAATAGGCTTGATCATTTACATATATATGGACAAGGCAAATGTCCTGTTGGACATTTAGGGACAGAGCTGACTGGTAATGGAAAATCTTCTCAATGCCCTAGATCTGGTCAGGAACTGGATGAAAGCAAATTGCCTAAAGCTGAATCAGTCTAAGGGTCTCATTATGAGAGCCTCATAAACTCCAGTATGGTCTGTAAAGGTAGTCACCATACTCTTTGGGTTTACAAGTTATAAGTGGCAAGTTCTGATGTTTCACAGCAAGATGAACTCATATCAAACGGTATCTACTCCTAAGGAAAGCAACATAGACAAGAATATGAACAATGAAGAGTAAGATGAATATTAGGTAGCATAGAAAGGCATTTAATGGCCATAAAATATCCATACACCATTTACAGACACAAACAAAATTATTTCAGGAATAAAACCCAAACCACAACTGCAAAACAAAAGCATCTTAAATGCCTGGGAAAGGTAAATAAACAGGGCCTGCTTCAACCTGGATGTTAGTGTTAGATGTGGCAGTGGCATAATAAAACTTGAGGGGGCCGACCTGCAAAGTTACACGGAGACCCCATGGCCAAATCAGTTGCTCTCATGCCAGGGGCCCGCCGCCCGTACACAGTGCCAAAGGGGGTCCCCTGGAGCTCGCCCCCCCACACCGTGGGGGTTGCAGGGGCTAATATTGCACCACCGAGATGTGGGAAGTCACAAGTAACTCCCTTACACAACTTGAAATCTCAGAGAGCAAGTTTAGTGTGGTTGAAGACTATGGCCATCGTGGAACTGCCCTGACACATTGCATTTTGAGCCTGTTTGAATTAAGGCAAACAGGAACTACTGAAACAACTTTTAATGTATTGGTTAGGGAGTACCCAGGAGTCACCTCACCCGTTACTGGCTGCCAGGCATAAATGTAGCACCCCAAAGCACCATCCTCAGAATACTCTCTGGACCTGTGGGAGAACAGAAGAAGAACTGCACCTGTTGCTTGACATTTGTGAGGCGACCAAGACAAAGAAGTGGACTCCAAGAGTCAGTTGGTTGACCTGCTGTGTGGCTACCGAGACACAACAAGCCTGAAGTGCCCAGCTGACAAGTAGCAACTGGACCTGGACTGGACACTACTGGTGGTTTCTATCAGACACCCTGAGTGTCTATATGTGCCTCCACTGAGTTCCTTGGGAACATAGAAGTACACTCCTGTGGTTGTTTAAACATATGAAGAAAGTTTGCAGTCTTTTGAAAACTTTTCCTCTAGAGCTCCAGAGCTTCAGCATAACTCACCAGAAAAGGTATCCGATCACCAATTCCACAGAGTTGGATTGGATTTCAGATTTGTCCTGCTCAAAGATTTCTGCAAATCTGAAAAAACTCTTAATTCCCATTCTGGGTTGGCATTTTGTAAATTTAAGTGAGAAATCTCCAATTCTCCACAGCGTCAGCAGGACAACCTGTGCCAGGTATCAGGCCTTCAGTTCTGCAGTACCAGCTACAGTTTCAACAGCGACCCATGTAGGGAGGATTTTATTTCTCAGAAAGTATCAAAGTCCCTTTCTGCTTCAGAAATGTTAAACTTTTTCTTTAAGAAAGTGACGAAGTCCCTTTCTGAAGTGGCACGTAGAAAAGTTTTCGAACTTTTGAACTTTTTGACATGCCAGCTTCCACTGGGACCAATCCACTTGGTGTATTCGACCCAGGTTTCATCATGGTCGGCTTAAAACTGCACCAAGGCCCCGGTCTACTGTGACCATTGACTACCACTGGTGCTTTGCACTTGTTGGTATTTCTCCAACATAAGTGTTTGGAAATTCATATCTCCTCTATTCCCCTCATGGAATTTCTGTCATTTTGGGGTTATTTTGCATATTTAATTCCTTTCAATTTTTATGAATTGGAGTAAGATTTTTATTGTATTGTTTCTTTGATTTTTAACTTTTTTGTTACATCTAAATATTTTACTAATTTTCTTTAAATGAAACCTGTCTACTCTGTGCCATACATACGAGGGCTTTAGTTCAGGTTTAAATTTGACTGGACCTAAAAGGTTAGTGATGTTATTACTTTGAGTGAACTTAACAGGTTAGCAAACGTATTACTACAATCCACCCCAGTTAATAATTCACTTTCTTACACTTGGCACCAAACACAAACTATAAACCTGCTCTCCCTTTGTGGTACAGATCGATGAAAATGGCGAAATCAAAATAATCATGAGAAGTCTAAAAGACATAGAAAGACAACCTATAGAAAAAAGAATAAATAGCCATAACAAGAGGAAAACAGCACTTCAAAAAAGTATTGAAAGCTATGACTCCCCTAAAAACGTAAGCCAAATTTAAGGACACAAACAATTATAATCAATCAACAACTACTCTGTGCTGTCGGACGTCAAGCAAAACACTATTTCCAGCATTCTAAGTCGAACAACCAAAAAGGATGTACAGTCTCATGAATCATCAAGAGCAATGTAACATATACTTAATCTACCACCAACCAATTCGTATTTTAAGACTTTTATCCAACAGCAAATTTCAAGCCTTCATAAAAGAACATCTGTGGACCAAACAAAATATCTAACGCCCTCCTAACTATTCACAACTACCAGAAAAAAATATTGTAATCAGAGTGTAATTCAGATTAAGATTTAAAATGCCCAGTTTTAAAAACTATTGTACACTTATGTTACAAATAAAGTGTATACTGTTAAAATAAACTATGTTTTCTGTTATATCATGTAATTTTCCTGATTCATTAGCATACTTATTTTATTATTTTTCTACTAAAAAGTCCATCAAAAAACCTAGCTAGTTGTTCCGAGAGACATAGACAATAGACAACTCGAGCTTCACTTTTGTTTTCTATAATGTCACTTAGAACCCCTTGTTGAAAAACTTCCGTTATTGATGTCTATCCATCTATAAATCTATATTTAATCAAAGAATCTTCAATGTTTCTGCATTGTTCCCATAAGATTATGGTAGCCAATATTTTAAACATTCTCCATTGACTATTGCAATGAAGCATACCTTAGTGTGTGCACCAAAAACATTCCAACCGTCCGACATGGCTACACAATAAATCTTTGGGATGATGAAATATGAGTCTATTTTAGGCAAAATTTGATCACTGCCTCGGCTACTAGAAAAAGTAAGCATTGGCAAAGTCAATAAGTCTTGTCTCTGTAAGGGCGAGCTATAGGCTTTGCCATTAGTTGCTGCCAATCAAATACACACACATGCATCTTGCCACATACACAGTTGTGAGTTGTGACAGATGAGTGAGCACTCAAGCTTTGTGATGCCTGCATGTGTAATGACTCATTCGAACTATTTTTAAATACACTGTAACATGGCAGCCACACGTTAGAACTGCATGTTAAAATATGATATGAAAAAGCCAGAGGAACAGCAGCACTTTGCCGCATTCATGACCTTGAAAACAAAAATATATGTATATATGACTCGAAAGCAGGATGGGCACATCAAGGAGAGCAGGAATGAAAAGAGAGTTCATGGGGATAAAGAGGAAGCGATCAACCTAGCTGCAATATGCCGCTGTTGGCCACTTGTAAAAAACAGAAAAGAAAATTAAAAGATTATATATAAAGTGGGGAGCGAGTTGCAAGGCAAGACAACTCGCAAAAAGAGAGGACAGGAGGAAGGGGGCAAGTGGAACTGAGAGAGTCAGCAAGGAAACACATGTGCTCCTATTGAGTGTTCAATACTAAATAAACAAGCACTGGCAAAACCAATTGGTCTGGAAAATGCATCTTCATTGCTTGTCACGTTTGTGTGTAGTTGTTTGGTTGAGTAAGTGGGTGAATGTGTGAGTCAGTGGTTGGAAGAATGAGCAAATGCATGCATGGCTGAATGAGCAGGTGGACTCTGAAAGCATGGCTAAGTAAAAGCATGTGGGAAAGGTTGAATAATGAGCAAATGGACGGGTGGGTAGGTGAGTGAAGGAATGTGTTTAAGCAGATAGGATCCAGAAATCTTAGAGGCTGAGCCGTAGACAGCAGTACTATCAATGTTCCAAAAAGGGGAAAGCATTAAATGAGGCCTGGGCTTTAAAGTGATGCAAGGGATCCCCCAAGGCAAAGCAGTTGAGTGTACCAATGCAGAACATGTGATGAGTTGTTCTACGTGGGAAGTCTTCCCAAAATGTAACTAGTCATGCATGCACACACTGACAATTCACTAATACACACAAACTCGATCCCACCCCCGCACTAGTGTGCTTGGAGATGTTCACATGATTGGGAATGGAAGTAAATAACTGAGCACAAAGAGATGTTACTTTGAGCACGTTGCATACCGTGCAAAGCACTTACTACAGCGCATATACGCATTTATTTATTTTGGGGTGCAGACTACATATTTGTATAAATGAGGTAAACAGAAGCTAAAAGAAATCAAACAATTAAGAGTCCACTTTCTACTCAGAGAACCCCAAGTGACTGTCTGTGCTTAACTGAACCAAGCAGGCTTACAAGATAGATGATATAGGAACTAAAGCCTTGCCAGCAGTCTCCCACAGATGCACTATAACTTACAGGAGAGGTTTCTTCTTCATCTTCTTCATAATTTCAGAGTACTTTTTTAGATTCGGAACAGTCATTGTAAATCCAATGCCTCATTGCAAAACTGTCCGTTTCCCATTAGATTGCCCTGGTGAAAGGCTGGCATATTAGTAAAAATTATGATGTAGAAGGGAAGCTGAGGCATTTATGGAGCCATTTCTCTGTGACCCTGAAAGATATGATTTGCTACATGTATTCACATGAAGGTTGCACTGAATTTGAGTTGCTCTAACAGTATTTGTGTAAATGACACCTGTGCATCTTATCGTTATCCTCAAAGAATTGCAGAAAGAAGACATCACATTAAGGAAGTCTGGATATTTTTGGCTGACATTTGGAAGGGATGAATAGTAACAGATGTCAGTTTAACTGAGGTTAA
Organism: Calotriton arnoldi; assembly: GCA_963921515.1. Lineage (NCBI taxonomy): Eukaryota > Metazoa > Chordata > Amphibia > Caudata > Salamandridae > Calotriton > Calotriton arnoldi. The sequence goes on from CAWUFW010002616.1 coordinate 90,730, forward strand.
AAACATAATATGAAACTGAGCAGATGGGTTCTGGTAGAAATCAAGAGACCAAAATCTACCACAATTGGTACAATTAGGATAGCATCTAGAGGGACCAACCTCATTACACACCATCAGCACAAGAGCACTTGTACCTTACCAGCAGGCTATCTATGACATGTGAACCTCTTGGCCACGTCTGCGTCAACAACTAGAGAGTGTTGGACCAGAGAGCCACCTGGTTGCCTGGTAGTCATTTTTACCTTTTACGAGCATCTTTTACAGCGTCGATATTGGTACTACAGGACAAATTGGTTACTCTTTACCACCTATAAAACTGTATTTATTGGATTATTGACTCCTAGTAAATATCCACAGAACGTTATTTTTCACAACCACAGAAAATTAATTCCAGCATTCACTCTGGGTAACTCATTATTTAGAAGGCTGTCTCACTGGTGACATTTGGTTCAGAGGGTGGTTTCATTCTGAAGTAATATTCACTTAAGTTTTAAAATACAATGTGGAAACCAATCACCTCTATATTTAAATGACTCTGGCCAACCAAGCATGAGATAGGACACATGGCTCAGGCTCTTCAATAACTATGTGTTGGTCATTGAGGGGCATGCTTGTGATTCCAACAGGAAAAATGGTTTGCTATTTAACCTCTTTGGGATAGAAGGATACATTGTGTTTGAGCATATTCCAATGGTTTCAGCTCGTCCAGAAACAAATCCAACGGACTATAAGTGCTTTAAAGAGGTACTTGACAGGCTGAAACTTCATCTTACTTGCCAACCTCGTAATATAATTGGGAAATGCAATGTTTTCACTGACCCTCAACTAGTAAATGAGCCCACTGACTCTTATGTATCCTACTTGAGGGTTGTGGCTACCAGCTTTAGATTTAGGAACAGCATTGACACCTACATCAAATATTGGCAAGAATAGCTTGTAAGACAACACAACACAACCTTGCAGGAGACTATAGATGCAGTTTATGCGGCTGTAAATAGCCAAACTGTATTTTATAGAACCATCAGGGAAAAATGGGTATATCAAACAAGGAGCATCACTAATAAAACATAAACTTGAGAATGTGTCCATGAATGCAATAGAGGAGCTAGCCAACGTGTTGAAGGAGATTTGTGAATTGGGTGTGATCGTACCTCTGATTTTCCATTTGAATTATATAAGGATGTGTTGACCTCAGGTCTATCAGCAAACAAATTATGGTGGATTATCATCGGTTACCGCCTATCCAAGATTTTCTGGCCAAGTTGGATGGTTCCAATCTTTTCACCACATTGGACCATGGGTCGTCCTATCATCAATTTGAGTTGACTGGAGGTAGTGGACATATGACCACATTGATCTCTCCAAGATGCCATTTGGCCTGCACTCCACTAACTTGGTGTTGCAATATTTCATGCACATTCTTTTTGGGAGCTTTGAGAGGATGGTTGCATTCCAGGATAACATCCTGGTGTATGCTTAATCAGAGGATAGGCACAATGAAATCTAGGACAGAGTGCTAGGAATTTCGCAGGATAAGGGCATGACTGTTCTGGTGGATGTAAATTTTGGCCACTAAGATGGAGAATTTAGGCCACAAGATTTCAGAAAAGGAAATTTATCAAAAGAAGTACCTGTTCAAGGCTATTCAAAAAGTGCACACACAAACTGATAATGATCAGTTAAGGTCTAAATTTCCTGAGAATTCTCTAGTTTGGTACCACCTTTGAAACAATTATTGAATAAAGGAGTAACATTAATTTGGTCTCAGGACCACAAGGAAGCTTTCTTTAATATCAACGATGCCATTGTGAGGGCTGTTTATTTTTAGAGTGAGTAGAAACCACAACAACTGGATGCACAAGTGCTGTGGGCCTAGAAGTGGTTTCATGCAGGTCAGGAGAAGAAAGAAGGGGACTGTCCTTTTTGCCTTTTGGGTTTTAAGGTAGGCAGAGATAAGGTAATTTACCAATGAGTGAAATGCATTTGCCTATGCCGGAAGTGGAGAACACTTTAAGATATTTTATTTTTGGAAAGGGAGTTTTCTATAGAGACAGATTATAAACCATTGGAATATTTACCAAATAGTAAAAGTGCAGGTAAAGCTTCCTCACATCTTATCATAGTTCTGTCAAAGTTGTATAAATACAACTTTTCTCTAATATACATTCCAGGAGGTACTGATGTATGGGCTGATTGCTTATAAAAGTTATCAGTGCAAGAAATGAAGGACAGTTTTTGAAGGATTATGAGCAATGTGTGGTAGGTTCTGTCTGGGATGCTTTGGCACATGTCAATCAGGTCATTGTTTAGTATGTCTGGATAAAGGTGTGTTAAAAAACCAGCACTTTGAAAAAAGTGAGGGAGTTTGTAATGGCAGGTTGCCCTAGAGAAAAATTGCTGGGAACAGAACCTTGTGTGTTTTGGAATGTAAGAGGTTTTGTGCCACCTGAGTCTTTACATACATAGAATATTCTTTTAGCACATGGTGGTCGTATTGGAGGGACTGGGATCAAGAATAGAATGCGAGCATGGAATTGGTGGCATGGATGATCAAGTCTCTGCTTTCATGAACAGAATCAGTCAGTGTTGCAATTCTGCAATTAAAAGTTTTAAAATTGCACACTAAGGTAAGTACTCATGAGTTACCAACTGCTCTATGGGAAGAATTCATCTTATCTTTGTTTTGTTCTTATGAGGTTTGGTTATCAGGGAAGTTGTATTTTCAACAGTTTACCTCAATCAAGTTGAATGAGTTTTTCAAGGAATTTGGGGATTCGGATAAGCACACTGCGTTAAATTTTCCCAGCATGATTGGATTACTGGAATGATTTAAAGAAAGTAGTTGTGGAAGGGTTCCAGTTGGCTCTCAAATCACGTTGAAAAACATTTCGCAGATTTGATTTCAGCATGCTATTGTATTCCACACAGAAGCACACGTTTCATGCTGTTTCAGTTACTGATGCCAAGTTAAATCCAGAATGGATAACCAGTTCTGTCAAACACTGCCCTGTTGATACAATGTATAACCTGGAGGAAAAAAATGTAAAGAAAAATACATCAGTAATTAAAGAAGAACTCTATGGATGTGTGAAATGTTTCAAAAGTGGGAGATTTTGACAAAATAGAAAAGGCAATCTTTGAAAAGAATTTAGAATCTATGTTTTCATAGATCTACAATGAATGTATGGGAAAAACGTCTCCATGTCATGGGACTAGGTGGAATATTTCTAAATTTGAATGGTTTAAACAGCAACTTGCTTTTGGAATTGCATGGTGTTAACAAACTTGATTTTGAAGGCTTACATTTAGAAATAAGTTGAATGTTCAGGAACAGGAGCTGCCCTCATTGTAAAAGAACCTAGCAGAAAGACCTAGTGATTGAAAAGGAACGTTTTTAAGGCGTTCCTAAAGGCAGGCAAATCAACCTTTAAATTCTGAACCAGTGGCATAGAATTTTACAACCTGGAAGTATAGTTCACAAAACTACTGCCACTCCATTTGGATCTTTTACATTTTGAGGCAACTATATTAGAAGCAGAAGATGAATGCAACAGTCTAGTGGCAGAGTAATGCTGAAAGTGTTGTCTGAGGAATTAAGGACCAGAGCCATGCGATGCTTTAAAGCAAATGTAGAGAGCTTTAAAATCAAGGCGCTTCTTGACAGGGAGCCAATGAAGGTAGACCAATGCCTGTGCAGCCGACTTATGTTTGGGAATACCTAAAAGCAGATGAGCCGCCGCATTTTGTAATATTTGTAATTTGTTCAGGAAACATTTCTGCGTGTTAGTGAACAGCTCATTGCAGCAGCCAATTTCGAGAGTATAAGGGCAGAGACCACCAATTTCTGCAATTATTAGTGTTGTGCGGAGAGCAGTGTAGGCAAATGTAGGTTGCATAAGTATAATGATTCTCAATATATTTAAAACTTTGTAGTGCTCAACTATCCGTGACTTAGAAGCCACAAATATTAGAGAAAGAATTTCTTTCCAAATAATCAAGCAATGAAAAGGAGCATACAATTATACACAATTCCTTTGTGAATTACAAACAATTTGTCAAGATCCACAAAATCCAAAAAGTATTGAGCAAGGAGTCTTGAAGTTTCTTTTTCCGATTATTCTTTATTTGTAGTCATATGCGATATACATACATCAGCCCAGCCAACGCGCTTCGTCCAACATGGACTTCCTCAGGGCTGTAAAAACAATTTAATAAGTAACATTAAGTTGAATGCTTCTCAAACCAAGGTACTACTATTTGACAGAAATACTCCTTTCTGGTCCCCATTATGGTGGGCTCAGGGACTTGGTACTCTTCCCACTCCTGTCACAAAAGTGAAAATTCTCAGGGTACGCTTTTGAAAGCAAGCTGTCTTTTAAAGGCCACATTAATTCCATCACGTCCTCCTCCTTCTTTATGAGGAAACTGATAAGGAAAGTTATTCCTCTTATTCCTAAGTAATTGCAGAAATTCAATTATACACAATTCCTTTGTGAATTACATCCAAAAAGTATTGAGCAAGGAGTCTTGAAGTTTCTTTTTCCAATTATTCTTTATTTGTAGTCATATGCGATATACATACATCAGCCCAGCCAGCGTGTTTTGTCCAACATGGACTTCCTCAGGGCTGTAAAAACAATTTAATAAGTAACATTCAGTTTTCTAATATAAAAAAAGGTTTAAAAAAATAATAATATTAGAAGACCAGATAGACATGAAGAAAATGAGATGGAAACTATTTAATCTCCTACTACACAAGCATTAATTTTCAAAAATCACCTCTCATATGTGACCCCCTGCCAATGTACATTCTTAGAGCAATATTCTAATATCAACCAGTTAATGAAAACAGCAACCTTATTTATTCAATCAAGGGTTTCAATTGGTCTAAATAAAGCATACATAAATTGCATTATCACAGTGTTATATCACTTGTTACTCTTAGTACTCTCAATTTGCTTAAGGACCGCATGCTGATATTAGGGCGCAGCTCGCATCCAAAGGGATGGTGAGTAATTAAGATACAGAATTGTTATTACACTAATAATAAGTGTCACTAGATTACTAAAATATTACAAAGCAGTTGTGACTATTCACAACCCTTAATAAACTCTCCAAATAATGTGCTGATCACTATTAGAACAGACTCAATCGAGCCTAACGGAAACAAAACTCACTTGGGTATATCTTTCAAAGATATCTGAAGTGATCTTCTTATATAATTCGTTGTGAACATACGCTGGGATTCCCCGTAGCGTCCAGATAATCAAAGTTTAAAGGATTATTGCCTTCATATCCAGTTTAAAAACTGAAGAGATCATGTACTGTCAGGACCAACCCATTCATCTAAAGGGTGTTCTTAGTAAAAAAAAATAGTATAATTCCATATACTTCCCACAGTTATAAATAGAAAGGTTATGGAGTTTGTCAGTTAAAACTCATATGAATTCTATAATCAATTATATGCGCTGTCTAAAATATCCCATAATTCATATATTCCCTGAGTAAAATAGTATATCCACAAAGCTCCAAAAGATTTTGGCCGCCGGGTAAGAAATCATTAAAGCAACGCCATTTAAGAGAAATTGTTAAAGAAAAGCCAATAAAGAACAGAACCCCAAGTTCTCAAAATGGTATCCTCCTAGATCAGATACGATCCGAAGGACACATACATGAATTACCTGCCGTTTTGGATGTCCAAATGGATTATAGTTGTACTAGTGGATTAGCTCCTGCATCTAAGTTTACTCTGCAGGGTAATCAATACGCAGCTATTGATTTATTTGTCAAAACAACTTTGAGTGAACTTTACAAATTTCAAGACAAAAAACTCTCTAAATGTCCCCAATATTCCAAACATTCTAGCCTGTCTACACAGGAACTAGGTGCTCTTATTGATTTGGGCTCTGATGAGTCTATTGTTATCAGGGAAGCCAATAAGGGCGGGAATATTGTGATTTTAAGGAGAGACGATTATGACCATGAAATTAAAAGACAATTGGAAGACACGGGAAGCTATAAGAAACTGACTAGAAATCCCATGGTAGAAGCCACTAGCTTGTTAGCAACCAAATTATACTCTTGGAAGGAAATGGTACTGATTGATGAGAATGAATTTAGATATCTCAATGTACAGCACCCAAGATTTCCCTTTATATACATCTTACCCAAAGTTCATAAGTCCAGGGAGAAACCACCTGGGAGGGCCATTATCTCTGGTATCGGGGCCTCACTGAACACCTCTCTGAATATGTTAATGTATTTCTTAAACCTCTGGTGGTGAACTTACCTTCCTATATCAGGGATACCACAGATGTGTTAAATAAATTACAAGATGTTGAATGGGATTCATCACTAATATTCTCCACTTTGAACGTGGTAGGACTTTATACCTGTATTGAGAACAGATTAGGTTGAATGGCTTTACAATACTATTTATCCAAGAGAAATGCTAGCTTGATGGAACATTCTAAAATGATTGTTGAAATGTGTGACCTGATGTTACAGAACAACTTTTTTCTCTTCGAAGTTGATTGGTATCAACAAGTGAGGGGGACAGCTATGGGATCAAGGTTTAATCCCTCTTACGCAAACCTCTTTATGGCGTGGTTTGAGAGGGAACATGCCTGGTCACCCAGAGCCGCTACCTGGACAGACAACACCATTTTCTGGGGTCGCTTTATAGATGACATTTTGGATAATTTGGAGAGGTAGTAATGAAAGTTTGGAAGGTTATATGGAGTATCCTAATGACAACAGCATGAATGTGAGTTTCACCAATTGTCACAGCAAAAATCTAATTGATTATTTGGATGTACCGCTGTACATTGAAAATAATAAAATACAAAGCAAACTCTTTAGAAAAGAAACCTCCACTGTTATGTGCTGGATTGAGGCCCTAACATAGGTGCGCTGTTTCAGAGGCTCAAATCCTTCGTGCCACAGAGACAGGCAGGACCTTTCACCTACATTGGCCCTCCCTTCACAAATAACGAGCAACAGAGTCCGTCCCTTATCTGACGTGTGCTCTGGGTACACAAGACGGTCCAAATCTCAATACGTCATATCCATGTCCAACAGTGACTAGCCTATGTCACAACGAGTTCTTAGACAAAGACCCTTAGCTCTTGGGATTTTCCCTAGCACATTATTATTGATTTCTCAAAGGACTCATTAAATATGCATGAACCACTATTTCCTAAGGGTTCATTCCTGACGTCTTCCTCTGACCGACTGTACGTCAATGCTAACATTCCAAGGCATCTATCAAGTATAAATATACCTCCCTTTGCCCAAGCAAACTAGAGAGGACCGAGACTTTCCATGCCGACACTCTGACGTGAGACGCTGCAACCTGCATCATGCCACAGCTCCAGCTGGCAGAGGTCCATCCACCCATCCTGGGGTGTCCAGCTCAACACTAGGATGAAGTCCCACTAAGGTAATGGGGTTAGACTAAATCCTAGGGGATTCTTGGCTCTCTAAGACCTACACACATGCTAGGTACACTTAGGTACATCTAGTTAGGCATCATAGGGGTATAGGCTTTATCTTAATGCATTCTGCATTTCATGTATGTGTTCATTACTATTGCACAATGGTAAAACTGTACCATGCATTTTTATTTAACTGCACTGCTGGCCATATTTCTCTGCTACTGTCCAACAGTTTTCGCAGCACATATAACCAGTACTAGAACAACAACTGTGCAATAAATTTTATTTTAAACACACCCGACTGTTTCTTCTATGTACTTCTCTGAGATGAGTGACTGAATGAAAAGTAGTATATTGTTTCCACGATCCTGAGGGATCAGGGTTTTATGTTATGTGGTTGCCAGAAACTATTCCCTTCTTGTCTTCAAGAAGTTTCTAGTGGCCTCTGAGCTAGCTGGCACAGGTAATTAAGTTTAATATAATCGATAGGGACATACCGACCTTAGTCCTATGTCAAACCTATAGGTTATATTATTCCAATGCGCAGAGCCTATTAGGGAAATAGGAACTACACTACATGACGCCCAAACGTGAATTTGGCACTTATTTAACAGTAGAATCTGAGTAGTTCAGTCATGCTTATTCTCAGAGACCCCTACTCACAAAACGCCAGAGACGTCTGGAGTGGGTAGGCACAAAATTCCGCCACTGCTGAGTAGGCAATCTTCCTATTTATTGGCTGTAGGTTAATCAAGCTTGAAGGAAAAAGTTCCTGAACAATTGTGCCTTTTAAAACCTTATCTTAAAACCTTTTTTTAGGACATTTTGTTTTCACAACACAATGTCTGTCGAGGCAGCTGCTCCTGTCACTGGGACACAGGTCTCAAACGACGAAGAGGAAGCAAATGCAATACATTTTGCACCCAAAATCAGGCATACACTCACACAAAAACCCCTCAGACATGGTTTAACAGACCAAGGAGAGTACAGTGATATTAATAGAGGCACACAAAGATTATCAAACAGATGTGTTCTATTCTTGGGTTACATTCCCAGCAGTAAATGCAACAACTCAGACTTTTCATTCTTACATACATGAAAAAGTCCCAGCGGTGTACACTCCGTTCGAGGAGATTAAGATTCCGCACACTGACCAGGACCACAATTTCTGGTTTAATGGCGCCCTACAACAAATAAATAAAACCAGGTTCGGTCCACTAGGTAGACCAGGAGCTACAAGGCCGACATTAACCGGCTACACACCACATCCTGACATTGACATAATGCCACAAGATGCACTGCTCTTACAACACAAAGAGTTGGTAAAACTCTTACAGAGCCATGACGCAACTCGTCATGAGGACACTTGGTGTCCAGCCCACAGTAGCTACAAATAACACAGCTCCAACACAGAGCACTGCTACTAAAATCACTCCACAAACATTACACACAGTAATGGGCAAACTGCCCACAAAATGTGAACAGATTCCTTTCTGGGTAGCTCAGAAAATTATGCAGTTAGAAGCAGTATTTCCAAATACCACACCATTTGAAAGCATATAATGCTAACACTCTGCTTGCCCATGAGGATCACACCACAGTTAGAGGACTGCACCACTTGGGGTACAGTCTTTGCTGCCATATATACCAGGACTCATGGTATTCCTTCCTTAGCAGTAATTCCAGATGTCTTACGACAGATACAGAACAAGTATGGAGCTGAACCAGCTCTGACCTTAGGTATGACATTACTAGGTAACTACGACCAAGTATCAAAAATAATACTAACTAACATTAAAGGGGAAGCAGCTTCAGTGGCGATCCGCCAACACCTAAGAGAGGTCAGTCTTATAGACCAACCACAAGAACTTCCCAAAATAATTGAAACTGCATATGCAGAACTGGGAAGGGACAGTTTGGGTGGGAAAGCTTTTAAAACCACAGCTAATGGGCAGTCCTGAGAAGGACAATTCTAAGCAGACACCTACTTCTTCTAAAAAGAAGTGGGATAATAATAAAAAACAACATGTTTCAGAAAAGATTTTCAGTCCCGAGGTAGGTCTCCTCAACAGGAGCCCTCTGCAAAGAGGTATAACCTTAGGAATAGGGATAATATTAGGAAACCTGACAGGTATCAGGATACTGATACACATTCCTCTCGACAAACAACACAGGGAGAGAAGGAAAGTCAGCACACAAAGAAGAGCGCAAGCAGTCCAGGGACAAGCACGCTCAGGACTCTTTTAAAACAGAAGACAAGCCACAATCCAAAACTCAATTTAAAAAGAAGGAAGTTGCAGGTCTCAGAGTTAGACATGCACAGAATCCTAAGGACTCAAATTCTGAACGGGGAATGGGCTCAGACAATGCTAGACAGAGCGGCAGAAGTAACAATAGCTCGCCAGAACCTGAAGGAATTTCTGAACAGCAAAATTGAATGATTACATCACGGTGGAAACACCAGACAAAAGGGTGAGCGTCCCACACAAGTTATATGAAATAACACTCCGCATGGAGGAGGACAAACACAGGAAAGTAAAAGGTCTCTTTGCGAAGAACCTATTGTCTGGTTTTGACATACTGTTAGCAGAACAAGATTAGCCGCCAGCATTCGTCAGGGAGCGCCCAAAGGGAGAAAGTATATTTTTCCTGCATTTTCCAACCATGTTCCAGTTCACCTTAAACATACATATGCACGGGAGTGGGCAGTAGCCCAAGCTCCAGCATTGTATAAAAATCACGCTGGATGGGATGATGCCTCAACCCACCATGTGATCCCATTAATTGTTTCACCACATGATCAAAGACAATATCGTATTAAGCAAGAAGCTAAAAACACAGGTCAGGGAGATCTTAGATCATCTTGAATACCAGGAGATCATTGAAAAATGCACTTCACAAAAGAACAATCCCTTGTTTCACTTATCAAAACATGATAATACATTTCGTCTAGTTTTCATTTACAGACACTTGAACACTTGCACAAAGACATATGCTGTCCAACATGCAGATAGTGCTGCATTAATGAATAACATTATGCGGGGAAAAATACAAAACGACACTTGTTGTCTCAAATGGATTTTTCTGTCAAACTATAGCACCTGAAAACAGGTACCTAACAGCATTTAGTATATTAGAGTCCCAGCGACAATTTTTTGTCATCTCCCCCGTGGGTATGAGAACAGCTCAGGGGTATTTTCTGAAAGAGTTACTGAATGGCTAAAGCACTTTGATGAAGAAGCGTTGTCCTATTTGGATGATATTTATCTAACGGACGACCTATTGGGGAAACACTTGACCAGGCTGAGCACCATTATTATGGGATTCGCCTCTGAGGGCTACAAATTTAATTTTGAGAAATCAAAAATTGCCCACCTCGGTGTCCTATTTTTGGGATACTAGTTTTCAAGTGAAGGGAAAAGCCTGGCAGCTAACTTTTTAGAAAAGTGTGCGCTGCTCCAGCCTCCAAAGACATTAAAACAACTTCCAATCAGTACTGGGATTCCTAGATTTTGGCAGAACATACATTTTGGATTTCGCAGAGAGAGTAAAACCTTTCTACGACCTTTTTCAAACCTGACTTTTCAGTCAAACACTGGACACAAGAACACACCAATATTCTTTGTTCACTCCAGGAAGATATTAGTGCTTCCAAACACACACACACACGTGTAAACTTGCACCACTTGGTACTCAGTATCATTTTGGGTCAATGCGGGTACACTTATTAAACCTTTAATGAAGGTGAATCTGTACCAATCGCATACAAATCTCATCTGTACACAAACACAGAAATGAGTTTTAATTCAACAGGAAAAAATTCTGACAACCATTCAGACTGCTGTAGCAAAAGAAAGAGCACTGGCTCATGGGATGATGCATTATTGTCGTCACCCCAGTACCGGGGCTAGCATTCCTAATGCCAAAGCCTTACATCCAGAATGGATACAAAGGGCTAATTCTTTTGCTGCATCAGACTTTGAATCCAGATTTGATCCAAGTTTAAAAACATAGGCATTCCTGCAATATGAGAAAGAACATCATCTACCAAATGAAATCTTGCCTCTAGACCAGTATGAATTTTTTAAAATTTACACTGATGGGTCTGCCCCACCGGCCGCCTTTGTTAAAGAACAGATGCTGGATGGCAAGTTCCGTCCTCAATGCACCAAAAACTACCTCTAGGTAATAGCACGGCTCGGTTGGCAGCTTTAAAAGCACTGATACTTGCACTTGTAAACACGGATCGCGAATTCCCCACACTTATAGTGTGCGATTCCTTTACTGTGTGCAACCATGTAATAAATATTTACACCATTGGGAACAAAATGGGTTTAAAGATGAAAAAGGTGGCATAATTAAACACAAAAATTATGGGAACAGCTAGTGGAGTTGAAAAATACGACCTACCAAACAAAAACTCACGTGATTAACACACTGAGTCATCAACGTGATGGCGTGCACGTTGCAGGGAATTCATTGGCTGTAGAAGCCACACAGGGGGCTGTTCACACAGCTTCCGTAGCTGCGCACACTCGTTCAACAACGAGAATAGACGGTTAGAATATGGTGGCTGTAATTGCTTCACGCAAAGGCAGCACAGCAGTGCCTAAGAAATTTCCACTTATATACTCCTACAAGTTAGGTGCAAACAACATTCCATATGCTCAGATTCCTGGAGTGGGGGATAGAGTATTTCCAAATATGGATAGTAGGCAGGAATTAATCATTTAAAGCACACAAGGGCTTGGGCTCCGCACATTCAGGGGTAATAGCTACTATTTCTTCATTGCAAACAGTGATATTGGTGGCCAGGGTTCAGAAGTCAGACTATTGGCTTTGTCTTGAACTGCAAAATCTGCAAACAAATGCCAGGCTACACCATCACAAGACCCGCGCAGGTCCCATTGCTAGACAGCATCAGACTGTCCACTTGATCGTGTCATGTAACAGGACCACTGTGGCCCCTCAAATTTTGAGGTGGCTTAAAAATATATCTTGGTGGCAGTGGATCCGTGCTCAAGTTTCCTATAGGTATGGCCTCAGCACTCAGCTGACGCTCAAAACTGTTATATAAAGATATGCGAGTCCATAACAGGAGATACGCAATCAACGTTACACCCTGACTGTGGCTTCACGCTTAACTCTCGGGCTGACAAAGAGGCCATGGAAGGGATGGACGTAATATTGCGGTACTCCTCTCCAACGCCATCCTGAGGGAATTTAGGTAGAGGAGAGGAAGGACTGGGGCATATAGCAATCCTTAACAGCTAGGGTATTAGGCGGGGCGCTAGTGAGGTCAAACACTTATTTGGATTCAGGGGGCAATACACACCCAGCCAAGAAGCTCTCTAGGAGGTCTGACTCCATTTACGAATGTGGGAACCTGATCTTAAAATGTGAAGGCACAGTGGCGGATGAAAACCATTCTGTATCTATGATCATTTGGCTGTTTTACAGGAACTAAAGGAAACAAAGAAACAAACAAAGATTCGGTCAAAGTGAAACAGGCCGCCACTGGGAAGTCGAGGTAATCACGGCAAGACCTGCCTGAATCCCAAAAGTCGGGGATCTGGGCAGAGAGAGATAAAGATCGCGGACACAAAGGAATATGGCCCCTCATACAGAAATACATGTGCCAGTCCTTGAAGTGAAAGGAACAAGAACTGTGCTTTTGCCGCATCTTGCCGTGAAAACGGAAAACAGATTCATTTCAAATGAAAGAATCAAACAACACTATGTGGCCAATACTGAGCAGTAGGCCTCGTGAACTCCACAGTAGTAGACGTCCCTCTCACTACTATTCAAGAACTTCAAACTGAAAAGCTCATCACGTTTGAGTAATCAAATCCATGGAGTGGGGGACTATGCAACTATGCAATGGAACTAGTTCTCCTTGAACCAACATTTCAAATTCAAAATAAAAGTCAAGACAACACTCAAGTTGCAATTTGGCCAAAAACAAATGTGTACACCAACGTTTTTTCAACAAAAACATCAAATAATAAAACCTTCAATGTTTTTCAACAAAAGCATCAAATAATAAATGCTTCAACGTTTTTCAACAAAAGCATCAAATAATAAATGCTTCAACGTTTTTCAACAAAAACATCAAATAATAAATGCTTCAACGTTTTTCAACAAAAACATCAAATAATAAATGCTTCAACGTTTTTCAACAAAAGCATCAAATAATAAATGCTTCAATGTTTTTCAACAAAAACATCAAATAATAAATGCTTCAACGTTTTTCAACAAAAACATCAAATAATAAATGCATCAACGTTTTTCAACAAAAACATCAAATAATAAATGCTTCAACGTTTTTCAACAAAAACATCAAATAATAAAAGCTTCAACGTTTTTCAACAAAAACATCAAATAATAAATGCTTCAACGTTTTTCAACAAAAACATCAAATAATAAAAGCTTCAACGTTTTTCAACAAAAACATCAAATAATAAATGCTTCAACGCTTTTCAACAAAAACATCAAATAATAAAAGCTTCAACGTTTTTCAACAAAAACATCAAATAATAAATGCTTCAACGTTTTTCAACAAAAGCATCAAATAGTAAATGCATCAACGTTTTTCAACAAAAGCAACAGCTAATACATGCTTCAATGTTTTTCAACAAAAACATAAAATATTAACTTCACCATCTGAAAGTTTTTCAGCAAAGACATCAACTATTAATTTCAACATTTCAAACGTTTTTCAACAAAAACAGCAGAAATAACTTCAACTAAACACGATGCAATTTCAACAATTAATCATACTGGCTATTTCATTAACTGTGATACGTTTTCCATGGCTCCACGGAACAGGAAACGAAGCCTGCCAAAAACAAACAACGAACATACCAGTACAAACTTTTGAACCTTTTCTTTTTCCAAAAAGATACAGACCTGGCTTCACCATGGGTAGAACTATGGAGTATTTCTGGGTTCATCTTTTACTGTTCTAGCTTTGCTTAGAGCTAGCTTTTAGTATGACTCTTAGTGGACACTTTTCTACAAAACAGACTCAGCATAAAACTGAAGCCACATCCATTTTAAATTCAAATGCAAAAGAGACTTATAAATGTATTCGGCCTGAACAAGCCTTTGTATTCTAAATGATGTATTTAATCATCCGGTTTTTAATTCTGATTAATGTATTTTGAACTTTCATTCATTTTCATTCATTTTATCATTCATTCAGTGATGTCATTACGTGCAGTACATTTTTCTGAAAATTGGGTTACTGATACAGTGAATAATATGCTGTCTGTTTTAGGAATAATTGCTACATTTTCAGATCATGAAATGTTAGAGATTTATTCTTATTGTGACGCTTTATACCTGTTACCTTCATTAAGGTTATCAACTCCTACACAATTGTAATGCATCTAGAAATGTGGTTGTTTAAACACCAGTAGGAACGTTGCCAAACACCACCAAACACAATCGCACGGGGTGGAATAGTTGAAATACATCAGCAGGGCCAACATTAGATGCCATTTACAAAACAACAGGACAGACCCAGTTAGGAAAGTATGGGTGGTTTGGCCTTTTGACACAAATACCTGTCACAAAAATGATTCCTGAACATCACCAAGGGACTCAGTATACATAAGCCAGACCTACGTTATGTACAGATAACATCCAGAGGTAGTAAAATCCTACAAGTGTAGGGAAGTTGTGCCCGTTTTTGGCTAGAAGCCCCAACACTGAAAGTAGTGAAACAAAAGTTTCCTTTATAAAGTTCAAATGCTTTGAGCAATCTGAAAACCATGCTTGTGCAGCACTTTTATTTTTCATTTTCACATCAGCTAAAGAAATATTTTTTCTTTTTGCAAAATAGCACTCTTAAATACAGACTGCCCCTCTTTCCTTTTGGATAAATTTTTATCTTTCACACACAAGCAGTGTGATACACCTCGGTAATACCTTGCAAACAGGAACTATGGTTTCTAATATTTTAAAGACCATTCTGAAAAGACTGCAACTGCAACATACCTGTTCTCAGATGCCTGTTTTTGCTGTGAAGAATGCGTTGTCATCATCTGTCTGACACTTCCAAAGGAAACGCCAGCGGCATTTACCACCAGGCTGGAACTGCTGAAGTCCCATGCTTGGCTATGTCGCAAGCGTATTACCATCAAACCAAAGCATTCCTTGCAAATATGGAGGGTGCCTTTTTGCTTCCTTTAGCTAGCACCAAGGTATCGATTACAGCACCGGCTGCCTCAGAACCAGCAACTGGCAGCACTGCTCATTCTGTGCTCCCACGACGATTCTGCGAGGGGGTCCGTCCTCTGCAGTAACTAGCAACAGAAATGTTATGTCTCTCAGCCACTTGTTATCTCTCATTTTGCTAAAACATGTCCTGAAACACATTTTTTCTCTTATTGTTTCAACTCTGACCGAGTGCTTGGAGCTTTCCCTCTAAAATGACCTTTCTTTTTTTTTTCTAAAGAAAGCATGGTCTTCTGAACAGCTTGTAAGAGTTTTCAATTTTATAAACAGGAACTTTTATAAGTAACTACTGACTCTAAGAGAGTATTTTTTAATGACACTATAGATTTTTCCTGTCTCCACAGAGTCTATAGTAATTTTACATATTTTAACAGCTGCTATTCTTTCAGCTCATAAGCAACACTCTCATGCAACTACCTGCCAATCATATGCTAATGCCTATCTTAGTCACGTAGTTTGCTTTTAATGGGTTATTCACGATTGTCCATAGATAGGAGTGGGTGTTATGTGCTGGATTGTGGCCCTAACATAGGTGCGCTGTTTCAGAGGCTCAAATCCTTCGTGCCACAGAGACAGGCAGGACCTTTCACCTACATTGGCCCTCCCTTCACAAATAACGAGCAACAGAGTCTGTCCCTTATCTGACGTGTGCTCTGGGTACACAAGACGGTCCAAATCTCAATACGTCATATCCATGTCCAACAGTGACTAGCCTATGTCACAACGAGTTCTTAGACAAAGACCCTTAGCTCTTGGGATTTTCCCTAGCACATTATTATTGATTTCTCAAAGGACTCATTAAATATGCATGAACCAGTATTTCCTAAGGGTTCATTCCTGACGTCTTCCTCTGACCGACTGTACATCAATGCTAACATTCCAAGGCATCTATCAAGTATAAATATACCTCCCTTTGCCCAAGCAAACTAGAGAGGACCGAGACTTTCCATGCCGACACTCTGACGTGAGATGCTGCAACCTGCATCATGCCACAGCTCCAGCTGGCAGAGGTCCATCCACCCATCCGGGGTGTCCAGCTCAACACCAGGATGAAGTCCCACTAAGGTAATGGGGTTAGACTAAATCCTAGGGGGATTCTTGGCTCTCTAAGACTCTACACACATGCTAGGTACACTTAGGTACATCTAGTTAGGCATCATAGGGGTATAGGCTTTATCTTAATGCATTCTGCATTTCATGTATGTGTTCATTACTATTGCACAATGGTAAAACTGTACCATGCATTTTTATTTAACTGCACTGCTGGCCATATTTCTCTGCTACTGTCCAACAGTTGTCGCAGCACATATAACCAGTACTAGAACAACAACTGTGCAATAAATGTTATTGTAAACACACCCGACTGTTTCTTCTATGTGCTTCTCTGAGATGAGTGACTGAATGAAAAGTAGTATATTGTTTCCACGATCCTGAGGGATCAGGGTTTTATGTTATGTGGTTGCCAGAAACTATTCCCTTCTTGTCTTCAAGAAGTTTCTAGTGGCCTCTGAGCTAGCTGGCACAGGTAATTAAGTTTAATATAATCGATAGGGACATACCGACCTTAGTCCTATGTCAAACCTATAGGTTATATTATTCCAATGCGCAGAGCCTATTAGGGAAATAGGAACTACACTACACCACTAACAGCATACTCAGAGCTGATAGTGCTCATCCCCGATCGGTCATCTCGGGCATCCCTTATGGTGAGATGATACGATTAAGAAGGAACTATTGCATGGAACAGGATTTTATGGAATGTCTGGATGATTTGAAACAGAGGCTAAATGACCGTGCATACCCTGAACCGGTCTTAGAAAAGGCAGAGAAACAAATTTCTAAGGTTAAGAGAATAGATACTTTGAAAAAGAAATCTAAGAAAAAACCTATTGAACGTATAGCATTGGTTACTACTTGTAATCAAAACCATCACCAGATCTACAAAATTTTACAGAAGAACTGGGACCTATTAAAAGGTGTACCAGGATTGACTAATGTAATCACAGATAAACCCTGGTTACATATAAAAGAGGCCCTACTATTAGGAATAAAATAATGAGGAATTATTTGAAACCCCAAACGAGTATGCGATTGCGAACAGGCTTTACCTGGTTAACCCAACCCACAGGTTTTTATACCTGTGGTGGTTGTATTGCATGTGAGAATGGCTGTAAACTTAAGGAATTTCAATACAATACACAAAAGAAATATCGAATTGATCAGTTCATCAATTGCAATAGCACTTTTGTTATTTATGTCATAATTTGCAACTGCAGTAAAATCTATATCGGTAGTACCATCAGAGCTCTCCAAATGAGAATACAAGAACACAGGAGAGCAGTTAATAACAAAGATGACAAGTCACCACTTGTCCAACATAGGTTAAAACACAATCCAAACGTGATGGAGTTTAAATTTCATGGAATTCAGAGAATAGAAAAAGACCCTAGGGGTGGAGATAAAGAACTGTGATTGAGGTAGAATGAAATTAAATGGATTAGTAGACTAAGAACAGTACAGTTGGGGCTCAAAGTGAGCTGCATTTATTCTTATAACTGGGAACTGTACTTTTGGTCATACAGAAACTTAACAGAATTAAGACCGTTGGCTGTTTTCTCCTATTGTAATATTGATGAATACATGTATCAAAATGCATTTATTTGTTTAAAAGCCATGAAGGTACTAGTGGATGTTTCTTACCAAGTTGTTCAGTAATACTGTGAATTCTTACTACACCAACTATTTAATACTCTGTAATGTAATGATACTCTCCTCTCAATTTGCTATGGTCGCAAATATTAGGGTAGGAATACCATAATTATCTCCCTTAGTCTTTTGCCTACACCCTCCCTATTTATGAAGCTTCTGACTTTTGGTTAAAAAAATTTGATTTGTGCATTAGAATCCGACATGATTACATTTATTTGAACGTGGTTCCTGGTGAGGGCTCGTGAGGCGCATATATCACATGACTTTACAGAACGAAACTGCTTCCATGTTTCTTGATCAGCCCGTTTATATTGCTGTAGCTCAGTGGTTACATGTGTAAGGATATTGCGTATTCGCACTTGATCATACCTTTGAAATTTCTTGGATGTGTAGGATTTGATTACTTTAGAATAGACGCTAAGTATATATCTTGAGGTTCAGTATTATGAAACCTCTTAAATTTTGCACGAATTACTAAACACATACTCCTACTTATATGTGTATTCATACTTGATCACACCTTTGAAAATTCTTGGGTGTGTAGGATTTGAATACTTAAGAATAGACGCTAAGTATATATCTTGAGGTTCAGTATTATGAAACCTATTTAATCTTGCATGAATAATTAAACACATACTCTAACTTATATGTTAACAATTTTAAGATTTGAATACTGAAGAATAGACGTTTACGCCGCTTTACTTTTCCCTGTGTAGACACATTTGTAATACTGTGATTGGCTGTTTTGGCGGCTTCACATTTCAATAGGGGGGTTGTGATTGGCCTGCATTTCAAGCGGGCTAGAGAGGGAGCAGGTCTTCAACTACGACTCAGCATCATAGTTGTTATGCCGCTTGAGCTCTCCATTTTGTATAAGATTGAGATGCTGTGATTGGTCCGCTAAGAAATGGACAGGGGAGGGAGCAGACCCGTTATTTGACACGGCTTACGACACAGCATTATATTTGCTACGTGGCTTTACTTTTCCATGTGTGGATACAATTGTAATGCTATGATTGGCTGTTTTGGCAGCTTCACATTTCAATAGGGAGGATTTGTGATTGGCCCGCACTTCACTCGGACTAGAGAGGGAGCAGGCCTTCACTACGACTCGGCATCATAGTTGTTATGCAGCTTGAGCTCTCCATTGTGGATAAAATTGAGATGTTGTGATTTTGAAACGGACCAGGGAGGGAGCAGACCCACTATTTGACACGGCTTTGTAACGGCAAAGCTGATTGGTTTATTCACTCATGTAGATACGAAAGGATGGCTATAGTGCGGCAAATAGGCCCCTGTTGATGAATTCTATATTAATCATTCTGATTGGCTGAGATCATATTTAAATGTAAGGTACGAAGCGGAAGAGTTTGAGACGGATAGACAGACGGCATTTGAACTCGAGCATAGAACACAGCAGGTGAGCCATACTGATAGAAGGGATGCTCATGGAGTGGTTTGGACGCTGGGTATGCGTCCTTCGGATAGTATCTGATCTGGGAGGATACCATTTTGAAACCTTAGGGTTCTGTTCTTTATTGGCTTTTCTTTAACACTTTCTCTTAAATGGCGTTGCTTTAATGATTTCTTACCCGGTGGCCAAAATCTTTTGGAGCTTTGTGGATATACTATTTTACTCAGGGAATATATGAATGATGGGATATTTTAGGCAGCACATATAGTTGATTATAGCATTTATATGAGTTTTAACTGTCAAACTCCATAACCTTTCTATTTATAACTGTGGGAAATATATAGAATTATACTATTATTTTGTACCTTTAGATGAATGGGTTGGTCCTGACAGTACATGATCCCTTCTGTTTTTAGACTGGATATGAAGGCAATAATCCTTTAAACTTTGATTATCCGGACGCTACGGGGAATCCCAGCGTATGTTCACAAGGAATTATATAAGAAGATCACTTCAGATATCTTTGAAAGATATACCCAAGTGAGTTTTGTTTCCGTTAGGCTCGATTGAGTCTGTTCTAATAGTGATCAGCACATTATTTGGAGAGTTTATTAAGGGTTGTGAATAGTCACAACTGCTTTGTAATATTTTAGTAATCTCGTGACACTTATTATTAGTGTAATAACAATTCTGTATCTTAATTACTCACCATCCCTTTGGATGCGAGCTGCGCCCTAATATCAGCTTGCGGTCCTTAAGCAAATTGAGAGCACTAAGAGTAACAATTGATATAACAATGTGATAATGCAATATTATGTATGCTTTATTTAGACCGATTGAAACCCTTGATTGAATAAATAAGGTTGCTGTTTTCATTAACTGGTTGATATTAGAATATTGCTCTAAGAATGTACATAGGCAGGGGGTCACATATTGGAGGTGATTTTTGACAATGAATGCTTGTATAATAGGAGATTAAATAGTTTCCATCTCCTTTTCTTCATGTCTATCTGGTCTTCTAATTTTAGTTTTTTTTTAAAACCTTTTTGTATATTAGAAAACTGAATGTTACTTATTAAATTGTTTTTACAGCCCTGAGGAAGTCCATGGTGGACAAAACACGCTGGCTGGGCTAATGTATGTATATCGCATATGACTACAAATAAAGAATAATTGGAAAAAGAAACTTCAAGACTCCTTGCTCAATACTTTTTGGATGTTGTGGATCTTGACAAATTGTTTGTAATTCACAAAGGAACTGTGTATAATTGAATTTCTGCAATTACTTAGGAATAAGAGGAATAACTTTCCTTATCAGTTTCCTCATAAAGAAGGAGGAGGACGTGATGGAATTAATGTGGCCTTCAAAAGACAGCTTGCTTTCAAAAGCGTACCCTGAGAATTTTCACTTTTGTGACAGGAGTGGGAAGAGTACCAAGTCCCTGAGCCCACCATAATGGGGACCAGAAAGGAGTATTTCTGTCAAATAGTAGTACCTTGGTTTGAGAAGCATTCAACTTTAAACAGTTGGCAATTATCCATATCCCGATTCGAGACATACAGTTCTGGAATCTCGAGGCAGTTGGTTTGGGGTTACTGGCTATTGATACCACAATTTGGTTGTCATTGGTGTATGAGACTAGCCAAAGGAGTTACATATAAAATAAAAAGGGTTGAGCCTTGTTGGACCCCGCATGGCTGTGAAAAGGAAGGCGCAATGAAATCCTCTATGGCAACAAATTGATCTGTCTGTCTTAGTTCCGCTGATGCTGTGATCAGGGCCAATTCCGTGCTATGTTGACTTCTAAAGCCAAATTGAGTTGAGTCTAAAAAATGGTTGTTATTGATAAATTATGTTAATTCCAAATTAATGGCTTTCTCAACAATTTTTGCAGGGAAAGGAAGACACAAAATTGGCCGATAGTTGTTGGGATCTGCAGCATCCAAGATTGTTTTTTTGAGGAAAGGAAGGATGGAAGCTTTTTTCCACTATTTTGGAAAGTATCCAGTGCTGAACATCCTATTGAAGATGTCCATAAGATGCATAGCTGTGATCTCCAGTACTGCATGCAGGGATTCATGGGGGAACCCAACTTTACTTTCCTTAGTAAGTCCTAAGTTTGTGCCAGTGTTAGTGGCAAAAACATGGACAAAGTATCATGGCTAACAGTGGATGGAGAGGCAGCAGTATGGTTAGGATAGTTATCTACACTACCATCCAAAAGAGTATCTCCACCTGGAGAGATATCTGGCGTTTTCCCTGTATCAATATTGCCGGTCAAGCCATCATCAGCCGGGAAGAGAGAAGGCTCATTGTATACTGCTTTGACCTTGTCTTCAAAAAAGAAAGCTAACGTATTACAACATGATTGGTTGACCAAATATTTTTTATTCTCAGGTACTTTAGACAGTTTCTTTATGGTAGCGAACAATTCCTAGAGAGAAATCTTTGAGGATTCAATTTTAGCTGTAAAATAACAAACCTTTTCTTTATGAATCATTTCTTGAATACTACCTTTGTAAGTTTCTTTCTCCTTAGGATCATAATTAGTTCTCCACTTCCTTTCGTGTCTACAGCACTACTGTTTTTGGAGCCTAAGCTGTTAGGTAAACCAGGGTTCAAAGGGGGTCACTCTGTGACTGTCGTATGCTTGAAAAGAAGCCAATTGATTGAGAGTAGAGTCTAACTAGAGATGGCAGTTGCTGGACGATGAGTCCAAATCATTGGACACTGCAGGGAGGTTCTGGACTGTAGACGTTTTTAGCATATCGGCACTAAGCTTGTGCCAGAGACAGCAGGTTCTACTACCTTGAGGCCTATTGATGTTTAAATCTCTCAGTGGCCAGTTAAGCTCAAACATGACTGCTAAGTGGTCTGACCAACGAAGCAGAAAAGAGGGCTGTGTTTGGAGGTGGGGGTTATCCAAAAAAATTACATTGAGGAGATGGCCGGACGCGTTAGTAGGTGCTATAACCAGTTGAGATAGACACAAACTGGCCATTAAATCAATATGGTGAGCTGACTCCTTGTTTTAGGGATTTTCTAAATGGAAATTAAAAACCAGTTTTAAAGTGAAATTAAAATCCCCGAGAACCATAAAGTCTGAGGAATGAACCTTCAGTTCCAATAATTGACAAATATTATTAATAAACACAGCTCTCGGGCCAGGAGGACGATAAATCAGTACTCCACTAATAGAATGGTTTTTATGAAATTACATTTTGAAAGATAGTGCTTCACAATCCCAAATGACTCGGAGCACTGGATATTCGATCTTTAGATGTTCTCTATAGATGATGGCCAAGCCACTGTCCCTTTTTCCCTCACGTTCCAGCCTAAAGATAGAAAATCCTACTGGGATTGCCGAGTTCAGCTTCGGGACTGAAGCAGTGTCAGCCCAGGTCTCGGCATGATAGTCCTAACTAAGATAACATGAAAGGTATTCACAATAAGTATCTTTCATAGATGTGTCTTCTAAAAAGTTGGTGCAGATTTGTCCCTTTTATTAGTCTACGACACCTACTAGATCCAATGAATTCATAGTAGGATAGCCATCCTGCGATCTTATTTCAGTTTCCCTCCTGGGAAATTTATGGGCCTTTCCACCATTTTTATTATGATCAATACATTTGCTTTAGATTGATTTATTTCTCATTTTCTTTGTATCATGTTATTATTGAGTTGGAAGGTATGTGGTAAACTGTTGCATAGGTTTTAGATTGTAGCTTTAATTTCTTGTGTACTTTTGTTGGTGATGTGACATTCTTGTCTGTTAGATCAGTTGCTTTATTTCCTGCACTTGCTGCTGTGAGGACAATTTTGCCTTTTACAGGGGCAGGGGATGTCCATCTGACCTCAGGAGCAATGCAACCACAAAGACAATGCCTTCTCCATGAGCATTTCATGACCAGGCACAACCAGAACCTGGTCTTCCATCCAAGATCGGAAGATCTTGGATGTGCTCCCCATAGCCGCCAGGAAATCTCTAGTCCATGCGTTGGTAACCTCCCGCCTGGACTATGGGAACGCTCTATACCTAGGAGCCAGTGGGAAGAGTGTTCAAAGATTCCAATGTATCCAGAACGCGGCGGCCCACCTTGTTCTGATGCTCCCCAGGAGAGCCTCTTCCAGAAATGCCCTGGCTGTCCTGCACTGGCTCCCGGTGAGGGAAAGAATCCTCTTTAAGGCCATGTGCGTAAGTCAGCGTATCCTGCAGGGAAAGGGACCTAGCTACTTACATAGTCTAATGCTACCCTACACTCCGACTAGGGCCCTGCGGTCCCTGGGGACGGGGCAGGTTAAAATCCCAGTAATTAAAAGAGCAAGAATGGGTGGTAGGTCTTTTCGCTATCTAGCCGCTAAGCACTGGAACACCCTCCCCCAAGCTCTCCGGACGGAACCATCAGAAATCTCCTTCCGAAAAAAACTAAAAACATGGCTCTTCCAGATATAGGTCATGCATCACACTGATATTTGCTGTTACAGAGCGGTCCGAGTAGCCTGCAGCGCGGGGACACACTAGCTAGTGTAACCAGGTGCTTTACAAGCTCATTTATTATAAGTGCCTCACCTAGAGAAAGCCAGAGCTTCAACGCTCACAAACGCATCAACAGCCTAGAGCCCCACCAGAATAAGCTACTGATCATCAATGGAAGTAGTCCCATCTTCCTTTGGGGCAAAATGTATTTTTGATGGATAACATACTGAAGTTAGTAGTATGGTAGAAAAGAGGGACAAACGAAAAACAGTGGAACAAAATAACTTGTACCAGTTTCCACCAGTGATGCTAAGAGCAGTATACTAACACAATAATTAACTCAGCCGTCAATGGCAGCCATCTCGCTTAGAAGCAAATGCTATCTTGAGTGCATGAGCATATTGAAAGAGTGGAACACAAAAAAAAAAAAAACAACAATTAAACAAAATGATTCATACTAGCCCCAGGAGCCATGCCCAAGTCTTGATATATCCCATTGCTCATGCCTGCCTACCTCACCGGTTGCTTGTAACTTGCTCCTGCAGATGTTTTGGCTGTGTACCACAACATAATTTAATTTCAACTAAGGGAATAATGCGATCTGGTAACTAAAACTATTTGAAGTTACTGGGCACAGCATTCATGAGTGCAAACACCAGCATGCTGACTACTGCTGGTTGCCAGGCAATGAAGATGTCGTCCTGATTGCTAACACCATGGGGGCTCCTTCAGTAAATGCAAAAGGCTTGCATATAAGGGTGGGGAAACATTATTCACTCACTTAATGGGGCAAATGCATAGTGTGCTGGGAAGGGGAAGAATACAGTATACACACAAAAAAACTGTGAGACATAGTAGGCTTGAGAAACAGGGCTATGTGCTCTTTAAGAACAATAAAAAGTAATTGGAGGAAATCAGACATTATTTTATGACCTTGGAGCTGCACAGGAGGTCAGGGGTGAATCTTCTGTGAAGAAGTTGCTACTGAGGTTAAGACTAATGGACAGAAGTGTTTCCATCTTCTGCCCTCCCGATTGATGCAAATGTAAAGACGTGAAATGCCATCTTTCACAGAAAGAGGAACCAATGCCTGGATGCTGTAGAGGGTGGAAGCACAATAGGAATGACATGTGAACAGACCAATGGATAAAAATGACTGTCCTAAAGACCATATATGTCAGTATAATATATTTATCAATTTCTATAACATTAGCCTGCCAAGACAGCTAAAGATGTCTCAAAGGCCACACCAAAAAAAGAGTCTTCTAAAGTATGCAGTGGATAAATACGACTCATCCAGTCAGAACACTGTGGGCCAAATTTATCAGACTTGCGTCGCCCTTGCGCTTCACAATGGGACGCAAGAGCAACACAACACTTAAGTTAGATTTATCAAGCCACGCAAGGCACCTTCTAGAGCATGGGTACTCACAAACATTAGCCCAGGGGCCACAAAGTATGGTCTGCGTGTGACAGAGGCCCGCACTTGATGCCAGTAGGGTGGCGGTAGGGGGTCTGGGTGGGTCAGAGATTGTGTAAGGAGGTCTGAAAAAATGTTCAATTATTGGGCAAGCATTTCTTTGGATGTTAATAAATGCTTGCCCGTTTATTTAAAAAACAAATCTGGATATTAGTGCTCAGCAGCTAAACAGCAGCTAGTGCTGCTGTTCACCAGGGGGGCCGCATGTAAAGGTCAAGCGGGCCGCAAGCATCCCACGGGCCATACTTTGAGTATCACTGTTGTAGTGTAATGCAACGCAGCACAAATCACTGCATTGCGTTACTCTGCAGCAGGGAGGTGTTCCATGTGTGGAGCATGGGTATTCCCATGCATCCACTGATGAATTTTAGCACATTCCCAGAAATATCTTTATTTCTCCGCGTTACTTTCTTTATCTATGTGTGCTGCATTCTGCAGGACACATAGAAAGAGGAAAATGCTGCTGGGGATTGTTTTTGTGCAGGAAGGTGTGCCTACCTGCACAAACACAATCCTGCTTACAATTCAGGTACCCTTGGACCATTCTGCAAGGGTGCTTGAATTGGCGCTAGGCAGCACATTGTGCGCCAGCACAGTGAAAAGACAGGAATGCGCTGTATAATGTTAGATACAACACATCTCTGGCCTTTAACTATCACGCAATGCAGGGCAGCAAGGTGACTTGCTGCGCTGCATGATTGTTTTATAAATATGCCCCTGGGAGTCTAAAATGCACAAGAATATGGAGGAAAAACATTAAAACAAGAGCCGACAATGCGCAAGGGGCTGACCGAATGTCCACTCTGGTATAGGTCAAGTATTGGAAACAATAAGTCTGCCTACAGACAGCTGAAGCTATGGATCTCATGAAGGACTAACTTCAAAGTACTTTGTCTAGTCAATCGCCAAATTATCTCACAAATCTGTTAGCCCCCTTCCGAATGTGCTGAAGTCTCAGATCTGCAAGAGATGTAATTTGTCTACCCACCTGACAAGGTACAGAAATTTCAGCGCAACGGTGGGCATACACCAAACTTTATGTGTATTGAAAGGAACTGCTGTCACAGTGGTTCTATTCAATGCAAACACTTGTCCACGGGTCCACCAGACAACTCTAAATTTGGGAGGCTGAGTACCTCAGGATGGCAGAGTAATGTCCTTCGCCATCCTGACAGACATTACTCAGTCGGGCAAAGTCTGAGTCTGCCCCTGTGTTTTGTAAGTCATCTCCTAATTTTGCAGAGCATTATTCTGCTATATGTCACCCACTGTTTATGCCGACAACACAAATTCACAGAGGCCACTCTAGGGTTATTAGTATTGTAGAGTCGCATGAGGTAGCAATGACGGAACCCTTTGGGCTCATGACAGACTCCGCAGACCTATGACGTAGTTGTTGAAGCATATTGCAATGTAGGTTGATTTGGAATGTTGAGTTTGCAGTTACACGCAGGAGAATAAAGACATGTAATACCAGGCCCCTTGTGTGGCATAGTCATTTGCGGGTACCCTGGCTGGGAAGACACTACAAGTATCACTTCGCAAAAAAGGTATATTAGTGAATAAATAAATGACCTATGCTTCAAACAAAGAATGAGTGTTTTCAAACCACATTGTGCAAACAGAAATACTCTGCCACAACACTAGGAACTCTCTTCCATAAGGAATCAGGCTGGTTATGGTGTAAAGGCATATGGTAAACCATTCCTGAAGATGGGGGTGCATTCTAAATATCAAAGTTAGCTATCCATATGCATATCTAAAGGTTGTAATGTTTGTTATGAAACTGGAAAGGAACTTTAGGGATGGCACCTGGGCTAAACCAGAAAATCACTGCCTATTTCTTGTTAATTCAGATCTCCCAACTCACCTAAGTAGCTTTGTGATCATAAACCCAGCTTTCTGATTTTTAAAAAGTTGAGCAAGTAAGCCACCAGGAGAGTATTTTTGACAAATGCTATTCTGCTTCCTGAATGTCAGAATGGCCAGTTACTATACACACAGAGGTCACTGGGTCAGTCTCTGGTGGAAACCAGGAAACCATCTCTATGGAAGCCAAGACTGATATTATAAGTCATAGGATTTTGGCTAAATGGCAATGACTCTACATCAAACTGAAACACGTCATGATTAGTGTGCATGCCTTAATACAGGTTTCCTTTTCCTAGATGCCTGAATGTCTATTGTTAAAGACATAAAGATACCCACTAGACAGTGGAAGGACTGGACATTCACTACTCAGGAACATTGCTTCAGGGTTCTGTGAAAAACAATTGGTAGCATGGTGTTACGCTCCAATGCAAAGATTTCCGGCAACGGACTCAGAACAGGTGCCTAAACCCACCCTACTCCTGTCAAACTACACGTCCCTTGATGATAGACATAAGTCTTGGACTATGGTTGTCCATCCAGACATTGGTGGACAACCATAGCAAGTAAGCGAAGTTTATTCTGAATATTTTGATTTGTTGTAATCTCATGTCTTTTCTGTATATAACATTGCTAATATCATTGCACTTTCAAAACAGCACAGCACATATGCACTTTAGGGATATAAAATACCGCCAGAGATCAGAAACAGCTAGAAAGATGATCTCCTTTCTGATAAGTAATGCTGTTCACATTTTATAAATATCATATCTTCTTATAAAAGATTCCTTCTTTTTATAATTTTTTTAAATAATACTTGATGAAATATGTTTGATGTTTAATCCTTTTTAAATTAATCGTCCTTCTCTAGGTGTATGCTATGCTTTTAAATAACCATGCATAAATGTCTTTATTCAACAATGAAATGTAATTCTAAGAAAGTCCCAATATGATAAGTGATCAGTAGTACGAATAGCTACTTTTAATCATGTGCTTATGCAATATCAATGATCCAGTACAGCATGTTATCACACTATCACATAATATTTTTTGTAAAATTGTTTTGAAGTTCGATTAACCTTTTTACTGGCTTTTATAATTCCTCTTAACTCATTCTTTTATGAATTAATGTGTATAGGGATTTATATTTTTTGCTCTGATTGCAATGATTTTTATTATTTAAACAATAAAGACTACCTATCTACCTATAAAAGTTAGCAAAGCCCAGGAAGCTCTGTACTCCTTTTCTAGACGTAGGGGAAGGCCAATGCATGATGGCCGTTATCTTTTGTGGATCCATTACTACCCACTCAGAAGATAGCACAAATCCCAAAAAGGTCACTGTTGATGTATGGAACTCACACTTATCCAGTTTCACATATAAGTGATGTTCTTTCAATCGTTCCAACACAACGCTCACATGTCCTACATGCTCAGTGGTAGTAAAGGAGTATATGAGGATGTCGTCAATATAGGCAATAGCACATACATCCAACATCTCTTTCAAGCCTTCATTAATAAAGAACTGAAAGGCGGCAGGTACGTTGCAAAGGCCGAATGGCATCACCAGGTATTCATACAGCCCCAACTTTGTGCAAAATGCCGTCTTCCATTTGTCTCCCTCTTTTACTCCAACTAGATGATATGCTCCCCTCAAATCTAATTCAGTAGATATTTTGGCCTCTTTAACTTGATCAAGCAAGGATTGTATAAGTGGCAGGGGGTATCGTTTTTTTATGGTTATGTCATTTAGAGTGCTGTAGTCAATATAATACCTAAGACCTCCCTCCAGTTAGGGATAAAGAAGAGAGGAGAAGAAGCAGGACAACGGCAAGGATGGATAAACCCTATTCTGAGCATCTTGTCCAAATATTCCCTCAGATAGCTATTTTCTTTCTCAGTTAGGGCATAAATCCGACAACACGGAATTTATGCTCCACTGACCAGGTCCTTACAACAGTGATAAGGTCTGTTTGGTGGCAGCCTAGAGGCCTTGTCTTTATCAATTATGTCCACCAAATATTGATAACAGTAGGTAAAACAGGGATATTGGAATCTGTAAGTACAGCTATCACTAGTTATTTTACAGATTTTTGATTGAAATGGAGTTTGCAATACTCGGAAGAAAAAGACAAAGAACAGGCCTTCCAATCAATGCTCAGATTGAGTTTCGTTAGCCAAGGAATACCTAAAGTTGCTTGGAATTGGGGTGAGTAAATGAGATCAAACTGAACTAATTCTGTATGTTGGTCTAGTATAAGGAGTTCCAGTTCTGCTGTAGCATGAGTAACGGGCTGGATTTTATATTACTCCCGTCAATAGTTTTTACTTCATCCACTACAGTCTTAGGAATCATAGGGATTTCCATGCGTTTGACCTATTTCATGTAAAAAAGAATTCCCGTAGCACCAGAATCAATCATGATCTGTACATCTATGGACTGATCTCCCCATAATAGTTGTGCTCTTATTAGGAAATGATGAAGAGAGGATAAAGCATGATTCTGAGCCAAGAGTTGGGAGACTATTAATCCCTATCTACCCGAAGAGCTTGTCTCCATAGTCTTCGGGCTCTTAAGTTTCCCAACTCACTACGCCTTTTTGGTTCTACCCGACAGTCACGTAAGATGTGTCCTTGTTTTTTACAGTATAGGCACAACTTCTTATCCCTGCATCGCTGTCTCTCTTCATCACTCAGAGGGCCCCAAACACTACCTATTTGCATAGGCTTAGGTTCTTCGGTACCTTTGTCAACTTCTGCTCTCTTGTCTGTTTGGTTCAAAATGCCCTTTCTCTCGTCTCCGCTCATGTAACCTTTGATCCAATTAAACTGTGAGGTCAATAAGAACATTACAGGGCTCTGGGAGATTTACTACTTGCGCCAGTATGTCCTTAAGTTTGTCTTTAAGCCCGTTGTAAAATAGAGCACTCCGTTTGGCCTCTGGCCACCCTGCCTCAGCCACCAGTTGATTGAAACTGGATATGTACGTCATTACATCTTTGGACCCTTGTTTTAGATTTAAAAGTTCAGTGTCCACAGATTGCATAACTGAATGCCTGTCACATAACTTGAGTAATTTGGATTATAACTCTGTATAGTTTATAAGGGGTCATTTTTCTCTACTAATGGGATCGACCATGAGGTAGCCGTTTCTCCTAAGTATGACAAAACAAATGCCACTTTAGCTTGTTTAGTGGGATACCAAGATGCCCTACACATGAAGTGCAATTGGCATTGATTAATAAAAGTAGCGAAGTTGACAGGGTCCCCCAAAAATCACTCAGGAGGAGCTGGGGTATCGTGGAAGGAGTGGTTACATAAAAGACTGGATGGCCCACACCAGAAGAGGAGGGAGCAGAAGAAAACAGATTACTGGCAGCCCCAGCATAGGAATCAGCGGAGGCTGCAGGAAAGGAACCTTGTTGCAAAACCTCTACTCTAAGTGTAAGATCTTGGGTTTCTTTCTGCACGTTTCCTATCTTGTGAACTACGTCAGCTAAGGTGATCTGACATTCTTCCATCTCACCCAGGTGGAAAGTAAATGTGGGCTTCGTGTTCTGTAATTCTCACATCTTGTTTCCGCATGGGTGAGATGCAAGATCTGAAGCAAGGTCTCAACTTCCCACACCCACCAATGCCAGCCCAACATATTCATATCCAATAAAGACCAGGAGAAAACTAAAAAACATATTCACCCGAAATACATAAGGATAGAAAAATACAAATATACACAAAAAATGTGCAGGGCTAAATATCAAAGAAAATAAATCGGCCCCTTAGGATATCACAAGACTAATATTATATTTATCTTTCTTATAGCCCTCAAGCAATGGAAGCAAGGGAACAGAATCTGCATGCTCCGTGGAAACTATATCAGATAAGTATTTTGTATGCAATAATACAAATCAATATAAATGTTACCAACTTGGAGAGCGTGGATTCTTTGTGGGTAAATCAATTTCTTATTCCTTATATTTTGCAGGAATCAAGGTGAAGGCCCACACGGCATCGGGTGAACAGCTGTAGTCAGAGAAATGGTGAGTGAAGGCCCCTGCAACTTTCACAGAACCGCCGAAGTGAGGAAACTGAATGAAGGTCCCTGCACTTTCAGTGAACCGCCGAAGTGAAGAAACAGAGTGAAGACCCCCACGGCTTTCAGTGAACCGCAGAAGTAAGAAGACAGTGAAGGCCCATGCGGCATCGGGTACACCGCTGCAGACAGGATTGAAATTCCGACAAATCACTCCAAAACATCAGAGCAATGTCAGTTCCCACTCGCCCAATAAGGAAAAATGTATCGGCTATAAAGAGTGGAACATTGTTGCCGAACTAATCCCAAAACACAAAAATTCCTCCAAGATATATCTTGGAGGAATTGGGCGAGTGGGAACTGACACTTGCGTGACTAGCGGGAGCCTGGTGGGTAATTTGCAGGCCAGCACGATGGCTGATAGGCTTAATATGAACTTATAGCCCTGGCTCAAAATTTAGAGAATTCTGCCAATTTAAGAACCCGATATATTGATAGACAGTGGGATATATGAAATTTGTAAGACTGGATTTTTTTACTAAAATATTCCAATCTTAGAGTTGGAATTTGTGAGATTCCTTTGTTTTCTGTTATCAGAAAACAATTTGTTTAATTATAGGTATATGAGTATAAGTAGGATTTGATACATCTTACCCACTCTAAGATGGCAGCACTTGTTACTATAGAGCAAACCGCCCTTCCGGATCCGGGTTGTGTGGGGCAGTCCAGCAGAGAGTAGTGTATTTACCTGTTTCTCGCTTCCGAAAGGATCTTCCTCCTTTCAGCTGTGTAACAAGATTGTGGCCTATATAAAAAGAGAGGTCCGTAAGTAGCCTAGTTTGTATTTTTTTGAAGCGCCACGGATAGCGTATCTGCGCGTCGAACCGCTCATGAA
This sequence comes from Calotriton arnoldi, assembly GCA_963921515.1. Taxonomy (NCBI): domain Eukaryota; kingdom Metazoa; phylum Chordata; class Amphibia; order Caudata; family Salamandridae; genus Calotriton; species Calotriton arnoldi. The sequence goes on from CAWUFW010002616.1 coordinate 123,282, forward strand.
AAGGTATGGATTACACGCACGAGCAAGGCAGGCTGTTAGATATGAACTATCGGGGGGAGTATCTGCACAATTGCAGTATATTAAAAAACAGAAGACATTTGAAAACAAATGGGAGATCTCTTTTAAGCCAAAGTTATACTCCGATTTACCCTACTAGAGCATAGAATTGTTCAGTTTGAAATCAAATGCTATGAGTGGGAGTTAGACCTTTAACACAGATGCCCACACTTGATTATAATTGGAATATCGTAGCTTTTTAAATCGAGTGAACAGTACAATTCAGTTCTGCTATGGTCTATCCGTATATATTTCCTCAGATAGCGATTTTGGGAAATTATCGAATTTTGTTTCTTAAATTATGAACTTTTCCCCCTGAAATGCCTCTTTAAATCAATAAGTCACAGTGGGGCACAGTTTATGATTGCAACTACTATAAAATGATCTTATAATGACACTTTGTGTATTTTTTAGGCCCAATTGATGAAGGGCGCAGGCCAAGTGGTTTTTACTTATAACGAAGGATTTTAAGTCAGATCAGGAGGAACACAGATATCGTCATTCGATTTTTAATCATCTGCACTATTAAACGGACAATAACAAGGTATGTGTGCTCACTTCTGTCCTCCAAAGTGGAAGGTAGTTAGTTCCTACATTGGTTATAAGGGACTTCGGTTATATATACTTTTCTATCTTTCAGATTTGTACATGCGAAGGGTTGCGCATAGGAGGGTGGCAGACTCCTTAACGCAGTTGGAAGATCTTTCATAAAAAAGGCATCCACTGTAAATTGTAATATGATCTTGGGCAGCTCTTTGCATAAGGTAAGAGCTGCTTACTATAAAAAACTATTTTTATAGATCCTTAAGCAATAGGGCTATCAGAATTTAGGAAAAATTTGACCTGATAACAGGGTTTTTCTTTCCTCCAGATTGATCCTCTTCAACAGAGAGTGGGATCAGGCTAGCAAAAGGAACTATTTAGTCCACCTCATCGTGTTTATCTCAAGTGGTGGCAAAACAACTGAGCATAGAATACAAGGTGAGCAATTTCCCTGTAGAAAAACATTAATAATAATTTTTGGGATGCCCTATTGCTTATACTCTCATATGATGAAGGATAGTATTCCAATAGGAAAAAGATGCTTGTAGGCCAACGCTATGTTTGAATAAGAGTATTTGAAGTTGTTTGGGTGACTGTTTGAATGTGTTCCGAAGAGTAAGGGGAGTCTAAGCTTGTACGCTCAATGAATGGGTCCACACAATCCAATAGATATGTCATTTGATTTGTAACAACATTTGGTTGGAATTGTAAAGTTTGTTTTATGTGGCTTTGAAAAATTGATACAGGTAATTGGCAATTTTAGGTATTAGGTGTAAATAAATTTGAGTTTGTTATCATCTGCTCAAGTGTTATCTATTGTATGCACAACATGTTAGTATGAATACTTAAAAATGTGTTTTATAATACAGGTACACAATCTAACATTGACATCAAATAGGAGTTGTGGGAGTCATATGTTGGGTCTTGAAAAAGATGAGTTAAGTGGAATTTGGCCATCGAAACGCGTCGACGCTTGAGTACACAATCCATGTAGTGGCTAGAACTACAGTTATTGAATCAGGTACAACTTATCAGGTTCCTGGTCCAACGTTTTAACACGGATGTGTGGTTTTTATGACAAATTGTAGTCTTTTTTTGTGTACTCTCCATGACATATTGTGCTGTTTTTGGTGTATATATGATTTTTTGCTTGTACAATTTGCTGTTTTACTGAAATGTGTATTGATAATTTGGTTGTTTCTTTTTAGTCACATTTAGTAACATTCTGATTTATTGATGTATGAATTGAATATCTATGTAATTTCTCATAATGTTGTTTTAACGGGTAATTGATTTATATATGTTTTTATATGTTTTTTTAAAAAGAAGAATAAAAGAAATACATATTTTCTATTCCTTGTGTTTTCGCCCTGGGTATATAATTAGACTCCCTTCTGTACAAGTGGTGAGAGAATAAGTGTTTGGGTGTTTGTTGTGATTCACACTTTGAACTTAGTTAACCAAAGGAAGCTTTTGTTTTCAATTGATTATTCGAACCCTATTCCTTTGGATACAAGGGGTCCCTCTCTGCTTTTTCGGATTGAAAAGAAAACAAGCCAGAGCGTCTTTGATAGACATGCTTGGAGGAGCATGACTGCTCTTGAAGCTGTGGTACCAGAAAATGAGAGCCAAGTGTGAGACTGCAGTGAAGCGATCTGAAACCATCAGAGCTTCGCTTACTTAAGCTCGTGGTGTCTGCCCACCAGTCTCCAGGAAAAATACTGATGTTATTCTGCCATTTCTTTGTGGTCTCAAGTGTCCCAAACGAGTGGTGCCATGCAAAGTGATGGGGCCCTCTATGGCCTGGTGTGGTGGCATCGGTCACACTGCCCTAGAGCCGGCCCTGCGTCGGTTGCATTCATGACCATCAAAGTATTAACAGAGACCCAGGGCTCAGCATATGAATGGCGGTATCGAATCTCCGGAATAACTGAGAGTCGTTTGTGTAGGGGAAAAAGGTGGACAGTAGCTCTCGGTCAGCCTACCTGAGGGATTGTCATAGAAACCCTTAATCCCTGGACTGACAATCGCACATTACTCAGGGCCCTTATCCCCTCTTAAGCCCTTCGTGTACTTTAAAACCAAAGCGGCTAATGGTGTCTTTGCCCGACCTTAATTAAAACAGTGCAATATTGTTAGCTACAAACAACTGCCAGCATGGGCGGACCACGTCGCCTCCGTAGTGCCTCGAGGTTATTTATAGTCCAAACTCCGAAGGCACACGGACTCCTCCCGTCTGACTTTCTGTCAAAAAGACTGTGCTGCACGTTATCGTCTTCTGCGTCCACCATCATTTCAAGGTGTTCAAGATATTAAGGCAGGCCTCCATTTAAGTTGCAAGGAGCGCAGATCACAACATGTATACAAATCTGATGGTATCGACACAGAGAGGAGGGGGGCAGGGCATGTATTTCATGTGTAGCTGCATTACTTTACACATGATGGGCGACTTGTTCTATAATTGAAATCCCTGAAGGACGTGTCGCCTCTAGGAAGGAGCGTTACGCCGTATATCCGAATGGCAATATTTTTATGGGAAGGGATAGTAAGTGGTGGCCTTGTGAGCTCACAAAGTATGCAGAGTTGGCTGTTAAGGATTTTTTTAGGCTCCGTTGCCGCCCTCACCCAAACCAGCTGCTCAGCTTGGCTTTGAGCTTAGCTGGGGTGGGGTAGGGTGGGCCACAGAGGATGACGTTCCTCTCCTACGTGCCCATCTCATCTCTGCACCCCCTGCCTTTCCCACCCTGGCACCGCGCTTTTCATTGTGCACGACGAGTGCTGGTGTATAGCAGGTTTGCAGGTGGTGCAAGTAGTATTGAATGGCCAGGGCCTGAGCCACCTGCCTTTTCAGCCTGCCACCTTTATAGTTGATCAGAGAAGCAGATAAGATGGTATCTACACAGGCAGGAGGGGGATTATATCACAGAGTTGACATGATTGGATAAAACTGTAGTTTTTAAATATCAACTTTTCCCCACATATGATGTCCAGACAACACTGCCATCAGAAAGCAAAGTATGTCTGTTTGTAATGCACACTTTGTATATGGGCACAATTGTTAAATGTCTATTAAAGCATATGTACATGGTGGTAGTGATGTCATTTGATAGGACCGCACTTGAGAGGCCAGTGGAGTGGGAATGGCATCCAAGTGAACCAGGCCCTGCCCAAAGGGCTGGCCTGACAGATCAGTGCATTGGTTGTTTTTTTGCCTGTTTGTGGGCAGATTGTATTGGATGGTGGGCTGTGCCAAAGCTTGTCTGTGGTTTTTTGGCTCTTTGTGCGCTGGAGCTCCACAGAAAGTGATGCTGCGGCAGCACAAGGGGCTCATAAATATGCCCCTAAAGGTGAAGTATTGCAGTATGCGTGTTCCTGCCTCCTTGTTACCGGTGTACAGTCTTCTACTCGGCACACCCTTACATATGATCACTGCACCAGTTCATTCACCAAGCAGCTCATGAGATGATGTTGTTGATGCTCAGCAGCAATGTATTTATTATAGTTGACAATCAGTTTTATATGCCCTGGACTTTCATTGAGCTCAGATAGATGCTGCTATTTTATTTTTTTATTTTTTTTAAACTGTTTTATGAGCATCCGATTATATCACTACTTTGAGAGGCATTTTTAGAAGTGATAGTATTTCTTACCTTTCATGGACTCACTCAATTGCTGATGACAAGAAAGGAAAGACACTTATCATGTGTGCATCATATATGTGGCCTAGATTGTTATCACTACACACAGAGTTTTATAGTCGCACACGAGAGATTTTGTACAGTGCACACTCTTAACTTATGCATTTCAAGGTGCTGTCATGTGTAATAATTAAGAAAGGGGAGCCATTGTGTTGCAGTATTATTAGCGTATACTAACCCAATGTGTGGCCTTGAAGCACTTACCTATATGGTCAGCAAGCTGTGCCATACAGGGTGTGTGGTTGAAAGTGTTTTCTTTGGTTTGTGATCCTATTTGGAAAGTTTTTCTATATCTTGTCTGATGAACACCAAGGTGTATTTACTTTATTTATTATCTGATAACATAATAAACATTATCATGTTATGGGACAAATCGCATAGCAGTGAGGTGAATGATGAGGTGTGAGACAGATATGCAGTTACAATTTATGAGTCTGCTGACAGCTTTGAACAGCTCTATAGTTCCCATTGGTATTTCTAGGATTGTAGTAGTCTAATAGGAGCCTTATCTGGTTACTACCGAGGTCAGGATGACACAGTTTGCTGAAGAGGGGAGCTGGGATTGGGTGAGCTTTACAACATGAAACCGGAAAACCTGGGGCCAATGGGTATCTCCTTCTCCCTAGATATGGCGTGGCCACTTTTAGTGTGCTTCATTGAGGGAGTTGCAACCTGTGGCCTACTGATTAACAAGAATAGACACAAGCAGAGCACCGAGGCAGTTTAGATCAGCAGTGCTCAACAACCTGGCTGTTCGCAACAGGGCCAGTCAAAGAACTATTCATTTTTACTCCTAAGTATATTGTGATAATCAGATAACATTATTCCCTGCCTCAGTCAGCTGTGTGCAATATATGGATGGAGTATTCATATGACATAGGTCACACCTCACCCAATGAAGTAATGTTTGGTGTAAAACTTAGTTAGGACATCTTCCTGTATATTGTAATGGTTGCTTTCACGTTACATATCAAAAAAGAGCATGTACTTCTTTGCTTGATTTGTTTGAGTTTTTACTTGTCTTGCGTAAATGTGAACTTCTTAAATATTCTTTAGGAAGGTGATAGTGGTTTGAAATGTGGGTGATCCCAGTCGCCACAAGCCTGAGGTCACAGGGCTATGTCACAAAATCTGCAGATGTCATGGAATATCATTGTCCGGAGTAGTTTTGGAAGCTTGTTCTAATTCAAAAAAGTCCAATGTTTGCTACAAATGTAGGAGTACCCAATAGAAATCATTTGCAAAACTTTCACCTTCGTGGATTGGGAAAATTGTGTGGTACAATTTTGTGTCCTCTTCCTATTTACAGAAGTCGACTTAAGTCCACGCAACCCAAAAAAATGGTCATAATGAATTAAATCTCAGGTCATTTGTGAAAAGCAGTCCTCCTGTGTTCATAATTAAACATAGCTAAGGTGAGTTAGTTATCTCACTTTCCAACAGTGCTGTTTAATTTACAACATGGCTGCTAATCACAAATGGCCTGAAATACAACATTATTAAAGGTGTCCACATGGTATTCTTGCCTGGTATGGATTGGATGTTGACTTCATCAACATGTTTACTCTTGCTTACAGCCTTAACAACTAATCATGGATGAAGAGCCAGGTCCCTTCAAAAGGCCAAAGGGTAAGACATACTACTTCCATCAAAAGTGGGAGAATGAATCTTTATTTACACAAAGTAAAGACAACTGTGTGCATTTAACCTGTGGAGCAAAAGTTCCAGTGAGACAAAAGGGCAATGTTGAGAGGCATTTTTCAACAAAGCACATGCATTTTGAAAAGAAGTTCCCTAAAGGAAGCAGTCTGAGGTCACAAAAAGTAAACAAACTGAAATCTGCATTGCAGACACAGCAATCTTTTTTTACAAAGCCAACAAAGAACACCACTGCGGCAACTGAAGCATCCTTCAAAGTTACTCATCAGTTGATCAAGCACAAAGCAACATTTTCAGATGGAGCAATTGTCAAAGAAGCAATGCTTCTAATGGCAGAGTCCTTATCCAAAGACTTCAAAAAATAGCCCAGAAATTATGTCTACCATTTCAGATGTGCAGTTAGGGTCGAACACTATGGCAAGAAGGGTATCTGCATTACCGGCCAATATGATAGAGCAGTTAGAGTGGAACTTAAAGACATGCAAATATTTTTCTCTTCAGTGTGATGAATCTGTTGATGCAAGAGATATTGCCCATTTGGCAATGTTCGTTAGAGAAGAGGAATTTTTAACTCTGGTGCCTCTGAAAACCACAACCAGAGGAGCTGACATCCACAATGAGGTGAAGAAATATTTTGTGCTATAATGGCAATAACAACTGATGGCGCACCCGCAATGATAGGGCTTCATTCTGGTTTCATTGCCAATTGTAAAGCAGATCCAGATTTCCCTCCTTTATTGAAATACCATTGCATTATACATCACACAGTAATGAGGTTTGATCATGTGATGACTCCTGTTGTTAAAATTATTAATTCAATTCGTGCAACACCGAACCTTCAAATTATTCCTTGAAGAACTATCAGCCAAGTATGGTGTCCTTTTACTGGATACTCAGATCCAATGGCTTGGCAGGGGAAAAATACTGTGTAGATTCCTTTCACTATTGCCAGAAGTCAAAGCTTTCATGGAGTCTAGAAATGAAGATACCACACAGTTATCAAACACTGAGTGGTTGCTCGATTTAGCATTTGTGACAGAAATTAAATGCATTGAACTGCGAGTTACAAGGAAAAAACAAGACAATCACCAACATGATAAGTTCTGTGAAAACATTCAAATCAAAACTGAACCTTTTCATATAGCATTTAAGGAAAAGAAAGATGCAGCACTTTCCCTCTGTGCTCCAAATCCTTTCAGAAAACAAAGCTAAGGCTGAGGTCCTGGACATTGAGAAACACAGTAGCCTCCTGATGAGGCTTAATCAAGAGTTCAGTGACCGATTTAATGATTTTGAGCAACTGGAGCCCTGTGTGATGTTTACTTCAAACCCCTTCATTGAAGTGGATGTTAGTGACATTTCTGAGTAAATTAGTGTGCTTCTTAACCTTGACTCTGCCACCATGGAAATGGAGATTGTCACACTTAAAAATGACATTGCTTTTAAAGCAAAACAATCTGACATTCATTTCTGGAGTCTTGTGGATGCTGAAAAGTGTACAAACATCCACACAGCAGCATTAAAACCTTTTTCTCTGTTTGGTGCTACCTATCTTTGTGAATCAGCGTTCTCTGATAACTTAGTAAAATCTCATTTCCGCACACGTCTGACTGACGAACATTTAAATGACACCATAAGAGATGCCCTCTCAGGCTACACCCCAGATTACAAGGGATTAGTGGACACCATGCAGTTTCAAGTCTCTTACTGAAATGATTTATATGCATTCGCAATCAATACTTGTTCAGTGACAGATCCTGCTGAAATCCCAAATCTAGGTATCTGTATTATTACTGACACCAAGATTAAAGTAGCTGCAGAGAAGAATCTTCAGCATCCTACAAAGTTTTTTATTAGTTTAACAAAATAAAGGAATGTGTACTGCAGGCCTGCTTTACTAACAGTGAGAAAAAGTAGCTGGACAGACAAATCTTCAGCAAAAAGTAGTTCACCTTACCATATTTTTATTAGCTGCACGAGATAAGAACAAAGCAGTGTTTACTGCAGGCCTGGTTTATTGACATAAAGTAAAAAAAATAGCTATAGAGAAGAATCTTCAGCATCTTTCTTAAAGTTTTTTTATTAGTTGAACAAGAACAAAGCAATGTGTATTGCAGTCAGGGTTTACTGACACTCCGAAAAAGTAAAGGGAGGAATGAAAATATAATTGACAACATGACTGGTGCCATAAAAACCTTGAAGTGAAAACATAACCTGTCAAAGAATTCAGAGTGGAGGACATAATCAGTACTTTCCTAAATAGCAGCATAAAACAAAGTTGAAGTTCAGCTTATCTGGACATTGAAAAACACAGCAATCTTGTCAAAGCTACAGTAGAAGAATCAATCTGCACTTGTGATTCAGCAAAGCTTTGCACCAGCTGCCTGCCATGCACTGTGACTACTTCACTACTATAATGACTTCTTCAGAATAGCCCTCCCAGACTACCAGATTACACAGTATTTGAGGATATCACATACTTCCACATTGAAGGTAAAATTGCTTTTCTTGTATGTTTGTTAATTGAGCTGAATTACAATGATTATTTCAGTGACAGCTATTAATTGAAAGGTGTTGAAGTGTGGTGACAACACAAATCCAAAGTCATTCCTTTCAGTATTTCCAGGGAACACTGAGTATTTTGTTCAAACCACAGTATGGGTTCTGAAGAAATTAGGCTTAAAGTCAATGGAGCTGGGCCTGGGAGGGGGGTGGGGGGGTCTCTTGTAAAAATGTGTGAGTTGCTTGGGGTTTAGTAGTTCACAACGATTTTCACTGACCAGAAGTAGCTCTCACTACACAAAAGGTTGGTGACCCCTGATAAATATATATATTCACCGAAAAAACCAAAGGTTACATGGACGTTTTAGTTAGGCTCAGATTTCACTCCAACAAAACCAGTGAAATACAGCAGTTATAGTTACCTGAGCTTACTATATCGTATGGCCCTGCAATGCACTGCTTATTACCTCACATATTACATCACTCATGACATGGTCAGCGACATCACTGATGACATAATTGATGACTTCTTAAATGACATCACTGATAACATCACCAAGTGAGTGTAACTGTTTTTAAGAATTTATGGGTGTCAAACATGTATTTATTTATATATTTATTTGATTGTTTTTTAGAGCACGAACTTGACCCTTGCGGGGAACAGAGCACTTCACAAGTATACAGAGAGCAGAGTAATAATAACAATAATAACATATTTGAGAAAAATACAGTAGAAAGTAATACCCGGAAAGGAAGGGTATGCTTTACAATGTTCAAAGAGCGCAGGAGATAAACTAATAAAAACAAAAGTATCATAGTCAAGAACAACTGCAGGTTCATGAAGTGTCAAGAAAAGGGATGGTAGTGTCAGGACTGAGAAGTCAAAAACAAAAAGTAGTTGGTATGTCGTAGTCAAGAGGAAAGTTGAGGAATCGGGAAGGGTATCTTAGGATCTAGGGAAGAAATTTGTACATCACGAGTACTTTGACTTCTCTCTTGAAGGATACAGTTGAGGAATTCATTCTGATTTCAGGGGGCAAGGTGTTCCAAATTCTCGGTGCAATCCCAGAGAAAGATTGGTTGTACGTTTTCTTCTTGTGGAATCGAGGTTTCAGAAGTAAGGTGTTGGAGCTTCTGGATGATCTGGAACCACCAGAGAGTGCTAGTTTCTGATCAGGATATCTATGGGATTTGAAGTGGAGCTCTTTGTGTGTCATGCAGGCAATTTTCAGCTGGATTCCTGCTTCGAAAGGGAGGCAGTTGAGGGATTTCTGATCAGGGGCGAAGTGGTTGTTTCTTTTGAGCCGGTGATGAGCCTGGCAGCAGGGTTGAGTGAGGCTATCAGAGGAGCCAGTTTGGATCTGGGCAGTCCAGAAAGGGTTGTACTTCCATAGTACAGTCTGGGAATCACTAGGGCTTGCACTGCATGCTTGAAGTTGTTGGGGGGGGAGGGTTTAAATGTTCTTAGAATGTTCATTTGGTGATATACTAACCTATTACAAAAGTTAAATTAGTATACTAGGTGCACTACTAATGAGTGATTCTTCTTCTAACATATATTATGTGAGTGGCTGTATTATTGTATGTATTCTTGTATATATGGGTATGTGAATGGCTGTATGGATATATAAGTGGGTGTGTGAGTAGCTGTGTGTGTGAGGGATATGCTGTTTGAGTGGCTGTATTGCTGAGCGAGTTGGTTTGTCAGTGGCTGTGTGGGTGACTGAATGGTGGTATGAGAGTCTCTATAGGTGGGCAACTGGGTGTGTAGTGACTGTATAGGTGAGTGAGTGGGTGTCTGAATGGCTGTGTGAGTGAGTGACTGGGTGTGTGAGTGGACATATTGGAGATTGAGTGTCTGTGTGGATGGCTGTATGGGTGAGTGAGCAGATGTGTGAGTGCTTATATGGAGGTGTGAATGTGCATGTAAGTGATTGTGTGAGTGTATGAGTGCTTGTATGGGTGAGTCAGTGGCTGTGTTGAGAGGCTGTATGGGTGAGGTAGTGGGAGTCAATCAGGAGTTTATAAAGTGCGGCTACTCACCCAAAGGGGTCTCAAGGCAATGGGGGAGGGGGAAGGGGGGGTGTGCAGCTCCCGGAAGTTCACAGAGCTTTGTCGAAGAGCCAGGTCTTGAGGTCCTTCAAGAATTTGGGGAGTGATGGCATCTGTCGGAGGTGAAGAGGGGGGGGAGTTTGGTGCCTTGGCTGCATGGAGGGAGAAGGAGCATCCTCCTGCTCTGGTCTTCTTGATGCAGGGTACCGTCGCGAGGGAGAGCTGGGCTGAGCAAAGGGAACATTGGGGTGCATGGAACGTGAGGCAGTGGTTCATGTAGGTGGGTTCAGTGTTGTGAAGGGCCTTGTGAGCATGGGTGAGAAGCTTGTAGGTGATTCTCTTATCGATGGGGAGCCATTGTAGAGTCTGTAGGTGTTGGCTGATGTGGCAGTGGCACTGTAGGTTGAGGACTAGTCTGGCGGCAGCGTTTGGAACATTCTGGAGTTTGCAGGTGAGGTTCTTGTTGATCCCGGCGTAGAGTGTTTTGCCGTAATTCAGTCTGCTGCTGATAAGGGTGGGAGTGACTGTTTTCCTGTGTTTGGGGGAATCCAGTTGAAGGTCTTTCGGAGTAGGCGGAGGGTGTGGTAGCAGGAAGAGGTGATGGCGTTGATCTGGCAGTCCATTTTGAGTTCGGAGTCCAGGATGATTCCGAGGTTGTGTGCGTAGTCCGTGGGGGAGGGAGTTCCCGAGGGCGGGGGCCACCAGGTGTCGTTCCAGGCATCGGGGTGTTGGCCCATGATGAGCATCTCGCTTTTGTCAGTGTTGAGTTGAATGCAGCTGTTCTTCATCCACCTGGCGACTGCTTCCATTCCGTCTTGAAAGTTGTGCATGGTGATGTTTGGTTTGTTGGATAGGGAGAGGATAAGTTGGGTGTCGTCTGCGTATGATACGATGTTAAGTCTGTGTGATCTGGCGATGGATGTGAGCGGGCCATGTAGACGCTGAACAGGGTCAGGCTGATGGAGGATCCTTGTGGGACTCCGCAGGTGGTCGGTGTGGGTTCCGTGAAGAGAGGAGGGAGTCTAACCCATTGCGATCTGCCGGAGAGAAAGGAGCGGATCCAGTCAAGGGCCTTCCTCCGGATTCCCGTGTCGTGGAGTCTGCATGCTAGGGTGTGATGAGAGACTGTGTCAAATGCCACGGAGAGGTCGAGGAGGATGAGGGCCCCAGTCTCTCCTCTGTTGAGGAGGGAGCAGATGTCGTCTGTCGCAGCAAGAAGGGCGGTTTCGGTGCTGTGATTCTTCCTAAAGCCTGATTGGGAGGAGTCGAGGATGTTGTTCTCTTCTATGAAGGCGGCAAGTTGACCTTGTATGTGAATAAGTAGGTGTGTGTAGCTGTATGGCTGAGTGTATGACTGGGTGAGTGGCTGTATGTGTGAATGACTAGTTGTATAAGTAGCTGTATGAGTGCTTACGCAGTGCATTGCGGGGACGTAAGTTATAATTAGCTCAGCTAACTATAACTGCCGAATTTCACTAGTTTTGTAGGAGTGAAATCTGAGCCTAACTATAACGTCCCTGTAACCTTTGATTTTTCAAATTCTATGTTTTTTTAACTAGTAGTTGCGTTTGCAGAGTGGTGAAGAAAATGTATGGGGCCTACGACCACTCTCAGGAATCCTGCTCTGTTTACGGGCCAGGTCAGACTCACCTTTCATAGACCATAAGCCTGTGGATTGACATGGCATGCCTCTGAAGCACCACTAGGATTAACATTAGTAAGTACACATTTTACTGTCAGCCTTTTTACTCTGGTTTATCATATCTGCTGTTCTTCTTATGGTAGTGTGCATCATTACCTATGCTTTCTTTACTTTTCTCTACACATACTTAACATTTCATCATATGATTTTGTAAAGTGATTTAGCCTAAAGTGCAATAGTGAGCACACAAAATTAAGATAAATAAATATAATCGGACATAAAAATAGTGACATCAAACTTTTTGCACCTTCCTGCTCCTTCCTGCTTTGCATGGTGCGTTGCTCTTCTACTGCCCCTCCTGCCTGTCATGCATGATCATCTTGCTGTTGCTGCCCCTGCCCACTCCCCCTGTGTGGGCGGGAGGAGGAGGAAGGGGCCAGAGAAAGGACTTTGGCAGACTGGTGGACACCCCTTTCTTCCCCTCTTGTGTCCCCACAGCCGGAGGAATGGTCAGCGACGCCGTATCACTCAGGGGAATCATGGTCGAAGGAATACTACGGCCCCTTTAATTGGGAATGGCTGGAGGAGACACTCCCGCCCCCTCATCGTAACGTCATCCCTACCGGACCTGTAAAAGAGCGGAGTTCCCCAGCACGGGTGTGTGCATTCACCGGAGAGGAGAGAGCGGAGACCCGAGGAGACGCGAGGAGAGAGGAGAACGATTACAAGGAGGGAGCAGACCGAAGCCGTGCAGTCGAACCATCAGACGCCGGAGGAGAGCCAGGAGGCCAACGGCATCACGCTTCGCCCAGCCACGCTCCTGGAGGTGCGTGGCTCAGCCAGGTACGTGAGCGGCTCGCGGGTTGGGTCGGGAGGAGGGAGAACACCTCTAAGTAACCCGGGGCTGGTATCTAGAAATAGACGGCTGGAACCTGAAACCCCCCCTCACTCACAATCACTCCATCGCCGTTTACACTTGTCACTACTTTGTAGAAGTGCTCACGTGTGTACCCTTCACTCCCTTCCCATTACATTGACAGGGTATTACCCTACACTTACGTCCCCTTATCTCGTTTCTTTCCGGTAAACACGACTGAGAAGCTGTTCCCCGTCCACCAGCTTAAGGAGAAACAGACGACCGGGAGAGCCTGGAAAGGAGATCCCTAAAGACCAGAAGGATTGTGGACATTAAACCTGGCTTCTGTTAAAAAGCGTGTAACGAGAAAAATAAAACCTTCACTCCCTAGAGTCGGAGTACACGTCCCTTATTCCGCCCCGCAACAAGTGGTGGAGAATGCAGGCACTATAACATCTGCCATCAGTAAACCCGTGATGGATGCCTTGATCCAGCATCTAGTGAAGGGGCAGGAAAAGCTAGAATGGGCTGTCGAACGACAGATGACGTCGGCCCAGGCTGAGGGGTTACAGAAGATGGTAACGGAAACGCCGAACCCCGTATCTAGAGACTATCGTCTTGCCCAGCACGGACCCTCCGGCGTGTCATTACAAAAGTACATACACGGAGAGGACCCTGATGCATTCCTCATGAATTTTGAGCGAGCCGCAAGGGCCTGCGGTTGGCCTGAGGATAAGTGGCCGTTTTTTCTTGCCCCCCTACTCACTGGGGAGGCACAGGCCGCATACCAGGTGGCAAACGCAACTGGGGGAACTCCTTGCGCGACAATCAAGGACGTCATACTGGACCACCTTGGCCTTGATGCGGAGGCATACCGAGTACGGTTCAGGAAGGAGAAAGGGCTGCTTGGGGAAAACCCCAAAACTTTGTACTTTCGCCTCAAAATGGCTGCGGACAAATGGTTGCGTCCCACCACTAGTACAAAAGAGGATATCATGGACCGTATCTATTTGGAACAATTTCTCGAGGCCCTCCCGTACAACACTCAAAGGTGGTTAAGACAACATACCAATCTCACCCCTGAGCTGGCCGTAGAGATGGCAGCTACCTATGCGCGAGCCCAACCTCGCGCTCCCGGGTGGGACCCTGAAAAACACCCCCGCCCTTATCCGCAAAAGACAGAGAAGAAACTATGGCCTTGGAACGAACCTAATAAACCGAGGCCCAGTAAACCGGAGGTCCCTATGTTACGAGGCCCACAGTGTTTTGACTGCGGGGACTGGGGGCATATCGCTCGCCTCTGTCCCCGACGGAAGCCAACGGAGGAGCCCATGGAAGTGGGTTACATCCCAAAAGCCATCCTTTATACAGCTGAGATGGGAGGCGCTTTTCACGTGAGTGTACAGGTGAATGGGAAAGAAGTAAGAGCACTCCTAGATTCGGGTGCAAGCAATCGGTTATACAGCGGACTCTCATTTCGCCCACTCAGGTTATGCCAGACACCTTAGTACACATCAAGTGCGTGCACGGGGACGTTCGCCCATACCCCTAGCCTCAGTGGTCCTACATACCAAACACACCTCTCCCTGTAGAGTGAATGTGGGGTTTTAGAGGGACTGCCAGAAGACCTAATCATTGGTACCGACAACCCTGAGTTTCTGACCCTGTTCCAACATACCTTGTCCCTATCTAGGGCGGGCTCCTTTGAACCCCGACCTGCCCTCCTTACCCCCGAGCCCTGGTTGATGGATCGGAGTTTTAAGTTCGCCCAGGCCAATGATGCTACTTTGCTCAATGCCTGGGAGAACGCCCATCAAAACCAGGACAACCCCTCGCCGGTATATCCCCGGTTTCTCATCAAAGAGGGGCTTTTGTACCGCCAGAGTAATGTTGGTGACCCTCCCCAGCTGCTAGTCCCCAAACCCTTCAGGGACCAGATTATGTTTTTTGCACACTCTCACCTCACTGCAGGACATACAGGAACCGAAAAAACAACACAAACAATAGTGAGGAATTTCTTTTGGCCAGGCATTTACAAGGATATACAAACCCATTGCCAAGAATGTGGAATCTGCCAAAAAAAGAACTTACAGAGACCCCCGGCCGTACCATTACAACCCCTACCGATCATAGGGAACCCATTTGAGAGGATCGGCATGGATCTAATTGGACCTCTACCCAAAACCCAAAAAGGGAATCAATACGCCCTCGTCGTAGTAGACTATGCGACCCGGTTTCCGGAGGCCTTTCCACTAAGGGCCCCAACCACCCGAAACATCGCTGACAAACTGGTGGAATTTTTCTCTAGGGTGGGTTTCCCGAAGGAGATCCTCACGGACCAGGGTACACCGTTTGTGTCTCGTCTGATGAAGGAAGTCTGCCGGTTCCTGGACCTCCGACACATCCGAACATCCGTCTACCATCCTCAGACAGACGGATTAGTAGAACGGTACAATAGGACGCTAAAAACCACTTTGAAGAAGATGTTATCGGTAGAAGGTAGAGAATGGGACCGCCTCCTACCGCTGGCCTTGTATGTCATACGGGCCCAGGTCCAAAGCAGCCTGGGCTGTCTATCCTTTGAACTCCTATATGGAAGGAAACCACGATCCCTGATGGAAATGACAAAGGATGCTTGGGAACAAGAGGAAACAGACGAGACACGAACCGTGTTGGAGTACACCCAACAGTTGAAAAACCGAATCGGGAAACTCAGAGAGATAGCTTACTCTCATTTGGAACGACGCCAGCACCAACAGAAGACCTGTTACGACAAAGGCAAGAAGTGGAGACGGCTCACCCTTGATGATTGGGCCCTGGTCCTCCTACCCTCGTCTACCAGAAATTTCCAGTCCGAGTGGTTGGGTCCATATAAAGTCATCCGGGTAATAGGAAAGACGACCTACCAGTTACAGCTGTCTCCTTAGAAGAAACAAACCTACCACATAAACTTATTAAAAAAATGGCTAGGTCCCATACCGAAAACCGCCCACTTGACATTGCCGGACCCCGGCCCTATAGGGAATACGTTGGACCACCTGGTCGTCAACGAAGAATTAACTGGGAAGGAACAAACGGAGCTGTTCTCCACGTTTAGACCGTTCGCTTCCCTGTTTTCGGATGTTCCGGGTAAAACAACACTGGCCGAGCATTGTATAGAGACCACCCCCGGGAAGGTTGTAAGACAACACCCATACAGAATACCCGCCGCCAAGAGGGCCATGATACAGAAGGAGGTACAGGACATGCTACGATTGGGCGTCATCCGGCCCTCCAAGAGCAATTGGTCATCCCCGATTGTGACGGTTCCGAAGCCCGATGGAACCACGCGTTTTTGCATGGACTTTCGTGCCTTGAACGACATCTCCTCCTTTGATGCATACCCCATCCCTAGGATCGATGAACTGATCGAGAAGTTGGGAGAAGCCAGGTATATTACTACCCTAGACCTGACCAAAGGGTATTGGCAGGTACCCCTAAGGGAAGAAGACCGTCGCAAAACTGCCTTTTCCACACCGGACGGTCTTTTCGAATTCAACGTGTTACCGTTCGGGTTGCACGGAGCACCGGCCACCTTCCAAAGGCTGATGAACAACGTTCTACAAGAACATCAGGCCTTTAGTTCGGCTTATTTGGACGACATAGTGGTCTTCAGTGTGACGTGGGAAGACCATTTGAAACATCTGCAAACCATACTTCAGGCTCTCAAACAAGCAGGGTTACAAATCAACTCAAAGAAATCCAGGGCCGCATTTCACAAAGTGAGGTACTTAGGTTTCCTCTTAGGGGATGGAACCATAGCACCACAGAAAGAGAAAATCCGTGCCATCCAGGAAACCCCATTTCCCTCCAGTAGAAAAGACATGACGGCGTTCCTAGGGCTTGTAGGATATTACCGCCGATTCATCCCTCAGTTCTCAAAAATCGCAGCACCGCTTACTGATACTTTGAGAAAGGACATACATCCACGATGTCTAGTGAACCCTGCCCCAGAGCTATTAGAGGCATTCCATAAACTTAAAGGCATAATCACATCCAGCCCGGTCTTGGCCGCTCCCAACCTTGACAAACCCTTCATATTACACACAGATGCGTCTAACTACGGCCTGGGAGCAGTGTTGTCACAGTTGGCGGAAGACGGCGTTGAGCACCCGATATTGTTCATAAGTAGGAAGTTATTCCCGAGAGAGACCAGATATCCCACCATTGAACGGGAGTGCCTGGCCATCAAGTGGGCGGTGGAGAAACTCCGCTATTACCTCGAGGGCCGACCATTCACCTTGTACACTGACCATGCCCCATTGCAGTGGATGGCCCGTAACAGAGCACAGAACCCCAGGGTCCTCCGTTGGTTTTTGTCCCTACAACCCTTTTCGTTCCAAGTGCTACACAGGAGGGGGACGGACAATGGGAACGCGGATTACCTGTCTCGGGTGTTCCCTCTCCCCGATCGGGAGTATCCTGGTGGGGGGGAGTGTGGGCGGGAGGAGGAGGAAGGGGCCAGAGAAAGGACTTTGGCAGACTGGTGGACACCCCTTTCTTCCCCTCTTGTGTCCCCACAGCCGGAGGAATGGTCAGCGACGCCGTATCACTCAGGGGAATCATGGTCGAAGGAATACTACGGCCCCTTTAATTGGGAATGGCTGGAGGAGACACTCCCGCCCCCTCATCGTGACGTCATCCCTACCGGACCTGTAAAAGAGCGGAGTTCCCCAGCACGGGTGTGTGCATTCACCGGAGAGGAGAGAGCGGAGACCCGAGGAGACGCGAGGAGAGAGGAGAACGATTACGAGGAGGGAGCAGACCGAAGCCGTGCAGTCGAACCATCAGACGCCGGAGGAGAGCCAGGAGACCAACGGCATCACGCTTCGCCCAACCACGCTCCTGGAGGTGCGTGGCTCAGCCAGGTACGTGAACGGCTCGTGGGTTGGGTCGGGAGGAGGGAGAACACCTCTAAGTAACCCGGGGCTGGTATCTAGAAATAGACGGCTGGAACCTGAAACCCCCCTCACTCACAATCACTCCATCGCCGTTTACACTTGTCACTACTTTGTAGAAGTGCTCACGTGTGTACCCTTCACTCCCTTCCCATTACATTGACAGGGTATTACCCTACACTTACGTCCCCTTATCTCGTTTCTTTCCGGTAAACACGACTGAGAAGCTGTTCCCCGTCGACCAGCTTAAGGAGAAACAGACGACCGGGAGAGCCTGGAAAGGAGATCCCTAAAGACCAGAAGGATTGTGGACATTAAACCTGGCTTCTGTTAAAAAGCGTGTAACGAGAAAAATAAAACCTTCACTCCCTAGAGTCGGAGTACACGTCCCTTATTCTGCCCCGCAACACCCTGATCTCTGTTTTATATGTGCTGGCCCCTGCCTTTTCCCACCTGCCCTCAATGGCCTCTTGTGCTGCCACTGGCCCTCATGTTTGCCCTTGTTGCTAGAGTGCTGCCCTTGCCCCCCTCTACCCTTCCATGACCAACTGTGCTGTCACTCCCCCTCCCACTTCTCCTGCATAGTCCATTTTTCTGCCATTGCCCGTCTGGCCTGCCTTCTCCCATTCCCCTTACTCAGCTTGTTGCCCCTACCTACGCCCCCACCCCTGCCCCCCTAAACTCTATTGTCCAAGTCCTTGCCACTATAACCTGCATCCTGCCCTCTAGGGTCTGTTGGTGTGCCTCATCCTTTCTTACCTCCATGGTCCATTGTGCTGCCACTGCTCCTCCTGCCTGCCATATAGTCAACTTGCTGCTATTGCCTCATCCCTGCGCTCCATAATCCATGTACATGTCCTTATACGCTCCCTCCTTCTCTCCATAGTCCAATATGCAGCCCCTGCCCCTCTCACCCCCTCCGTGGTCAGCTTGTTGCCCCTGCACACCTCCACCTGTTATACTGTGTGCATGCCCCTGCTTCTTCCCTCTTGCTCTCTATGGTCCACTGTGCTCCCTCTACCCCAGCCTCCTGTGCGGTCAGCCTGCCTGGTTGTAACCATGTGCATGCTCTCTGAAGTGGAGAAGAAGGCATAAATGAACTAGCCAATAGCCACGCAGGAGCGTCCTACCTCACTACACTGCAGATTGTCTTAGCCATAAAAATATTTGCATAGATAGGGACCCCACTTTTCTGTAAGAAAAACCATTTTTGCCATTGGAAGTAACTATGATACAATGTAAAAGAGAAGGAGTTCTAACAGATATACTTTGTTAGTTCCAATTTTATTTCTTTGTAACAGGGTCCATTCCACAGCCTCCATGCCCTCGACATGGGGAATTGATGTATGAAAAGAGCTGACATTGACTGTACGGAGCCAAATGTCATACTGTGCATTCAACTGTTTGGATTCTGGTTTGTTCAGTTGTGTATTTGATATAAGACTTCATCTCCTCAATGATAGGTTGTAAAAAGTTGTCAAAATATTTACCTAAAGGTTTTCAAACTACAAACAGAAACAATAGGTCGAAAAGGTGGGTTAGTAAGCTTTGTATGCACTTTAGGTAACGTACAGTTTTGTGCTTCGAGTGAAAGGTGTGTGCAAAAATGTTTCGGATTTTTTCAGAAATCCATTCAAACTCTGTGGCTTTATCTGGGATTTAATCAAGTGTATTTTGGAAAGTAATTGCTGGGTGTTCCTGCAGTGAAATATAAACTTTTGGATCTTTGATGAGTTTGATTAGTATTTATCACAGCTAGGCTTCTGCCGTTATCTGCCAATTGAAAGTTTATTCCATCTCTGTTCGCTGATGCACTAAGCAACCCCCATTCTTTATTTGTCCCATTGTTGTCACATCTCTGAGAGTACTTGAGTTGTCTTAAGTAATTGCTGATTATGGTTTCAAAGAAAAACAGCTATTTATGATAAATGGATAAAGTGGGTGACATAAAATTACTCTTTGGTTTAAACCCCTTGCACAGGGTAGCATCAGTAGTATCCTCAATAGTTGTAAAGAAATACTTCAGCCATAGACTTTTCATGAATTGAGAAACTAAAATTTCAGTTTCAAGCTTGTTAATTCTATACGTAGGAAAGAATGAGAATTACCAATATGATAAATCAATGTGATGTGAGTTGTACTCTCTTTTTGACTTCCCTTTTGTAGGACAGTGGAGTATTATGCAGTGTGGCTGGTTAGGTCTCACTATGTAATACTCTCACAATACCCCAAAGATGGTCCTTGGCTTCACAATAATAAACCCTTAGCTCAGTACTGGTAGTGTGGCCAAGAGGAGTCAGGCTATACTAAAGGAACATGTGTTAAGCAGTTAAGAGTAGGAAACGTCCTTTAGGACGAAGCCGGAATCATGCTGTGTCTTCACATTGCCGGCAACAGAACGAATGCATCTTTAGCACGCAATCAATCTGCACGCAAGTCATTACAACGACTTGCTTTAGGTGGGCGCAATGGTGGAGTGGTGTGGGAATTAAAATCCAAACCCTTCCCTACTATTGCGCAGACTGGAGTTGGAAAAGTAAATTAAACTATTCCAATATCCAGCGCCCCTTAAGGCACGTCGTTAAAATGACTTGTGTGCAGAAAAAATGCATGCGAAAGACGCATTCATTCTAATGACAGAGTTCCTAAGGCATGTGTGAAAAAAGCATGCGGAATTCCGTCATACATTCGTTAAGAGTACCAACATAGATGGTAAATAATTGACACAACTCGAAAGAAATCCAGCAACAATTTATAAAAACAGAGCTTATTTTTATCTTAATTTACACACCAAAATTATACAAATCAGATACATATAACAGGAGTTATGGATTTTGGAGTAAAAATAAAATCATTATATTTACATGCTGTCAAACTTTACCATTACAGTCAATAGAGAAAAATACTAGTGACAATTCGGCACTTGCAGAGTGAGTTTGAAGGACCCCACTTAGGGTTAAGGTTCTGCGGGTCCCAGGACCAAACTTCGACTGTCGGACCAATTTTACCTGAATCGTGGGGCCTGGTTGCAGACGTGTCCTGGCTGTCCTTGGAGCTGAAGACGTGAGCCGCGGTTGCGGTAAAAACACAAACGTGATACTTGGTCACTTCAGGTCGAGTTCAAGGGAGCCCACTCAGGTTAAAGCTTATGTGGGCCCTAGGATCAAGGGACACCAGGCAGAACAACTCTACCTGGCCTGGGCGCTTCAGGTGCAGAGATGTGGTTGGCTATACCTGGTGCTGAAAAGGAGCTGCAGTTGCTGTTTTTACGACTGAGACGGTGAGGAAGCAGATGCAAAAACTCGACAACAGAGCCACAGGTGACTTGGATGAAGGTGTTGTGGTGTGCCCTCGAGTTGCAGCGTCGAGTAAAGGTATTGATGACTGGACTGGCCACCAACAAGCCTTGGCAGTGGTAAGGTGGAGGATCAGCTATCTATCATTCAGGAGGGCCAGTGGAAAACGGTAGCTGGCTGAAACTTGGCAGGGACCTGGCCTACATTTGCCACAATGCACTGGCCCATCTGTCTTTATCAATCCTTTAGAGGGCCCGATGGCCAGCACTTCTTCAGTTCCAGTAGGTGTTTTTTACCTGCGGTGTGCAAGAGACTAGTGCCACTAGTCCAAGGGAGTCTGGTCTAGTCTTTGGCTTACAAAGAGTTGCCTCTTGATGGGGCAACCATACTATGGTCCAGAACGAGCTGCAGTTGAGGAGTTTCAGAAATGTTGCCACAGTTTCAAGGTATCACACCTGTGGTTTGTGCAGGATTCTGTTGTCGTCAATGCTGGTCTCCCTGTGTGTCCTTTCTTTGCAAGTTGTTTCAGACCTGAGGTTCTGGTGTCAGGGGTGCCCCTTACATCGTATATTTCAGGGTTTTAGGGGTGTGAGAGCAAGTAGCCAATGGGAACTAGCCCCAGCGGCTAATCACCCCCTGAGGTGACCACATCCAGTGGGCTGTGCCACCTTACTACCCAAAACCCTGATGGGCAGATGTCTTCCTCTGTTGCACTGACCAAGTGGCCCTAAGGGTGTGGCCAGCATACTAGGGGTGTATGTCTCCTGACTATCTAAAT
This sequence comes from Calotriton arnoldi, assembly GCA_963921515.1. Taxonomy (NCBI): domain Eukaryota; kingdom Metazoa; phylum Chordata; class Amphibia; order Caudata; family Salamandridae; genus Calotriton; species Calotriton arnoldi. The sequence continues at coordinate 145,302 of CAWUFW010002616.1, forward strand.
ATGTAAATATCCCACCTGCCCAGGTACAAAGGTACCTAGGGTCAGGGGCGAGCTTTGTCTCTGCTGAGGGAGAGCCTGCTTGCATATCAGTGGCAGTGTGTCACCGCCTTGATGTGCCACTTCACTAGCCTTCCTAGGAGGGAGGGAAGTGTGACCTTCTTCCTATCAAGGCCTTTGTCCGGACTCCTAGGAGCATACACATCTCTGCCCAGGTAGTCAAAATCCTGTATTGGCAGCAGCAGCTGTCGACTGGCAGCCAGGGCACAGGAAAACTGGGTCAACCAGGTTGGAAACCTCTACGTTCGCCACCTGGATGCATGCCACATCACCCTTGACACGAACGGTTGAGAAGGCACAGTGTTTGATACCAAATATGACATATTTCAGCGGTACCATTATGGATCTGGTGACCTTGGGTTCGCCCGGGTGCCAGCCCATGTTATCCTATGGACCGCTGACCACTGATAGTAGACTTTAATGGAAAAGGCCACAACTGGGACATATAAGCTTGCACTTACATGTCTAAACCTTTAGCATAAGGCACCCTGCTGAGGAGGCCTTCCTTAGAGGTAACTGATGTTAATTACAAGTAGTGTATTGACTCTGTCACACATGGTGAGAGCAGAATCAAACTCAAGCAGTTTTCACTTCTCCTGCAGTCTGCGATGGCAGGCCTGCTCTCAGTAGTTTACTTGGGTCACTCAGGGTGGCACAAATAGTGCTTCAGGCCCTGGTGAACCCTTTAACACCCATGCCCTGGGTTCCACTTGTACCATATACTAGGGACTTACAAGGGGGTTAAAGTCCTGTTCCAATTCAGGGAGAGAGCACTAGCACTGGGGCCTGGTTGACAGTCTCTCGTGCACTTTCAGAGTTATAACCGACAGCATCAATAGCAAAAAGTATGTTGGTGGCCATCCAAAAAGTACACTTTCCTACACCTTTGCAAAATGAGTGTGATTTATTCCAACATTATTTGTTTGTGTTTACAGTACATCCCCCTGATGAAGGACCAAGAGGGTCCAAAATGCATTGAAGACATAATTTAATATTCACAGCACAACAGATTACCATGGAACATGCCATGGGTGGACGAATTAATATTTGTTGAAGATCCTTACTGTTTGCAACAATATGAATTTTTTGAGAATGTTCAAACTCTAAAAGGATTGAAAAATACCAATTGAATTATAAATACTTCAAACCCCATGAGTACTGGTGCATAAGATTTTTAGGCAACCTGTTGCCTGACCAACAGGGTGCTTATTTTCATATGATTTTTCATGCTTGGGAATAGCTACTACTACTTTAATTAATAATTGGCCACAAGAGGTTATCTCAAGGTTCAGGACCACAGAAACCCTTAGAGATGCAACAAGCCGTTGTGGCAGTGCCAGCTCTGGCATTAGCTGCATATTATTGAGACAGCCACCCTTTATAAAGGAGACATTGCTTAACGAGTAAAGTGGCTCCCTCTCGCTGTATAACCATTTTACAGGAAGATGTAGGGTCAGACACTACTAGACCTCATGCCTACTGTGAGTGGGTGACGAGTCGTTCTCACATTTAATAAATGGACAAGATCAGTTCCTATCATGTCGAAAAAACTGTAGCTAATCTTTATTCAATAAGGGTCTTTTGTGTGTGGGGGTGTTATATTTGAGTTCCCTTCCCTTATCAAACAGTAAAATGTTTACACAGCTCGTCTTCCATCATCTTTGAGTCCTTAAACAATGTTGTGCCTTTGATTTCAGTGGATAAACAGGATATGCAGCTCCAGCAGTGTCGGTAGATAGTATCGTGATCCCAAGCAGGGCGCCCTCTCTGTATATTCCACAAACAGATGCCCAGAGCATAGGACATCTGCCTCTCTAGAGTGATTACCAAATTGTCTGGTCAAAGAAGAGCTCCTGGGATGGAAGCAGATCCATAGGACAGCACAACTTTCAGCTTCCAATCATGGTAAATTCTATGTTTAACAATCTACAATGCAGGCTTCCTCTCAGATGTGCCTAAGCCAAGTACATATATTTCATCCATCATGTTAGTTGCCTTATTTTCTTTCCAAAATGCCAGGTTATGAGCCTGGGTATCTCTTTGACCTATACATAGACATTTAGTCAGGCACTTACAAACTCTTTTGTTTAAAAATCTGTTAATCAATCTTAGAGTTCACAGAAACTCATTGGGAAGCACACACCTCAAAAAGGTTATAAGCTCAGGAATGTATTGTGTAGGAGGGTGCCAGAGCAGTCGAGTGCGTGGATCTGGATTACTCTGACCTTATTAACAAGGCAGTAGATGTCTCCCGGCATCGATACAGAAGCCGTCTTTTAACCAGCGGCAGCTCCCCTGCTATGGCGGAGGAGCGTCACCCCCACCCCCCTCCCAGCAGCGTTAATAAAAATAAAAATAAAATGATAATAAACTCCGGTTTATTATAGATTTATTTTGATTTCAGGCCAATTCTTGGGGGTGGGGCTAGGGGTATGATAGACACGAAGGGAGTGGTGGGCATTGCTATCAAACCGTCATGCGCACTGAGGCTCTCTCCAACCCAGCTGCATTGCTGGGTTGGAGACAGCAAAGCACAGGCTCCCAGTCTCCCTGAAAGCACAAATCCTCGGCACTCAGGCCAATTCTGAAGCTGCTCTTATGGTGAGAGCAGCCTCAGGATTGGCCGGAGGGGAGGCTGGGAGCCGATGCCTGCAGTGGAGCCATGAGAGGAGGAGAAGACCGGTGATGCAGTGGACTGCAGGTGGCAGGTAAGTTATTTCTTTTTTTCCCCTTTTTTTGTTTTTGTTGTCATCGTGTCTTCCCTTCTCCGTCCCGCCCCACTCCTCCGATACCAGCCGCTGCTGCTTTTAAAGACAAGGCACCGGAGAGTGCCCTGCACCTGTATTATATACTTTTCTTAGGGGTATCCTGGGTACCTCTTGTAAAATAATACCTAGCAGCTGCACCAGGACCAGCCAGGCAGTAGAGGCTGCTGAATTCTCTTGCACAGGGGGCTACATTGGAAATGATGTCCCATCTTAGCAACAGGTACAGGTCAAAGCTTGTCTCACAAGCTTCTTACATTGAATGCACCTGTTGTCCAGGAGGAGGGGACAGGACCACAAGCCCCAGTGCTGCTTGCGGCAGCCGCCGCCCACGCAAAGTACTCTTGCGCCCGGAGGCGCGTATTTAGGCTGCTCTGGGCTCCCACAATGTGGGACGCCCGTTGTCCAGAAGGAGGGGGCAGGACCACAAGCCCCAGTGCTGCTAGTGTCAGCCGCTGCCCACGCAAAGTACTCTCGCACCCAGAGGCACGAATTTAGGCTGCTCTGGGCTCCTGCAGCGGGCATGTCTGCGCCCGTCAGTGGCCGGCAGACGCTGGACTGGGCCAGGTCTCTTGGTTCGCCACAAGGATTAAGGTACTGTTTTTCTTTCATTTTTTATTATCGCATTTTAATGCTCCCTGATGCACTTTGATGGTAGTCTCCTGCAAGTTGAGTGAGTGCCTTGCCCTCTCTTGTTTGTTTAAAGAGCCTGCATAATCTGTTGCTAGGGTACGTTATCCAGTTGACCTAAGCTGTTAAAGACTACTTTGAGGTAGCCGACACTCACCATATTTCTGTGACTTCCTCCTCTCATTGATCGCTCTGCTGCTTCAAAGTTGATACAGAACCATACAAATTGCAAGCATAACAATAACAGAACAGCCACAGCAACAATAATAATAGTAAATGTAGATATACTCATACACCAGTATAGCTGTTGACTGGCTCAATGTTATGAGTGTCACCTTCGGCCAGTCAGTTGTGTATATGGAATTTTCAGGAAGTCGTATGAAAAAGCAGATTAAATCTACCTTCATCCGTGTGTTTTAGTACAGTAACAATCTGCTTCTTTTTGGCCTAACACTCATTAGTCTGCAGAGATCACCACACTTCATGTTTATCTTCAAGGGCAACATTTGAAAATAAATATGGACAAAATGATGTGTTTTGGTAATGTAAATCATAAAGGGAAAAGTTGTTCATGTATAACAGTACTTTTATCTGGAAACTGAAAGTGATGTACTTTTGGGGGAGCACTATTAAACAACAAAAAGAGGGGTGTAAATGCTGTTTGGCGAGGGTCCTGCCCAAATCTGATCATTCATACACAGCATACTCCAGATATATACAGCAAAGATTGCTTGAGTGTAAAGAGATTTCTAGACTCATTTATGGAGCAGCCACTTCCATACTTAATCACAAAACTATTGCAGCCCCTCTATGCTTTTAGAAATAGGATTTATGTAAATCTACCCTTCTCAAAATGATCTACATGAAACTTGTTTCAAAATCTGATTGGCCTTGAGCTTGATTACTATGTGAATGTGTCTTTACTTTGTGGGAAGCCGGGTTCACTTTTGATTATAAACTGAGAAGTACTGACAGTAGTCGCCATGATATGGATGATATTGGATTAAATTATTATGTGTTATGGGCCTCTTACAGATGCTGGGGCTATGCAGGCAACACTAAAATGTTCCCTCTGGAAGTCTTGTATATTGGCGTCTAAAATTGCGGAATGCAGCACACATTGAAAGAGGAAACAACTTGTTGCGCCTTTCCTGGGAAGGCGTATTTTTTTGTAATATCTCTAGGTTTACATGGCTTTGTAAATCTGGGGATGCATCAAAATCTATGGGTTTTGCATGGGAACACCCACAGCAATGCCCATTGAACACCTCCCTAACGCAGAGTAAGGCAACGCAGCGATTTGCTCTGCCTGCCTTACTCCATATCTTTGGAGCGATTCAAAATCACGCAAAGTGGCTTTGTGTGGCCTCATAGATACGATATACATGTTTGCGCTGCAGTGCAAGTAGCTTATAAATATGCCCCCAAAATGTCTGTGCTCTGCATTACATTCATTACATGACCAGGTAGTTGGTGTGTCGAAAGATATCTTAGACAAACTCTGAGGAGGAAAAACAGCCTTTATAGCGCAGGCTAAGCCACGTGTGGCATTTCCTCGCAAGCACAACTACACTTGCCTTAACCATGCATATGCCTTAACCTCGCATATTTGTGGTTAAGGCATATGCTCAGTCTAGATGCTGGAATGGGTGGGCCCAGGAACAGGAAGGACTGGGAGAGGACACGGTCAAGTAAGTAGGGCTGGGGCCGGATTTTGAGGGGGTGGGGGTAGTTTTTAAGGGTTGGGGTAGTTTTTAGGGCTGGGGTCAGGGTAGTTTTTAGGGCTAAGGGGAGGTTGGGGTACATTTTGGGGCTCAGGTGGTTTGGGGAAGTCTTTAGGGCTCAGGGTAGTATTGAGGGCTATGGGGGGGTCGGGGTAGTTTTTAATGCTTGGGAGTTGTGGTACTTTTTAGGGCTCGGGTAGTTTTTAGGGCTCAAGGGGGGTTTGGGTTAGTTTTTAGGTCTCAAGGGGAGGCAAGATAGTTTTTAGGGTTTAGGGAGGGTCAGGGTAGTTTTTAGGGCACAGGGAAGTTTATAGGGCTCGGGGAGGTCAGTTCGTTTTTAGGGCTCAGTGGGGCAAGGTAGTTTTTAGGGCTTGGGGGGTCGGGGTACTTTTTAGGGCTTGGGGGGATCGGGGTACTTTTTAGGGCTCAGGGGAGGGTGTGGGTAGTTATTAGGTCTTGGGGTGTCGGGTTAGTTTTCAGGTCTCGGGGTGTTGTATTCTTCTTAGGGTGTCCATAACGGGCTTTCCAATATCATGTCCTTATATAGGCACAATTCGCCCTGCCCTTATATAGGCATAGAATCCCAGGCCTTATTTAGGCATTAAACCGTGCACTCCAAATACAGGCATGGTCTCTGACATCCGTCCACCCTAACGTCACAACGAGTTCATGAAGAACAGACCCTTAGGCTGCGGGAGTTTCCCTAGGCCAGGACTATTGATTTCTTCAAGGCCTCATCTATTATGCATGATCCATTATTCCTTAGGGGTTCATTCATGACGTCTTTCGTTGTCCAATTCACGTCAATGCTAACATGCCTAAGGTGCTCTCAGGTATAAATATACCTTCCCTAGCCCCTGTAAACTAGAGGAGACCTCGACTTCAGAGGAGCCCGTATCCCGGCCTGACGCACTGAGAAGACGCTGCCATTCCCTGCACGCAGAGAGCCCAGCTTCCAGTGATCTGACTTCTCTTGCGGGGTGTTGGAGTTCGAGTCTGGCAAAGAGATTCCAACCTCTCTCATTCTTCAGGTATGGAGCTGATAAGAACCTAGAGGGACTCTTGGCATACTAGGCATAGACTTAACATACTCTTAGTATACCATAGTAAGGAATACTTCACCTACTTCATACCGTGTCCTACACCTAGGTTAGGTTAGGTACATTGGGGTAGAACTAGCTTAGCACCGCATCGTATGAGTACTCGCATTTTTAGTCTGTGTTATTTATGTAACAGCATATGTACTAAAAGAAATGCTATCGCAGTATTATTTATTTCTACTGCTCACCCTGTACATTATTTATCTCGCATACTGTCTTGTGATCGTAACAGCACATTATACTTACACCAGAAACAAGACTGTTCAATAAATCTTTTATTGAAAACACCCGTCTATTATTTCTGTGTAACTCTGAGGAAAACTAAGCATGCACGACTGAGCTGAGTGAAATAGTTATCTAGTGTTTCCTCGACTCTGGGACACGTTCTGATTCTAAAAGGGAAACATATTGGTCATTTTTATGCGGTTGCCAGAAACTACTCCCTTCTTGTTGTCAAGGAGTTTCTAGTGGCCTCTGAGCTAGCTGGCACAAGTAATTAAGTTTAATATACTCGATAGGGACATACCGACCTTAGTCCTATGTCAAACCTATAGGATATATTATTCCAATGCGCAGAGCCTATTAGGGAAATAGGAGCTACACTACAGGGGGGGCGGGGTGGTTTTTAGGACTCAGTGGGAGGGCCATGTGTGAACCTTACTCATATCCCTTTACCAGTCTTGCCTTTACCACAAAATTGCATAGTAAAGGCATGCATGGTAAAGACATGATTGGTAAAGGAATGCGTTGTTCAGACGCATTTGTGGTTTAACCATGCGTGCCTCTATCATACAACCTCTGACGAGTTATAAAAAGTCTATTATATATAAAAAAATAATTTTATTCCACAAATTAACAGACCAGATAACATTGAGATCTTCTTCCCACTTCAAATCCATCTGTGTTTTTTCTCAGTATCAGAAGATATAATAATTTTGAGCGCTGATGGTCAAGAAACAAGAGTATCAAAAAGGCGATTATCCAATGCTGTGACTGTGTTAGTGAACTGAATTTCATCCTAAATAGCATATATAATTTGTGCTAAAGTGTTACATTTGTGTATTTAAATAAATTTGGAAAGTGAAATATATATATTGTGCATCAGAGAAAGATATTTTATTGTCCTTAAATAGGTAATCTTTTGTCTCTTCATGATCGCCCAAAAATGTCTTTTTTAATTTTAATAAGTTGATTATGCCAGATAGATGAATTTAAGAAGTTATATCTATTGTCGAGACACTGAAATGAGGGTTGTTGAGAAAAAGATATACAGTCTTTAAACAAAAAGGTATAAAAGGGCTGGAAGTGTCTACTACTGTAGAACCTTTTAAATTCAAAATGTTTCCAGATGTTTGAGTAGAACAAGTTGTGTTAGTTCGTTTTAATGTTTTGCCCATGGAGAAACCTGGTTGGCAAAATATTGGTAAAAATCTCAGAAGTCGAGGAACCACAGGCTGCTAATGACAAAAGATATTTCAGCTTGAATCTTTTGTAATCTGAAAGTAATGCCTAGATACTTGCTGGTATTAACAGATCCCACTGAGCATGTGCCATCCACATGGATAAAGATATTTGGCTGTAAGCAAAATTGAAAGAATATAATCCCTCATACTGTTAAGGGATTACGGAAGTGATAGCAGATAATTAAATTAGCATTTGTCATTTGTAATTCTTGAAACTTGCTGGTACAATAAATAAATTGAACTTCAAAAATTAAATATTTTGTTTTGGGATATTTTACTTGCATAAACATAAATAAAACGTCATGTTACCGGCCAAAAACAAAAGGATTGTAACAAATATGAGAGGTCTGACCTCTTAAAAAGCAACAGGACACTCCAGAAGCTGACTATTAAATTGCAATGTTTTTTCCTATTTTTCCTATTTGGTTTTTTGTTGCAGTTTGTATTTCACTTGAAGATAGAAATGTGGCTTCCCCTGCTGGAGATTTGCTGCCTGTCCGTGACCTTTAATCCACAAAATGTTGAGATATCCATCTTTTCTCACTGGATGTAATGCCTTTTAATTGGACAGTACATTAATCTAAGAAGTGTCAGAGTTTTTAAAGTGTATGTCTAAAGTAAACAAAGTAGGTGGAAAAAGAAATGCTTTGAAGAGCAAAGCCAGCTACATAGTCAGCAAGCTCTCTATGTGTCATAAATAGCATGAAATTGCAGCTGGGAATGGCAGAGACAGCTGGATGCTTCATGCAAAACCAATGACACTGAAAACCAGCTTCAGTTTCTGAATTATAGAAAGAGATGACTCACGCCTTGCTATTTTTGTCGTTTTCTTGTGTAGAAAATAAATTCACTGCTGTCATTGTTGAATTCATTCTTGGCTATCACTCAACTAAATCAGCAGACAACCATCTTCTCTCGGTGTCAAGCTAAGCTCAGCTCCAACGGCTACTGTAATGGATATCTAAAAACCAATAGCTATGTAAAGGGTTATGTAAAGTGACATCTATATAAGGGTTATCCAATAGCCAATGCTTACCTTAAGGGTAATCTAGAGAGTGATGACTAAATTAAGGGTTACCTAAAGACCAACAGCTATGCTAAGGGTTATCAAAGGGTCATGAGCTATGTTAAGGGTTTATATAAAGGACAGTGGCTACCTTAATGCTTGTCTAAATCACTACAGCTATGTTAAGGGTTATCTAAAGACCATTGGCTATGATAGTGGTTATCTAAAAATCAAGGGCTATGTTACGGGTTATCTAAAGGGTGAGTGCTACATTAAGAGCTAGCTGAAGACCAATGGCTATGTTAAGGTTTATTTAAAGAGCAACGGCTACATTGAAGGTTATCTAAAGTGTGACATCTACATTAATTGTTATCTAAAGACCAGCAGCTATGATATCTAAAGAGTTAAGACTACATTAACGGGTATCTAAAGAGCAATGGCTATGGTAAAGGGTATTTAAAGATCAACAGCTATATCAATGATTATCTAAAGACCAACAACTACTTTAACGGGTTGTCTAAGGACCATGGGTTTGTTGAGGATTATGTAAAGAGTGGGATCTAGATTAAGGGTTAACCAAAGACCAATGGCTATGCTAAGAGTTATGGAAAGGGAACCAAATGTGAAAAAGGTCATCTAAAGAACAACAGCTAAGTTAAGAGTTTTCTAAAGACCAAAGTCTAATGGTTATCTAAAGAGTAGTGGCTAACTTAAAGGTTATCTAAAGTGGTACAACAATGCTAACCATTATCTAAAGACCAACAGGTACATTACTGGTTATCTAAAAACCAACAGCTACATTATAGATTATCTAAAGAGTGTTGTCTACATTAAGGGTTATCAAAAGCACAACTGATACATTAAGGGTTATCTAAATAAAAACGGTTATGTTAAGGATTATCTAAAGACCAAAGGCTATGTTAAGGGTTATCTAAAATGTTAAGCTACAAAAAGGAATATCTAAAGTCTAATGACAACGTTAAGTGTTATCTAAAGAGCAACTACTATGTTAAGGGTTATCTTAATAACCAAAAGCAACATTAAGGGTCATATAAAGTGTTCCACAGCTAGATTGAGGGGTATCTAAAGACCAATGGCTATATTAAGAGTTTCTAAAGAACAACAGCTATGTTAAGGGTTATCTAGAGAGCACCAGTATGTTAAGGGTTATATAAAGACCAAAGGCTACATTAAAAGTTAAAGAAAGAGGGACAACTACATTAAGGCTAGCTGAAGACCAATGGCTATGTTAAGGTTTATCTAAAGAGCTAATGCTATCATAAGGTTTAGGTAAAGAGCAACACCAACATTGGTAATGTGAAGAGACTGATGAAAATGTATATGCTTATTTTTTACCTAATGTTGAAGAATCATAAGCTGATTTTATTGATTCTCTCATAACTAATTTATCTACCAGTGTTTTTGGGCAATCGGATGAATTGTCAAATGCCAAAACTGTTGGTTAATGCATCTCAGTAAATTTGTTTTAGATTGTTTCATTAAATGTATAAATAGGATTTAGATTGCACAGTAATGATCAAGTCTATATATTTTTGAGAAACACAATAAACATATTTATATATAGGCATCCACAAGTGGTATAGGCAGCCTGGGGCACTTTATATTTGTAATACCTTTACTGATCACAGTAGTTTTCAGTTGTTCCTTTTAGAAAGATCGGAGGCTGAGCTGTCCTCTGAGATTCACACATTTGACATGTAGGTTGCACACAGGTCTCTGCAGCAAGTGCCTTTACCCAGAACAGAGGTGGTTGGTAAAAAGGAGCTTAAAGAGTCCTTCCAAAAGTATGCACTCTAAGTGCTTTAAATTGGTTGGAGCTATCTAGCTCCTTGACGGCATTTTTCAGAGCAGACTTTGGAGGATGGATTAAGTTCCCGCCAGGAGAGGAAACCCCCTCCCTAACAAAGGATAATGTGACAAAGTGAAGAAAAGAGAGTCAGAAGGTCCAAATGATGGAGAAACAGAGTATGAAAGGAGCAACAGAAGGAAGCAAGATACAGAGAACGAGGACAACACCATGATAACATCACCGACCCCTTGTACATCCCCTGCCATTTCTGTTGCCATCACTCCCAGCTACTAAATGGCCAGTCAAGACTGAGAAACTTTTTGTTTGTGCAGAATTGACATCATCTTCAAGGCCTCCATAAGCTGCACCACCACCCCAGAGGCAACACCAAGCAACATGGAGCATCTAGCCTTCACGTTCCGCATTTCCACCAACCTTACTCTGAGAGTCTCCCTCATCTACTGACCACTGGGATCATGCAGCAAACCTCTCCAGCACAATCACAGACTTCAATGCTTTCCTCATCCTCTACTCAAGCACTTTAATCCTCCTCAGTGACCTCAATTTACACCACGGAGATCACATTGACCCTGGTAGCACCGCACTACTTGAAGGCCTGGAGAACCTCGGCCTCAGCCAACAAGTGGAAGGTCCCACTCATACCACTGGACACGTATTGGACCTCAAATGTACCATCTTCTGTGACATCATGGTAAACAAGCCATTACCAATCAGCTACACAGACCACGCCCTCATCAGTTTCATCATCCCCATCCTGCATCACAACAGAGCCAAAACCACCAAACCCGCCCGCTCTGACTCAAACAAGGTCTCAGAAGAAGCCTGAATTACAGAACTCATGGAACAACGCCCCACTATAAGCATCAGTCTCCTCAAAGCCTTCTCCATTGACTGGATCACCGCCTGCACTGATACCCTGGCACCACTGAAATCCAGCAAAACCACAAGATCCAGACAACAAGCCAGCTGGTACATAGAGTAACTCAGGATAACCAAATGCCACTGCAAGCAACTGGAGCACAGATGGAGGATGAACCAGGACAATGAGGACAGCAGCACTTTCAAATCTGCCCTCAGATGCTTGCTACCAGCAGAAGATCCAAGTCACCAAATGCTCCAATCAGAAAACCATTCCATGCATTTATTCCAGTTACTTAGTGATAGATTACATTAACAGGAGTTATGTGGGATCATTAGTGGTATGGCGATATGTGAGTTCATTTAGATGGTCGTGGGGTTAGTGGATGAGCTTGAGGATTTACGGTCTTGTTAGGATGCAGGGGTATGATCTTTCAAAGAAGGTGAGGTTGTCATGGAAGAAGTTATCCACATGATGATACAATCCCTTTATCCTCTTCTGATTTTGTTTTCGTCTTTCTCCAGCTCATAGAATACTTGGTGTAGCTCACTTTTTGTACAATAATTTTCATTGCCTCGTACCTGTTCACATTTTGTACTTAATATTTATGACTGGTGTAACTTTTGAATCTTACGTAATGTTTTAATAGTTTGTCTGCAAAGCGGTTTAACACCTCTGGGTAAATGTCTGTGTTACATAAAATTAGATAATAATTGAATCTCTAAGGCTGACTGGTCATAGGCAGTCCTTTTAAGGTGGACTTAACAGATTAAAACATTTAAGGTTGGCATGACAGACAAAGGTGGATGTAACAGATTAAAACATTTAAGGTTGCCATGATAGACAAAGAATGCTCTAAGCTACACTGGTCTGTAATCTCTTACATGTGCACTCCCATCCAATATGCCTCTCAATTTTATTACTCCACACCCCCACTACTGCCCCCTTCTCTCTACTTTGTGATGTGTACAGTCCTTCCCTGCGGATGTGCTTTCCTGTTGTCGGTTGCTGCTTTCCCGGGCCTCCTCACCTGTCCCCCTCCTCTCCCGGGGACCATGCCTCCTGCCACTTCCAGTAGGGAGTGCTCCAGAGTCCACCACCTCTCCTGCTACAGCCCGAGACGGGAACCCCTGGCAACGCAACTCCATCCGGGAACTGGCAACCATCATCAACCAAAGATTTCACCTCTTCCACAGTCAGCTTCACCATCATCCCCCCCACAGGACCTTTGATACAAACTGTCCCAGTTTTTCTGCCACATGATTACCAACACATACAACATCTTTCACCCATAACTGGACCCCATCGACCTCCAACATGACTCCCCATCTTGACAAAAGAAACCACACTGAAGGCCTGATCTCCATCATTACAGAAGAAACCACCCCACTATGCAGGCCATCCAATTCAGGGCCCCTTTGGACCCTGCAATCCATCAGCTCAGCCCTTACCCCAATCCTGGATGCCTCCATCAAAATGTCCACCTATCTGGATATCTGGAAGCATGTAACAGTACTCCCCCTCCTCAAAAAACCTACATCAGACCTGACGACACTAGCCAACTACAAACCGATCTCCCTGCTATATTACCTGGCTAAAGTCCTGGAGCACCTAGCCAACCACTTCAATGAAAACCATCTCCTTGTTGCCACCCAATACAGGTTCAGACCTAATCAGAGCATGGAAGCAGCCCTTATCGCCGGATGATCATGGACAGTGGAGAAACTGCATCCCTCATCCTACTCGAACTCTCCACAGAATTCTAATCAGTATCCCACCCCATCCTCTTCAAACAACTCCATGAAACCGGCATCTATGGACCCCAGTCTTCTGTATATGCTCCTTTTTGTCAGGCGAAACCCAGTGTGTTAGGCGGGCCTTGTACTGCTTGGATGCCCTCAACCTCTTCTGTAGAATACTGCAAGGGTCATCTCTCAGCCATATCCTCTTTAACACTTACATGATCCCAGTCACCAGCATCATCTGCACAAATAGAATCAAGATCCTATCCTATGCAAGCGACCCTCTTTTGGAAAAATACCAGTACCAGGATTGCCGCCTGCATGACCGGTGTCACCAATTGGATGAAAGACAACTAGCGCAAAGACAGACAAGACAGACAATGCGATTTTTGCCAGAACCACATCTCCATGGGACTCCACTTGATGGCCTTCAGAATTCAGCCCTACCCCCATGCCAAGAACCTCGGTACTGTCATCAACAATTAACTCGCCATGACAGCCCAAGTTGACTAGAGGAAGTCTCCTTCCTCCAATCTTTGTCTGCGCAGGCATCTCTTTATCCATATCACCCTTCACTTTCTGGTCTGCTGTGTCCAGGAGTCCACTCTCGATCAGCGGCTTAGAAGTGGAGAGGAATTATGGACTCAAACATCATTACTTATGGAGCACTCAACACCAGAAACCGTTTGTGAGAAATTGGGTTGTTGGTTGACTTGGTCTATGAGCCCTGGTCAGGAAACAGCCACAATCCCTGGCAGGGTGAACCCCAAAAAGTCACTAAGTTAACCTGTGCTTAATCATGGGTAGCTTGACACAATAACCAGTCAGTCTTAACTTAGAGGTAATGTGTAAGGTATTTAGGCAGCACACAGTAATGAAGTAAAAACACAACACAAGAAAAATTGCACACAAATAGAGTATATTTTAGTAAATTATTTGACACAAAAATCAGTAGAAGTAGAGTTACGAATTTTGAGATTTTTTAGTAAAAACAAACGCCTAAAATATCAAAGCAGCAACCGCAGATATCTAGTCATACAAGACCGTTTCAAAGTTAAAAAAACATGGCCGACCGTGATGAGCACTGGTTGGATACAGCAGTAAATTAGGCCCAGTCAGCGCTTAACTTTGGACTTAGATGAAAGTTTGGAAAAAAATGTTCTGAGAAGGTAAGGTTCAGCTAGGCAAGGCTGCAGGTGGTGTCTGAGGAGAGAGTGTTGTCGGTGGGAGCCTTGGGTTGAAGCTAGGGTGAAGATTTCTATGAAAATCTCCAGCGGGATAAGGCAGGAGGCTGTAGCCGAAGACAGTTCCAGGGGCTCAGATAGCCCGTTGGTGGAGACCATAGAATAGATTTGGTGCTGTGGAGAAGAATGTAGTGCGAGCAGCCACGAAGTCAGGTCGACCGGCGATGCACTTTGAGAAGATAGAAGAGCAAGTTGGTCCCGGTCTCCTCCTGATTCCTAGAGCAGTTTTTAGCCCAAAATGTCAAAAGTCTTCAGTTTTAGATTTTGGCTATCTGGGCATCTTTAGCACCGCAAGCAAGGCTCCAGGACTGGGAGGACACCACTTGAGGGTTCAGGACTCACTCAGGCCGGGTCCAGATGTGGGCTGATGTCACTCTTGTATTCCTGGGTTCAGGTGAAGATGTCAGGCTCAACAGCAAGGCTGGCTTCTGAGGGTTCAAGGCAGGCTCCAGACAGCAAAACAGTCCTTCCAGATACAGAAAAGCAGTCTTGCAGAGTGCACAGCAGGTCACAGCAGCAGGCAGTCCCCAAAGAGTCCTTTCCACAAGTCCAGAAGTGAACTGAAGAATGGATCTAAGCGTCCAATTTTTATACCCAATTCTGCCTTTGAAGTTGGGCGATGTTTCTAGTGGTTTCTACTTTGAAGTGCATGGACTTTCCAGCACCCCCCTGCCCTGGCTCGAAGCTGACTGCAGTGACAATGTGGAGGTGAAAAGCCATTGTGTGAAGGCAGAGTGCAGCCTATTCAGTTGCAAGTGGGGCTGTACCCATCTCTGACCCCCTAGACTTCTTGCTTGTCAAAAAAGATTTATTTGACAGGTTTCACTGTAAGGTTAAAAGGTACAGCAGTTTGGATAGGCCTGAAGCCATGTTTTCTTTGTCAGCCTAGAATTTGGCACCACACGTGACATGTTAACTTTCCATGCCATTGATGTATTTCCCTGTACTATAACAATGGCCTTATTGGTAAGTTAAATATTACAATTGAGGAGTAGCCAATTCTGTCATGTTTTAGAGGTCCAAATATATACACTGGGAGCTGCTGTCCAACAGTGGCCCAGTGGGCAGCGTTAACAAATTAGCAATGTAAGTCTGCAAAAATATGGTGGTGATTAAGCATGGAAAGGGATTTCCAGACAGTGGTGCAAGTAATTAAGTTGGATCATTCAACACTGGGACATGACTGCAAGTCATCCTTGAGTTTGCCCACATGCTTTACTTATGCTTGAATTTGGGACTCAGGGTGTCTGGGGTATCACTGGTGTGCAGGAGAAGGGTGATCATTTATTATCCTTATCCTCACTTCTTCATTACAATCTTTACCAACTGAAGGACTCCTCTCTTCTTCACATTATTTATTTACCTTCTGAATTTGAATATGGTAGTATTTCTACAGTGTTTATCAATTAGACCCTCCCCTTCCTCTTATATTGTATTGCCACTATTGGCTCTTCTATGTCTCTCTGACTCGCTTGTGGGACGGTGTCCTTCTAAAGGTAAGTGAATGTTTTATTCTTTTATGTTAAAAATATGCTTTAAATTTTATTAAACAGGTTCACTATAGTGACCTTGGTTAACATACTACTCTCTGTTTTTTGGCCGTGCCGTTTTGCTTTCTCTAGCAATGGGTGCAACACTCCAATCCAGAAAGCCGAGGGGATCCATGTTTTTGCTGGCAATCCACTCCCACCAGAGAGAAACTTGTGCATGGAAAGTGTGTCTCTAGAGAGGTGGCAAGCATCCCTTAGCCCTATTTAAAGGGGGGAAAGGACACAATCTTGTGTTAAAGGCAAAAGGGGTGTATAATGCTCCAGCTCTAGCAGAGCCTGTTATTCATAGTGCAGCTCTGGAAGCTGGTGGACAGCAACCAAATGGGAGAAAGTCCACTGTTATAATCTTCCACCTTTGTTATATATATATCTTTTATAGCCTTATCTCTAAATGCAAGTATGGTTAACTTTGTCTTAATGTATTTAATAGTATGCTCTGGCCTCCCCATAATGCTTAGAACAATGGTTCATCTTTAGAACCATAGGGAGTGCGAGTTAGAATGTTCACGGAGAGACTGAGAGAGCTTGGACACGGCAGTTGGGAACATCTTTAATGATTAAAGATGCACGTTTTAAACTTTATTTTGCCTCCTTGTTCCTGCCTTATTTCAATGGCGACGATTGAGAACCGCTGTGCAGTGGGCAGTTGGGTGTTCCCACCCCTGTGATGTAGTTCATCTACACTGCTTTATATTGAGACATGTTCAAGAGATCCTTACCTGTGTGTTGAATCGTCCGGAGTTGCTGGTCTTCTTTTTGCTTCATCTCCACGGCTCCACAGCTCTACGGTCCACAGCTCTACGGTCAGCTGGTTTCCTGAAGTCTTCCGGAGTGACTGGAGTTTTGTCTTGTCTTCATGTGGAGCGTGAGTCTGCCTGGGTGGATAGCTGGCACTTGAGAGTTGTTTCGCCGTCAGCTGGCATCCCGAAGTCTTCCGGTGTGAGCGGAGTATTACTCTGTTACGCAATCAACACAAAGTCTCTTGTCAGAGCTACCCTAGTGCACAAAATATTGTTTATTTTCTTTATAAATATCCTTTTTTTTCATTTTTTTAAATATTTGCGACTGACATTGCGAAAACACCAAACAAAAGCAGGCATTCTATAGCCAACAGCACATTCAGAATTTATAACTATAAAATGAATTCTAACCAACACACTAGATACATCACATAACTACCTAATCAACTGTATAAAACATATATCACTCTCACAATGTGTCTGTGACAGCATGTATGGCTGTTTGAGTGAGATCTGTGACTGCTTGCATGAGTGTGTTACTGGGACTCTCAGTAGTGAATTAGTGTTTCAGTGGGTCTGTGAGTGGGTGCAAAAGTATCTGATTGGGTCTGTGAGTGGCTGTATCAGTCTCTGAGTGTGTTTGTGAGTGGGTGTCTGAGTGGATCTGTGAGTGGGTGCATCAATGTCTCAGTGGGTCTTTGAGTGGGTGCATTAGTGTTTGAGTGGGTCTGTCAGTGGGTGCATAAGTGTCTAAGTGGGTCTGTCAGTGGGTGCATAAGTGTCTGAGTGGGTGTCTGAGTCTCTGAGTGGGTATATCAGTGGGTCTCTGTGACTAGGTGCATCAGTATCTGAATACAACTGTGAGTGGGTGAGCCAGTGTGTGAGTGGGTCTGTAAGTAGGTCTCTGAGTCTCTTAGTGGGCCTGTCAGTGGGTGTGTGATTGGGTGAGCCAGTGTCTGAGAGGATCTCTGAGTGAGTACATCAGTGTCTGAGTGGGCCTGTCAGTGGGAGTGTAACTGTCTAAGTAGATCTGTGAGTGGGTGCACGAGTCTGTGAGTGGCTGTCAGTGAGTGTGTCTCTCTGAGTGGGTGTGTCGGAGGCTGACTGGGCCTGTGAGTGAGTGCATCAGTGTCTGACTGTACCTGTGAGTGGGTGCATCAGTGTCTGAATGGGTCTCTGACTCGGTGTCTGAGCATCAGAGTGGGTCTGTGAGTAGGTGCATCAGTGTCTGAGTGGGTCTGTGAGTGGGTGTATGAGTATCTGAGTAGGCCTGTGAGTGGGTGAGCCAGTGTGTGAGTGGGTCTGTGATTGGGTGTCTGTGTCTCTGAATTGACCTGTGAGTGGCTGCATCACTCTATGAGTGGGTTTGTGAGTGTGTATGTCACACTCTGAGTGAGCCTTAGTAGGTCCATCAGTGTCTGAGAGGGTTTGTGAGTGAGTGTCTGAGTCTCTGAGTGGGTCTGTGAGTGGGTGCAGCAGTGTCTGAGTGAGCCTGTGAGTGGGTGTGTCAGTATCTGAGTAAGTCTGTGGGTGGGTGAGCCAGTGTGTGAGTGGGTCTGTGAGTGGGGATCTGAGTCTCTGAGAAGACCTGTGAGTGGCTGCATCACTGTCTGAGTGTGCCTATGAGTAGGTCCATCAGTGTCTGAGTAGGTGTGTGAGTAGTTGTCTGAGTTTCTGAGTGGATCTGTGAGTGGGAGCATCAATGTCTGAGTGGGTATGTGAATAAGTGTCTGAGTCTCTAAGTAGGTCTGTGAGTGGGTGCATCAGTGTCTGACTGGGTATGTGAATGGGTGCATCAGTGTCTGAGTGGGTGTCTCAGTGGCTGTCTGACTCCCTGAGTAGGTATATGACTAGGTGCATGGGTCTCACAGTGGGTGTCTGGATCTTTGAGTGGGTCTGTGAGTAGGTGAATAACTGCCTGAGTGGGTCTGTGAGTGGGTGTCTAAGTCTCTGAGTGAGTCTGTGAGTGGGTGAATAACTGCCTGCATGTGTCTGTGAGTGGGTGAATAACTGTGCGAGTTGGTGTTTGACTCTCTGAGGGGGTCTGTCAGTGGGTGCATTAGCACATGAGTGGGTCTGTGAGTGGATGCATGAGTCTCTGGGTGTGTGAGTGGGTGCATGAGTCTCTGACTGGGTCTGTGATTGGGTGCATTAGTGTCTTAATGGGTCTGTGAGTGGGTGTCTAAATCCCTGAGTATGACTGAGAGTGAGTGCATCAGCATCTCAGTGGGTCTGTGCCTGGGAGTCTGAGTCTCTGAATGGGTATGTGAGTAGGTGCATAAGTGTCTCAGTAGATCTGTGGGTGGGTCAGTGTCTGAGTGTGTCTGTGAGTGGGTGTGTGAGTCTCTGAGTGTGCCTGTGAGTGGGTGCATCAGCAATTGAGTGGGTCTGCGAGCGGATGTCGAGTGGGTCTGTCAGTGTCTGAGTGAGGTTGAGAGGTGATTGTCAGAGTCTCTGATTGTGTCTATGAGTGGGTGTGTCAGTGTCTGAGTGTGCCAGTGAGTGGGTGCATCAGCACCTGAGTGGGTCTGTGAGTGAGCATCAGCATCTGAGTGGGTTGAGAATCTGAGTAGATCTGTGAGTGGGTGCATGAGTCTCTGAGTGGGTCTGTCAGTGAGTTGGTGTCTCAGTCTCTGAGTTGGTGTGTGAGTCAGTGTCAAACTCTCTGAGTGAGTCAGTCAGTGGGTGCATCAGTGTCTGAGTGGGTCTCTGAGTCAGTGCATCAGTGTCTGAGTGGGTCTGTGAGTGGGTACATGAGTCTTTGAGTACGTTTCTGAGTGAATGCATTAGTGTCTGAGTAAGCCACTAAAAAAAGTTTTTGGTGCCGATAATCGTGAATTCGTCTCGGCGTTACACGAGAGGCCAGGCACAAAATGTTGGGGGAAAATGGTTTTTGATACATAGTTTATCTCATTAACTTCCCTATATGTATAAAATGGGGTCAGGGTACCTCTATCCTGATCCCTTATACCTCTTTCAGGTTTTAATTTCAGCCGCCGGGACCGTCTTCCATTAAATAAAATGGTGGCCGCAACTTTCTGTTCAGGTTGTGGCCAGCTAATCACAGCATTTCTCTTGGCACACTCATTCGCGATTACTCGCTGTGTCATTGAGAAATTACTGCAGCCAGAGATATCACTAACATTTTCTCTTAAATTTCTCAACAACTACTGAACGAATTGGCACCAAATAACTGAGTGATCTGCATTACCAAATCTAGCTTTTTGCCAAATATGGTGTAATTCTGTCCATTGTTTTGGGATGCCGGTGTGTTTCAAAGGTTCTATGGGAATTAACATGGGAAAAATACACTTTTCGCGGTCGCCAGAAGGTAGTTATAGTTAGGCCTAGTTTCCATAGGAAAAGCGTTTTCTGACTTGCCTAGATCTTTGGCGTTGTTTGACCAATATTCATAACATTTTCCCCAAAAAGTGTCAAAGTAGGCTCTGTGTGTCTTGAAAAGATCTGTGCAGTGGGGACTGAGAAATAGGGGCGCAAAATAAGGATGCATTTGTAATGTTAATTCCCTTAGGAATGCTTTGTTGAACCTACAGCCCGAAACGCTGGACGGAATTACACCAAATTTGGCAAAAAGGTAGATGTTGCAAATCAAACAATATAGTGATATCTCTGGCCACGGATATTTTGCAGCAGTTTCGTGATGGGCACAGAGATGTGGCGTCGATTTTGCGGTAAATCGCACATGCACACTCCAATTGGAATGCTGTGATTGGCTGGGCTCAACCTGAACAGAATGTTGCGGCCACCATTTTATCGATCGGGAATGGTTCCCGGGGCTGCAAATTTCTGTCAAAGCTAACATAAGGGGTCAGGGTGTCCAAAACAGTTTTTAATTTATTATTGTTTTAATCGCGCGTGATATCTTTGCGACGACACCGCGACTATCAGCACATGTACCGTCGCAGCGACTATCGCGACGTCTTCACGAATATTGGTGAAAATATAAAACAAAAAGTATCTATACACACGTCCTCGCTGGTCACTGTCACAGACTCATTTAAGCACTCTCTAACTCACTCAGACACCTATACACCCATTCACATACCCACTCACACACTTATACATCCAGTCACATACCCATTCAGGTACTCATACACCCACTTACAGACTCACTTGGAGAGTGACGCACCCACGTACAGACCTACTCAGAGACTCACGCACCTACTTAGAGACCCACTTATAGACTTATGCCCACAGTCTCATACCTACTTAGAGACTATCATACTCTCTGGGACCCACCAATGCACTCACGCACTCACTCACATACCCACTCGGAGACTCATGGCCCTACTTAGAGACCCACTTAGAGTCATGCACCCATGTACAGACCCACTCAGAGACTCACGTACACCACTTACAGACCCACTCACACACTCATGTATATACTCAGACCCACTGAGACACTCACACACCTACTGACAGACCCACTGTGACTCTGATACACTCACTCATAGATCCACTCAGATACTCATACACCCACTCACACACCCATACAGTCACTCACAAACTCAGTCACAGGCCCTCTTAGAGACTCAGTCACTGACTCATTCACTCAGAGACTCACACACCCACTCACAGACTCACGCATCCACTCACAGTCCCACCCTGACACTCACCCTCCTAGTCACAGACCCACTCAGATACTCATGCATGCACCCATTCACTCACCCATTCAGACACGTATGCTCTCACTCACAGACCCATAGAGACACTCATACACCCACTCACATATCAACTCAGACACTCATATACCCACTCACATACCCACTAAGGCACTCACACACCCATACAGTCACTCACACACCCACTCATAGACCTACTCAGAGACTTATGCACCCAGTCACTTATGCACTCAGAGACTCACGCACCCACTCATAGCCCCACTCAGAGCCCCATTCACCCACTCACAGAACCAGTTAGACACTCACACTCCCAGTCATTGACCCACTGAGAGACTCATGCACTCACTCACAGACACTCATGCGCCCACTCACTCACTCACCTACTCACTCCCACACCCACTTAGACACTCATGTATCCACTCGCAGATCCAGTCAGTCACATACCTAATTACCAGTGCACAAAGGCACTCATGCACTTACTCACAGATCGATTGAGACTCATGCAACCAATCACAGACCCATTGAGACACTGACGCGCCCAGTCATAGGTGCACTGAGACAGTCATGCAGTTCATTACATAACCATTTCTAGACTGATGCACCATCTCACACATCCACTGAAATACTTATACAGTGAATGAGAGACTTACTGATAGTGATATATGCAGTCACAGGTTCCACTGAAAGATTTATACACTGTGTTATAGAGATATTAAGAGAGTTATACATGCTATTACAGAGTCTTTTAGATAGTAATGTGTTTAGTGTGCTAGTTATAATCTATTTTGCAGCTATACATTTTGTATGCGGTGGTGGCTATTGAATGTCTGCTTTTGTTTTGTCATTTTGCAACGTATTCGCGGTGATCACGGGTACCAACGTTATCACAACACGCAGCATCACCACGAAGATGGAAAATCGGTTTTGGAGATGATTTTTATACAAACTATGTAGAAAAATATGATTTTAAACCGTGCACTAATGAACCACTAGTGTCTAAAATACTGGAAAATGTGTGCATATTTGTGCCTTGCACTTTATAAAGAAAGGAGCACTTGTCGCGGTTAACGAAGTCTTTGCGCCCTTGGGGGCTAACTACCCCCCTTTGATCTCCAATAAGTCCCACACAGTGGGATAGCTAAGAGGCCTTCGGAGGCAAACGTGGCTCGTGGTGCACTACTGGTTGGGGGATGAAGTCCTGAGGGACCTCGGAGGCCAAGAAGCTCTCCTGGTACCTCTTGTGAGTCCTACACAGTGGGATGCCTGAGGGTTGGTCAGAGGCCCAGGCCCCTTTCTCCACCACTCTGCACACATGACTGCTAGTTAAAAAAAACATTGAAATTCACTGAAAAAAACAAAGGTCACAGGGATGTTATAGTTAGGAAATGGAATGGAAAAAACCTTAGAAATTCACTAAGAAAAACAAAGGTTACAGAGACATTATAGTTAGGCTCAAGTTTCACTCATACAAAACCAGAGAAATTTAGCAGTTATTGTTAGTTGAGCTAACTATAACTCATGCCCCCGCAATGCACTGCTTATGTCCTCACATATTACATCACTCATGACATGGTCAGTGACATTGCTGATGACATCACTGATGACATCTCAAATGATATCACTGATGACATCACTGATGAAATCATCCACAGAATCTGACATACCCACTCACACCCCAATATAACCTTTCATATACCGACTCCAACTTCCACACTACATTCTCAGAACCACGGACACATCCATACCAGTACTTACACACCCACTCACTGATTCATAGGTCTATACACACATCCACTCAGTTACCCATACAACTACTTATAACCCAACTCACTCACTAATACAGCCACTGATATATCCACTCACACACCCATACAGCCACTCATACAATGTCAGTCACCCATAGAGCTATTCACACACCTATTCCCTCACCCGTAGAGTCAATCACACAGCCACTTACTTACCTATACAGTTATACACATACCCACTCACTTATTCATACATATACTAACAGATACTCACTCACCTATATACTCACTGACACATGCCCACAGTCACCCATACAGCAACTCTCACAATCTCTCACTCACAAATACAGTAACTTATATACTCCAACACTCACCTATACTGCCTTTAACATATGCAGTTACTCACCCATACACCACTGACATATCCATTCACTCACTGACACAGCCATATGCACACTCAGGCACCCTCACAGATGCACTCACTAACCCATACAGCCACTGACTCACCTACTCCATCATCAATGCAGGCAGTGACACACACCCTCACCCACCCACACAGATACTCATACACCCATACAGGTATTCAGAAAGCAAATCAATCACCCATACAGCCACTCCTGTACCCACACACCAACCTATAGAGTCACTTGGACACCAACTGTCAGACTGATACAGGCATTCGCACAACCTAGTCACTCACCCTTACATTCACTGAGACACCTGATCATTCACTTATACAGTCAGTCAACCACACATTCAATCATCCATACAGGCCCTCATAAACCCACTTATTCAGCAATACACCTTGGTATATATATTTAACACTCATAAACGTTTTCAAAAACACTCACAGTCACTGGATGATGTCATCAGTGACGTCATTTGAGATGTCATCAGTGATGTCTCTGACCATGTCATGAGGGGGCGCAAGTTATAATTAGCTCAGCTAACTATAGCTGCTGAATTTCTCTAGTTTTGTACATGTGAAACCTGAGCCTAACATCTCTGTAATCTTTGTTTTGTTGTGAATTTTATTATGGTTTTTGTCAGTGAATATATATATATGTATATATATATATATTCACTGAAAAAAACAAAGGTTACTAGGACGTTATAGTTAGGCTCCGATTTCACACACACAAAACCAGAGCAATTCAGCAGTTATAGTTAGCTGAGCTTACTATAACGTTTATTTATTTATTTGGTGTTTTATATAGCGCGAACATGACCCTGAGTAGGGTATCAGAGCGCTTTACATTTGCAATTCCAAAAACAGTTATGTTACCAAGTCATCAGTTGTTGTACAATGATTTAGAGCAAAACATTAAGCTTAATATACATATATACAAGACCACAAAAAGGTTAATGTTCGAGGAGAGGTAGCATGTATATGATCATGAAAGATCCATTGTCGATGGCGAGTCTGTTGAAATTATGGGAGGTATTTACTCATATAATAAGATTTTGCTTCATTTTTGAATGCAGAGTTGGATGGGATTCTTCTAATGTTAGGAGGGAGAGCGTACCAAATTCTAGGAGGTGCACCAGAGAATGCTCGGTCATAAGTTCTTTTCTTACAAAAACAGGCCGGTTTCAGCAGTAGATCTCCGTGGGTCCTGGAGACACGGCATCCTCCTGATAGTGTGATTTTCTGGGCTAGGTACACTGGTGTTTTGTAATGTATCGCTTTGTGAGTGATACATGCCAACTTAAATTGTACTCTTGCTTCGTAGGGCAACCAGTTGAGTGCTTTCAAATGAGGCGTGATGTGGTCGAATTTTTTGGCTCCAGTTATAAGTCTTGTGGCTGCATTAAGACAAGCTTTCAGTGGGGCTGTTGAGATCTTGGGGAGACCGGCCAGAGTTGTGCACCCATACTCTATCCTTGATATGACAAGTGCCTGAACTACTGTTTTGAGGTCTGACTTATTTAAGAATGGTTTCAGTTTTCTGAGGTAGCTTAAATGGAACCGGGCGTTTTTTGCCATTGTGTTAATATGTGATAGCATGTTCAAGTTTTTGTCCAGAATAATTCCCAAGGATTTGGTGGAATCAACAATCTTCGGAGTACACTTTAATGCTGTGATCAGATTGGTCCACTCTAATATGTTCGTAGCGCTTTTCTGGGGGGAGATCAGCAGGAATTCGGTTTTATGTGAGTTAAGCGTCAGGTGGTTGCTGGTTAGCCAACGGATGGTTCTCATTAGTGCCTGGTTCATGATACCTATCTCTTCTGTCGATGTGACTCTGATGTACAGCTGAGTGTCATCTGCGTACATGTGGAAAGAAATGTTTGCTCGCTGTAATGTTTCCGTGAGTGGCTCTACGTACAGATTGAATAATGCCGGGGATAGTGTGGAGCCCTGAGGAACTCCGATTGTATTTCTGGATGAAACTGATAATGTTTGGTTGACTATGAATTTTTGCGATCTGTTCTCTAGGAAAGAGCTAAACCATTTTAGGACTGTACCCTCTAATCCCATTCTATTTTTCATGCGATCCAGTATTTTGGCATGGTTTACCGTGCCGAAAGCCGACGAAAGGTCAAGCAGGATTAGGAGACATGTTTCGTTTTGGTCAAGGGCAAGTAGAGCGTCATCCACGATGTGCAGAATTGCTGTTTCCGTACTATGGTTTGGTCTGAATTCTGATTGGAAGTCATTTAACAGATTACATTCCGAGATATGATGGCTCAATTGTTGTTGTACACATTTTTCCAGGACTTTGGCTAGCATGGGAATGTTTGTTACTGG
Source organism: Calotriton arnoldi (assembly GCA_963921515.1). NCBI lineage: Eukaryota > Metazoa > Chordata > Amphibia > Caudata > Salamandridae > Calotriton > Calotriton arnoldi. The sequence goes on from CAWUFW010002616.1 coordinate 171,153, forward strand.
TCTGAAATTGTTGGGGTCAGAGGGGTTCTCTGTTGGTTTTTTTAAAATTGGAGTAACTTGCCCTGTTTTTAGGCAGTCCGGTATTGTGCCTTGTGCCAACGAAGCGTTGATGACCTTTGTCCATGATGGGATGAGCAGATGGTTTATTGAGGACAAACACTTTGCAGGTAAGGGATCGTTGTAATGATTGTTAGGTTTAATGGTCGAAATGATCTTCGCAATGTCTAGTTCACTGACAGGCTTGAATTCTGACCATCGAGCATTATTTATTGTTTTTTTCAAATCTGGTTGATATTGATGCTCATCTAAAGTGCTCTTAATGATTTCAGGACATTCAGCTGCTTTTTTGAGCTCCACCTCCATTGAATTAGCTTTGTCTGTGAAGAAGGAGGAGAAATCTTCACTGCTTAAGATCGTTTTTATAGTAGCTGGTGCAGATTTGGCAGATTTATTGGATTGAACTTTTAGCAGATCGAATAGTTTCCTCAGTCTGTTTTTTGCGTTATCCAGTTCTTTCCCGAAGAAGTCTTTTTTTGAGTTTAGAATGCTTTTATTGTAGGCTTTCCTGGACTGTCTTAGTTGGATTAAATGGGGCGATGAAGGGTGTTGTCGCCATTTTCGCTCTTTAAGTCTGAGTGAGCGTCTTTCTTCATTTAGGGCACTGTTAAACCAAGGGTTTTTGTCTTTGTCAGTGATCCTTTTCAATTTTAACGGGGCTATGTCCTCAATAATACTCAACATTGTATTGTTATAATACTTCGTGAGGTCACTGACGTCAACCATGATATTAGGGGGTTGCAATTCTATTTCACAGCGTGCTGCGATGTTATCCATATTGAGTCCTCTACTGTCACGAGTCCATTTTCTGGGATTAATTGATTGTGAGGACGTTTTAATTTTTATGAAGGGTATTTGGAAGGAAATGATGTGATGATCAGACCAATCGCAGGGGGTGATTTTAATTTTATCGATAGCTTTTTCTTTAGCTATGATCCAGTCTAAGGTAGAGCCTTTGGAGTGGGTAGGTAGATGACATTCTTGGACCAGCGATTGATCTTCAAGGAAGGCTTTGAGAAGAATGATCTGATTGTCAGTGTGATCCTCCCAATGAAGATTGAAGTCTCCTAAGAAAATATCATTGGAATGCGGATGTGAGAAGTTGGCCTGGCATATGCTGTCCACTAATTATAGTGGGCACCTTGCACCAGTCCAAATCGACTCTTATGGTAGGTAGGTTAAAGACAACCTTATTGAAAGCTATCCTAGTGGTAGCTATGGAGAGCAGCCTTCAGGCTAAGTCTTGAAGGAATGTAAAGCAGCTTGTTTTACCAGTCTATAATCTCTTGAGTGACCAAATGAAAGAGCACCACACCAGGTATATATTCAAAATATATGTATTTATTACTAAACACACCCCTCTAGTCTCTTTATGAGGCTAGAGTTCGAAGTACATAGGTTATAAGATCTTAAATCACAGTAATAGCACAAATACACGTTTGGGCCCTAGGGGCGTACCAAACCATATACCAATAAAGTGGTATGCGAACCATGACTGAACTAGACACTAGGCCTAGAGCCTCTAGAAGTGCTTGGACCACAAGGAACCACCCAAGGTAGTGACACAGGGGACCCACGGGAGACGCGTGCAGTGTAAATACACAACCGCGATACGCCGTTAACTTCTATGGAGAAAGTCGGGATCGGGAAAATAGAGGAAAGGGACACTTAGAAGAGGCCTAGGACAAAACCCTTTGAGATCTAGGACTTTGAAGAGTCTCTACCCACGGGAGCACCGGAGTACTCGTGTTACCTCACCCAGGGAAGCCGGGTGCATAGGTGCCTTTCGGGGTCGGGTTTCGTCGTCGGTTCTTATGGCGATCTGCTGCAAAGTGCTGCTGGCGACCAGGAGAAAAGTGTCCGGGTGGATCCAAGAGTGGATCGGAGTTCTGAAGAACCTGAAAGCAGAGGGGACAGAGTCTGGGTCACTAGCCAGTGACCAGGGAGGCGATGGACAGATGCCCACCGATGTCGAGTGCTTCAGATTCGATGACGGTCGTCTTGACTCTTCAGCCACGAGGTCCGGGAGGCGTTGTCGGCGACCAGGAGCAGGATTCGGGCTGTTGCTCGATGTCTGTCGGGTGCAGAGGTGTCGGCGACCAGATTGGACCCAACAAGCCTTGGCAACGGCAAGTCTCGAGTAAGATGTAGATCGTCGATGATGCAGACCAGCAAGGTCTGGGGAACTCACCCAGCGAGGGTAAGTGAGGGCAGGCCTGGAGCAACCAGACTGCCAAGTAAAGAAAAGATTGGCCTTCGTTAAGGGCTACTAGCCAACGGGCTAGCGACCGTGAAGGAGCCTCGTGACGCCGCACGTGGAGCTGGCTTACAGGACACTCGTGGAGTGGGGGCCAGTGATCTTTGGTGCAGGTGGTGCTGGAGGCTAGGGCTACTCGGAGCCCAAAGCACGACTTCTTGGGAGACCCAGAAGATGGTGCACTTGCAAATGTGCTCGGTGTCCAGGGGTCACGGTCTCAAGTCACCCACGATAGCCACGGGCCTCAGCTTTGCTGGGGACTCAGGGTAGCCTCGGGGAAGTCTGAGAATCCACCTCTGGTGATGCGATGACTTCGGCGTCCGACGGGAGCTTCAGTGTTGCGAACCGGACAGATGCTTCTTTGGTGCCTGCCAAGCAGGGGAGTCACTCCTTGACCCCAAGGGAGATTCTTCAGTCCTCTAATCGTGAGTAGAGCGTCGAAGGTCCAGGATTCTGTTTCAGAGTTTCGTCCAGGTATAATCTAAAGTCCTAGGGACTGGGTTCCTACCTTTATTCTACAAATAGGGGATGGACTACTCTGTGGCCCCACCTATGGGTGGGTCAGGGCAGAGGGTGGCTACACCCCTTTCCCTTTGTCCAGTTCGCGCCAAAGCAGGGGCTGCAAGCCCCTGATCCGGTTTGAACTGGGGTATGCACAGGGACACCAAATGTGCCCCCAGTGCAGGACTTCAAAGCACCCGAAAGTGCTCCCGCCCAGCCCCAATACACATTGTCCTGTCTGGGGAGGTGGTCACACCTCCCTGGGACAGGAAACCTATTGTCCAGGCCTCCCCTGCCGGAGTTTTGTCCAGCAGCAGGAGGCCAGACTCGTGTCTGTGGCAGCAGCATCCATTTTGTGATGCCAGGCTCTGGAAAGAAGTTACCGGACTCGTCAGAGTTAACATGCCTTTCCCTATAGAAGGGTGGAATGCTACCCCCGCCGCCAGGATTGGCGGGGGGTAGTATTCCAAGATGTTTGACACCAAACACGACATGTTTAGGTGCAGCCATTCCATAGTTAGCATTTTACCGCGAGGATATAATGCGTTTAAGAGTATATGGTCAGGCTGCACTACAAACAGCATCAGAGATGGTCTCCGAACGCTGCAGAGGGGCCCTGCTCATGCAGGGGCACCCTCTCACATAGGAACCATGCACTCTGCCTTTAGGATTGATAAGGCCTGCCTTAGGAGTGACTTATAGGTTTATATGTGTGTATGCATTTAGTGATATAGGTAACCTATACCACAGCAAGGGGTGCATGCACCACCTTACCCAGGCTGCAGTAGCAGACCTGTGGTGCCAGTTTGGATGGCCTACCAGGGGTGGCATAATACATGCTGCAGCCCTGGCAGGCCTCTGAGGTACCTATGCCCTTGGTACATAGTATACCATATACTAGGGACTTACAAGGGCACTCCAGATCCCAATCAGTGATGTGCCTAAGGCACATGGAGACCCTTTTAAAGAGGAAACAGCTAGGCTGGGGTTCTGAATAGCAGGGCCCCAGCCAGACTAATGTCGAAAACCAGTGAAGTATCAGCAAAAAGTGGGGGTACCCCTGTGAAGCAGATCCTACTCTCCTACAGCGGAGTAGAGTTTGCTGTGATGATTTCTATCAGCTGGTCTATGAACCTGGTATTTTTGCCCGGGGGGTGGTAGAATGCGTGGAGTTTACAATTTTGATTGATGGGTCAGATTGTATTTTTGTAATGGAAATGTCAGATCTATGTATACAGGCAATGCCTCCTCCCTTTTTGTCTAGCCTGTCTTGTCTCATAATACAGTAGCTCGGGGGGACTAATAGATCTAGGCATGGGGAAGAAGAGTCAGATAGCCATGATTCTGTTAATATAGTTACGTCAATTTCTTGGCTTAGTATGAGGTCGGCTATGTCTGCAGCATGTGTTTTGCTGACCGACAGTTGAGCAGTATGCATCAAATGTGTTTCTGTGGTTTGATCGTTGACGAATCATGCTTGTCGGGAATTAATAACACATTTTTTAGGTTGCAAACATTTTGCCTTCTATTGTTAGTCTTAGCAGTTCTGCATGCATTAGTTGGAACAGATTGAATATTGTGTTCACCTAACTTAGTGGGAGTTATGGGGCTGGTTCATACGATAACAAAAGGGTTTGTATCTCATTGTCTGTCAGATAACTAAGTTGATTACGGGGCCGGAATATTCTGTTTGTCGCTACCATTGGGGTAGATCTTAGTTTAAATTGGGTTTCGTGAATGGATTTCTGTAGGAGCTCCATTTTTGAAAGCCATTTTTCTGATAAGCAAAGAAGGTTCTTCATATCTCTGATAGCGAATTGCATGGCTTTATAAGTCTTGCTGGATTGCGAGCTGAGATTATCAAGCTCCCTATTGTGTTGAGGGGCTCTAAGATTTTCAGACTCTATTCTAGGTTGAGGAATGGCAGGAGGTTGTATGGGTGCCCCTGTTGGTATGCTAGCATTGATTATCTCTGGGGGATAGGGATAACTGTTAGGTTGTTCTGTGCATGTTTCCTTGTATCTAGCTGCTGTTTCGCATATCCTAGTGTCGGTCATATGAATACCTCTCCAGTTAACCTGGTCAAAGACTGTTGACTCCATCCTACTAACTGTTTCCAGTAGAGGGTTGTAACTGGTGTTGGGGCTTGAATTGGAGCTAAAGTCTCTGTGGTTAGTGGTGGATAATGTTGAATTAGATAGATGCGGGCTGTTACTCATAGCTTTGGAGTTACTGGCTTCCTGTTTCGAATGTTGGGGCTCATTAGCGATTGTGTTTTCTATCGACACAACGCAACTTGATTAGCCTGTTGGGGTTCCTTAGCGATGGAGTTTTCTATCATGACAGATTGATTCCTATGTGGGGAGATGGCTTTCGAGTTCTTATTAGGTCGGATTCTTGAGGGGGGGCTGTTAAGGACATGATCTTTTAATGTTGAGAAATATTCGTCAAATCGTTCCAGATCTTTGTTGGCAGCTTGAATGAGAAACGTGCCGTTTTTATAGCATGTTATGCTTAGTGTTGCTCTCAGTTTTCGAGAGGGTGTTATTAGCATCTTAGTGCCATAAGGAATGTTTCTCAATTCCTGTACCTTCAACAGATTATTTAGGGTATTTAGCCATTTTAGCAGTAAAGAATATAAAGTCGTTAATAATAGCACCTTTTTTTATGTTGAAGGAGGGGTCTAAGATTAAGGTTTCTGGGTTTCTTCTAAGTAGGTTATGTTTAAAAGTTTTGGAGGCATTTTTGGAGAGATTAGGGGGGTACGAGATTGAATAGGAATTCCTTCCTTCAGGTTTCAGATGGGGCCCTGTCATGGTTATGATTTAAATTTCAGACCTTACTATTATAATCCTCTGATGTTATGTCAATCTAGTAGCAGGAGGGTGAATAAACAGGACTCTAGGCTAAAATGCTTCTGTGGTTATTGAGAGTACAGTGCCTATCTTCCTTAGATGACTTAGGAATCTATGGAGCGGACTAGTTTAAAGCTTAAAATAAGTTCCTGAGTGCGAATGCTCTCTATCTTAAAATGGACTAATTTCGGTGTATAAACTACGTATATATAGGTGCTTGAAATACATTGCCCTATCCAAGCTGGCTCAAAATGAATTCCTGAGTGCTTATGCTCTCTATCTTAAAATGGACTAATTTCGGTGTATACATAAACATATAGGTAGGTGCTTGCAATACATTGCCCCATCCAAGATGGCTGCCATGAAAAGCTCCAATCTGTGGAGTAGTCCTATAACTCTTTCAATGTACCAGGCTTCTCTGGGGCGTAGTCCTCTTCGCTTTCTGTTAACCAATCATAGAGATTAGATGTGATTCTTTGTATCAATCCTTGAGTTGTAGTCTTTTGTCTCTTTCCCTACGAAGTGATGAGTGATTAGTCCTATCTCTGTTTGAATTGTTAAGCCATTTTGAAGAAAGACACTGGTGAAGTTTATCGAGCAAGCCTAAAATGGTGACATTGCACTGCCCATCGGGTCAACACCACGATAATTGTGCAAAAGAAATATAATTAAATGCCTGTACGAGGGGGCTATCAAATGACCAATAGCAATGTCAAATCCAAAGATCTAGATTCCCAGACCACCATTCAGAGTCAAAGTTAGTGACTGTGCCTAAGTACGACTTAATCTTACTTGTTATATCCCGTCGGCTCATCACCAGATCCTGTGTCCACTTTCCTGATGGAATGCCAAAGGGAAATGCCACGGAATTATTGTGATCAAGGACCCTGAACCCAGTGTCAGTTACAAACAACGGGTTCAACACGCCGAGAGACTGTCTCTTCGGTCTTGCTCACGAGCGCTTCACAAACTACGCGCCCCCTGCTTCAGCGAAGAACAAACCGGAGAACTGCACTCCACTTCCGATCGACGGGCGCATCCAACAGCTGGCTCCACAACGCCTGGAGTTCGCGAGCGAAGGAAGTAATGAGGGAGGGTCGCCACCCGCCACAAGCAGAGCCCCTGCAGCGGTGACCTTCCGGGGATTAGCACTCCGCCTCCGACGGGCGCAACGTGTGCTTTCGCAATGCACTGCTTATGACTGCTCATATTACATCACTCATGACATGGTCAGTGACATCACTGATGACATCACTGATTACTGATGATAGCATCCAGTGACTGAGTGTTTTAAAATGTTTATGAGTGTTAAATATATATCTTCACAAAATTTTCCCAAAAAAGTGTTAAACTAGATCATGTTAGGCATGGGAAGTTTTGGAGCGATCTGTCAAGTGGGGGCCGAGGAAAGGGGGGTCACAAAAAGTGTTTTTCTCATGTTAATTTACATAGAGATTTTAGGCAAGACTACAGCCCGAACCGCTCAACGGAATTACACCAAATTAGGCAGAAAGTTAGCTCTTGCTATTTGGTGTAAATCTATTCAGGAGTTTGGGAGATATTTAAAAGAAACACATTTGTATGTACAGGGACACGAAAGCTTTGCAAACCCTCCCAATCTCGTGCAGCGATCTGGCTGACAGTACTTCAACCAGGAAGTGTTGGCAGCCATCTTGGGGCTCAGCTTCAGGTGAGTCTAAAAAAACAGAAAAGGGGACAGGGTAGCAATACCCTGACCCAGTATCCCTGGTCCTGTAGCCCCCCTGGCACCCAGGCAGTTTTAAAAGTTTGCCACGGGGTTGTGACAGAGTCACACATCTGTGGTAAAATGTTGTTAAAAAGTATGCTCCACTTGTTTCCAAAGAAAGCCACCGGGTGGGCCTGGACCCGGGGGCACAATGAAAGATATATATAATAAAAGGAGAGGGCGCCTGGCTGAAATCAGCCCATTGCGCCCCACTTCCCCAATTAAGTTTTACCTAACTTCCAGGCCCTAGCGAACACAAAGTGTGTTTTCTCGGCAATTCCACATTAACAGACGATCTGAAATCCTTTGTGAATGTGAATGCATTGTTGATCTATTGAAGCGCAATCTGTAGTAACTGTGAGGAGTCAGTTCTTTCTTGGACATTCCTGGTGAGAGCAGAGTCCATCGCTCTCCTTTTAACTTAATACTAGTGTACAAATGTGCAAACCACCTGGAAGCTCCACCCCTTTGGCTCTGACCCGTCCACCTTAGTAGTATGCAAAGGTCTTTCCGCCTTTTGCCAGGATGATGGAGAGCATACCAAAAGGCATCCCAGCATGTTTCCCGACAGTTTTGGTGACACCATCCTGATGCCATGGATTTAAAGGCCATCTTCACCAAACAAAGAAGCACTTACTTCTTATAGTTAAGAGGAAAAACCCTTTTTGGTGGAGATTTACCTCTTTGTAGTCATGTTATCTTCTCTATAGGAGGATTCATGTTATCACAGATTTCTGGATGAAGACACAAAAGGAACAATCAGTTTGCTGAAATACAAGACCCACTCAGAGACTCAGGCATCCACTTACAAACCCACTCAGACTCATGCACCCACTCACAGACCGAGTCAGACACTTACAAACCCACTCACAGACACACTCAAACTTTCATGCACCCACTTACAGACCCACTCAGACACTCACGCACCCACTCACAGACCCACTCAGAGACTCACACACCTACTCACAATCCCGCTCAGACACTCACGCACCCACTCACAGACCCACTCAGACAGAAAGGCCGTGTGTGGCGTACAACTGGCTGCAGGATACACGAGTTATAGTTACCGTAGGGCATGAGTTACAGTTACTTGAAATAACTGTAATTATAACAACTGAATTTCTATGGTTTTGTGCATATATATAGCCACTCTGTAGTTACAGTTAGGGTGACCAGAGATAGGGATTTTTTAGATGTTTGCCCCTTTATAACTTTGCACCCTTTTGACGAGTGTGCGTGAAACTTTGCAGACCTACTGTCCCATTTCATTTTGAGAGGACTGAAAGTTTTGCAGTGTTTGGTTAAGAGGGTGTCAAGAAAAAGTACGTGTTAGATATAATACGTACAGCTGACAACAAGCTGAGTGCTCTGCAATGGCCAAAGTCATTGAATTATCTTCTCTGCTAGCTACTCCGCTGTAGATTGAGCGTTCATCCAGTATTACCAGGCTTGAGAGCATTAATGAGCGCCCTGTCTGGCTGTAACTTATATGTGCCTCAGCCTCAATCTCCTGAGGCTTGCCCGATGCTGAGTGTCTTTGGCCGCTGTCCGATCAGGTTATATGGGCACTAGGTAAGTGCCCTTACATTTCTTGTGCTTTGTAAATATTTTTTAAGATCTTCTTTATTGTTTCTCGTTGCTCAAATGGGTGTCATTTCTGATAATTGTATGTTTCCCTTGTCTTCATTGGTTGATTTTGCCCATGAGAAAGTGTCACTATTAGTTGTTTAAATGTCACTCACAATTACACTGAAGTTATGAAAATGTCACACATAGCAATCTGAAACCTTGGCAGCTATATACTCTATGCACCTTCATTCTCCGCTATTCGATTGGATGCTATTACAATGTACTTCACTCCACTGTATGCTATTAAACTCTACCCCACACCACTGCATGCCACTCCAGTCTACACCACTCCACTGTACGCTACTCCACTATAAACTATTATACTCTATGCCACTCCATTGTACAACACTCTGCTCAATGCCTCTCCACTCTATGCTGTTACACTGTACAGAGCTCTACTCTGCGCCAGTCCACTGTTGGACCACCACAACAGGTTCAAACTCATAATAAGGCCCTTTGTCACTTTCTAGTGGATGGCACTGCGCTAATCCTATGCCCAAAACCTTTGCTAGAAAAATAGACATTTGAGGTGAGCAGATTCAGTGTCGTTAGTGTTGTAGGTTGCTCTATATTGAAGCTGCTCTCCACCTAAACCTGGGACCTATCCAGAATTCCTTGCTTCTTTTTTTGCATACTGTATGCAGCACTCTAAGCTTGAAAGGGTATTGTTAAAATATATATAAAATACATCTACTTTTATAGTTCACTGAGTGCAGTTACCTGTTGGTTAGGCCTTAATTGAAGTAGAAAAACAAGCAAGAGTAAGTAATAAAGTATAAAGGTTTTATTTTACAGCATCTGGGAGAGTAATGAGCCCAGGTAGGATTGCCATCCAACTCTCAAATTGACTACAGCAGGTAGCCCCTTATACAGTGTATGCTGTGTCATATATACTAATCATGTGATCGACAATGTTATGTTATTTTATTTTATTACATGCACAAATCACCCCGGGAGGGGAATCTCGGCATAACCAAGAGACAAAGGCAACACCAGCAGCTAAATCAGAACAAAGTTGTCTTAAGTACTTTCCTGAAGAGACGGTACTCTGCACAAGTTTGAATATGATGTGGCAATTTGTTCCAGTATTAAGGAGCCAAGTAAGAAAAGGACCGCTCACCTGATCGGATCTTTTTGACGCAAGGAATAATTAACAATGATGTATCACCAGATCTAAGGAGTCTAGGAGAGCAATAGTGCCTAAGCTTTGAAGCTAAGTAACAAGGGACATTTCCAGTTAGGGCTCTATGTGTAAGGCAACACATTTTTAAAATGATTCTCTTCCGAACCAGAAGCCAATGTAAGGTATGCAGGAGGGGAGCAGATGCAGCCCTGATGGCAAATTGCAAATAAGCCATGTAGGGTTGTTCTGTACCACTTGTAGTTTTGATAATAACCCCTCTTTTGCCAACAGTACATTACAATAATCCAAACAGCTATTCACATTAGACTGAACCACCATTTTCCTTGCTGTAAGTGGGAGGAATGGAAAGGCTCTTCTCAGTAACCGCATGATTTGGAAACAGGAACCTGAGGTGGACATCCCATGCTCTTTTATGGAAAGAGGTTGGTAAAGGCAGACTCCCAAATTCTTTAGAACCTGTTTGGGTGTGGGCGTACTAACAAGTTCTAAAAGCCACTAATCAGCAGCCCGCAGTTGGACATATATGGACAATGAACATATGTGGCATATTTGACCAACATTACACAGCTAAAATCAAGCCTCCCACCCTCCTACGTTCATTGGTGTAATCATCTGACTGTGTGTTATTTGTGCCATCTGACTACGTGTTATTTGATTTGTGCAATCTGACTATGTGTCCTATTTCTAAAACCTCAGCAGAAGCCAAATGCGTGATCTGACTATGTGTTATTTGATTTGTCCAGTCTGACTACTTGTCCTAGTTCTAAAACCTCAGCAGAAGCAGAACGCATGATCTGACTACGTGTTTTGATCATCCCTGTGTCTTATCTTTCCCTACTAAAGTGACCTCAAAGCTGATTGGTTGCGCGCTTCCCATCCCTATATCCCTCCTCTCACATCATCATTCTCCAGAGGAACTGTCAATACTGGTTTGTTTGTTGTACAAATCTTCTTGATTTGTTTGTTTTATTGATTACTGGCTACCGTCAGTATGTATCAAAGGTTGCAGCTGTTCTCTCTTTGAGCTCGCCCACTGTAATTCATTGACTTGAAGAAGTGGGCACATACTGCTGTCTAATCACATATATTTCTGTGTGGGTACAGGTGAGGTTTTTTAGTGCCAATTTTTCGGTGTCCCCCTCCTCACTGTCTATACTAACACTTTCTATACTAACATTCCTCCCTTTAGTTGATTTTTCAACTATCTCAGATGTTGTCCTATCTTTTTTCAACTTGGACCTAGGGCTTGCAATTTGTCTGTTAATATACATTCCCTTTCCGAATTTTGTGACTGCATTTTAACAGCAAAGTAATATTAATTGGAAGATACAACACATAACAAGCAGCACCACTATTATTGGAAGCAAAGATTTAAATAGTCTGGATGCCCAATTCAGAAGCCAACTAAACCTGTTTGAGAACCATTCACCTGGACACCTCCTTCTCTATTGCAGGTTACACAAAGTCTGTATGGCTTTCGTTAGAGAGTCATTTTTTGGCATCGTTTCCTGGTATAAATGTACAGCATGCAGTTCCTATTTTTGCACAAACTCCACCGTTGATAGCTGTGAGCAAATCCAACACATGTCTGTTTTGTGTTACCATCATTCTCATGGCTCTTAGTTCTTCTTTAATCGAATTGAAGCTATCCTCAGTATCATTCATCATTTTTAAAAGCTCCCACCTTGTGATCTGAAGCCACCTTGCATTTGCTTTTATGTGCAAAGTGAAGAAGGGTATTGACCCTCCTGCATTGACTTGGCTTTCACTGAAAAGTCTGAAATCTTGTGGGACATTTTTGTATATGTTCCATTCAAAATACTCTGTTTCTCTTCTTGTTCTTTTTTGGTGTAAAAGGGTAATCCTTTTGTTTATTTGGTGCTTGTGCAATGCTGAAATATCCTCTCCTGGAATTATTGGCACCAGGGTCCTCAAAATAACCAGGGCACAGATGCCATGCCATCCGGTTGGCAGTTGGGCATAGACTTTTTCCCCACATTGCCAGTAGTAATCCATTAGTTTGAAGGTGCCTTGTTCTAAGCTTCTAGTTCTTCACGTATGATGGATCTGTCTATTATGATTTTGGTCATAGACCGAGGCGTTTGTGATTCTGTTTATTGCTTGGAATAGATAGGACTGTGTTTGACCTCTTACTCTACAGGCAAACAAATGTATCATGCTGAGGGTGATATTAGGGTCTACCACTTTTGTTAAGTATAGAGATGGGATGAATGTTGAGTGAGGTATTAATGAGCACATGCAACATGATGTATTTGTGGTCCGTTCTGAAATGTTTTTCATGTGCGCATACCATGTGTTATCCTTTAATCCTATATGAATCTTGCCATCCTTAGTGTAAGTGTTTGAGTGTATGCTATTCAACTCTCTAATTTCCCAACGTGAATGCTTGTATAACCTATCATTGTCACTATTGCTAATAATACCCCTGTCATTGTTGCTCATTAATTCTTTAGTTGAATCAATATGATATATATACATACAAAACCCAGTTGTGCATAAAAAATGACAAAATAATACATATCCCATATCTCTTTGAGGTGAAACAAAGTCCAAATGCCATGTTGGAGGGAAGGATATCTCCGGTTGATTCTCCTTTCTTCTGCCTCCCCCCATTTATTTCCTCTACTTCTCTTGGTATTAAGCCTTGTTTGTCCAATGTATGTGTGTGAGATGGATCCATGGTGTCCAGTTTTTCACTTTCAGCGCTGTATCTATTGATTCAGTGACTGTGTAAGGTTCTTCAAATTTAGGGTCTTTCCACTTCATGATGACCTTCCTGACATTGTGGCACTGGGTCTGGGTCTGTCTCTGTAGGATCATTGAAGCTCTTTTGCTTGTACCGTAAAACCTGCTTAGAAAACAATTCTGCTGCCTTTGTGTGTTGAGACAAACAGTCATACATTTCTTTTCCTAGTACCTCGCTACTTGTTTCTGCATCTATTTTTCATCTGGCTGGAGGATGCAGCATTTTAATTGTCCTCCCTGTCACTATGTGATTGTCAGGGACTGTCCGGGACTATGTGGGGAACACAGTCAGGGACTTGGGCAAGGACTGGGAACTGGGTAGAAAACGTACACAGAAAGAGTAGTACAGCGCTGCCCAGGATCACAGAAGGAGTCAGGGGAGAAAAGGGATCAAAAGGGGAAGCCTGTACAAGATGGCTAAGACTCAGAAAGGAAGGGCACTCACAAGTCAATTTAGCATTCAGACTAACTACACCCAGGACGGACGTGCAAGACATATATATAATACAACATTAACAATAAAGGGGAGTGTGGGGTAAAGCACTCAGGAGCTCCACACGGTAAGACTGAAGCTCAGTAAGTTCCTCACCCACAATTGCTGTTACAGATACTGACTGAAAAATACCCACATATAGGATATGTATGCAAAGGCAGGGTCTGTGGAGCTTATACCTATGGTGATGTTATAACAGTAACTCAAAGACAATACTCACAGTGAACAAGAAACACCACCTAGGTAGTCAGCTGTGCCCACGGATCCTGGCGATCAAACAGGAACACGCAAGGCAGTAACAGCAAAGGGGTAGAACTAAACACAAGCACAATAGACAAGGAGCTAGCAAGGAGGAGTGCTTAACAGGAAAGGATGGAAATCACAGGGCACACTTGGCAGAAAGCAGGTAACAAACATACAAGGTAGCAGAAGCAAGACAGCAGAATAGAAAGACAGCAAACTAGAACTGGAACCAAGGAAATGGGAAGAAAGGCAGGGACTGGAAAAGGATATACAGAAGGGGAGGCTACAATGGTATACTAGAATAGTGCAGGTTCAGGAATCAAGAAAACAAAGCATAGAAGGCAGTGCTGGGGCAGGAACAAGAATTGAGCAAAAGCTCAGGAGTCAAAGTAGCACTGCAGATAGTGCTAGTACAGGAGAAGGGAAACTGCTGCAGGTCAGGAACAAGGAATGCCAAGGCTCAGGAGTCAGGCTAGCACTGCAGGCAGTGCTAGGTCAGGAGAAGGGAAACTGCTGCAGGTCAGGCACAAGGAATGCTAAGGCTCAGGAGTCAGGGCAGCACTGCAGGCAGTGCTAGGTCAGGAGAAGGGAAACTGCTGCAGGTCAGGAACAAGGAATGCTAAGGCTCAGGAGTCAGGGTAGCACTGCAGGCAGTGCTAGTTCAAGGAACAGGAAATAGCTACAGCTCAGGAAACAAGGAGTCAAGAGAGCACTGCAAGCAGTGCAAATCAGGCACAAGAAATAGCTGAAGCCCAGGAACAGGAATAGCTATAACTCAGGAAACAAGGAAGCACTGCAGGCAGTGCTAATTCAGGTACAAGGAATAGCTATAGCTCAGGAACTCAGGAAACACTGGAAACAAGGATTGGCCTCACCGGTATACAGCTACAATGACCAACACTGGGCTGAAGGGAGCTGGGGCTTAAAAGAGCTCACATTAAACACATGCATCAGGTGTGAGCAGGCTAGCAGCAGCCAGCCACAGGTGAGCTGAATTCCTCCACCCATCCTTGGCCTGCAGGGGTGGAGACGAAGCAGTGAGCAGGGAATTCTGGGTAATGGAGTTTCAGGCATGAGCAGGATGGCTTCCACAAAACCCGGCATGGATTGGGAATGGAAGTCAATTCCCAAATAGTGTTGAAATGGCTGGAAGTCAGTATGTACATGAAGGGGAGGGTCTGGAAGCTTGTTAGAACACTGGGAAGCACCACAATTTGGCCCCCTGGTGGTGGACACGAGAATGCAAGGAGCGAGTCGTGACAGTGATAGAGTGTGATGTGATGATCAGTACTTAGTGTGTTTCGTAGTGAGAAGAATGCAATTGGAAGGCAAAGTAACAATATTTAGTTTAACGTGGCTGATATTTTGCTAATGTCGTTTTTTAGAAGGCCATTAAGATGTTCTACAATTCCATTACTTTGTGGGTGATAAGCTGAAGTCAGTTTATGCTTTATTCCTAACATTTCTGTGATATGGTTGAAGGTATTATTTACGAAATGAAATGAGTCCTGTTATCTGATCTTATTGCTTCTGGGACTCCCCATCTTGGTATAACCTCTCTTACTAGGACGTTAGCAGTTGATTTTGCATCACGGTGTACACATGGACCTGCTTCTATCCATCATGAGAATGGACAGATTGCAACTAATAAGTACCTGTAATTGTTGCACTTATCTAACATATCTACAAAGTCAATGTGTAATGCTTGGAATGGACCCTGTGGGTGCAGTATTATTGACATGATCACTTTTTAAAGTTGGTTTTGGGGAATATTTACGACATGTATGGCACTCAAATAAATAGTCACCATCTCATGCAAATTTGGTATGAACCATTCTGATTTCAACTCATTGCACATTGGAATAATGGTGATGTGTGCAGGGTGATGAATGTGGTCTAAAGCAATGATCAATACCTGTTGGGGCATCACTGTTTTGCTTGTAGTGCTTTGTCCGAATATCTAGTCAGTGCTAGATTGTTGAAATCCTCTCTGTTTCCAGAGATCTTTCTCAAACTCAGGTGCTGCCTCTTGCAGTTCTCTGAGATGTAGCTGGGAATTCTAGACATATGGTGTTGTTCTGGATATGTTTATCTCATCTGTCTTATTTTCTTTACTCTCCTCTTTTGGTCCTGCATAGAAAATTTAGTGTGTTGGTCATGTCCCTTAAGCTGCTTCTTTAGCTGCTTGGTCTGCTAACTCATTTCCTCTGGACACAAAGTCCTGTGTTCCTGTGTGTGCTGAACAATTCACTACTGCCACTCTAGTTGGTAATTCTAGTGCTTCAATGATGAGTTCCAAAATATCTCTATGCGCTACTGGTGTACCATCACTTTTGAGGAATCCCCATCTTTTCCACCTAGAGATACTCAAATGCACAGTAATATTATCTCCCCTCCCATGTTAATGGGCAAACAGCAGAGCTATGAGCTCTGTGGCCTGTGCTGAATAAGGGGAAGGCAGTGTTATTTGCTTTGTTATCAAAAACATATCGCTGTGCATTTTACCCTCCACTACTGCTGCACCGGTATATAGTATTCCTGTTCTTGGTCAATTGTGGATGAGCCATCAAGAAAGTATATTGTAATGTCGGGTATTGGCTCTTCTTCTACCCTTAGAGCCTCATCGGGGGTAAATGTGGAGCAGTCATGTACTTCTCTCATCTCTGTTCTGAGTGTGCTATGAGGGAAGAGCCCATCACAATAGGTGGGCTTTTCTCAACAGCAAAGGCAGTGGTTTCAAGTGCTTGTTTGCATGGAAAGTGTCCTTTCATTATTGGGTCTAAAATGCACTATAGTAGGCGACTGCTTATGGCCCAAAGGATATGTTTGTGTTAGTACTACTGTCATGGTCGTACCATTACTATGGCAGAAAAGGTAGAATTCCTTATTGTAATCTGGTGTACCAAGCACAGGGGTGATACTTATGTCTTCTACTAGTTTCTTTTATATAGCTGTTGTTTGTTTTGCATTGTTCATTCCCTGCAATAATGGTGCTATCCGTGAGCTGTATTCTGTAGTGACTGAGTCCAGACGTGTAGAGGATCTTTAGATGTTTATTAGTAGTAAGTCACAAGTCATCCAGTTAAATCCAATACAAGACCCCACCAGGAGCAGCCAGGATGGTGCTCAGCCCTTCTCAACTGACATCTCTGGCTCCCAACATTCTGTAACGCATCATTGGATGAACATTCCACTGGCAGAGCAAGAGATTGCATGCATGACAACAAAGCCAGGATATAACATATCCCCTTTCCTTCCATATTAAACAATGAAGAAAGAAAAGGGAACAAAAAGTAAGATAGAGGAAAGACAAAGAGTAAATCAGAAACACCGCAAACCAATGAGATAACAGAACAACCAAAAGAAAATGCGAAAATATAAGTGAGGAAAACAGAGAAGAAAGACAAAAGGGGAGAATGCCATAAGAAAGACAAAAGGTGAGAAAGCCATCCTCCCTTCTACCACAACGACAGAAACGAAAAGAGAAAACACCAATAACTACCTCAAGATACACTAGCTGGCCAGGCATGTATAAAAAGAGACCAGTCATACCAGACACTAAAAAATAGTGGGAGAAGAAAACCTCCAATGAACAAAAGAACACAACAGTAAGAGAAAAACAGAGAAGAAAAGAAACCAGAATCCACAGATGACACCAATAAGAGATATCAAAAGTAAAACTGGACAGTAACAGGAAATAGTGAGCCAATAAAATAAATCACTCATACTTCCCATAAATAAAATCTCAATATAATAAATGATGACGTTGAACACCAATTGAAAGCTGTAAACAAAACACATTAAACATGAGAAAATCAACAATTGGTATTCAGACCAAATACCTTGTATTAAGGTAATATTGAAAAAAAACATGTGGTGAACGGGTGCACACTGTGCACTGAACTGAATGAGACCAAACCCATTAAACACACCACGTCAAAATATTGTGCACTGTTGTGAAGGGACTAAAAAACCCAAACGACACACCCTAAGAAGGGTAAAACATAAAATAGTTGTGCACTGTAATGAAGGAAATACCGATGAGGTCATTTCCTGTGCACAGAACAGATGGGACTGTAACCCATGTGACACCCCGTTTTGAGGCAAAAATGATGTGCACCGTAGAAGATGGGACTGTAACCCATGTGAGACATCTCTTGAGAGATAAAAAAAAAATGTTGTGCACCGTAGAAGATGGGACTGAAACCCAATGCAGTCCCAGAGTAGGGAACTCAAAAAAAAATATGAACAAAGAATTAACGGACTCTTGTCAGTGTGTACCTTGACGGTGCGTACCTAAACGGTGTATATCTAGGGTCCATGAGATGTAAAAATGCCTAGCAGTAAAAACACATCGTGTAAATAGTAAACCAGACATATAAGTACAAAGCTGAAATCGATTGCAGCAAACAAGCGAAAAACTAAATCCCATGACGTACGCACTTGAAAAACGCACCAAACACTGTAATCTCAAACACTGTAGATAGGGAATTTGAGCTTCAGGCTTAGTAACGCTATATGCACAAACACATGTTGAAGATCTTTACCACTGTAACTCAAAAGAGTGAAAAAAAAAATAGCACATGTCACAGCATCGATTAAAAAGTAGAGGAGGCAACACAACAGTCATGGATAACAGGGCAGTAATGTGACACTTAAGTTGCCCCAAACTTTATAGATGCACGATTCCGGGTAGAACGTAAAAGGAAGCATCAGTTCACGTCCACAACTGTTCTCAGGCACTTCCGACAAGAATGTGGAGATCGTGATAAAAGTACCTCAACTGTGCTCCAGTGCTTCTGACGACAACATGGAGATAGCAATAAAAGTACCTGAAATAAGCTTCAACATGAACACACAGGAAGCAAGAGAAGAGACGACATGTAGAATATCTTCCCACAACGGCGTTCCTGTCAGCTTGCAGACTTCAAAATAACTTTATTGAAAACGATGTTGATGAGCATGGTTGGCAAAACAGGAAACCCTGCCAACATCAAAATGGCGGCACGTTTGATCACGTCATGCCGGGTGGCTCACGGCATGGACGTGCTCCAAACTCACAGGGCATCCCCGTAGCAGAAGAGAAGAATGCGTCACAGGGGTCCGTGACAGGCTGCAAGACAAAGGTGAGTGGGTGCGCGCCAGTCACGCGCTTGTCACGAGCTTCTTTCAGATTTAAGCATAAAGATGACAGTTACATACCGCTGCAGATAACAAGACTCAGCGTTGGCCCGCAATCAAAGACATCTCACCTCGTTATGTAAACTCGTAGTTCCTTGAGGTTTGTCACAAAAACTCTGTGCAAAGTACAGAGCTCTCCGTTGTGCGAGAAACTGGCAAGGTCAATGTGAGACCAGTAAAATGTCTGGTACATGTTGTCAATGGTGTATTGATGTCGCAAAACGTGTGTACCCAAATTACACAAGGGAAACTTTTTCTCTAATCCAACGCTGAAATTGACTAATTTTCCCAAAGCGCTGAAAAGGCCATAACTTAAACAAGACACTATGAAAAACTCAGTAACATTCCCAAACTTTAAGATGTAGAGGACCCACGAAAGCTCCGATGTAAATGAGCAGGTCACCCATTTTAAAATGTAGAGATTCATTGATGGCACAACATGCATGGTATAGTAGGCGCGCAGGACACTTTGAGTGGGACTAGCATAGAGATGGTCTCCTTCAGAGCTTGACGGGCGGAAACATGAAAAAGGACACTTCTTCAGCAGACAGTAGACGTCAGTATGTGGCACTGTATACAGTAATACAGGCATTCCCTCAGTTCAGGCACAGTACAAAACACGTAGAGTGCAGACGTAGGCTTACCCTCACTGAAGGCTCAGCACCATTAGAAGTAGGCTTTGTCTGAAACTTAGAGATGCACTCAGGAGAGTAGACAGCTTTAGGAGATGAACAGCTCTTTAAGTTGAACAGACTGTGCTGCGTAGAGTGGAACTGGCACTTTGCGTTGAGGGCGACCGATGGGAGGTCACTGGTGGGGTCAAGGGTGCCAGTTGAAGGTAGAAACAGCTTCAGTTACTGTTAAGTCTGTAGTAGAAGTTGATTGAAGTTTGAAGAGGTGAAAGTAGCAGGTTCTTTAGAAGATCGTCGCCAAAAATTGTAGTGACTGAGTCCAGACGTGTAGAGGATCTTTAGATGTTTATTAGTAGTAAGTCACAAGTCATCCAGTTAAATCCAATACAAGACCCCACCAGGAGCAGCCAGGATGGTGCTCAGCCCTTCTCAACTGACATCTCTGGCTCCCAACATTCTGTAACGCATCATTGGATGAACATTCCACTGGCAGAGCAAGAGATTGCATGCATGACAACAAAGCCAGGATATAACATATTCAAACTCCCATTGTCTGACATAATTAAAGAGGCCTAAGAATTGTTGCATCTCTTTCACTGTTTTGGGCTCTGTCTTTTTCTTGATACATTCTACTCTTTCTGGTTAACTCTTTGGCCTGAAGCAGACATTATTTGGCCCAGGTAATGCACTTCAGGAACTGCGTACTGTACTTTATCTTTTTCAACTCTGTACCCTCTTTGCACTAAGACGGTTAACAAATTGGTTGTATCTTTTCTGCACTGCTCTTCTGACTTGCTACTTATCAAGATATCATCCACATATTGTAGCAGCATACTGTTACACTGGAAGTTTGAAAGATCATTTTTGTTAAATATACTAGGGGACTCACAGTACCCCTGTGGCAGATGAGTATACAAATACTGGGTTTCCCTATAGGTGAATGCTATAAGGTATTGACTTTCGGGGTATATGGGGACACTATAGAAAGTATTTTTCAAATCAATCACTGAGAAATGTGTTGCGTCAGCTGGGATGTTTGTCAATATTATTGACGGATCCGGGACCACTGGGAACTCAGGTACCACTATATTATTTAGTGGGTGAAAATCCTGTACTATCATCCAGGTACCCCCTTTGATTTCTTTACCGGGTTTATAGGAGTATTACAGGGTGAAACTCCTGGGTAGAGTATCCCCTGCTGCACCAATACTGTAATAGTGGATGCTATCCCCTCATCTGCTTCTTTTAACAACAGATACTGATTGACCCTAGGTAAAAGTGCTCCTGCCTTTATGGTAATTTTTACTGGTGTTGCTGTCTGTATCAAAGCTACATCGTATGCTCCTGTTGTCGACAACTGTGGTGGTACGTTTGCTAAATGTTGGTCTTTCATAGGGTTGGGACTTGGCTTGGTATGGATGCTCTTATCTCCAATTCTACCCGAATCGCTACTGCATTTTCAAACACTACAGTGGAAGTTGTTGGCTTATTATCTTCAAACAGTTGTTTCATCAAGTAGGTCTTGTAACCTTAGTCCGGCGTTCATAAATATAACACATGCCCACATTGTTTGATGCTTGTCAGTGGCCAATAGTATACCATGTGTTGGAGTTATTTCAATTTAATCTATGGTTATCAAAAGTGGTGTGTCCTGCAACTGCTGTGATTGGGGTATTCCTTGGCATCGGAACTGGAATTCCTTTGACATTTCCACTAATCGTCCCTTCAATTGGGGTGCATTTGCTATTACAGCATGTATTACCCTTAGAAACCGACTTTCATCAGTAGGTCTGGCTCGGTATAGTTTATTGTCCTCTCCTCTCATAAGTAACATTGTTGCTCTTTTTTCTGAAACACCTGGGTTGTGCAGACCATTATGCCATCTAACCAAAATGTATTGTCATATTTAGTTTGGACATCAAATCCCTTCCTAAGAGATTAGCTGGAGATGATGGTGAGTATAACAGTTTGCTATCTACCAAAGCTCCTCCTATTTCAATCTCTACTGTTTCTGTAAATGGAACCCTATTTACTGCCCCAGAGAATCTCTGCGTATCTATAGTTGTATTAGGTAAGGGGATTTTTCCTTCTTTAATGCATGATTTTGTTGCCCCTGTGTCTACTAGGAAGGTATATGGACTGTCGTTGTTGTTGTTGGCCACTGCCTTCCATATTCCCATAGAATTGATTTATTCCTGCCATCACTACCATCCCTCCTTGTCTTTGCTGGTTTAAGGGGCTATTTTGTTGCAGCTGGATTTATGGACACGGATTCAGATAACCTTGGAAGTTATTTTGCTGGGGTGGGCTCAGAATGTGTTGTCCTTATACCAAGTTATTTTTCAGGAGTGTGTTCTGTATCTATTGGCCCTGTACCTGCACAGCTTGTGCCTGCATGTCCCCTTTCTTGTATCCGCACTCTTTTGCCAAATGGCCCATGTTATGACAGTAGAAGCAGTCTATCAACTTTCGATTGCCCATATTTCCTCTAAGACTTCCTCTTGCCCTTCTACCAATTGACTGGTTCCCTCTGTAATTTTGCTGCTGTGGTTTCAACATTACCTTTTGGGGTGCCGCTGCAGCCAATACTGCTCCTTCTGTCTTTTTAAATTTGTGTTGTACTAGTCTGGCAGCTGCTCTTTCATTTTCAGTCTGTTTTTCTTTCTCCTTCACTACCTTCTTCCTGTAAAAGTGTACAATATTTCATCCAGGGCTTTGTTTCCAACCCCACTATAATCTCTAAATTGGCCTGTACATCTGCTGGTACCCCCTCTTTATTATGTTATAAAAGAATATAGTGTTACTTCCTTCGTTCTCCCATGCTTTCCCTGTCTCTTGACTCCACCGCTCTTTCATTCTATTGCCATTATCAGTTACATTTTCATCTGGTCTCATTGTCTCTGCCATCATACCAGCCCCAGTACGAGCCCCTACACTGCACGAACACCACTGCACTGCCCTAATCCCTGAAACACCAGCCCCAGCACGACCCCCTACACTGCCCGAACACCACTGCACTGCCCAAAACCCTGAAACAATAGCCCCAGCATGACCCCCTACACTGCTCGAACACCACTGCACTGCCCTAATCCCTGAAACTCCAGCCCCAGCACGACGTCCTAAACTGCCCAAACACCACTGCACTGCCCTGAACCCTGAAACACCAGCCGCAGCACGACCCCCTACACTGCCCGAACACCACTGCACTGCCCTAAACCCTAATACACCACACCCAGCATGACCCCCTACACTTCCCGAACACCACTGCACTACCCTAAACCCTAAAACACTACCCCCAGCACGACACCCTACACTACACAAACACCACTGCACTATGCTAAACCCTAAAACACTACCCCCAGCATGACCCCCTACACTACCAAAACACCACTGCACTAACCTAAATCCTAAAACACTACCCCCAGCACGACCCCCTACACTACCCAAACACCACTGCACTACCCTAAAACATGACCCCCTACACTACACAAACACCACAGCACTACCCTAAACCCTAAAACACTACCCCAGCATGACCCCCTACACTACACAAGCACCACTGCACTACCCTAAACCCTAAAACACTACCCCCAGCACGACCCCCTACACTGCCGGAACACCACCACACTGCCCTAAACCCTGAAACACCAGCCCCTGCACGACCCCCTACACTGCCCGAACACCACTGCACTGCCCTAAACCCTGAAACACCACCCCTAGCACGACCCCCTTCACTGCCCGAACACCACTGCCCTAAACCCTGAAACACCACCCCCTTCACGAACCCCTACACTGCCCGAACATCACTGCACTGCCCTAAACCCTGAAACACCACCCCCAGCACGACCCCCTACACTGCCCGAACACCACTGCACTGCCCTAAACCCTGAAACACTACCCCCAGCAAGGCCCCCTACACTGCCCGAACACCACTGCACTGCCCTAAACCCTTAAACATCACCCCCAGCAAGACCCCCTACACTGCCTGAACACCACTGCCCTAAACCCTGAAACACCACCCCCAGCACGACCCGCTACACTGCCCGAACACCACTGCACTGCCCTAAACCCTGAAACACCACCACCAGCACGACCCCCTACCCTGCCCGAACACCACTGCTCTGCCCAAAACCCTGAAACACCAGCCCCAGCACGACCCCCTACACTGCCCGAACACCACTGCACTGCCCTAAACCTTGAAACACCAGCCCCAGCACGACCCCCTACACTGCCCGAACACCACTGCACTGCCCTAAACCCTGAAACACCACCCCCAGCACGACCCCCTACACTGCCCGAGCACCACTGCACTGCCCTAAACCCTGAAACACCAGCCCCAGCACGACCTCCTACACTGCCCGAACACCACTGCACTGCCCTAAACCCTGAAACACCGGACCCAG
Organism: Calotriton arnoldi; assembly: GCA_963921515.1. Lineage (NCBI taxonomy): Eukaryota > Metazoa > Chordata > Amphibia > Caudata > Salamandridae > Calotriton > Calotriton arnoldi. The sequence continues at coordinate 195,061 of CAWUFW010002616.1, forward strand.
CACGAACGCCTACACTGCCCGAACACCACTGCACTGCCCTAAACCCTGAAACACCACCACCAGCACGACCCCCTACCCTGCCCGAACACCACTGCTCTGCCCAAAACCCTGAAACACCAACCCCAGCACGACCCCCTACACTGCCCGAACACCACTGCACTGCCCTAAACCCTGAAACACCACCCCCAGCACGACCCCCTACACTGCCCGAGCACCACTGCACTGCCCTAAACCCTGAAACACCAGCCCCAGCACGACCTCCTACACTGCCCGAACACCACTGCACTGCCCTAAACCCTGAAACACCGGCCCCAGCACGAACGCCTACACTGCCCGAACACCACTGCACTGCCCTAAACCCTGAAACACCAGCCCCAGCACGACCCCCTACACTGCCCGAACACCACTGCACTGCCCTAAACCGTGAAACACCAGCCTCAGCACGACCCCCTACACTGCCTGAACACCACTGCACTGCCCTAAACCCTGAAACACCACCCCCAGCACGACCCCCTACACTGCCCAAACACCACTGCACTGCCCTAAACCCTGAAACACCATCCCCAGCACGACCCCCTACAGTGCACGAACACCACTGCACTGCCCTAAACCCTGAAACACTACCCCCAGCAAGACCCCCTACACTGCCCGAACACCACTGCACTGCCCTAAACCCTGAAACATCACACCCAGCAAGACCCCCTACACTGCCCGAACACCACTGCCCTAAACCCTGAAACACCACCCCCAGCAAGACCCCCTACACTGCCCGAACACCACTGCACTGCCCTAAAACCTGAAACACCAGCCCCAGCACGACCCCTACACTGCCCGAACACCACTGCACTGCCCTAAACCCTGAAACACCACCCCCTGCACAACCCCCTATACTGCCCGAACACCACTGCACTGCCCTAAACCCTGACACACCACCCCCAGCACGACCCCCTACACTGCCCGAACACCACTGCACTGCCCTAAACCCTGAAACACCACCCCAGCACGACCCCCTACACTGCCCGAACACCACTGCACTGCCCTAAACCCTGAAACACCAGCCCCAGCAAGACCCGCTACACTGCCCGAACACCACTGCACTGCCCTAGAATCTGAAACACCAGCCCCAGCAAGACCCCTACACTGCCCGAACACCACTGCACTGCCCTAAACCCTGAAACACCAGCCCAAGCATGACCCCCTACACTGCCCGAACACCACTGCACTGCCCTAAACCCTGAAACACCACCCCCTGCACCACCCCCTACACTGCCCGAACACCACTGCACTGCCCTAAACCCTGAAACACCACCCCCTGCACCGCCCCCTACACTGCCCGAACACCACTGCTCTGCCCTAAACCCTGAAACATCACCCCCAGCACGACCCCCTTTACTGATCGAACACCACTGCACTGCCCCAAACACTGAAACACCACCCCCAGCACGACCCCCTACACTGCCCGAACACCACTGCCCTAAACCCTGAAACACCACCCGCTGCACAACCCCCTACACTGCCCGAACACCACTGCACTGCCCTAAACCCTAAAACACCACCCCCAGCACGACCCCCTACACTGCCCGAACACCACTGCACTGCCCTAAACCCTAGAACACTACCCCCAGCACGACCCCCTACACTACCCGAACACCACTGCACTACCCTAAACCCTAAAATACTCCCCCAGCATGACCCCCTACACTACCCGAACACCACTGCACTACCCCTAAAACACTCCCCCAGCACGACTCCCTACACTACCCGAACACCACTGCACTGCCCTAAACCCTAAAACACTCCCCCAGCACGACCCCCTACACTACCCAAACACCACTGCACTGCCCTAAACCCTAAAACACTACCCCCGCATGACCCCTACACTACCCAAACGCCAATGCACTACCCTAATCCCTAAAACACTACCCCCGCACGACCCCCTACACTACCCAAAGACCACTGCACTACCCTAAACCCTAAAACACTACCCCCCGCACGACTCCCTACACTACCCAAAGACCACTGCACTACCCTAAACCCTAAAACACGACCTCCTACACTACACAAACACCACTGCACTACCCTAAACCCTAAAACACTACCCCCTACACTACACAAACACCACTGCACTACCCTAAACCCTAAAAAACTACCCCCAGCACGAACCCCTACACTACCCAAACACCACTGCACTACCCTAAACCCTAAAACACTACCCCCAGCAGTACCCCCTACACTACCCAAACACCACTGCACTACCCTAAACCCTTAAACACTACCCCCAGCAGTACCCCCTACACTACCCAAACACCATTGCACTACCCTAAACCCTAAAACACTACCCCCAGCAGTACCCCCTACACTACCCAAACACCACTGCACTACCCTAAATCACTACCCCCAGCACGACCCCCTACACTACCCAAACACCACTGCACTACCCTAAACCCTAAAACACTACACCCAGCACGACCGCCTACACTACCCAAACACCACTGCACTACCCTAAACCGAAAACACTCCCCCCAGCACGACTCCCTACACTACCCAAACACCACTGCACTACCCTAAACCCTAAATCTACCCCCAGCATGACCCCCTACACTACACAAACACCACTGCACTACCCTAAACCCTAAAACACTACCCCCAGCACGACCCTCTTCACTACCTAAACACAACTGCACAATTTGTTACAGGCGTTGCAACGCAGGCCTGTGGTGCTTACTGGAAGTACCTGGTGGGCTAGTTGGGCCCCAGGGACCCTCAGGATTCAAGGTGACCTAATCACCCAACTTAAAACGCTCCACGGGGCGCGTTTGCACAGTGGTGAAGGGAGGGGGCGGGGCCACAGGTGACATGTGCGCAAACACGCCCTGTGGTGCGTTTTAAGTTGGGGAATTAATTCCCTTTGAATCCTGAGGGACCCTGGGGGCCAACTAGCCCACCAGGTACCTTCAGTAAGCACAACAGAGTTGCGTTGCAGAGAGGTGAAAAAGGTGCGTGGCCTCGGAACGCCTCTCTGCAACTCAGCTCTGTGGTCCTAACTGTAGGTACCTGGGGGCTAGTTGGGCCCCAGGGACCCTCAGGATTCAAGGGGACTTAATCCCGCATCTGCAAACGCGCCACGGGGCGCGTTTGCACACATGTCACCTCAGGCCCCTCCTCCCTTCACCACTGTGCAAACGCGCCCTGTAGCGCGTTTTAAGAGGTAGTTTTAATCCCCCTGCCCTATTATGTACTAGGGACTTGCAGAGGAGGTCACGCTAATCACAGGGTACCCCAACGCATAGTGTTCCCTAGTGTATGTAGGTGTTTTCACTGTATTCTAAGTGTCTTTTAGCATAGCACTGGCTCTGGTTAGTCAGAGTCAGTTACCACCAGTACCCGTCTGAAAAAGTTGTGGGCACAGAATGATTTTGCAACAAGGCCTCTTTCTGCTCCTCTGTTGGTTCTTTCTGCACATCTTTTGCTTCTTTCTATGCGTTTTTTCTTCTTTCTTCACATGTCCTACCTCTGTAGGCATAGTTAGAAACTAGCATTTAAAAAACCTTTGAAATTCACTTAAAAACCATAGGTTTCAGACACGTTATAGTTAGAAATTAGCATTTAAAAACCTTTGAAATTCACTGAAAAAACCATAGGTTTTAGGGACAGTTATAGTTAGTTGGACATTTCACTCGTACAAAACCATAGAAATTCCCCTGTTATAGTTAGTTCAGCTAACTATAACTCGCGCCCCCACAATGCACTGCTGATGACGTCACATATTACATCACTCATGACATGGTCAGTGACATCACTGATGACATCACTGATGACATCTCAAATGACATCACTGATGACATCATCCATGTGATAATTTCATGCATCTTCTCACACCCTAATATAACTTTTGATACACCCACTCTAAATTACAGACTGCCATTCTCAAAACCATAGACACTCCAACACCAAAAACTACATACCCACTCACTGATTCTTAGGTCTACACACACATCCACTCACTCACCCGTACAGTCACTCATACTTACAGTCACTCAGTACAGGACTATCATATGCACTCATACACCTATATAAACACTCACACACCGCCACTCATCCATAGAGGTACTCACACACCTAGTCAGTCATGCAAAAAATTAATCACACACCCATTTACTCACCTATACAGTTATACACACACCAGCTCACTTACTCATACAAATACTAGCACATTCTTACACTCTTATACAATAACTGATACAAGCACACACGCATCCATACATCCACTCTCACTATCACACACTCTCACTTATAGCCATTTAAATACTCTAACACACATATATACTGCCTTTTACATATGTAGTTACTCGCACATGTACCACTGAGATATACATTCACTCACTAACACACCCATACACACACTCACCAACCCAAGCAGTCCATCACAAATGCACTCTTGAAATCATGCACCCAGTGAATCACCCACTCAAACATCTATGTACAGAGTCACACACACCCCACCCACACAAACACTCAGGCAGCCATACAAATAATCAGAGAACCAATTAATAACCCATATAGACACTCATGTAGCTATTCGCAAATCCATGCATCCACTTACACACCAACAAACAGACGGATACAGACATTCACACAGTTTAGTCACTAACCCATGCATTCAGTAAGATACGTTTAATCACTCACTTGTAGAGTCAGTCACTCACGTACTAAATCATCCATTCAGACACTTATACACCCACTCATTCTTCAATACGCCTTTCCCTATATATATTAAACATATTTAAACTTTACAGAAACACACAGTCACTGGATGATGTCATCAGTGATGTCATTTGAGATGTCATCAGTGATGTCACTGACCATGTCATGAGTGATGTAATATGTGACGTCATCAGCAGTGCATTGCGGGGGCGCGAGTTATAGTTAGCTGAACTAACTATAACGGGGGAATTTCTATGGTTTTGTACGAGTGAAATGTCCAACTAACTATAACTGTCCCTAAAACCTATGGTTTTTTCAGTGAATATATATATATATATGGATAGATAGATGTACATAAATATATATATATATTTTTCAAAGCAATGCTCAGTCGGTTTCCCGCGTCTGCACCAGCTGGTAGTGCGCGCCACCAATGGAGACCACATTGCTTCAACCAGTAATCAACTTTGCCGCCTTATGTTCTTCTGTTCCATCTCGGCACCGAGAAACCCTTTTTGGGTAGCTGCTGTGCCTTATAAGTTTAATAAATAAATAAATAAATAAATTGGTTTGAAAAATATGTATATATATGATGTACACCACCTATTTTGGATCATGTGATATGTCCGATTGGAACTATACAGCTGCTTTTGTCTATTATTTGTCTTGTATTTTGTCTTGTATTTTTGTCAACTTTACATACTTTACAAGTAACACATTTGATGAAACTTGTTTGTGATTTGGTGAGCCAGTCCTCTGGTTTATTCTCCTCAAAGTAGCTTCTGACTAATTTATCTTTGAGCAAAGGTGCTGGTTTGAAAGTTATGAGGGGTCTTGGTCCCAATATGTTCCCAATGTTTGGATCATGGCAGATCAAATTCCAATATTTTCTGAAAATTGTTTGTATTTGCTGACTTTCTTTGCTATAAGTTAGAATTAGGGCCTTATTACAACTTACAACTTTGGCGATCTTCCATTAGGACTGGCACCACTATGGTAGCAGGAAGATCACCAAGGCAGTTGAATCTAGGGCAGGCAGGTGTTGCAGAGGCAGCTTCACAGCAGCTGTATTTTAGGCTCATTGGAGCGCCTAACATGCAGACTGCCACTGTGAGAGAGCCTATTGCATGTCCCTGCACGGTGTGGAATGTATAAAGTTGTGCATGCCACACTGTGCAGCAACGAAGGTGCAATTGTAGGGGGGCACAACATGCACCCCCATGGCCAGATGTGGCCGTAGGCCCGGTTAGGGCCCCCTTACCTGCATTTCTGGCACCCTTTTCATGGCAGGTCCCCGCCATGAAATGGGTGGTACAAATGCAACTCAGGAAATGCTTGGTGGTGCCGGCATCGGTACCGTCAGCATATTCCTGCCCCTCTCCACACCACCACCACTACAGGATCCTGAATCCCGGCAGAGGCAGCTGTCTTGTGGCGGTCCCACCACCACCAACAGAATACAGCGGGCGGACCCACAGTGGTGATGGTGACCAGACTGCCACCACAAGTACGGCAGTCACAGGACCGCCATACTCGTAATAAGCCCCTTAATCTTAGCTCATTTTTATCCTTCTGTATGTTTGGTTCTGATTGTTTGCATACAGGACTTCTGTTTGACCAAGAGATACCCTTTTTGATGTCCTCCCTTTCATAGCCTTTTTTTTCATATCTTTTAGCAACTTCCTATTGATTAGAATCTTCATTATTAGAACAATTTCTCCACATACATAGAAGTTCACTATATGGTATGCTTTTAACCAAAGTTCTGGGATGAAAGCTGGAACAGTGCAAAACACTGTTAGTAGCAGTTGATTTCCTGAACACAGTGGTCTCTATTTTAAGTTGAATTTACATAATAGTGTCCAAAAAATCAACTCTTTCGCTATTATTAGTACAAGTGAATTTGATGCCTAAATCATTGTTATTCAGTTTATTAAATTATATACCTCAGCCACACAATGGTTCTTTCCAGATGTGCCTCATTTTGTGGCCCTCAATCTACTTCTTTCTCCTACCAACAAACGGTGAGATTCGTGTAGCTTGGGGATAGAGAAATCCCATGGCAGTGCTGCATTGTTGATGGTATACCCTGTGAATGAATAAAAAATTTACTTTTATAGTCCGACGACCGAATACAGTTTTTATTGATTGATTGATTGATTGAATAAAAAATGTTGTTCTTCAAGCACACCTCAATCATTTTCAAAAGCATTTTTGAATGTCCCAATTCACAGATGTGCCTCAAAAAGTATTCACAAGCCTTACGACCAGTATCATGTCTGATTGAAGTATATCATGAAATGACACCAATTGTGACTACATGATAGCCTTCTTGCCAGGTTGTATCATCCAGTATTCTTTAAAAAATATGTAGTATCTCTTAAACATGAACTTGAAGGAGCAGTTTTATCAAAGGTTCGTGCTGTGTTTGCATCACAAAAGTTAGTAATCTACATATATTGACATTTTTTCATATAAAGAATCACAGGTCAGAACTAAAGGCCTTTCTGGCGGATCATGCAAGGGTTTATATATCTTAGGAAGAAACTAAATTGTTGGTATGGTTGGATTATACTTCTTCAAATATTTGTAGTCATCATCATTACAGATCTTGTTCATACCATTCTTTCAAGTTTCCATTGCAATGAGCAATCATTTGGATTATCAGATTCGTATCCAATTTTGTATAATTTGTCTCATCACTTAATTGGCAGATAGCTTCTTTTACATAGGGCTCCTTGTTTAGGATGACGATGTTCCCTCCCTTGTCTGCCACTTTAATGACCACATTCTCATTTTTCATAAGATTCATTAATGTTATGCATTCTGTAATACTCCATTTTTCTTTTTTATTGAGTTGCCTGTGATTCCTCTAGTCAATATCTGAACATACTGATTCATAAAAGACCACATTTATTGGCTGGTGACACAATAGGGCAAATCTTATATTTTTCCTTTAAAGTACTAAATTGATGTTTACTCGGATCAATGGATAATTCTTGCAAGACTTTCGTCCCTGTCGAATCATCATCATCAAATCAATGCATGAAGTCAAACAAGTTTTTATGTCTGGTATTTTATAAATTGAAATATTCTGTTCTGATACTAAGATTGTAATAATTTTGTCTTTGGATCACATTGTTTTGAGGCATGCAGTTTAGCCAATTTCAACTTTTTAACAAATTTAGAGGTGTCAATGTGGGTTTCTATGAAAATCAAAATCAAAATACTGTTCAGGGCAAAAGGTAAACTCTTGTTCAATACACTTTGTTCTGCCATAGTTACAGTAAGAGTTTAAAGATTGACAATTATGTTTTCATTTCTCCTGTTGTTTCTTGTTCAAATTGCAGCACAGTTACTGTTTTCTTCCGGCTGACCATCCTAGTTTTTCTTTTTGTACATTCAAAACATTAAAAAAATGAACATTGCTCACCCAATAACATAAATAAATTAAAAAAAGGTAACACTTACAATTACATACCAAAATCATGGTTATTTAAATTAAAATCCAAACAACACAATCCTAAAAAAAGTCAATAAAAAAGTCACCAAAAAATGAGAAAATGAATATGAGAAAATAGATCATTCAATATGGCTCCAGTAATCCATGGAATCCATACAAAACCTGAAAAAAAAGAAATAAACACTCCAGGAACTGAAAAATGTATGGAAAAGTAAAAAAAATTACTTTGATTAAAATATAACCAAGTCTTTTTCCTTGACAAAAAATTAAAATGCATCCAGGTTAAAAATTAAGGGCTTAATTCCGAGTTTGGCTGATGTACCACCAAACCCAGGGTGGAGGAGCTGTGGCGGTGCGCACCAGCAGTCTGACAGCCATATTATGACTATGGCGCTCGGACTGCCATGGGACCGCCACAACCGCTGGGGATCCGTGATACCTCTGTGATGGCGTGGGGGTCTGGCAATATGCTGGCGAGGTTGCTGTGGCACTGCCAAGCATATTCTGAGCCCACCACAAAAACTGTGGCAGTGAGGAAACTAAGGGGACCCTACAGAGCCCCCTGTTGACTCAGGGCCATGAGGATGCATGCAGGGGGTCACATGGTGTGCCCCGCTGTATTCATGCACCCCTTGTTCCTGCACGGTATGGACTTCGGAGTCCATGCCGTGCAGTCACAGACTTTGGCGCTCCCTCAGCGCTGCAGTGCTAAAGCTCACTTATGAGCCTTTGTACTGCACCGACGTGGGTTTGCCAAAGGACCGCCAACAAGACCTTGAGGAAACTCATTATTCGGAGGGTGGGCAGGTGGCGCCCGAGTTTGCTGGTGTGGTAGAGGTGCAGTGGCTTGCCGCCCTGCTCCCACACCGGCAATCTTATAATCTGGGGTCTGAAGAAAAACCTGTTATCTAAAAACATATAAAACAAATTAAACCACTTACAACCCTCTTATAAAACAAAGCATAGTAAAAAAGCATTAAAAGAATGTTTAACATATTGAATACACATATAAATACAAATAAGCATTACATTTCACAATGAGGCATACCGCACTACTGTAAATTACTGGGGTGTTCAAATTAACTACTCAAAACATACCCACATTGGGGAATTGTTGTACTTTGTGGGTGGAATGATGGTCAAATTTACAATTCCCAATCAAAAATGTAACCACATTGGAGAAAGTGTTGTAGGCTTCAGATTTACTATTCACACTACACACATAAACACACTGAGGAACGTGTTGGATTATGAGGGTGGTTCAAACTTATTATCCAACTCCAATTTTACCACATTGAGGAAAGGGTTGGACATTTGGGGTGGGTAATTAGATCTTTTATTTCCAATCAAAACTTTACTACATTGGGGAAATTGCTGAAATTGTAGGACCATATTTATGAAAAACTGGTGTAGTGTGCTGTATCACCGAGAAAGGGGAGGAATGTGCCTTATTTAGGGCAGTACTGTGCATTCCTGTCCTTTCTCCTGCTCTGGAGCACAATGGGCTGCCTAACACCAAAGCAGTCACCCTTGCACCCTGGTAGAAAGCAGCCCACATAGAAAGAGGAAAAAATAGGAGAAATAAAGATATTTCCCCTCCTTATGCCTCTCCTGGGGAGGCGTATCTATCTGGTGCATTCCCAGGTTTACCTGTTCTTATAAATCTGGGAATGCGCCAAAATCAATGGATGTTGCGTGGGAACACCCACACAACACCCATAGAAAAGCCTCCCTGGTGCATTGTAATACACCTTATCAATTTGCATTAATCGAGATTTATGAAGCCAAGCAGGGCCACACGAGGTGGCCTTGTGTGGCTTCATAAATCTCACTTTTCATTTGAGTCACTCTTGTACTGCATTGCGTGGTACATGTGCGACACACAGGGGCTCATAAACATTACCCTAAGTGTTCATAATAACTACTCCACCAAAAGTACAGATGGCATCACATTACAAATTAATTCTTTGTATGAAGCCATTTGGGCAGAAATAAGGTAAACTGGAAGTAATACCAAAAAAACTAATATTTACTATAACACTATAATTTATAAGCATATTTATTTTAAGATAACAATGTATTTATATTTGAATAAAAACATATTTTTAAAAACTAACAATATTGCACATTTTCAAATCAGATTATTTATTTGTTTTTTCCCAATTGAAAAACAAAAACCACAAAAACACATGTATTTAACAACTGTATAAGTAATTTAAAATTTATAAAATAGTTATTTAAAAAAAAAAAAGTAAATACAAGTATTACAAATGAAAAAAACGTTTTTTAAATAACAATGTTTTACAAAATTCAGTTAGTAAAAACAATATGTGAAATGCAATAAAAAAGTTTTTTCAGAATAATAAATATAAAAATGTTAAGACAGTAACTTCTGGGACTACTTTCAAGACAGTCAACTAATGCATGTCCAAAGACATAAGTTATGAGATTTATAAGCTAAGGCTCAGATGAGTCTCTGGTTTGGGTGGAACGTGAACTTAGCCTGATTCCTATTTGGCCATAAGGATGTCTAGTAACCCGTTATTTCAGTAGACAGACCTGGTTTAGGTTTGATCTTCTCGAGAATGCACCAGCGAAGATCATGTTTCCCATGGTGCTTTTCCAGACAGTGTGTAACCATCGGGGCTGTGACTTTTTTTGTACGGACAGCTGATTTATGCTCACTACACCTAGTGCGGAACTCACGGCTGGTTTCTCCTATGTATGCCAACTCACATGGGCACAAGATGATATATATAATGTTTAGGCTTCTGCAATTACTAAGATCTCTCAATTTGATGGTTTTGCCCTTATATGTAAGGGTATCAGTAACCATCGCTGTATTACAGGCATGACACGAGCCACATCTGTGATTCCCCAAAATTGGGGGTAAACCCGTAAGAGTGGTCTGTTGGTAAATCTTGCGTGCTTCTTGTCTTGTATGTACCAGCATATCACAGAGATTTTTATTTCTCCTATACGCTACTAGGGGTGGTGGGAGTTCCTCGCCGTCATGTACGTTAAGGATTTTCCAACTCTTGGTAATAATGTTCTTGATTTTATAGTTTAACTGAGAATGATTGATGACGCATACTGTCTGGTCTTTTGGGACACGAGTATTGCCCTGTAATAGAGCCTCTCGGTTATAGTACTTAGCTCTCTTAAAGGCCATTTAGGTACCCCGTTCTTATTTGTCCTAGTGACACTGTATCCTATTTGGGCGAGGTCCTGATGAAGGTGGTTCACGGTGTGTGTTACTCCACCGAAACGCGCGTCGACCACGTGTGCCCAGACATTTTGGCTTTGGTCATCGAAATTGTCCATTGGAAACGTTTTACATCTATGTGTTCCTTATACCCAAATGTGCATATGTGTCTTGTATGACTGTGAGCGATTGTGAGGAATGAATGTGTTTTGATACTAGATTGATTTATTTATTGGGGGTTGATACAGTCGTATCAAACTGTATATAACAATTTGTAACAATGTTTGTACTAATTAGTAAATATAAAAAATATTGATTAATATGTATTGATCACAAACATATAAAAGTTTATAAGTATGAAAAATAAAATGAACTTATAAAAAAAAGAACATGTATATGTGCACTTGAATGTTATAATCATGTAATTTTGCATTTGTATCTTAACCAATACTATATTTAATCTTCAGTAAAGAAATATAGGTCATAGGGGAGTTTTCTTGCTCTAGTTGTTTGTGTTTCCCCTCTTTCTCCCTGACCTTATACGCCTTTGAGAGGGGGTCCCTTTATTTACAAGTAAATGAACTCTTTTAGTATCAGAATTTTTTTATCTAAAATATGAATTAATTGCAACTTTGCATTGTGGCGTACAAATGGATGTATAGGTATAAGTAAGAATACTTATTTGTATAATTTATGTATAAAATTTGTTATATGTTTCCAGTTGTGGGAAAGGTAGCAAGCAATAACTAATATAAACTCAGATATATAACAGACTTTGGGCCTGATTTCGATCTTGTTGCCAAAATATGAATCCCATGGGATAAATGGGATTTATATTTCAGCGGATGGGATATTTTATATGTATTATTCACCGTTGTGACGGAGTAACCCGTCCACCGAGATCTAATCCAGCCCTTTGGCAGTGATAAATGATATGATGTTGGATAAAGATACCATCTAATACCATATTTCTGTGATGGAAATCAGAAAGTTTTATGAGCAGGTGGGACACATCTGTCATCATCATCTTCCTTTCTATGCTTCTTATGGTAATTGCATTCACAAAAAGTCATTAGCACAATTAGAGTACAGTGTATAATGGCTTGCATTTCTTTTTCTATGCAGATAGAGGAAAGCCCGCAACGGACATGTGGAATGGAAGCTTTGTGACTGGATTTGCTCTGTTAGAACTCACTGGCAATCCACAAATGAAAATAGTTCTCTTTGTGGTGTTGTTGTTATATATTTGTTCATTATCATTGGAAACATTATGCTTCTCACAGTGTGCATCCATGACCATCGTCTTCACACTCCAATGTACTTCTTCATAGGCAACCTCTCCTCTGTGGACATTTTGTACTCTTCTGTATTTCTACCCAACATCCTGGTCCACCTCTTCATGGGTACGTGGAGCATCAGTTTCTCTGGATGTGGAGCTCAGATATATGCATTTTTGCTACTAGGGGGAACAGAAACAGCCTTTGGGGCCGATTCCGATCTCGGCCGGTAGGGCTCCGAATCGGATTCGGCTTTACCGGATCCGATTCGGAGCCCTGTTTCCCGACCGAACCGTACGCGGGTCCGGCCGAGCGAGTACGATGCGAAATCGCCGACCGACTCGTCCGGGCGTCCCGACCGCCTCGCTCCCGGCTCGAACCGCTCCGACCGACTCGCTCGGACTCGACTCGCACCGCGCAATGGAGACGTTTCCCGGCCGGGTAAGTACGATGCGCGCCGCGAGCAGTCCGACCGAGCCGCGCACTCCGGCTCGTAAGAGCAGTCGGAGCCGTACTTTGGGGGTCCGTGTCGGACCCCCTGTACACGTAGCCGCGTGAGTCGCACACAGGGGGACCCATGGGTCCCCCTACCTGTGCGTGTACGGCGCGAATCGCTTCGCCGCGTACCCGCTGTAGGGGGCGCCCTTGTCCGACTCGCACCCATTGAGTCAATGGGAGCCCGCGTACGCGTTGTGCGACCGGCTCCCATTGACATCAATGGGAGTCCGACCGACTCGAGTCCGATAACATACGGACGCATCGTACTCGTTCGGTCGGACTGCACGGGTCCGATTCGGTCGGAAATCTCTCCGGGTCCGGCTCGGTCGGAGAAATTTCCGGCCCGAATCGGAATCGACCCCTTTATGTCTGTCATGGCTTTTGATCGCTATGTGGCCATCTGCCTCCCATTGCATTACACAAGCATCACAAACTCATCCACTTGTATCAAAATGGTGGCTGCTTGCTGGTTAAATGCCCTGCTCTTAGCACTCCCAGTGACAGCTCTTGTAATGAGTTTGCCTCTATGTGGGTACAACATTATTAACCATTTCTTCTGTGACGTTGTAACCCTTGTTAAGATGTCATGTGCAGACACCTTTGTTGTAGAGACTGTGATTTACTTCACTGCAGCCATTTTTGTGTTCATTCCACTCATTGCCATTCTGCTCTCCTATGTCCACATCATTGTAGCCATCCTCAGAATCCGCTCCAGTGGAGGTAGAAAGAAAGCATTTTCCACCTGCGCCTCACACCTGGCTAATGTCCTGCTGAAGTTTGTGACCTGTATCTTTGTAAATCTGAAAATGATGCTAAAAACGAGTGGAAGTAATGTTGATAATGAGGATAAAATGCTCTCCATGTTTTATACGATTGGCCCCTCATTTTGGAACCCTATTATCTACAGTTTGAGAAACCAGGATATAAAGTTGGCGCTGCAGAGGTTCTGGAAGACATGATTACCCCATCACAGAATCATCGTCCTCATTCTGTTGCTAAAATGGAATGTACCACACCCTAAATAGACACCCAACGACTACCCAAAAAGTGACCACAAAAGAGCCCTAAAATCTGCATCAACACCCCACTCCCACCACAACTGCACCCACTGCTCTGCATCTGAAATGTAAGGATCACGACAAGGAAGGGGTGAAAACAGTCTAGTAGGTCTGCTGCCAGTGTCATCTGTAAGCTAAGCTCCAAAGCAGGAAGCAGAGTAGTGGGTGGTAGGATTGTAGAGCTAGGTGAAAAAAGGTCTTCATGAGAAGAAAGAAATGCAGCTCAATCAGCCTTTCCTCACTCCACAGAAACTCTGTCTACTAGAAAAGGATGAGGCTCTGGTTTCAAAGAGTTTGTTTAATGGAGGATTCAGATTAGGGAAGGAGGATTGTGCATCCCACTGCAATACATCAACTTGGACAAGACTAAGAACAAAGATTGCCAAAATAATATGGGTCTGATCGAGCATCCCAAAGGGTTCTGTTTATTAAAGCAAAAATCTATTTTAGAAGCCAATTTTAAGATCTGGCCTTGAGACAGCTTTCACTGTCTACTAGCCTCTTCTAGTATTTAAAGATAATAATGCATCATCAGCTTTTGCGCAGTTGGAGTGCCATTCACTTGTTGGAGCTGCCCAATAGAGGAGCCTGCATAGCAGCCATTTGTGGACTGAAGTGTCAGGTAGAGGAGTGATAGCATTTTGCTGCTTTGCATCTGCATCCACCATGGAACCAAGGAGCACCAACAGCCAAAGGTCACCAGTCACCGCTGCACAGCACTGAACTGCAATGCACACCAGGCCTTCAGGGAGCGGGGAGCTGTTAAGTGTAGTGAAGCCTCAGGCTGGGGGCATCGCCATGGCTTCTGCACATGGAGAGGGACTGCAGTAGCTGGATGGTATTAATTACTGGAGCAGTAGCTCCCAGGGTGAAGGACCGAGGTTTCCTGCACATGTACTGGCATCCAGACATGTACAACCTGTATGCGCAGGCCTCCCGCACTGCCCATCAGAAACACCTTGCACCACACACATGCAGGACCACTAGAGGAGAGCTAGAGGGGAGTAGCAGATTCAGTGCACCCTTCTGCAGTATGCCACACAGCCTGTACTGACATCACTCCTTTGCAAGGGATGTGCTACTATGACAAGAACTACCTTCAGAGTTTGCTAAAGTCATCTTAGTAAGATCGGTGTCTGGAATGCATTATTTACAATGTCCCATTGGATATCCATCAATAGAACACTACTCTGACTTCTTAATGTCATTCTCATGTAAAAAGGAATCATGTTTAAAGCTTCAGTACAGTGCGTTAGCAAATTCTCGTTCACTTTCAAGGTGATAACAATTTCATCCATGTTCTGCTCATTTTCAAGAAGAACTGCTGAAAAAGACAACATAGTTATGAGTTAAACAAAACTTAATCACATCCAGCAGCATTCTTGAATGTTCTCTGCAACCAACTGATCTTTAGTCCAAATAATACTTTCAATTGTCCCATAATCATTAATGAGGGATAGATGTGGACAATTAGTTCAATGCTGTGATTTAGGGCATCACTAACAAAAAATCATGCCCCCTAGGGAGATGATAATTAAAAAGAAAAAAAGCTAGTAGTTTCACACAAGATGGCATACATGTGGTAATAAATAAATATTTATCAATAAAAGCAGACATGTTTTTTGTTACATTACCAATTCCATTCTCTCATACATTCCTGTGTCATTTATATGCCTCTCAGCTCTTGCCATATAATTCCTCAATGTATTTGGCTTTTTCATCTCAATCAAAGATTTTTGGTATAATCTATTTGAAGCACACCATCCATCTTTACTTAAAGCATCTAGCTAAAAACAATCCTGCCATTTGTTTTCTAAATTTGTGCTAGTTATGTTTGTATTTCATTGTACCTATCTCAAGTAAGGAGCTGAGTTACAATCATTGTATTTGTTGCAAGATACCCAGTTGGGGTGTTTGTATTGGATGTTTGCCCCTGCCTGATACTCTGTTGTATGAACTGTGAGATGCCCTTGTATCACTCTGTTGATATTATGCCATTGTTGTTCGGTTCGATGCCATTTGCAGTGGGAGATATAGGCTGAAGCACTAAGATGCCTACTCTTGATGTGGCATTTAAATACTGACTGGAAATTAAAAAGATAAAATGTTGGTGTATCCTGTTGGTTCTTAAAACTAGATACTATCTGAACATCTGCATTTTCAACGTATTGACACTTACATATGCTTTGTGCTACAGATTTGCTAATCTCTGTCTGTTTGGTCATATTTACATTGTGCAGGTTCAGAAGGGGACCATGAGCCACATATTCTACATCAGATGAACTGTAGTGGCAGGGTTTACATCTTTGTTAGAATATAGCATCCATCAAGTCAAACTGGCCCCATTCCTCTTCAAACCACCCGATGTGTAGTTCCACCAAGGTTCTGCCATCAGCAATGCTACATAACCTCACATGCCTTCCACTGTCATCCATATGCCTAAAGGACAGGATATCACATGTATATGGATGATACCAGTTCAACCTCCATCTTGATCAAGAACCTGGAAACCCCCATAACTTTTCTCTCTACCTTCAAGGCTTACACCGTAAGCTGAAAATTGGCTAAGCCATAATGGTGATCACATTAAAATCCTGCCCGTTTTTCTTGTGCACCTATATACCGTTCCGGATATCTAAGCAGGAAAAATCTGGGCCGCCACAATAATTCGCACAATTTGGGAATCCACTTCAATAACAATAAAATAATGAACTGTAATTCCCCATACCCTCAATTTAATATGGTCTCCGAAACTCAATTCCAACATCCATTTTTTAATAGGAGAGAGGAAACCTTTGGCTATTTGCACTAGAAAACCCATTAGAGAGACTATTGCTCCTTCTATACAGTATCTGATCAATGCTTCTTGTTCCAAAGGATATGGTCCCCCAGAATTGAAGTTAGCAGCTGTTGGGCCATTTTGAAAAAAAGCTGTCTTTGAATCCTTCTCATTAAGCCAAATGTGCTCAATATCTTTCCTTCCATACATCTGTAAATATGTGGAAAGCATTGCTATGAGCCAGAAGCACAGTTTTCTTGGAACTCTTCAGATTATTCACCCCTTTCAGACTGAGAGTTATCCAGACTGTACAATGGAGATGCTGGTGGTCTTAGTGAATTATGAGATAAAATCAATAGAGGATTAAAATTGTGTTGAGTATTAAACCTTTTAGATCTATCAATGGGTTTCATCAGCAGCTTCCACAGGATCCTACTCTGATGCCTTGTTGGGGCCCCCATAAGTGGTTACGCACGAATGTGTGTAAAATCTATTTTTTTTCTGAAAGGTGTCAGAATCTCCTACTTGAGACCTTTACTTCTGAACAAAGACTGCTGACTTATGGTGTTCCTACCGGGTCTTTGCACTATTACCTTTCTGTTCAACTTATATCTGTGCCCTTTGGGGTCTTTGCTGCTTCCAATAGTCTTGCCCTCTTACATATATGTTGACAAGGCAGAGCTCCTGTTGGACACAGGGGGATGGGACAGACTGGGGATAGCAAACCTTCGCCATGCCCAGATCTGGTCAGGAATTGGATGAACCCAAATTGCCTAAAGGCCTCATTATGACTACCCCGCAAATTCTATTGTGGTCTGCAAAGGGAGTTACCACCTCCATTGGGTTTTGCAAGATATAAGTTATGGGTTCTGATGTTTTGCAGTTAGTTCGACTCATATCAAACTTTATCTACTCCTTAAAAAGGCAAGATGGAGAAGAATATAATGCTTCAACACTCCAAGGAATATTAGTAGCATAGACAGACATTTAATTGCCATAAAATAGCATATACCATCTACAGAGACAAACAAAATTATTTCATAAATACAACAATAACCACAATTGCAAAAATAAAGTATAGTAACTGCCTGGGTAAAGGTAATGAATGAAACAAAGCAGAAGCCCAAGCAGACATGGAAATCAACCAGCAATTCAGTTCTGACAACCCTACTTCACTTTTGCACATGATTTTTTGACATCTACCTTATTTGCGTAAAGAGCACAAATTAGCATTAGCCTGTGACGGCCAGACGCGGGTAGGTCCCGTGCCAGAAGACACTCGATTTGAGCTCTGTCTCCCTCCCTAGCATGTCACAGTTGGGGCTAATCAACCCCCCTATTTAGGTGCTTTTTTCCAGAAGGTATAAATTCTAACCTCTTGCTTTCACCAATTAATAGGACTACAGATTGAGTCCAGAGTATAGGGGAGGAGACTTTCTTCCCTTTTTCACATAGTCAATGCTGTCCCTTAGGAGTAGATGGGGATACCTAGGTCCTGAAGAAATGCCTAGATCCGCTTGGACTGTATAGGGCATGAAACATGTCGACCCTCTGCACACCTTACACATTCCTTTGAACTGAAGCGGGTATAGTACCCCCTCTCCAGTTCACGACTTACCAGTCTGTGTTTTTACTCATGGCACAGGAACCCAGTGAATAAACTACCCTTGGAGATTCCTGTACCTATTTTTAAACCACACTTACACTATCCCACTTCTACTCACTAAACATAAGCCCCCTCCAGAAATCCTTTCGCTTCACGTCGGCAACCAGAGAAGACCTCTGGCAAAGAGGCCCCTCGCGGGGCCCGTTGGGCATTGCAGCGCTGGCCCAACAAGGAGCTGCCCTATGATGAAGCATGACACCCTTTGGGGTGTGTGAGGGCCCTTGCTCTCTATTGCAGCTATCCTGCTGCAATCACGCATTCTCCTTTTAAGCACCTGGCTGTAACCACCATACCATTTTCATTCCTTCCCCCCTCCCTCTTTCTTCCCCCTACTCCCACATAGGAACAGCATACTCTTTTTGTTTCCCCATAACTGCATGGGGACTGTATGCTGGACCTCCCAAGCCCCCGTCCCTCCTTCTGAGATTAAGATCCTCTTCTCGCACATAATTTTACTATGCAAGGCACTGTGCGTAAAAAACTTGGGCATCCTCATCGATAACACCCTATCGATGTAGGACCATGTGCGGACCCTGTGTGGTAGAAGCTTCGCCACACTGAAGATCCGTTGGATCCCACTGGAAAGCAGGAGGACTATCACACAAGCCCTGCTTGACAGCAGGTTAGATTACGGAAATGCACTCTTTGTTGGCATGCCAGACTACCTTTTTAAACGTCTGCAGGTGATACAAAACGCAGCGGCTAAACTGGTGTGCAAGGAGGGCAGATACAGCTCCGCGACAAAATGCCTGAAGCAACTCCACTGGCTGCCCATGCGCCAAAGAGCACGATTTAAACTCTTAGGACATGCACATAGGGCACTTTATCGCACAGGCCCCAAGATTCTCCAGAATAGAATCAAATTCTACGTCCCGCTCAGGTGCTTAAGGTCACGTTCTTTAGCACTAGCGGAGACAAAAAGAATCAGCAAGAGCAGGACAGGTGGACGCACCTTCTCGCACCTGGCAGCACTTTATTGGAACGAGCTTCCGCTGGAACTTCGGCTAACTGCAGAATACATGGCGTTTAGGAAAAAACGTAAAACTTATTTGTTTCCTTAATACTGCCACTACCACCCTCAATTAGACTAAACTGACTCATCACTCTCCGGATACACTAGCGCCGTGATATCCCAGTGGGATGAATGTCGCGCTTTATAAATAAATAAATAAAATAAATAATCACTTCCCTGCATTTCTCTGTGTTGAAATCTTGCCAGACGTTAAGAGGGGTGTATTGATGAAGCAATCCTCTCCCTCTGGCTCTGGGTGAGGGGCTTCAGTACTCATGTAGTCACTGATATGTGCCATCACCTCAGGTACAGAGGCATGCACATACTTTCCTACAGGATGTTTATTCAGTAGATCCTCACTATGTTTCTCTGGAATTATATATTTGTGGAATCTGCAGACATGTGCAGGGCAGCCTACACGTCTCTTTTAGATAGGTGAGCAACGGTTTATCTTTCCCTTTAGAGCTCCCCGGCTCCTCCCGATAGTGCCATGGCATTACCAAGAACTGCTGGCGCTGCTCCGGGAAATGACTATTGAACAGATGCAAGCACCTGACATCTGGTCATTGATCTCGAAGCTCAATCAACCCATGACCTGGTGACTGGAGCCGAAGAGAATGTGCTTTGCTGCAAAATATTGAAAGTCACTTCTGCCCAGTCTTGCAGGGCTAAGACTGGACCCTGCATTCTATCCTCTCTCCCTAGTTATACCCAATCAAAGGAGCAACCAATGTGAAGTTAGAACACGGTTTTACTCGATAACTGCACACTCGACCAGTGTGTTGTCTTCCTCTGATAACAGAGACACAGGCACAAGCGGTGGAAGAGGCTGGAGATATAGGGAATCATGAACTCGACTGAAATAATTAAAATGCCTTTTTTCTTTTAAATGATGCTGACCACAATGGAAGGGTTCTGTAATAAGGGTGATGGAACAAAATGAATAACAAACACTACATCACAGCAGAAAGAGTCCGTAGAAGGTTTCTGGCACGCGAAAAAGCATTGCCATGTTACGTTTTTGTTACTTTTAAACCTGTACCCTAAAAATCCCACAGGCTGCATAAACGAGTGTTGAGCTGAACAATTGTGCCTCATCAACGGTTGTTCACATCCAAAATAATGTGATAATGTTAAATGGAATACTGGCTGAAAAATAACATTCTTATTTTGAAAAGTCAAATGTTTGAATCGAAAAGATTGAATCAATAAATTCAAAGTAAAGTGTCTATAAAATTTGCAAATAATTTGGAAAACAAATTTTACAAAATGGACCCATTCATGTCATTGTTTTATTGATTTTATGGTGTTCCTTTATATACCCTAACCATGGCTCCAGTCCCAGCCCTCAAACTAACGTGATTGGTTAACCTCTGATATCAGGTTCCCTACTCCAAAAGACACGACCCTAGTGGCACTTTCTTTGCTTACCTCATGCTGTTGAGAACCTTCCTCCCTAACCCCAAGCCTTATTACCTTCACTTACAGCATAGTTATCCCTGTTCCAAACCCTATTTATAGTCAAGAATTGGGAGCTTTATCGGCGTTGATAGGAATATAAGTATAAGGGGTTAATTTAAACTTGCAGGATTCCAGCAAAAGCTTCTTTTAGCAGATCCCAAACTGACTATGTCCCCAAAGCTATAAATATAAGTCACCAATCGACAGTTGCCTGTTGTCGAGCCCTCTATCCAGAACCTTTATTCAGCGCCTTGAGACCCTCAAGGGTGAGTAGCGCTTACAATTCCCTGATTGATTGATTGAACCTTGGTCCTCAGCCTGTGCCCTTTGGACTCCTCGCTAAGATCTGTTCATTGTATTGTCTTGCCCAGCCGCTCCATCATAGACATTCATGTCGCAACACGTGGCCACCAGCAGACCTATAGTCACATTAGTCTCAGTGCCCCTAGGTCTTTTTTGACTACCTTGGGACCCGCGCTGCACTTGTCAAACAGCGACCCTATCAGCTTGGCTGTGTCGCCAGGCTGCCTGGTGATGCAAGCCCCTCCAGGAGTGGCCAAGCCAAACACACCCCATGGCAACCAGGGTCACATATTATACCTAGGGACAGCAAGGGGACTTCTTCTGTTGAGGAAAAACGTGGATAGTTGATGTGCAGTGAAAAAAGGGCTTCTGAACTCAGTAGCAGGCTAATAGGCGAATCAACAGGCGAGCAACTAAGCAATTAATCAGGTAGACGGGCAGGCAGGAGTGTGGCAATGGGCACAGCAGCGTATCTTAGTCATCTTTTGCAAGGGCACAAGCACCCCCAGGGACTAGATGGCAGACACTGGATAGGTTCATACATTCCAGTAAGCTTCTGTTAATCAGCTTGATTGATATGCACAGAAGCATCAGGGACTGCAAGAAACCATGGATGCCAACAGGTGCCACCACCATAGCACTGCTCTGCCACCACAACAGCTGCCCCCTTTACTCCTGCCGATGACCTCCTCTCTTTGGAGCAGTTATGTGGCTGGCGAGCAGCTGGCATGTCACAAGGCAGAAACAGTTGCCACAGCTGTTTGCCACAACCCTTTTCCTATGCCTGTATGTTGTCGGGATTCTGTCTCAGCCGGTCCAAGTTGTGCCCCAGGGCAACTCACACATGGCTGTATGACTGCAGCCTCCAGTTAGCTCTACCCTTTGAGACACACAGCATCACTTCCAACATTGCTCCGTTACTTCCTGGTCACTATGCCCAGTCCAAACCATAACCTCCCACTTCTGCACTGATACTCCTCAAACCCTCTGCGATCTATGACACGGTTGACCACATGGTTAGAGCAATGGGCAGGAATATGTGGTCCAGCTACTTTCTGCATTTATTCTTTTCCTCCCTAACTTTCACCTAAAAATAAGAATTGTATCACTTGAGACTACGTAACTCCCAAACAATCCGACCACTCTTGTTTTATGTTTAATATTAACACAGTCATCAATCTTTATTTTGGCAAACAGCCATAAAAGAGCAGACGAATACAATAAGAGAATGAAGTACATTAAAAACGCTAGGTTAAAAAATGTTTAAACATTGTTAAAAGTACTTGGGATAATCAACTGAGATAAAATAGGATAAAAAGCAAATACGAGTGAACACGGCACACTGTGGGTGGACAGACTTTGATGTAACACTAGGGTAACACCCCTAACCGTAGAGTCAATTTAATCCCAATGTCGAACAATGCAATATTTGCCTCCACAATTTTGTTATTGCAGTTAACATAAGATTAAAGAGAGGAATACAAAATGAAGAACAACATCAACACGGTACAAGATGATTTACGTGTTGGATTACTGCCTCCAAGCCTCTCTCTGTCTCACTTGGATAGGTTGACCCTAGGCTGTATTTGTACCTAATACGCCACATGTAATATAGGAATCTGAAAAAACTTCAAAAACTGTAGGTAGAGATGTATCAGAATGTAAAATCCTATAGGCGTCCAGGTACAGCCTGACACCTTATATGCAGGGCAGAAAAAAAGAGTATTAGTCACTGATTCCAACTCGGCTCTGCAGGGCAGGCAAGCCTGCTCTATGGTTCCGATGGCGCCAGCCCAATTGGCGGTGAAGGAGTCCAACGGCAAGGTTCAACTCTAAACTGGATGTACAGATTCCTTGCCAGGGAAGGTTGTATCGCATCTAAAAACTGTTCTGCTATGGAATCATCCTTCAGCAGAAATAAGAGGTGGTTAAAGAACCTAACGTGTTCGCGATTCGAATAATAGTCTGAACTGAGCACAGTACCTCTTTAATGCTGCTTTAGAAGTCAGGGCAGATACCCCTATTGGATCCATCCACAACCTTTCATTAGCCATTTTCATTAGCGTATCTCTGACATACTCGATCCAGGGGAAGTTCTTAGACCATGTTCTGCTGAGATTGTCTTCTAGCCCTTGCCGATGAGATTGCAATTCCGGGTTGGCCCAGATCCTTCTCCAGTAGAAAATTGGTCTGATTCCAGCCTCATCGGAGACTGGCCTAAGCCCCCACATCCAACCTAAGCAGGTGCAAAGGCGTGCTAACTGGGAGGACCAATAATTGTCTCAGAAAACGCTTCTCTGCTATCGCAAGGGCATTCTCATTAATGTGCCCCCATAATTCTGCACCATAGAGAGCAGCCCGCCCGGCTTGGTGCTTGTAAACATGGATCACCGGGGATATAGACCTTGAGTAGGAACCCTGCTGGACTTTCATCAGCCCCCAAATATAGGGCTCCAGTTTTAATTTACATTTGAAGATATATGCGTCCCACTCCAACTGCTTGGGCAAGGTGATCCCAAGATATTCTATTATCTGAACCTGTTCAAGAGGTACCCCCTTCAGAATAAGGTTTGGTCTGGAGGTTGTGCAAGGATTCAGTACCATGGATTTAATCTTTGCTACATTGATGTCCAAGCCCCTCTGCCTGCAGAAGTCACTGAATCTATTGAAGATGTGCTGTAAACCCATCAGAGATTTAGATAGCAGAAGCGTGTTGTCAGCAAACATTAGGGCAGGTACCTTCATATTAGCTAATCTAGGGGCATCACTCTCGCCAGCATTTAGATGATGGGCTATTCATATATAAGGTGAAGAGGGTAGGGGCAAGAACACAGCCCTGTCTCACACCTTTCTAGACAGGGAACGGCTCAACCTACCACATGTGACCTGGGCAAAGTTGTACTTGTGTAGCCTGATAATCGTAGCAAGGAGGTATTCAGGAATCCCCTCATTTTCTAACATTCGCCACAACATTTTACTTGGCATCAGGTTGAAGATCAACAAACACCAAGTATAACTGTCCTCCATCAAGGGCCACCATCTTCCAGAATAGTAACTGTTGACTGAACACCTGGACAATGGTCGAAGTACTGTTGCAGAAGCCTGCTTGTAGCGGAGTATGAATGTCCTTAGCCTCCATTCACTCTTGTAGCCTATCTAGAATGATTCTAGAAAATAACTTTTGTGCACTATCAATGAGGGGAGCCCTTCTTGAAAATAGGTATGAGCCCTGCTCCCGCCCAAGTTGAGGGAAGTGGAGACCCCTACAAGATAGCTTTAAAGAAGACTGTAAGTAGGGGCCCCAAACATCAATCCCAGTAAGATATAAATGTCCTGGAATCCTATCAATCCCAAGCGATTTATTAGGGACAATCTTTTTGATTGCAAGACACACTTCTTGATGGGAGAATGGGTCTCAATTATTATGGGGCTCTTTCACCATTGGCCGATGAGTAAAGGGCGGAGAAATGCTCTATCCAGTCAGCAGCGGTGATGTTATTTTCTAAGGGACAGTATCCCTCCTTAATCCCAGTGGCTACCAAATTCCAAAACGTTCCTTGGTCACTTATTTTAGATGCAGCTAATAGACCTTCCCACATCCCTTGGTTCCAATCCTTTTTGGCTTCTGCAATGGCTTTTTTGTATGCCACTGTCCTATCTGATACGAGACGTTTTTGTCCTGTTGCTTAACTTAATAGATCACAGTTTGCCTTTCTAAAGGAACGATTGAACCAGGAAGGGGTGCTCTCCTGCCCTTCACTGACTTAACATCCATGTTAGATTTGGGGGTCTCTAGTTGGCAGAGGTAGGTACCTTTGACCAAATAGGGACCCTTGCGTCTAGTCAGGGTAAGGGGGTACACTCCTGAAATAACCCCTGCTCACCCCCTTGGTAGCTTGGCACGAGCAGACAGGCTTAGTTCAGAGGCAGTGTGTAAAGCATTATGTGAACACATACAGTAATCCAGTGACAACACAACCAATGGAGACCACACAGGTTGTATTATAAAATAAGTATCTTTTATATAGATTTACCACAAGACCATAAACGACAAAAATAATCCACAATACTGTACTTTAAAGATGGTAGAATTAGCATAAAATGGAAATGCGACACTTTGCGTTCAATGTACCTGAGATGCGTAACGCGATACAACAAAAGTGGTGCAGGGAAGGTGATGAGTCGGTTCCTTACACGCAAGAACGGTGATGCGTCGGTTCCCTACTGATGCGCAGGGGACAGTGATGCGTCGGTTCTTCTCGGCGTGGGGAGGTGATGCGTCGGTTTCTTACTGCGCTTATGTGGCGATGCGACAAACAGCGCCGTGATGCGATGAAGATCTGGTGCAAAGAAACAAAATGGCGCCTTCTTGATGTTGCAACAACGAAGGGGTGATGCGTGCACGCCCGAGCGGCGATTTTGATGAATCTTTGGAGCCGCGACAGGCCCTGCGACACGCTTCCCTGGCGATGCGACGGCGTATGATGCGAGGTCGACGATCTTCTCCTGGGATGCGGGGCACCTCGTGTTGCGATGCGTCGGCGTCTGATGCGAGGTCGATGCTCTGCCCCGGGGATGCGACGGCGTCTGATGCGACGGCGACACTTTTCTCTGGTGCTGCGAGGCGCTTCGAAGGATGCGAGGGTGTCAGCGGCGCGCTTCTTCGGGGATGCGCCGGCGTCTGATGCGACGTCAACACTCTTCTCCGGCGATGCGAGAAGCAGCGGCTGCGGCTGCGACACGCTTCTTCGTCTTGAGTCGCGCTTCCAGCTCCCAGCGACACGCAAGTGTGTCAGAAGGTCCAAATTCCCAGCAAGGGAATACAGGGGAGCGGGTGGGTGAAGTCTGTTGTTCCTGAGACTTCAGCAGGAGGTAAGCTCTGAAATCAAGCCCTTGGAGATCCTTCACAAGCTGATAAAAGTACACACAAAGTTCCCTTCTCCTTTCTTTGGCAGTCAGGCAACCACTGCAGGCAGATCCCTCTAGCTTAGGGATAGTCTTCTCCTCAGTTTCTTCTTGGTTCCGCTCCTCAGCAAAGGTTTCTTCTTGTCTCTCAAAAGTGATCTAATTTCCTAGGGGTCTGGGTCCCCTTTTTATACACCTTTTCTCTTTGTTCTCTGAAGGCAGAGAGGCCTTTGCCTAGTCCAAAACCAGTTCTGGTCAGTCCTGGAGCACTTTGTTTACAGGACTCCTTCTTTCCTTTCAGAATGTGGGGCAGAGTACTCAGCCGCCCAGCAGGAGGGGGAGCCAGCATTGTGGAAGGCAGGCACAGCCCTATTCAGACCCAGGAGCAACTCCTCCCTCCACTCTGGATGCAGATCTCTCTATTCAGCCCTGTGCTGACTCACCCTGTCTCCTGGAGCCACCCCCAGCCCCTGTCACTCAAACTCCAGACAAGGAATACACAACCCAGCAGAGGCAGGCTTGGAAGGTTAGGCAAGAAAATACCTACTTTCTAAAAGTGGTATTTTCAAACGCAGAATGTTAAAATCAACTTCACTAAAAGATGTATTTTATCATTCTGAGTTCAGGCATACTAAATTCGTTTCTCTACCATGTTCCCTGGGTCAGTTAGGAATATAAGGTGTAATAATCAAAACTGCCCATTCTGGCCTATGGGGAACAGGTAGCCTTGCAATAGTGAAAAACGAAAATGGCTGTAATTCACTATTAGGACATGCCACACACACCAGGGCATGTCCTACCTTATACTTACAATGCACCCTGCCCTAGGGCCTACTTTAGGGGTGACCAACATGCAGTAAAGGGAAGGTTTAGGGACTGGTAAGTGGGTGCACTCACCAAGTCGACATGGCAGCCCTAGGCTGCACACAGGCTCTGCAGTGGCAGGCCTGAGACACACTTTACAAGCTTGCTTCTGTGGGTGGCACAACCAGTGCTGCAAGCCCACCAGCAGCATTGGATTTACCAGCCCTGGGCACACTCAGTGCACTGTACTAGGGTCTGACAAGTAAACCAATCATCCAATCATGGAGTCACTAATACATAACACAATTTATCATAGGGAGCACTTGCACTGTGGCACTGAATAGCAGTGGCACAGTGCCCAAAGCATCTAAACCAGCAAAAACAGATCAATAACATTGGAGGCATCCTCAAAAAATGGAAGGGAGACCCACGCCAAGGATGCTAGGTCTAACACGTGTCCCCTCCAGCTGAGATGTGGGGAGAACTATCCTACCTCTAGGGAGTTCTCTTTACTAAGGCGGAAAAATCTGGACAGACCATCAGCATTGGCGTGTTCTGTACCAGGGCGGTGTTCCACCGTGAAGTCCATCCCCTGTAGGGAAATGGACCACCTCAACAACTTTGGATTCTCACCCCTCATCTGCATCAACCATCTGAGTGGCCTGTGGTCTGTCTGAACCCGGAAGTGAGTCCCAAACAGGTATGGTCTCAGCTTCTTCAGCGCCCAGACCACAGCAAATGCCTCACGCTCAATAGCACTCCACCTCTGCTCCCGTGGAAGTAACCTCCTGCTAAGGAAGGCTACAGGTTGGTCTAGGCCCTCCTCATTCATCTGTGACAAAACAGCCCCCACACCATGCTCTGAAGCGTCTGTCTGAACGATAAACTCTTTGGAGAAGTTGGGGGCCAGGAGCACGGGCGCCGTGCACATGGCTGTCTTCAAGGTGTCAAAAGCTTGTTGACAGGTGTCAGTCCAAATCACTCTCTTGGGCTGCTTCCTGGAAGTCAGCTCCGTCAAGGGTGCAACAATGCTGCCATACCCTTTGACAAATCTCCTGTAATACCCGGTGAGTCCTAGGAAGGCTCTCACCGCTGTCTGGGTCTTGGGGGGCTCCCAAGCCAGAAT
The DNA here is from genome assembly GCA_963921515.1 of Calotriton arnoldi. Lineage (NCBI taxonomy): Eukaryota > Metazoa > Chordata > Amphibia > Caudata > Salamandridae > Calotriton > Calotriton arnoldi. The sequence continues at coordinate 223,322 of CAWUFW010002616.1, forward strand.
GGTATCTATCTTGGGCTGTAGGGGCGCCACCTGGCCGCTCCCAACCTGGTGTCCCAAGTACACCACGGAACCCTGCCCGATCTGGCACTTACTCGCCTTGATCGTGAGTCCTGCCCTCCGCAGAAACATCAACACTTCCCAGAGGTGGCGCAGATGTTCTTCCCAACTGGTGCTGAACACTGCGATGTCATCCAGGTAGGCGGCACTGAATTCCTCCAGTCCAACCAACACCTGGTTGACCAACCTCTGAAAGGTGGCAGGGGCATTCTTCATCCCAAAGGGCATCACCCGGAATTGGTAGTGCCCATCTGGTGTGGAGAATGCTGACCTCTCCTTTGCCCCATCCGTCAAGGCGATCTACCAGTACCCAGACGTTAAGTCAAACGTACTGAGGTACCGGGCAGCCCCTAACCGATCTATGAGCTCATCAGCTCTGGGGATGGGGTGTGCGTCAGTCCTGGTGACGGAATTGAGTCCTCTGTAGTCCACACAGAACCGGAGTTCGGGTGTGGCACCAGGCGCGGCAGCCTTTGGGACCAAGACCACTGGGCTGGCCCAAGGGCTGTGAGAGGACTCAATTACCCCCAAAGCAAACATCTTGGAGACCTCCTCCTTGATGCAAGCTCTCACCCTGTCAGTCACCCTGTAAGCCTTGTGCTTGACAGGAAGACTGTCCCCAGTGTCCACATCATGGACGCACCAGTCAGTGACACTAGGAACCAGGGAGAACAGGTCAGGAAACTGCCCCAACAGTTGGCGACAGTCACCTTGCTGCTCAGGTGTCAGGGAGGTAGAGAGGTTCACACCCTCCATTGATCCATCTTGCTCTTGGGCTGACAGGAGGTCAGGAAGAGGCTCGGTCTCCTCCTCCATCCCAGCATCTGTAGCTAAGAGCATGCCCACTTGGGACCTCTGCAAGTGGGGCTTCAGGCGGTTGACGTGCAGGACCCGCAAGGGATTCCTGGGAGACCGCATGTCCACCAAGTAGGTAACAGGACTTTTGCGCTCCACCACCTCAAAGTGTCCGGTCCACTTATCCTGGAGCGCACAGGGCTCCACCGGTGCCATGACCCACACTTTCTGACCAGGTTGAAGCTCAACCAGAGTGGCATTCTGGTCGTACCACCGCTTCATTTCCTCCTGGCTGGCTTCCAGATTTGCCTCAGCAAGTTGCCTGAAACGCCTAGTTTGGTTCCTGAAGGCCAGCATGTAGCTATATACATCCTGGGGAGGTTTCCTGGGAGATTGCTCCCAGCCTTCCTTGACCAAACTCAGAGGTCCTCTCACTGGGTGACCATACAGAAGCTCAAAGGGGCTGAACCCTAGAGACTTCTGTGGCACCTCACGGTATGCAAAAAGAAGGCATGGCAAGAGGACGTCCCACTTACACCTCATGGGTTCTTCCAGACCCATAATCATGCCCTTCTGGGTCCAGTTGAATCTCTCAACCAACCCATTTCCTTGGGGGTGGTAAGGAGTGGTGAACTTGTACGTTACACCGCACTCCTGCCACAGGGACTTCATATACTTGGATATAAAGTTAGTACCTCTGTCAGACACCACCTTTTGAGGGAACCCCACACGGGAGAAAATTCCCATCAGTGCCCGTCCCACCACGGGGTCCGTCACTGTCCTCAGAGGGATGGCTTCAGGGTACCGGGTGGCGTGGTCCACCAAGACCAGGATGAACCTGTTGCCCATGGCTGTCTTGGGGTCCAGTGGCCCCACAATGTCAATACTAGGCCTGGGCGGAAAACTATGCTACACTCGCGTAGTTTGCGCAACTGCGCACTACGCGAATTGCACGTAGCACAGTGCAAAAACGCGTAGCGGGCATTTTTTGCTTGCTCGCGGTCCTCAACGTCAAGTTGGCGACCGTGAGCGAGCAAAATGACATCCCGGCGAGACTTTTTCCTCGTTCGCGATCAGCAACATCAAGTTGCCGATCGCGAGCGTGGAAATTAAACCCCCCGGCGAGAATCTCAACGCGGGGAGGTCAGGTTTCTCATTGCGAGTGGTCACGTATGCTCGCGACCGCTCGCGATGAGAAACTACCAGTCCACGTTGAGAAAACTGCTGCTCGAGTACAAATCTACTCTAGCGGCAGAAAACGACCGCTTGCACTGTGCAAGATGCCGTTTGCAATGATTGCACAGTGCGGACAAGCATCCGGCACTGTGCAATCATTGCGAACAGCATTTCCTACCGCACTACGCAGTTCGCGTAGTGCTATGCGTAGCTCGCGTAGTGCGAAGTGCACTTTGCGTAGCTATGCGTAGCGCTACTACGCGAACTACGCCCAGGGTTAGTCAATACCCACCCGTTCAAAGGGGGTGCTGACTACAGGGAATGGCTGGAGAGGAACCTTCTGCTTCCTCCCACTCTTTCCACTTGCCTGGCAAGTCTGACAGGTCCTGAAGTGAGTGGCGGCACTCCTGCGCATCTGGGGCCAAAAGAAATGGGTGACAAGCCTTTCAAAGGTCTTGTCCTGCCCCAGATGTCCTGCTAAAGGCACATCATGAGCCAAACCCAGTAGAAAGGCTCTGAAGTGCTGGGGTACCACCAGCACACGGGCTGAACCCTGACTGGGAGTCAAGTAGATACCTTTGGGACTCCACAAAATCGGAAAGTTGTTTGAAAACTTGTTTTTCTATGATTTTAGACAGGATGAGGAGCAGAGAAATGGGTATATAATTGGACCAATTGGAAGGATCCAAATTGGGATTCTTCACAAGGGGAAGGACCATGGCATATGTCCAAGGCTGAGAAATAAACCTGTCCTGCAAAGAACAGTTGAGGAGTCTTACCAGGGGAAGCATGATGTCAGGAACCAGGAGGCAGAGCTTGGCTGGGGAAAGAGGATCTTCAGCCCAATCTTATAGCTTGTGCTAGGGACACAGATAAAGGCATATCCCAAGCATTCCAAATGAACAGTTTCTGGTGGGCAAGCTTGGATGTGTCATTGTAGCTAAGCGTCCAGACCCTCTCCAGTCCCTTACAGCCAGTTTTCACTGCCTGTATTTTCTCAGTGGACCATGGGGTATGGGGGAGGTGTAGCCTGGTGGGTCAACTGGTTTTAAAGGCAGAATACAGTGTAGAGAGCTGCATAGCCAGTCATCAATCCAAGGCTGATCCACCTTGACCCCTTCCAATGGGTTGGGAATCAAGTTCTTCAGATGGTTGTTGAAAGCCACCGTGTCCAGCCATTAGATTTTCAATGCAAGTGCTATGCAATTTATTGCAATTGCTTAGGTTTGCACAACAATGTTACTAATGAACACAATGCATAACGCCTTCATAAGGTGATACATGTTTTTATATATCAGTATTACGGATTTCTCATAGTCACCTTTAATTCATGTCACCACACTGTCCTGCAATCTACTGGGCAACAGAAACAAGGATTTCAGTTAGAATGTAATTGTAATTTACCACTGCCCCAGAGACAGAATTGCCAATTCCTACTACAGTGTGTGGGAGGAAGTTTAGGGTTCTTGGGACTTAAAATTGTGGCACAAGTTTGAGTGGGAATTTGAAAATTGTGAATGGGTGCAATAATGCTGATAAACTAGGATGCTTTTCCGGACATGGGGGGTTGAGCTCATTAATGACTGTCTATGTGGTTATTTCTTTGTATTTATTACATAGATTTTCCTTTTAAAACCTTCGGGAAAAGTTACCCAACATTGAATAACTAATATTATTTGAAAAATCACACCTCAAGTGCCACATTGACCACACTGACCTCCGCTCACGATTCCAACAACTCCTGGTAGTAGGAGACTTTAACTACCACTGGGACCAACAACCCAGAAAGGCACAGGCTCAACAGCTTGAGGAAAACGTTGGCCACTTTAGGGATGCAGCCGTTAGGGGTGAACCCCACCCACGAGAAAGGGTACACCTTAGACCTCGTATGGTCAACTCAGCCATTAGTGGATCTAGTGGACACGACTTCTTGTGAGTGGTCAGACCACTACTTAATCAGCCTCCTAGTCCCCCGAGCCAGTCGCTACACACGCCCACCACCCAATTGGAAAATGGTGCGAAGCTGGAACAAAATTGAGGGAAAAAGCTTAGGGGACACGCTACGGGAAAACACACCAAGGAGGTTGGGGACAGATGATCTTGAAGAGTGGAGTGAATCCATCTCCAACCAGCTACTAACAGCCATCAATAAGCTGGTGCCAGCTAGGAAAATTAGAGTGGAAAACAAGGGGAAGGGCGCCCCCGGGCTCACGGAAGAGCTAAGGGGGCTGAAACGTACCCTCCGCCACCACGAAAGACAGTGGCGCAAAGCCTATGAGCCGCGGGCTCTCATAGAATACAGGGCCAAACTCTCCATCTATAAAAAAGCCGTTCTCAGTAGAAAGGCCGAATTCTATGAACATAGGATCTTGGAGGCAGCCAATAAGCAAAAAGAAACATTCAAAATACTGAAGGAGCTGAGTCAAAAGCAGACGTAGGAAGCGCCGACCAGCCAAGAACAATGCAATAAGTTCCTGTCCTTCTTTTTAGACAAAGTACAAGACATCCTGGCAGACATTGACAACTCCCCCTTTAACCAACACGTCGTGGAAGTGGTTGAGCCACATGAACATAGGGTAGAGTTGATCACCTCCTTCCAAAATCTCGACCTGGAGACTCTGCGCCGCATTGCGACCAGAAAAAATCAGGCTCACCCGCAGATCCATGTCCACCAAGGGTTTTTAAACTAGCACTCCCAGCGATTGAGGGAGAAATTCTCGCCATGATGAACCTCTCGCTGGAAACAGGGAAGGTCCCCAGGAAATTTAAGAAAGCAAGAGTAATTCCCCTACTCAAAAAGACAGGAGCAGAAACCACCAACACGAAAAACTTCAGACCCATATCCCAACTTCCCTTTCTGGTCAAAATCATGGAACAACACGTTCTGCAAACTCTATCAAGGTTCATGGAAGAACATCAACTCCTCGGGACAGGCAGGCAGGCTTTAGGGCCCACCACAGTACTGAGCTGGTGATGCTGTCAGTACTAGATGAAATTAGGATCACAGCTGACAGCAAAAAACCGTGCGCGCTAGTCCTCCTCGACCTGTCGGCAGCGTTAGACACGGTCAACCACTCCCAACTCCTGGAAAGAATCCAGGACATTGGGGGGACAATTCTACAGTGGATCATTTCCTTCCTGACTAATCGCACCCTAAAAATACAGATGGGTGATTGTGTGTCAGATAGGGGGTCCATCACCTGTGGAGTCCCACAAGGGTCAGCATTGTCCCCACTACTGTTCAACATATACCTCAGACCACTAGTGAGGGACCTGGCCCAGATGGACTGCCAGGTATTCAACTATGCGGACGACACACAAATCATCCTACAAATAGAAAACACCCCACAAGCCCATACACGGGTGAAAAACATACTGAGATTTGTGGTAAACTGGATGACAGCCAACTCTCTCAAGATCAATCCTGATAAAACTGAGGTATTGGCCGTCACTACGGACTGTAACCCATGGACCACCCAGTACTGGCCAGGCGAGCTGGGTGACACCCCTTCTCCAGCTCTGGTGGTAAAAAGCCTGGGCATTAAAATAGATGACAAACTCTCAATGACCAATCAAGTATCTACCGTGTTCGGGACATGTGTGGGTTTACTTAGACAGCTGAGGAAACTATCTCCCATCCTCTCTTTCTCAACCATGCGGACGGTGGTGGCCGCCCTGATTGTGTCACGACTTGACTATGGGAACTCACTGTACATCGGAATGCCAGATAAGCTGCTGGGCAAACTCCAGGTGGTGATTAACGATGCGGCAAGGCTAATTTTTAAGCTGCCTAGACGCACCCGGGCCTCACCCCTACTGCAACAATTGCACTGGCTTCCCATTAAACAGAGGGCTGGATTAAAAGTCCTCTGCATCACCCACAAGGCCCTGTATGGTCAGGCACCAAAATATATTAAAGAACGTCTGGTGAAATACGTCCCGGCTGCACCCTAAGGTCAGCCGTGGATGGCCTACTAAAATGTCCACGGTTTAACTACACCACCAAAGGTAGCCGGGCCTTCTCGGTCCTCATCCCGCAACTATGGAATAGACTGCCAGGACAGCTTTGCTCCGAAAGAGCCCTCCTTACGTTCAGGAAGAAACTGAAGAGGCTACTCTTCACAGAAGCCTGGGCATAGTACACAACACTTGAGACAACACTCACTTTGGGACTTTAGCTGATTTTCTCGCAGCGCTTAGAGACCTGTAGGTATTAAGCGCTCTATAAGTCACAATTAACAATAACAACATTAAGCAACTCATGCTTTGTTCATTCATTTTTGTACGCACTTCTTCAGAAACCTAAATATAGCTCTTATTCTAGCTCCTATTCTCTTTCATAGCCATGACCTTATGAACAAGTCTTCAAAAGGAAGACAAACAATTCTTTCTGGCTGCAACAAACATCCCATGACAATTCTTTTTAATCCTGTTAGGTTTATTCAATTGGAGCAATAGGTTCAGAGACTTGCATTTCTTATATTTCTCTACTAAATTACAATATATCATTATGTAGACTAATATTTTTGCTATATACAATTTCCTATATTTCTCTACTAAATTATAATATATCATTATGTAGACTAATATTTTTGCAGGATATACAATTGGCAGAGAAACCAGCCCTGTTTTGTCCATAAGAGACAGCCTTTGCCTTTAGTAGCACAAGACTGACATTCAGTACTTACTTGCTGCTTACCTACCTTAGATGAGCTGGGTGAGTCTGATGCTGCTCAAACTTTCTGTGCTGTGGAGCAGGGGTTGTTTTGGTCTTCTAGGTGAAAGTTGAGGTCACTGAGAAGAATGTAGGCTCTGGAGTCTATGGTGGGCGGTGTGACAAAGTCTGTGATGAGGTTGGTAAAGTTGCCTCAGGGGCCTAGTAGTAGGTAGGCAAAGGTTTCATTAAGGGCAAATTTTCAGACATTTGCAGCTTGAAGTGCAGGTGTTCCATGAATGGTGTGGCGTTCTCTGTGGATGTTATGCATTTGATGGATTCCTTGTAGATGATAGCAAGTCCTCCTTCTGGCTTGTGAAGGCGGTCCTGTCAAGCCATCTTGTCGCTCGCTGGGATTGCTGTAGTGATGTTGGGAGCCAATGAGGTAATGAGCCAGGTCTCTGTGATGAAGAGGATGTCAGGTGTGTTGCTCCTCAGAAGGTCCCATATTTCAATTGTGTATTTGGTGAGAGATCATGTGTTGTAAAGCATGCAAGCAAGTGGGAGTTGACATGTAGATTATCTATGGCGTGTTGTGTTTGTCTGGGGGTGTGGGTGGCTGCTGGCGTACAGGTGAAAGCTCCTACCATGGTGGGAGGTGCGGTGCGGCAGATGTTGGGGGAATGGAGTTCGGGGTCTAGCAACCTAAGAGGAGCTGCAGATTATGGCTGAGTGGTGATCAGACCAGGGTTCCTGGTGCTGGGTGCTGTTCAGGCATGGACAGGCATAGATGGACATGCCTTTGGCTAGCTTTAGGTGCATCAGCGGTGAGCCTACTGCACATCAGTGATACCGCTGTCATTAAGTAGGATTTGGGAGGGGGAGGAGTCAAGGGTGCCATGATGTCAGTTCCTGTGCTGATGAGTGATGGGAAATCACACATATCTTTCAGTTCTGGCCATTATTATAATCGGATGCCATCTCTAAGTGGACGATTGTTATACAGTCACACAGGGAAGATGACGTCTAGTGTTGAAGTTAATGAATACAGAAACCAGTAATATAACCCTGGCTTTCCCACCACCCCTTGCTGAATAATCAGTGGCAAGTCAAATTAATTTGCATATGTGTCATTTACTTTTCACTTCACAAGCAGCAAACCCTCTAACTGAAACAAAGAGCATGTGGAAAGACTAGAGCGAAGCTGGGATTAGCCCACACCACAGACTCATCAGTGCATGGTAAACATTTTGGATTTCAGCTATCGGAAAACCTTAAAAGAATCAGCTGAAAAAAGTGTAATTTTTGTGACTTTCTTGGGTAGGCAGTAGGATGCCTACATCAGTAAGTGGGTGCTCTTCCAGTCCCTAATAACGGTATGAGGAAGTTGGATGTTTTGGTAATGAATAAGTCATCTGTTTATAGAATTATGCACAGCCATCTTTATCTCCTTGTTCCTCAGACTGTAGATGATTGGGTTCCAAAGTGGGGGCCCTGTCGTGTAAAATATAGATATTAATTTTGCATCATTTGGTAGAATGTTTTATGCTGGTTTACTGTACAAGAAGATTGCAGCAGCATACATAAAAGAGACATTGATCAGATGGGAGACACAAGTGGAGAAGGCTTTTTGTCTGCCTTCAGAAGAGCGGATTTTAAGGATGGTAATAACAATGTGAACATCGGAGAGGAGAATGATAAATAATGGAATTAATACAACAATGATCACTGCCACAAACAACACAATCTCCACAATAAATGTGCCTGCACATGCCATTTTTATGATAATTACAAGTTCATTAAAGAAATGGTTAAGAACATTGCGACCACATAAAGGCAATAGCAGAGTTAGAGCTATCACTAGGGATTGGCAATAGGATGCCATTTACCCAGGAAGCAACCACCATTTTTGTACAAGTCAGTGAGTTCAGTATGTTTGCGTAATGCAACGGTAAGCAAATAGCCACATAGCGATCAAAAGCCATGATGGACAGAACAACACTCTCTGTGCAAGCCAAAACCAAGTAAGCATACATATGAGCTGCACATCCATAGAGGCTGATGATCCATCTTTCCATAAAGAGATGAGCCAATGTGTTGGGGACAATGACAGCTGAGTAGAAAAGGTCCAGGAATGACAGGTTGACTATGAAGAAGTACATAGGCTTATGAAGGCGAGGCTCATTGATCCACACGATTATCAGTGTAATATTTCCACTGATAGCGAAAAAGTATATAATTAGGAATACCACAAAGATAAGTATTTTCATTTGTGGATCATCAGTTAGTCCCAAGAGTATGAAATCAGATACATAACTTCCATTCCACTTTTCCATTCTAGGCACTTCGTCTTACCTGTAGGAAGAAAAAGTAGCACCAAAAATTAGAAATAATCACTCTACTGCAAATACATATTTATTATATATATATATATTATCTACTGGCGGTCGCCAGTAGATAGTTATAGTTACAACCTATTATCCATAGGAAATCCGCGACATTCTATTTGAAATAACTCTCTTGCCGGTTGACGTATCTTCGCAAAATTTTCAAACTTTGTGGGGCGCTCCGGTCCGCTCCTACCCTGAAAGTCTCGGGGGGATTTGTCAAGCGGGGGCCGAGAAAAAAGGGGGGTCCCAAAACGCGTTTTCCCCATGCAATTTTCCATAGGAAACTTTAGACACGGCTACAGCCCGAACTGCTGAACGGAATTACACCAAAGAGGTAGTTCTTGGTTCAGAAAGAACCCTTTTTGTTAAATGGTGTAAATCCGTTCAGTAGTTGCTGAGAAAATCAAAAGTAAAAAGATAGATATATCTATGGCCGAGTAGGGTCCGCGTGCCCTCAGCGCACCCTGCGCGCACCATCCCGATCACGAGCTGCATGTTAATTGGCTGTCAGCTGGCTGTCAACATTCCGATTCAGGAAATGTTGGCAGCCATTTTGTCCCTCGGTAGAACCGAGGGACAGAAACAAGTGCGCAAAGCGCACAAAGGGGGCAGGGTAGAAACACCCTGACCCCCTAGGTTTGCTCAGGGGGTCCCACAAGGACCCCCTGGGCAAAAAAAAAAAAAAAATTTTTTTTTAAAAATCGGCAGGATGCGCTCAGGGTGCGCGAATCCTGCCGGAAAAAAAAAATCGAAGCGCGGTCTCCCGTGCTTTGATTGCATTTGCCCCCGGGTGGCCCAAGTCCCGGGGGCATGGTGAGGGTGGGTATATTGTTTGTATGGGGGCCTCAAAGGGCCCCCAAGCCCGGGGACCGCCACCCCCGGGGCTTTATAAAAAATGGTGCGGGAGGGCTCTCCTGCCCTCCCGCAGCCCCGGGGACCGCCACCCCCGGGGCTTCTTTTTTTAAATAAATAAGGTGTGGGGGGACCACCACCTCCCGGGGCACTTACAAAATAAATGTGGGGGTCCATTACGGACCCCAGAGCCCCGGGGACCACCACCTCCCCGGGGCTGTGCAATTTGAGGGAGGGGGCCGCGCGGCCCCCTCCTGGAGCCCTTGATGGCCCTGGGGACCGCCACCCCCAGGGCCGGCTCCTGCAGTGTCCCGGGGTGCCTACCCCGGGACACTGTAGTTTGCTATGGCAGGACGGGAGCCTCGCGGCTCCCATCCTGCCATAGCAAGCTGCTTTGGATATTGGAAGAGAGAGCAGGGAAACCTGCTCTCTCTTCCAATATCCAAAGCCGATTGCTTTCCACATAGGGAGCTGCATCTTAGCAGCTCCCCATGTGGAAAAGCAATGCCGGCTCCCAAGGGACGCGGGGAGCCGGCGGGACTGTGGGGGATTGGGGACCCCCACAGTCCCCAACGGAGAGGGCCAGCCCCGGGGGATGGGGTCCCCGGGGCAAGTAGTGGCCCGGGAGGGGGCCACGCGGCCCCCTCCCCAAAAACAAAAAAACAAAAAAACGGAAAGGCCGGCCCCGGGGGATGGGGTCCCCGGGGCCTTAAATGGCCTGAGGAGGGGGCCACGCAGCCCCCTCCAAAGAAAAAAAAAAATCGAGGCCATGCCCCGGGGATGGGGTCCCCGGGGCCAATACAGGCCCAGGGAAGGGGGGCCACGCGGCCCCCTTCCCGTTTTTTTTTTAATTTAATTAAAAAAAGGGGTAAGGCCCTGGGGGATGGGGTCCCCAGGGCCCAAAAACAGGAAAAAGGAAGGGGGCCACACAGCCCCCCTTCAGAGGACAAAAAAAAAAAACGATCGGGCCCGCAGGCCCCGCCCCTTCCTTTACCACTCTGCAAACGCGCCCCTGGCGCGTTTGCAGAGGAGAACGATTCCCCTTGAATACTGGGGGTCCCTGGGGGCCAACTAGCCCACCAGGAACCTCCAGTATGCGCCAGGGGCTGCGTTGCAGAGAGGTGTACAGAGGCCACGCCCTTTTTACACCTCTCTGCAACGCAGCTCTGTGGCGCTTTTGGATATACCTGTTGGGCTAGTTGGCCCCCAGGGACCCTCAGGATTCAAGGGGAGTTAATCCCCCGACTTAAAACGCGCCACGGGCGCGTTTGCACAGTGGTGAAGGGAGGGGGCGGGGCTTCAGGTGACATCTGTGCAAACGCGCCCCGTGGCGCGTTTTAAGTTGGGGGATTAAATCCCCTTCAATCCTGAGGGTCCCTGGGGGCCAACTAGCCCAACTAGCCCAACAGGTACAGAGAGGTGTAAAAAGGGGTGTGGCCTCTCTACACGTCTCTGCAACGCAGCCCCCTGGCGCATATTGGAGGTTCCTGGTGGGCTAGTTGGCCCCTAGGGACCCTCAGGATTCAAGGGGACTTAATCCCCCAACTTAAAACGCGCCACGGGGCGCGTTTGCACAGATGTCACCTCAGGCCCCGCCCTCCCTTCACCATTGTGCAAATATTCTTCTAAAATCATCCGAAATACGAATTCCGATTTACTCACCTGTTATAAGGAGAGACCTCAGTGCTGTATCTTTCAGTCCAGTACTGGTCCTGAAAAGTAATTTTAACCGTACTTACCAGTAACTTGAATTTCCTTCCATAGGATATCATTGCCTGCTTTTTGCTGAAAAAGTTTCTAAGTGTTGATTTTTGAAACCTACAAATATTCCTCTAAAATCAGCCGAAATACGAATTCCGATTTACTCACCTGTTATAAGGAGAGACCTCAGTCTCAGTCAGTGCTGTATCTTTCAGCCCAGTACTGGTCCTGAAAAGTAATTTTAACCGTACTTACCAGTAACTTGAATTTCCTTCCATAGGCTAACATTGACTGGTTTCACTTGGAAATTCTTCTAAGTGTGGAGTTTTGGAACTTTAAATTATTCTTCTAAAATCAGCCGAAATACGAATTCCGATTTACTCACCTGTTATCAGGAGAGAACCCAGTGCTGCATCTTTTAGCCCAGCACTGACCCTGAAAAGTAATTTTAACCGTACTTACCAGTAACGTATCTTTTCTTCCATAGGAATCCATTGTCTGGTTTTCAGCAGAAAAGTTTCAAAGTGACGATTTTCACAAACTACAAATATTCCTTAAAAATCGCCTGTATGACTTAAACGCATTTTTTCAACTGTTTACAGGAGATGCACCAGTGCTGGATCCAGGATCCAACACTGAGTAAGAAAAAGTAACGATAACAGTTTTTACCTGCTAAGTGAATTTCCTTCCATAGGATAACATTGGTGATTCTATGAGGAAAAGTTTCTAAGTGTCAACTTTTAAAATACAATAATATTCCTTAAAAATCACGACTGTAACCAAAACGCTTTTACTCAACTGTTTACAGGAGATGTCCCAGGACTGAATCTAGGATCCAGTCCTGTGGTTAGAAAAAGTAATCCATAAAGTAACTAATTGCATTTAACTAGAAATTCACATTGAGCTGAATGTTGCATTGTGTTTGAAAATGTGTTGCCCATTGCAACAACTGTAACTACTGTACTTAAAAGTCTATTGCCTATGTGCTAAGTATTTAAACTAAAGTAATTCATTCTGAGAAAGTATTTTTGTAATGTAATGTATAATGTAATTACAATGTAATTTAAAAAATAAAATATGTAAAAGAAATTGTTTCGAAAAATGTAGTAAATCAGTATGAAAAAAATTAATATAAAAATTAATACATTTAAAAAATGTCATTTAAAAAACCTTTGAAATTCACTGAAAAAACCGTAGGTTTCAGGCACGTTATAGTTAGAAATTAGCATTTAAAAAACCTTTGAAATTCACTGAAAAAACCATAGGTTTTAGGGACAGTTATAGTTACAAATTAGCATTTAAAAAACCTTTGAAATTCACTACAAAAACCATAGGTTTCAGATATGTTATAGTTACAAATTAGCATTTAAAAAACCTTTGAAATTCACTGAAAAAACCATAGGTTTTAGGGACAGTTATAGTTAGTTGGACATTTCACTCGTACAAAACCCGTGAAATTCCCCCGTTATAGTTAGTTCAGCTAACTATAACTCGCGCCCCGCAATGCACTGCTGATGACGTCACATATTACATCACTCATGACATGGTCAGTGACATCACTGATGACATCACTGATGACATCTCAAATGACATCACTGATGACATCATCCACGTGATAATCTGATGCAGCTCCTCACACCCTAATATAACCTTTGATACACCCAATCTAAATTACAGACTGCCATTCGCAAAACTATAGACACTCCAACACCAATAACTACATACCCACTCACTGATTCTTAGGTCTACACACACACATCCACTCACTCACCCGTACAGTCACTCATACTTATGGTCACTCAGTACAGGACTATCATATGCACTCTTACTCCTATATAGACACTCAAACACCGTCACTCATCCATAGAGGTACTCACAAACCTAGTCAGTCATGCAAATAATTAAACACACTGCCATTTACTCACCTATACAGTTATACACACACCAGCTCACTTAATCATACAAATACTAGCACATTGTTACGCTCTTATACAATCACTGATACAAGCACACACTCATCCATACAGCCACTATCACAATCACTCACTCTCGACTTATAGCTATTTATATACTCCAACACACATATATACTGGCTTTCACATATGTAGTTACTCACACATGTACCACTGGGACATACATTCACTCACTAACACACTCTTACACACACTTACCCACCCATACAGTCTATCACAGATGCACTCTTGAAACCATCCACCCAGTGAATCACCCACTCACACATCTATGCACAGAGTCGCACACACCCCACCCACACAAACACTCAGGCACCCATACAGATACTCAGACAACCAATCAATAACTCATATAGACACTCATGTAGCTATTCACAAACCCATGCAGCCACTTACACAGCAACAGACAGACGGATACAGACATTCACCCAGTTTAGTCACTAACCCATGCATTCAGTAAGATACGTTAAATCACTCACTTATAGAGTCAGTCATGCACCTACTAAATCATCCATACAGACACTTACACACCCACTCATTCTTCAATACGTCTTTTCCTATATATATTAAAAATATTTAAACTTTACAGAAACACACAGTCACTGGATGATGTCATCAGTGATGTCATTTGAGATGTCATCAGTGATGTCACTGACCATGTCATGAGTGATGTAATATGTGACGTCATCAGCAGTGCATTGCGGGCGCGAGTTATAGTTAGCTGAACTAACTATAACGGGGAATTTCACGGGTTTTGTACGAGTGAAATGTCCAACTAACTATAACTGTCCCTAAAACCTATGGTTTTTCAGTGAATTTCAAAGGTTTTTTAAATGCTAATTTGTAACTATAACATATCTGAAACCTATGGTTTTTTCAGTGAATATATATATATATATATTTGTTGAAAACATATGAGGATTAGAAGGCTATTTGAAAAGTAGGCTTTTTTTCTGTGGGTCTCTGGATTTTGATTGCCTTTTACTTACCTGCATTTCTGAGCTTTCTTCCTTTTGGGCAGTGAGAAGCTGCTAAACAGTTCTCATTGCAAATCAATTTCCCTTACATAATGACAGTCAGGTAGCTGTCTGTATTGTTATAGGTAACTTTGGTGTAAGTCAACCTTAACTGGTCACAAACAGGTGCAGGTTGCATTCATATTGAATACCCAATATGAGCCATAGGTAGGGTTTTGTCACCAACAAGCGAGTTCCAAAACTTGGGCCATGGGCTAAAAGGCAGTCATGCCTCTTTATGGGCAAGACACTAATGTTGAAATGTCAAATGATCATGATTTATTTAAGTGCAAAATGTTATACTAGATATGACATCTGTCATCTTGCAACATATAACAAATGAGTGAAAATAAAAAACATGAGTATATATAATTTGTTTATTTTATAAGTGACAAGAGTGATATTGTACTGAAATCTGACTTATACTTTCTGTTTCTGGTAGGCTTCCTGCAGACAGCCTAAATAAGAATCTTTCAACTTTACCTTCACTTAGAAAATGTGTGAAAGGACAACATATCTAAGTCCTTTCCTAGAATAATGAACTTCCTGTATGATGTACGAGTTGGCAATGACACTAGGAAGAAAAGAAAGAGGATCTCAGCCAATATGTTTCTTTGCCATTCGGCTCTACTGGCAATGTGCCTTTATATGACTGATTCTGCAATAAGTCATAGGAAAGGGTGAGAAGGGTAGAGGGGAATGGGGTAAGAGATTTGATAGGATTTTTAAGAGAATTCAGCCAATTCTAGTGGGTCAAACCTATAATGTTCCCATCAATCACAATTCAGAGTGCTCCTGAAATATGAAAATAGCAATTCCTCTCTGCCTAAGGAAGGCTTAAGAACTGTTCCAGGATCACTTTGAATTTTTGGCTACTCAAGGGTAAGGGAAACTGATCTCTTCCTCACCTCGCAAGGAACAAGGCGAAAGGAGATCCAGGATATCCAGGCTGATAATCGATTACCATTCCTTAGACTGAGAAGAGAAGAGGAGAGAAGAGAATTCATTGAGCAGCAATAGCTGCATATGCCATAAAATCGCCTATATTAGTAGGAAGTGGAGGAAAAGCCTTTTTGCCATGTGACTCAATGGCCAGTTGCACAAGACTGAATATTCGGGGGACATTTTGTGACTATAAGTGGCTGTAAGTGCTGAAAGTCTGTACACTTGTTTTGATAGGCTATTTCTAAACATGGACATTTACTGCATGCTCCTGAAACTGTATTTGAAATGAAGGCTCCTGGGGGTGGCATTCGCAGATTGTCCACCCCCGGGCAGCTTCGGGCATTTAGTATGGCCCAGGACAGGAGGCAATTTTGATTGGCCGGCGCTTCTCAGCGCGAGCACCAAGAGCGCGAAAATTCAGTTGCGCACTTGCTCCCGTGTGCGGTGAGGTAGGGAAGCAAAATTTGGGCTTTTCTTCTTCCTTCAGTTATTATTAATTATCTGTGGGATTTATCGAGCATGGAAGCGGCTGCTTCTGTTCGGGAAGCGCTGCGCACATTATGCGAGGCCGGGAGGGAGGATTTAATTGTGCCCGGAGTCTTGTCTCAGGCGTGGGTGGGTATGGATCATCGTAGGCGGCAGGCTGCGGGCGGTGTATCAGTGGCCGTGACCGCTTGTGTTTCTAGCGAAGGCTCACCAACGCCTTCTATCAGTTTGAGCCATTCGTTGACAGGCGCCTCACCTGATGTCAACCGGCAGCTCACTCGGTCTCCGTCTGCTCCAATTCTGCCCAGCAAGGTGAAAAGAGGGAGGGGCAGGCCGCGCACACGTGCAGTGCTTTGCTCTGTTGTGTCAAAGAAAAGAAATACCGAACGAGTCCGGTCAGTAAAGAAAGACTCGTGTGCTATGAAATTTGATGCAAATACCCCACCTAGTGGACATTTAGAGCAGCCGCAAAGCCCTGCTATTAAGAAACCACAGGTTTTGGGAGGGAAGAAAGACATTTTCATATTTGGGAAAAATCAATTTAAAAATATTGAGTTGACAGGAGAAATGTTGACTGTTTGTCACCCATAGTATCCAGTGTGAGGGGTGACACTATTTTATTGCCAAAACAAAACACTAGTACAGTTGATGTTCTGAGTACATCACCTCAACTATTTACTGGCAATACATATAATTTTGCAATGAATGCAGACGCAGATAATGGCAATGACCTCTGTATTAACATACCCAACAAGAACGATGTTAGTCAGGTAAATCGTTCATTGGAACCCGAACATGGTGGACAATGGGTGTGGATACCAAAAGAGATAAATAATGAAAACAGGTTATTAAACCTGAAGGAGAATAGATATCCCACGGCTGCGAGTTCCAGCGTTTTACAGCCCAACGTGGGCGAGATACTGCCAGGCACAAGAAGGGGCAGCAAAGATTTTCCGGCCAGGCATCTAGCGTCCTGCAACGTAAGAAACAGTGAGGAGGGGGATTTTCAAGCGAAATTCCCCACGCCGTTGGACGCAAAAAGAATTTCTCACTATAAAAAAGCTATTAACTGGGAAATGTATGACGGGGGTATCTGGGACGGGGAACACCCAAGTGGCAGCAGGAGGGGTGGTAGTGCAGGGAATAGCGGGGTGGTAGGCACACTTTCGATGGACGATGATAATGAATCTTTAGAAGAAGGAGAAATTGCGGATGAGGGAGAACTATTAAAAGTTTTCAGGAATCTATAAAAGAAAAGGGGGGGTGTGCTAAAAATGTCTCTAGAATTTATTTTTCGCAGGACAAAGAAAGCGAAGGCACCCAGGGCAGACCCAGTTCAAGACATCAAAACAAGGGGACGAAGAAAAGAGTTTTGATTGAAGATCACACATCTACAAATCCAGGTGAGGTACACACACAGTTTATTCATAAACGTTTACGGGTAGATAAAAGTGTAGGAACAGACAGTGAACATACTAAGGTCACAATGCAAGACACTGCCAGTCAGGTGGTTAAAGAAGGTGAGATTGCTGATGACAAGGTTCAAATTACGGTAAGTTCAGATAAAAATACTAAAGTAGAGGCTGAGGTACAAAGTACATCAACTTTGAGACGTTTACCTCATATGGGTTTGTCCATGCCACTGGGTGCTCATTTAAATAAGGCTACGAAATAGAAGATCTGGAAAGGGGAGTTTATTGATGTATTTAAACTTCTTCCTAGGGAAATACAAGCAAAAGAAGGTTCAAGGGAGGAAGCGTGGGAGTTGGCAAAGAGGCCAAGGGTGCCAACTAATATAGATACATGGACATCAGCCTTCCTTATTTTCGCCAGTGTATACTGCGAAAAGTTTCCTGATAGGTCAGTGGCGATTCTTAAATATTTGGACATGATTCGGAAGGCCTCTATAGAATTTGGGGGTATGCCTGGTTGCACTACGATGAGGAGTTTAGAGCCAGACTAGTTTTAATTCCGGATAAGCCGTGGGGGGAGGTAGATAATGAACTCTGGGTCCAATGGATGTACCCTCAACGGCCTCCACCATCCATGCATACGGCTAGCGGCTTAGCGGTACCTAATCGACCTTTTCAGAACAGACCCACCCTGGGGGGGGGGGGTATTTGGAATAGACCACAAACGTTTGTATCCGGCGCATGCTGGAATTTCAATAAAGGATACTGTACAAAAAACCCTTGCAAATATAAGCACGAGTGCTCAAGGTGTGGGGGAAAGCACGCCCTTATGCAAAGTTTCGGAGAGCAATCAAATTGGGGAGGTGGGGTTCCAAACAGAGGAAGAGGTTTTGCTTTTCAGTCTGGGAACAAGGGCTTCTACTCCAATTAAGGTGGACAAATTATGTACATGGTTAAAATTCTATCCTGATACGCAAGAAGCAACAATATTAGAATGGGGTTTCAGAGAGGGGTTTAAATTGGGATATCAAGGGCCCAGATGTCGCAGATTTGCACAAAACTTGAGGTCCATAAATTATTTTCCACACATTGTAGAGAAAAAATTGCTTGCAGAGGTGAAGGAGGGGAGGATGGCAGGCCCTTTCGATTTCTGGCCGTTAGACAATCTCATTGTTTCCCCATTAGGTGTGGTTCCTAAGAAAACAGAAGGGGAATTCAGGATGATCCAACACCTATCGTGGCCTCAAGGCTTCTCCGTTAATGATTTTATTGCAAGGGAAGACTCCATGGTCCAATTTGCTTCTGTGGATTCAGCGTTGAAAATGATAAGAACCATGGGGGAGGACTCTGAATTAGCTAAATGTGATATTAAGTCGGCTTTCAGATTATTGCCAGTGCACCCCTCTGATTTTTCGTTGCTAGGTATCCATTTTGGAGGAAAGATTTTTGGGGATAAGGCCCTCCCCATGGGTTGTGCGATATCATGCAGGCTGTTTGAATCTTTTAGCTCATTCCTGCAGTAGTGTTTCTCTTTTCGTACCGGACATAATGGGGTGACACACTATCTTGATGATTTTTTATTCATGGGAGCTGCAGGTTCTCAGCAGTGTGGGAAGGCATTGAGGGATTTTAAAGAGTTTGCACAAGACATGGGTGTTCCTCTAGCAGAGGACAAAACAGAAGGCCCCAGTTGTTGTCTAACATATCTTGGCATTGAAATAGATACGCATAGAATGGAAGCTAGACTCCCTGAGAAGAAAATAATCGAAATAACCAGACTATTGGAATACGCAAGTAAAGTGGACAAATTGACTTTGTCTGAAGTTCAATGTTTGTTGGGTCATCTCAATTTTGCCTGCAAGGTCATACGGGCAGGCAGAACATTTTGCAGGCGTCTGGGTTTTTCCATGTCTGGCATTAGGCTTCCACATCATAGAATCAGGATAACTGCCAATATGAGGGCAGACTTCGAGGTGTGGTTAAGGTTCTTGAAAGACTTTAATGGTGTCACAATCTGGTCGTTAGATGAGGATTTCGTTTGGCAGATGCAATTATTCTCGGATGCTTCAGGTGCCAACGGTTTCGGCCTCTTTTGGGAGGGAAAATGGTGCGCAGAAAGATGGCCAGCCAGGTGGGTTGCAGAAAAGTAGAGCATAGCCTTTCTGGAAGTTTTTCCATTAATAGTTGCTTTGGCCGTTTGGGGAACGAAGCTGGCAAATAGAACAGTGCTATTTAATGTAGATAACAGGACCGTAGTGGATTTAGTAAACGGGAAGAAAGCCAAGGACAAACAGTTGTTAACGTTGTTACAAACTTTCATGCTGGGTTGTTTAAAGTTTAACATAATATTCAAAGTTAAACATATTGCAGGAGTTGAAAATAACATCACAGATGCCCTATCTCGTTTTCAGTGGGAGAGATTCCGTGGTTTGGCGACCGGAGCGGATCTACGGAAGACTCAGGTACCCAGCGAGATATGGGATTTGGTGAAGTGAATGCTCATGAACTCATCGAAAACTCATTAGCAAAGAGTACCAAACTGGCATACAGAAGAGCTTGGCTGGAGTTCTTGGATTCAGGTGCAATGTATAGAATCCATGATAGTGAAGGTTTGCGGCAGCGCAGAGAAGACATAGTTAAGTTCATTATGCTTAATATAGAAAGGAGCATTTCTTCTACGACAATAGCTGGGAAACTAGCTGGAGTGTCATTCTACGGGAAGTTCTTTTGGGGATACGAGCCATCAGCAGGGGAGATGGGCAGGAGAATCCTGCAAGGTTGGGCAAAAACAAAAAAGAGAGGGCTACATAAAAGAGAGCCAATATCTTTAAAATTATTTTGTAAGATAACACTCAGCTTATACGAGATTTGTTTTTCTGCATTTGAATATCATTTGTTCAAGCTATGCATGATTTGGCTCTTTTTTGGTGCTTTCAGGATATCCGAATTGTTAGGCACTGCTATTAATGATGATCTCAAAGTACAGAACGTATCTCTGGTTCATTCAGATATAGGGATTTTTCTTGAACGCTCCAAAACAGACCAAACAGGTAAAGGTTCAAGAGTAATTTTGCAAACCATAGGCGGTCCGTTGTGCCCTAAACAAGCATGGTTAGATTTTCTAGCAATAGGAGGTGCAACTTCAAATTTTATTTTCCGGCACTTGGATGGATCTCAGCTCAAAGCTTCCCAGTTGCTGTCAATCTTGAGGAAGTCATTAAAGAAACTTGGGAAAAATCCTGTCAATTTTGGTACACACTCATTCCGCATTGGCGCGGCTTCAGAAGCCGCCAGATGGGGATTTTCTCTTAGTGATGTTAAGAAACTGGGGCGCTGGTCTTCAGATTGTTGTTTACGTTATATTAGAGAGTTAGAACATGAAGTTTAGGAGCAGAGATATTAATTGTTTTCTCTTTTCAGGTTTGGTGGCAAGTTTATCATTGTCACAGCGACAAGTTTGGATAATTGGACATTCATTCGTCAAATGGGCAGCAAAACAAGCAGAAAAAAGGCATTTCGGGAAGAATTTAGGTTTTAGTTCTGAACAGGTGTCGTTGTCATGGTTTGGGAAAAGTGGCATGAAGTGGGGTCAGTTAATGCCTTTGATGAGTGAGCGGTCTTTTAAGAATAAACCCGAAGTTGTGCTGATCCACCTGGGGGAAAATGACCTAGTGCAGTTATCAGGTCTTGGGCTAATTATAGAGATGAAAACAGATTTGGAACTTTTTTCAAAAACTTGGTCCAAAACACAGCTCGTCTTAACAGCACTGATGCCACGCAGAATTTGGAGGGGGGCAGAGAGATTTACAGCAGTTGAAAGAGCGAGAAGGAAAGTGAACAGAGACCTACATCGTTTTTGTTCTATTAATGGAATATATTGGTTAATTCACGACGAAATCACAAAAGAAGATTACCAGTTCTTTAGGCACAATGGGGTTCATTTATCCTTTATTGGCAATTACATTTATATTTTAAACATAAGAGATGATTTCCAAAATTCTTGAAATACAGGCATGGTGTTGAAAATGCGCTGTTGGAGCGACAGCATTACTGTTTATTTTCAATAGATACACAAGCTATTTTCAATGTTTCATTAGTCACGCCCCTGCCCCCCCCCCACCACCCCCTCTCTCGTCCCCCCCCTTTCTTTATTAGATTAAGGTGGTAGGATCCTTGTATATATTGTGGTTATTTTATCACCTGTTTGGCGACAGTGTGCGTTGTGTGCTTACAGACATAGCACTGGTTAATGAATGAATAAAGTTTTTTCACCGGTTTGGCGGCATTGGTGGTATGTTTTAATCTTTTAACTGATGACAAGCGTCCAGATTATAATGTGATTTCGGGTAACATGGGGGGGACTTGAAAAACTCCTGGGTTAGGGTTTTTCCTGGTGGCAGAGTTGGAGGAGATCAAGACAGGCAGGAAGGGTTGGGGGCATTAGGAATAGCTTCGGACAGAGGGAAGCAAGGGAGCAAGGTTGGAGGCAAAAGGTAGGCAGGAGATGTAGATAGGGGTTTGGGGGGGGAGGATTAGGCCGAACAATGTTGGGTAAAGTTGTTATGGGGTATATTGCTTAGGGGCGGGGGGTGTTAGTGTGGAATATGTATTGAAGCCTGATTTGTGTATAAATATGTACTGTATTGCCTACCTGTCCAATAAAGCAGCCTTTTACCCCAATTTTGGACTTGGACATGCTTATTGCCCGATGAGGGCTCCTGGGGGTGGCATTCGCAGATTGTCCACCCCCGGGCAGCTTCGGGCATTTAGTATGGCCCAGGACAGGACGTAATTTTGATTGGCCAGCGCTTCTCAGCGCGAGCGCCAAGAGTGCGAAAATTCCGTTGCGCACTTGCTCCCGTGTGCGGTGAGGTAGGGAAGCAAAATTTGGACCGCCCACCCACCCTTGAATTGAGTATTTATTGTTTTTCTATTTCATGTAAAAATGTTATGTATTTTTTCTTGGTGGTTGTCGCTTGGACAGGTGGCAGAGTTGGAGGAGATCAAGTCAGGCAGGAAGGGTTGGGGGCATTAGGAATAGCTTCGGACGGAGGGAAGTAAGGGAGCGAGGTTGGAGGCAAAAGGTAGGCAGGAGATGTAGATAGGGGTTTGGGGAGGAGGAGTAGGCCGAACAATGTTGGGTAAAGTTGTTATAGGGTATATTGCTTAGGGGCGGGGGGTGTTAGTGTGGAATATGTATTGAAGCCTGATTTGTGTATAAATATGTACTGTATTGCCTACCTGTCCAATAAAGCGGCCTTTTACCCCAATTTTGGACTTGGACATGCTTATTGCCCGAAAGGCAGCATATTCTTTATCTTAAGTTAATGGTGTTGCCTTGTTTCAGTGCCAAAGGACAACATACTGCTGGGTCATATTGACTGTTATTTTTTTCAGAAATACAACCTCAGTTGTAGTGTTTTTAATTTTAAGCTTTCACAGACTGCTATAGATGCAAACAAATGTCCACAAATGAAGTCCTGAATATTTTGTGATCTCTATATGTGCACATCAAGACTGTACCATCTCTGTTCCATTGTTCAACAATCTGGTTTCCTACTCAGACAAACAAATAAATGCAGATGAAGACTTTCCCTCCAACAAAATCTCCAATTTTCTATCCATTGCAAAATCACATATCCTACAAAGTTTCCATTTGAGGCATGATTTATTGAAATCAACACTGAAAGACCTGTTCGTATCTAAACGATAACTGGTACCCATCTAATGCCCATGACATTGTGGTCATTAATAATATGTGTATGTTTCAATGTATAAAGCACAGTGATATTTATTGATGCCCAATAATTTTTCATATGCGCCTCAATTCTACTCTACTGGAAAATGTAACATCTCTTAAAATGCTGTGGAATGAAAGCTAATTTGTAGAACTCTGCTTACAATGTGCTGTTACTACATACATATATTCTTATTGATTAATGTATATGGCACCTCTGAAGAGAATTGTGAGGAAAATGTAGTAGAGAGGTGTATTGCCAATGCTCCAAATTACCCTATGGTTAGTCTTGAAGACTACAATGAGATTACTTTTTACAGATATTAGATTTTCTAAAGTCTATCCTAGATTTCTAATGTAAAGATACTGGTATTTTCAATTTGTATTTTGTGTGAACAATACTTAATAAACTTACCTACAATGAGATCATGATGTTAGCACTGGACAATTTAGTCCTGTCAATCAATTCTGATTAGGCCCAATCGTCATACAAGCAAATGGTTCAGTTAGGAACTAAAACCAAGCACAATGTTTGTAAACAAAATCAGAGAGGGTCTGGAGGAGAATGTATTAGCCTCAGGTCAAGTTGATGACAAACCATAATCACAGGAGCCACAAAGAAACTTATTTTTCTCAGTAACTTGTTACTAATACCTCTAGAGACCTATTTAAAATGATGAAAACCTTTGCAAATCCTTGCACATTTCCTATTGAATTGATCCCAACACAATCCAAAGTAGATACGTTGAGTATCTACATCTTCAATAAAGTCAGCAAAATAAAAGAAGACCATGACTGTCTATAAGCATCATGAAGTTGCAGTTAATCAAATCCATGTGTAATGTTTTCAGGGGGTATGGGCCACCCAGCAGACACACAAGAGGGTACTGAGGTAGGGGTCAAAACACTAGATCTTGCTGTGGTCAACTTGGGGCAGGGTGGCACATTTTTCCAGGGTCTTACAGAACATTCTCTGTCTTTACAGTTCACAACGCAACAAAGTTCATTACTCTCTGTATATTGTTGCTTAGGTCCATGCTCGCAGGTATTCCTTTGACACCTAGACACCTGTTCATGCAAATATGTGCCAGCAGCCAAAGAAAGGAAACATTTCTACAGTGCCTTTACTATTGTCTATAATAAAGAGCTCATTGGAATTAGCTAACATATCAGTGGTTTAAAAAAAGCAATTATCTGCCTTCTGTTTTTTAAATCTCCCTTGAATAGGAAAGACCCAGCTGATGTCTGTGCAATTTCACTGTTGCTCTACCTTACAAAGCTTCTGTTAAAAGCAATAACCTCTCAGCAGCAGAGCTTTGGGAAGGACAAAGGCATTCTTGATCATTTCTAGTGAAGCTGTCTACTGGATTAAGCATGCAAGTTGTTGTCACCTCAGTCACAGACAACTGTATGATGACACTACATGGAGGAGCTAGTGGTGTACTTGTTTTACTAGACCGGTGTAGTGATTGAGTCCACGAAGGTTGGTATGATTCAAGTAGATTTATTGAAGATTAGAACAAGACCATAACAAGATCATATCAAGACCCCACCAGGAGCAGCCAGAATGCTGCTCAGCCCAGCCAACTGTGAAGGTTTGACTCCTAACATTCCATAAGATGACATCATAGCAAGGTTCTACAGGCAGAGCATGAATAGCATTGAACTCAGGATATAACATATCCCCCTTTCTCCCAAATATACAAAAGAACATAGGAGGAGAGGAAATAAGAACCACGAACCAATGAAAGAAGAGAGGAACCGAAAAGGATGAGAGAAGCAAAGAAGAAAGGAAAACAAGAAGATAAGAACCCATCCTCCCTTCTATACACAAAAGGAAAAGGCAAGAAGACACATAGTCAGAGAAGAGGAGTAGAAGAAGCACGAAGGACTACCCCAAAACACACCCACTGGCCAGAACAGGAATGTGAGAGGGCTGAAAAATGAAAAACCAACAGAGCAAGAAAACACGACAGAAAAGCAGAGGAAAGCTCAGAATCCACATGAGACACCAAGAAGATGAGGAAAAGAAAAAAAAAAGAATCCTCACCCAAGTGAAACACTGTTATCAAAACATAATGTCAAAATGTAAAGACAACAGCGTATATAAACAAAAAAAATCAATATATTAAGTACAAACCTATATGTGCAGATAGGGAGGACTATAACCCCAAAACAGACCCCAACAAACAGTGAGGGAGTAATAAGAGAAATGGGACCAAAACCCACGAAACAATAGTCCTTGTGAAGAAAATGAGCACACTGATATGTGGAGAGAACGACCGGGTGAAGACCCGTGAACTAGAAATGTAATGCAAAAGGACTGTAACCTTTGCATGAATCCCCTGTAAACGGGTAGACTTGAAAGTGTACAGGTAGGAACCTGTACTAATGCAAAAGGACTGTAACCTTTGCATGAATCCCCTGTAAACAGGTAGAATTGAAAGAGTTTGGGTAGGAACCCATACTAATGCAAAAGGACTCTAACCTTTGCATGGTTCCCATGTAAATGGGTAGACTTGAAAGTGTTAGGGTAGGTACCCGCACTAATGCAGAAGGACTGTAACCTTTGCATGGATCCCCTGTGAAAGGGTAGAACTGTAGTACTGTAAGTGTGATAACTTAACACACATATGAGTAGGAACTCATGGAATTCCAACGGTGAAAGGAATATTTGGGTAGGAAACCGAATAGATGGGTAGGAACCCATAACTAATCTCTTAGACTCTTGACATGCAAACCTGTGAATAAAAATACACGAGAACAACAGCATATCGTGAACAGGAAAAAAAAACACTGGCAAAAACACTTGTATTAGAGGTTAAAACGTAATGACCATGACATGCGACCCACGCCGGTGAGCGACTACTCACCCGAGCAACAATTGTGTGAAGCATCCCCTCTTCAGACTCGAATGTGCTAACAGCATAAGTACAGATGGTTGAAGGTGGAGTAAGCGACATGACAATAAAGGCATACTGAAACTTAATGCTGTGCACAAGAGAACAGACAGGCAGTCTTAAAACGTGGTGTGCCTGTCACCAGAGTGAAAAGAAGCACAGGTATGCAAAGGAACAGACTAAATTGAAGTCCACCTGAGAGCTCAAATAGTCAAAGGCTCCTCTTGCGTCACTAAAACCAGTACACAACTGCAATGCATAGAAAATGTACCTCTGGCCAACGAGTGTATTAATTTCAGAGCGTCCCTTGGTCTTAAAATACATTCCTAGTGTATAGAGAACACATTTCAAATTGTCAGTAGATGGCAGCACAAACTACGTGTACTGCCAGTATTGAATAAGAGTAAGACTAAATATTACTCTTAGTTACTGTCCACGAGTAAGCCGGCACGAAGACAAGGAGATTCTGTCATATGACGATAGTCAAAAGAGATCCTGTCACTCACCGCCGGTGTGCACCACTACATCCTCTGTCCCATATTAGATAAACCAGCCGATCCCGGGATCACATGAAAACTTCTTACACTGGAGAAAACGAGAAGCAAAAGCATGCTCATTCCACCAAAACACAACGTTCTTGACAATGTTCATGCTTCAAGTAAGTCTATAGAAGACGCCGGGTACGTTAAAAAAAAAACGTGGTTGGCTAAATTACGTGGTTGGCAAAGTTACATGATTGGCAAAGTTACATGGTTGGCAAAATGACGTGGTTGGCAAAATGACGCACTGTGTACCAGCAAATCAAGAAGACGATTTCCACCCCAAGATGGCGCCACGCTATCCCACGCCGTGCAGGGTGGCTCACGGCACGCCAGTGCCTCTAAACGTTGCCGGGCAACACGGTGGTTCCTCCAACGTCACAATTACAAAGAGGAACAGCGCAAGAGACCTACACGAAGGTAAGCCTCCTCGCGCTACTGAAGACTCGTGCCTCGTTTTTAAATCCCAACTGACAGTTGAAAAGTCCCCGCAGATATCAGGTCTCAGAATCAGACAACAATAAATGTCAAAAATGTATCTCACCCGACTTTGCTCCAGAGACACTGCATCAGTAAGGCGTCAAGCCTGCACCACAACTTGTCACCACACTATTAGCCACAGGGAGAACCTCGCAATTGCCAAGAACTTTTCAGAGAGACTGCGCGTGACATCCACAGCTCTCCTTCATGTGAATTGTCCAATGCCCTCTTGCCAAACCAAATCGTTGTGTGACAAACTTCCAGACAGTGCAGACGTTAAGGAGTGGCAGGCTTACCCTCATAGAAAGCACAGCACAGGACGCAGTTAAGTAGTGGGGAGTAGACGCCCAAGACAGGATGGGCAGCTCTTGTAGTGGCACTTCCCCAGACGCACAGGAACAACTGGCAGACTGCTGTGGGCGACCGATGGGAGGTCACTGGTGGGGTCAGGATGGCAGTTGACTAGCTTCACTTGAGTTGCAGTAGGTCCTGTGTTTTTAAGGTTGCTTGAGGTCTTGAAGAGGTGGTAGGTGCAGGTTCTTTTGAAGATCGTCGCCAAAAACTTGTAGTGATTGAGTCCACGAAGGTTGGTATGATTCAAGTAGATTTATTGAAGATTAGAACAAGACCATAACAAGATCATATCAAGACCCCACCAGGAGCAGCCAGCATGCTGCTCAGCCCAGCCAACTGTGAAGGTTTGACTCCTAACATTCCATAAGATGACATCATAGCAAGGTTCTACAGGCAGAGCATGAATAGCATTGAACTCAGGATATAACAACCGGTCAGCACAATTTTTCAATGCCATTGACCAGGTTCATGTTTTACTTGGCTAATTAGCTCAGCTCTGCAGTGATCCTCGTTATCCCCTCTCCTTTTTACTCTATATCGCCGTGCCTTAGTAGTGAGCTTCATCACTTGAAGTTCTGTGTGTATGCATATTATACCCAGATGATGCTGAAAATTAAAGTAGTTGATCTCTATAGTGCAACAGAGCTTCCAATAGCCCTGCAGGCAGTACACATCAAGGTAAGGTATGACTCAGAATTATCTGAAGCTGACTCAGTCAAAGACAGGGATTCTGCTCACTTACACACCAATATCATATGTGTTAGCACAAGCATACTCTAAGCAAACTCTCAAACTCTTTGGACCACTTAACTGATGAAGAGCTTGATATTTGGAGGCAGCTAACTGTGACTTTGAAAGTTCACTTTTACCACTTATGGTGCTGCATAGTCTTCCCTTTACTTGCCTTCCTTCGCAGGTTAATGGCATTAATACATTCATATAGTCTCATTGATTTTGGAAACTGTGAATAGGTTCACCTCCCAAAAAAGCACCCAGCGGCCCCTGCATATTCAAAATACTGCAGCACAGGTTCAATAGCATGACTAATTGCCAGTAATGAATCCACTTTTAATAATAATGTATGATGTAACATAATTATAAGGTTCAAGGCCCACAATTTTTAAATTATAGTTTCACAAAATATTCTTTTAGGTTGTATGATGTTACAATGCATGCCTTTACTACACATTCTTTACCACGCATATACCTCTATCACGCACATCCTTACTATCCTTGTCTTTACATGCACATATATTGCTAATACATTGCTAATATATATGATTCAATAATTAAAATTTAAATTTAGATAAACAATATAATTACAATGTAAGCAATGGCCTTTAATTGAAATATTTTTATTAAAAAACAACTTTTTGGAAGCTCATCTCCACGCAACAGACTACAACACAATGCAATTGATGGCAAGTCAACGCAAAGCATTGCAAATCTACGCAATTATTTTCAAGATGATACTACCATGCAACACAATGATAAACAAAGCAACACTACGGAAATTATTTAAGCTTCATTATATATCAATGCAACGTAATGCAAAACAGAGCAACTCTTCACAAATGTCTCTAAAAACAAATATAGAACAAAGCAATAGTTCACAACACAGCAATCATACCTTAGAATAGTAAAACACTATTGGCATGTAAAAGTTCAGACTTTCTTTCATATCTAAATAAGTAAAGACCCTGTCCCCAACCAACATCGCAGACAAAGTATGTAAAGAAGGTCAAATACACGTTCAATTTCACCACAAGAATAATCATAAGTTTAGTCACGTTCTGCTTCAGCAATTTATTTTGTTTTCAACACTTATTTTTATGTAAATTATGGTATGCCTTTGAAAAACATATAAAAATAGTCTTGCACCATTTTGTAGTTATTGGTACATTGCATTCTGACATGATTACACGCACCAGAGTGGAGGAGAGTGAGACATACTAAGAAAGACTGCCATCTACCTTTAAGAGTAAACACAACTTCTACAATTCTTATATACAAAACAGCAAGGCATACTGTACGAATAAAATGTAATAATTTTTAATTACATTTCAGACATCTTTTCTCTGGATATTGCAAAGAAGAATGAGAACAATTTCTACTTAGGATCCATTGTAAGTTTATTTTTTTTTAAATCTGTTCCATTTTCATAACATGCAGACTATTAAAATCTATTTTTTATGAAAAAAATTATTACAGTATAGTGTTGATTTAGGGAACGTGCCGAACAGTGACTGGGGGGGGCAGAATTACAGCGCCTGGATATCCTCTTGGGTGATTTGCTGCACTCTACAAATCCGAGTTGATTGATTGAGTTGATTGAACTCTGCCAAGTATTTACCTCAGGGAAGGTGCTGGACAGTGACTGGGGAGCAAAATTAGTATTTCAAATCCGCCAAGTACCAACTTCAGCAAAGGTGCTGGATTGCGACCGGGGGGCAGAATTACTAATCTACTTCCACCAAGTACTTACCGTAGGGAAAGATGCTGGACAGTGACTGGGCGGCCACAGTTACTATTATAACTCTGCCAAGTACTTACCTCAGGGAAGCTGCTGTGCAGTGGCTGGGAGACAAAATTGCTATTCTAACTCCACCTAGAACTTACCCCAGGGAAGGTGATGGACAGTGGCTGGGGGCATAACTACTAATCTAACTCCGCCAGTGACTGGGGGGGCAAAATTACTATTCTACCTCCTCCAAGTACTTACCTCAGGAAAGGTGCTGGACAATGACTGGGGTGCCAAAATTACTATTCGAACTCTGCAAGTACTTACCTCAGAGAAGGTGCTGGACAGTGACTGGGGGACAAAATTGCTATTCTAACTTCAACTAGAACTTACCTCAGGGAAGGTGCTGGACAGTGGCTGGGGGACAAAATTGCAATTCTAACTCCACCAAGAGCTTACCTCAAGGAAGGTGCTGGACAGTGAATGGGGAGCACAATTACTATCCCAACTCCGCCAAGTACTTAATTCAGGGAAGGTGCTGGACAGTGACTGTGGGGCCAAAATTAATATTGTTACTGTGACAAGTACTTACCTTATTTTTTATTCTTAGACCATAAAAACAAACTGCAAACCAACTAAAGAGCGAAAAATTACTACAAAAAAAAAGAAATACTGCAAAATAATTGAACGTCATTAAAAGCAAATTTGCAAGACAAAAGTAAGTAGTTAAAAAATCAATAGTGAAAACAATGAATTTAGACAGGCATGAAAAACAGATTTTTAAAAAAAATGTTTCTTTTAACCTTAGATATACATCAAAGAAACAAGAACAGCACGCCTGAAAACCTACTGGAATCCGACAAATCTCATTTAGAAAGAAGGACAGAGGAACAAGAAATAAATCAATAGGTAATATTTTTAATTACATTTACATTAAACATAAATGTACAAAAATAACTTTCTTTTTCACAGAACACATAAATAACAAAGATTTAATTTCATTTCTTTCAACAGGGTAATTAAACATTTCTTTCTCAACAGGCTGTATCAGTTAACCTTACCTTTTTTTTTTTATCTTAGCAGGACTAATTTCAAGAAGAAAACAAAGCACATTAAACTCATATACCTTTTTCTATTTTTTCCTACAGATCATTCAACATGGAAAATTTAAGGCAAGCCCGCAATATCAAATCAAAACGTGGCAATAGACTGTTAAAGGATGGTGGCTTCATTTAATGTAAGTAAAGATTGGCTGAGCCCAGGAGTGACTGGAGGTGTGATGAGTATTTTTCATCCCATTGTAAAGGAAGAGTGGTTACTCTTGGTTATAAAGTGGCGAGAACCACAAAGCATAACCTCTCTGCCTCTACAATGGAGATTTAGGGAAAGTTTTCAACAAATGAAAATGCTTGCAGCCACCTCCAAAGAACCCTGTGGCTCAGTTTTGAGGCGGTATCTAGAACATCCCCATGCATGTTGCCAGTTGTATGCCCACAATCCCAAATTTAAGGAGAATGGTTCAAAGACAAAAATAGGTGAGTATTCCCCTAAGAGTACCTCCTCAAATTGATTCTAACATTAACATTCCCCCTGAACCTCCTGTTCCTTTTACTAATAAACCTCTTCTACTCTATGATAACAAAAACCTTCTGAAACAAATGCTAATCTATTGTACTGTACAAAACACTGTAACCCAGGAGAATTGTGCAATTTGGGTGGTGGATGGAACTTTTAAATCTGCTCCTCATCCATTCACCTAAATTTATATTATTCTTGCAAACATTAGTAACACAACCATCCCATTAGTTTACGGTTTACTTCCTGACAAACAGTCCTCAACTTACATAATACCATTTACCATGCACTATTTTCTGGCTAATAATATAATTTATCATGTCATAAGTGTTTTATTTACTGCAATAACAAGACTGTGTACGGAAGTGCGCAAGTGATGTTAATTCAAACATGGTGCGCAAGTATAAATGGGAGTTATAAGTAAGACTTATAGAAAGGGGTGCATAAATGACAATTTTAAAAGATAACTATAAGTTATGAATGTATTATGCTTTTGTAGTTTAAGGTATGTTTGGCACAAATAAGATAGAAATAAGTGCATATGTGGTGCATATATCATACAGTTAAGAGATAAATATAACTGTAGAATTTCTAATGTTTGTGGAGCTTAATTTGGGTTTGTATAGCAAACCTAAATAAAGTTTTTCTAACTATAACTGACGTGTAACCTTTGTTTTTTTGTGAATTTCAATGGTTTTTACAATGTTAGTAAAATAATTTGTAATATTCGTCGAGTTTAGTTTAGTGAAGTGGAGTGTTATTACGTGGAGTGTGGCACAATATAGTGGAGACTATTTTTGGAAGGTGTACTCTAGGACAGCATATTGGGGTATAGTGAAGTGGAGTAAAGTGGAATGAGGTATAGAGGAGTAGTGTAAAGTGTAATGCCATACAGCAAAGTGACGCAGATTGGAGTCGCATAAAGTGGAGTGGCATACTGTGAACTCGGATACAATAGAGTGGCATTTATTAGAGTGGAATAGAGTGTAGTGGTGTTCGCTGCAGTGGTATGCAGTGAGATAGCATACACTGGAGTGTGGTAAACCTGATTGATATCTTGTAAATACTGTAGAGTGTATTTGCACACACTGTAGTGGAGAAGGGTGTAGTGCTATACAATTGAGTGTTGTACAGTTTAGGAGCCTATATTGGAGTATCGGGTACTGAAATAGCTTATAGTAGAGTGGCAAACAGTGAAGTGGCGTAAATTGAAATAGCGTACACTGGAGTGGGGGATACTGGAGTGCTGTAGAGTAGAGTGGGGTAAAGTTGATTGGCGTACAGTGGGCTTACTTAAAGTGGAGTGTGGTACAGCGTAGTATATTGGAGTGCCGTACAGTGCAGTGGTGCCGAGCGGTATGCTGTAGACTTGGGTGGGGTACAGTGCAATAGCCTAAAGTGGAGTAGCATACACTGTAGGGCGATAGAGTGGATTGCCATAGAATTTAGTAGTGTTTAGTATAATAAAGTCGAGTTTAATGGCGGTAACTGTTTAGATGTACAGTGGAGTACTATATAGTGGAGTAGTGTACAAAACAGTGGTGTCCAAATCAATCGGGTTAGTTATAGAAGCATAGAGTGTAGTTACGTACAGCAAAGTATGTTTTTTTTAGTTTTATATAGCGCAAACTAGACCCGAAGGTATCAGACACATTCCTTTTTTTGTTAGGCACGGGGAAATGAAGTGATTTGCCCAGAATCACAAGATGTTGAGCGTCCCTCCCGAGACTTGAACCAGGTTTCCCAGCTTCGAAGTCGGCCGCCCTAGCCGTTAGGCCACATCCACTCCCCTAATAGTTTAGTGGAATGGCGCAGAATGTACTTTTGTAAAGCAAAATATCATACTGTCGAGTGTAGTACAGTGCAGTGTCGTATAGTGCATTTCAGTACAATGCAGTGGTGTAGAGTGTAGTAGCAGAGACTGGTATAGCGTACACTGCAGTAGTGTACCACCAAGTGGGCCATAGTGGAATAGCATGTAGTGGAATAGAATAAATTGGATTACGGTACAGTGGAATAGCGTTGAGTTGCGAGCAGAATAGCTTAGGGGCGTCCATTAAACTCGCATACACTAAAGTGTAATAGAATACAGTAGGGAACAGTATAATACAGTAGAGTATAGTGGTGTACACTGCAATGGTGTACATTCCAGTTGGGTCAAGTAGAGTAGAGAAGAGTGCAGTAAAGTACAGTGGATTAGCGTAGAATCTAGTGGCGTATACTGTAGTATGGTAAAGGGGAGTAGCATACTGTAAATTCTGTACAGTGGAGTGGCATACACTAAACAGTTAGACAGTGGAGTGGCGTAAAGTGGAGTGTATAAATTAAAAGAAATGTAGCATTAAAGTCTGTCAAAAGATGGAAATATCTTTTCTCCAAAATATATATATATTTTTATTTTTTAAGTTTAATATAGCACATATTTTACCCAAAGGTATCATAGCACTTTACATGAGCACCAGTTGCATTACAGATGGACACATTCATTTTTTTTTTGTTAGGCACGGGCAGATTAAGCGATTTGCCCAGAATCACAGGATGTTGAGCGTCCCTGTCGAGACTCGAACCCAGTTCCCCAGCTCCGAGGTTAACTACTCTAGCCGTTACATCCTCTCCCATAGACTATAAAATGTAAATGTTGTGGGGGTCCCAAAAGGTGGTTAAATTCAATACATGTTACTTAATTTATTTCAATGTGTGCATTGCGAAATCCGTCATAGGGATTTGGTTGAAACTTGGCTGGATTAGATATTATGGTATGCAGATGCTTATTTTGGGTAGTGCAGGTAAGTAGTGTTACTGGTTTAGAACTTTTAATTTATTTGAAGTTGAGCAGTATGTTTGCAAAATATGGCTCTATTTTGCTATACTACCAAGGTACATAGTGATGCTAAATCATTAGCTAATTGGCTAATGATTTCTTTTACAAAAGTTCAAGGAAGGCATGTTGTTTTTAGTTATACTTTTCCAGTGTTCTGTGTTAAGCCTTCGGATATAAGTAAGTAATTAGTTTTGTATTTTTGCCCTACCTATTAACACTTTACTAAAGTGTTAATAGGTTTTGAAAAATATGAACACATTTCTTTATATTTTCTTGTATAAATTATTTTTCATGGTTACCATTGTTATTTCTAAATGTCTCCATATTTTTTTGTAATTAACGCGCCACTCTGTACCCATTTTTTCAACATATTTAAATTTGTTAAAATTGGAAACTAGACTTTAGCACACTATATTTAGAAAATATAGTGTCTTATAGTGTTTTTCTAAATGTTTATTTTTTTGGTACCTCAATAGTACCACAGTACTTCATAATTGTTTTTTAAATATGTATATCAACTTCTAAATATTTTTCCCTACCTATTACCATTTTAAAAAAGTGGTAATAGGTATTGGAAAAATATCAAACCTAATACTTATATAACAAGGTGTAACGCTGAACACAGGGAAACTTAAGGTGAAAGCAAGATGACTTTCTTTAACTTTTGTAAAGGCAGTCTTTAGCCAATCAGCTAATGACTCGCCATCGCTATGTACATCAGGCATTCCGCGATACTACCGCAGCCACAGATATAGCTACAAAATATTGAAACATGTGAAATATTCACCCTACTTACCAGCAGTAAACCACAGAATCATATGTGCATCATAATATATAATAATACTTCCAAATTTCGTAAAAATTCAACTGACGGTTTTTGCACTATGAGAAATATAAAAGTCTATGTAAAATGCATTGGATTTTACTTCTGTCTTGGGTTCCCCCTTTTTTCTTTGCACCTCCTTGACCAAATGCCGCAAAACTTTCACTACATCGAGAATGACAAGGGAGCAGTAGGTCTGCCAAGTTTAGTGGGCATTCATCAAACAGGTGTAAAGTAATTAAGGGACAAAAATTCTAATAAAAATCCCTATCTCTGGTGACCCTAACTATAACTACAGAGTAGCTAATGCCACTCTGTAATATGTATACATATATATTACAGAGTAGCGGTAACTACTCTGTAGTTATAGTTAGGTCACCAAAGATAGGGATTTTTAGGTATATACACTACCTACAGGGAGTCGCCAATAGTTTGTTATAGTTAGGACCGAGTTTCCATAGGAAAATCGTTTTTTGATTTTCCAAATCTTTGGCGCCATTTGACAAATCCTCACAAAATTTCCCCCCAAAAAGTGTACAGGTGATTTTAGTTGTGCATGGAAAGTTTCGGAGTCATCCGTCAAGCTGGGGCTGTGAAAAAGGGGGGGTCAAACAAAGTGGATGGAATAACATTAAATTTGGCAGAAAGGTAGCTCTTGGTCCAGAAAGCAAGATTTTTGTTATTTAGTGTAAATCTGTTTAGTAGTTTTCAAGATTTTAAAGGAAATCCAAATTTGTACATCTGGGCGGAGTCCAAGCACAGATCTCATGGTGAGATCTGATTGGCTGTCAGACCTTCAACCAGGAACTTCTGGCAGCCATCTTGGGACCAATATAAATGATAGCATCCCATTGAAATGTATTGTAGTGAACCGAGTCACAAGAAAAAATATTTAAAAAAAAGATAAGGGTGCAGGGTAGAAACCCCTTGACCCCCTAGGCCTGTTCAGGGGGTCCCACAAAAGCATTTTTTTTTTTAAATCCGCGGGATTCGCGGTGGACTATCCCCCAAATAGTAGTGCGCCAGGAGGCGCGTTTGCAGAGTGGTGGAGAAAGGGGGCCTGGCCTCTGACCACCTCTCAGCAATCCAGCTGTGTGGGTCTTACCGGAGATAACAGGAGGACTAGTTGGCCCCTAAGAACCCTCAGCAGCGAAGGGGACTTGATCCATTAGCGTGCCAGGAGGCGCCTTTTCAGAGTGGTGGAGAAGGGGGGGGGGTGGCCTGCTTTCAGAACTCAGCAATCCTGCTGTGTGGGACTTATCGGAGTTATAGGAGGGGTAGTTGGCCCCCAAGGACATCCTTGGGGACCAACTACCCCTCCTGCTAACTCCAGTACGTCCCACACATTGGGATTGCTAAGAGGTCTTCGGAGATCACCCCCCCTTTCTCCACCACTCTGCAAATGCACATCCTGGCGCACTACTGGTTGGGGGATGAAGTCCACTTTACCTCTGCGGGACCTTGGGGGCCAAGGAGCCCTCCTGGTACCTCCTATAAGTCCTACGCAACGGAATTCCTGAGAGCTGGTCGGAGGCCCAGTCCCCTTTCTCCACCACTCTGCAAACATGACTGCTAGTTAAAAAACTTTAGAAATTCACTAAAAAAAAACAAAGGTTACAGGGACGTTATAGTTAGGAAATAGAATTTAAAAAACCATAGAAATTTACTGAAAAAACCCCAGGGGTTACAGTGACGTTATAGTTAGGAATTAGCATTTAAAAAACCTTAGAAATTTACTGAAAAAACACAGGTTTCAGGGCCGTTATTGATAGGAATTAACATTTAACAACCTTTGAAATTCAGTGAAAAAACAAAGGTTACAGTGAGGTTATAGTTAGGCTGACATACAAAACCAGAGAAATTCAGCCGTTATAGTTAGTTGAGTTAACTCTAACTGGCGCCCCCGCAATGCACTGCTTATGACCTCACATATTACATCACTAATGATGACTTCGACATCTGCAGAAGCACAATCAGCTCATATCGAGAGTGATGTATTATGTGAAGTCATAAGCAGTGCATGATGGGGAGACAAGGAATAGTTAGTTGACTAAATTATAACTTTCGTATTTCAGTGGTTTTGGGTGGTTTTCCATGGTTAGTTCTTGTCTCATTGTAAGAACTAACTATAGCGTTGCTTTAAGCTTTGTTCTTTCCATGAATTTCTAGTTTATTTTTAATGTAAGTTAAGGTGTTAGCACCGTCCTAAACAAAGTATAACGTCACTTTAACATTAGTTTTTTTCAGTGAATTTCTGTGTTGTTTTTATCATATTAAAATTGGGCCAGAGCCCAACACTGTGTAAGTGGCCAACCTCATCTGCCTCAGAACATAGGTAGGGTAAATAAACAGATGTGGAAAAAGGATACTGTACTTATGAAAATGTCTCTCTCTCTCTGTAACTGTTTTTAGACCCTTTAAAATACATTGTGCCTCAAATTACTACAAACTCATTTTAATCTACTGGTTTCACAAATGCATTAAGATCTCAATGCTCATTTACTTCAGCCTGCTCCTCAGGAAAGACTTTTAATTCAACAGCTCCTTTTCCAACAAAATGCCATTCAGAGTGCCTCACTCTTCTCTTGAATACAAAATGTTACGTTTTTTAGTTTTTTGTTAGAACTCTGTGGAGAAGCTGTAGCTGGTCACTAAGGAGCTATGCAGGATGACATGGATGAGGAATATCCTTGGGACCTCATAGAAAATATATACTGATGTTAGCTTTCTAGAGCATTAACCAAAATTTCTATGACAAAAAGAAATCCCTAATTGTGTTAATTTATTTCAGCAACCTCTGTAGAAATGCTTTCCGTTTTACAGCTTGGATTCAATCAAGATGACATTCAGGTGTGCCATATGTTTGCCATAAATACATGTTTTAGCATTATAGTTGTTCCTTATAACACAGTGGCGAAGTTGAGGTAGAACACTGGGGACTCAATTGACAGGCGTCTGCTGTTTATGGAAACACAAGTTTCACTCAACATACCAGATGTTTGTCTGACATTAATGAGGAAGATATTTGAAAATATATAGAAAATAAGTCCTCATTTTAGCTTTCTAGAACTCTAACCATAGTTTCTATGATAATATTGCCCCCTCATTTTGTAAATTTCTAAAGGAAATGCTTCCATTTTTCAACTTCTATTCCATAAAGATGGTATATTTGTGTGCCACACTTTTGTCATAAATACAGAATGTTAGTAATCTAGTTGTTCATAGAACACTGTGCTAAAGCCTTGAAAGTATATGTTTTACACATTGTTGAGGAAGATAGTGTGAGCAACTTATTTAACGTCTACGAGAAAATCATGAGAGAAAACAATTTTCCTTTAAACAGGGTTTATCAAATCCCAGCAGCGAATCAGGAATTTACACAGGGCGGGTAAACTCCCCGATTTATCTTGTGACTAATATGTTATCACTTTTCAATAGTTTTCTGTTTTCTGACCCACAAAATAGTCTTTCACTACAATGAATTTCAATTGGGACAAAGTCCTTGAATCCTGAATTGGCTACCAATAATACATGCCATTGGGGGTCAACTTTCCACTTTTTTATTTTTTTTAATTCATGTGTCAACTTTCCACTTTTTATAATTCATTTTCAGGACTCAGGAACCACATCCCTAAGTCCTGTAATGGCTGCCACAACATATAGTCCATGTTGTGGCCAGCCAATCACACATGCCCTTGGGGTCACCCTTACCCTTTTTATTTTTTTAATTCATATTCAGGACTCGGGGACCATGTCCTATAATAGCTGTAACAACATACTGTTCATGTGGCCAGCCATCCAGGACTGGTCAATCTCCTTTTATTTGGGCAATCACAGCATATCTAGACCACAATAGTACAGATATCACTATATTTTTCTGGAGGTTAACCCCCCCTTCATGTCTAACTCAAGAACCTCTTTAATTGCACATTTCTGGAAAACTAATGAACGGATTTACGTTAAATAATGAAGAGCATGCTTTCAGAGCAGCACGCCTTCGATTGTATGGGCTTTGGTGCATTCCACAGGAATGGATTGGAGTCACATATTAACTGAGTATTAAGGTCAATAGGATAATGGTCAGTTCTAATGACACTGGCAGGTCGGATGTTTTTCCAAGTTCTGGGGGCCTGTTCTGTGCATCAGCAGCCCCCCAGACACAGATAGCAGCTGCCATGGCTGGATGAACAGAAATGCTTCATCTACCTCCACGTTTGCCGCCCCTCTGTAAGAACCAGCATTGTGGACTGGAAGTGCTGGAAACCAGTGTGGGAGCGGAGACGTGCTGACCTGATGCTGCGGATGCATGAGGCGAGGATGCGGAGCAGTGCCAAAGAACACTGCTGAAGAGGCCCCCATTGCCTGCCCTGCTGTAGCATTTTGAGCGCTGCTGTACCTCCATGGGTGTGGATCTCCCAGCAACCTCCTCCACTGAGAGGAGTGCTGCCGACTGGTTCCTTCCTGTCTTTCCCACCCCACCGGCATTAAAGGCACACGCTGACTCCTGCACCTCAGGACTATCAGAGACTCTCACACCAGCACTACATCTCCCAGCAGTCTCCACCACTAAGAGGAGTGCTGCCGACTGGTTCCTTCCGGTCTTTTCCACCCCACTGGCCTTAAAGGCACACGCCAACTCCTGCATCACGGGACATGCGCAGACATCACCAAGGTTGGGCCCGTCCACACCCATCTGAACTGGGACGTGGCTGGGCCACCCGTCTTTCACCTTCCCCTTCAGGTAAGTCACATCGCCTCCCCTTCCTGGGCCCTCACTAAGGGCCTGCACCTCAGCCTGCTCAGCCCACTTCCTCTGTGCTGCTTGCCGCTCTGCAGCGTGCCCCCGGTCTCTGGCTGCCTTGACACTCGCTTCTTGTCCCTCTGGCTATTTGCCCTCCTCTTGGGCCAGAATTGCCTGCTCTCCACTGTCCTGCTGCTCCCCATGTCCCTCTCTTCTTACCCCGCTATCTAGTAGTCACCTGCTCTCCCGCCCCTGTTCCAATTGGCCCTGCCAGGTCCCTTCCCCCTGCATCCATCCCCACCACCCTGGGAACCGCTGAGCAACCAGTGGTGGACGCAAGCAGAGGGCATACCGTCATGCTCTTGGACCATGTCCAGCACCAGGATCCCTACCCCCACGGACCACCACTGATTCACCTTGGATGAACTTCGAGCCCTGAATACCGGCCACCAGGACAACAACTGTGCCCATGCCTTCCCGAGGACCACCGAAGGCCCTTTTTCCTGATGAAAATGCCACTTCACCTGCATCACCAAGGAAATCACGCACCTCATGCCAGCCAGCCATACCGTGTCGCACACAACCACCTAGAAGGCCGTAGCTAACACCCCCTGAAACATAAACTGCCTGCTGATCAACGCACGCTCACTCGGAAAACATGCCTCGGAAATCTGAGGCACGATCATGACCTGAGCCCCAGATGCCATCTTCATCACAGAAACCTGGCTGAACTCTGCATCTGTTCCCGACATCGCAACAGCCACCCATGACGGATACAAGATCACACACTCGGACCGATCCAACAGAAATGGTGGGGCCTCGCCATAATCTACAAGGAGAACCTTGAATGCTCCACCACCACGAATGACTCTACCCCCTTTATGGAGCACCTAAACTTTCACCTCTGAACCAACAGCAAAACCACCATCAGAGGCACCCTCGCCTTCAGACCTACAGAACCCCGCCTTCTGCAACGCCATCCATGACTTCATTGCCCCTTTTGCCATTGAGTTGAATCTGTACATCTTCCTATGAGACCTCAACTTCCACCTTGAGAACACCAAAGACGCTAACACAACAGACCTCCTAGAAAGTATAGCCAACCTTGGACTCAAACAGCTGGTCACCAACCCCACCCACCCCGCAGGAAACATGCTTGACCCTATCTGCTCAGCGAGCAACAGAGTGAAATACACCTGCACAGAGGAGCTCACTTGGACTGACCACCACTACGTCCACTTCACCATTTCAGAACCTCCCAGAACCCCTGCCTTCACCGCCAGCCACACACAGCACAGCTGGGCAAAGGTATCAGAACAACAATGGAGCAATACCCACCGCCACTGGAGATACAGAAAAAGCGGCAGGCATCTTCAAGAACTGGCTCATGGCAAGCGCTGACAAAGTCGCACCGCAGAAACCCACTAACCCCAAGAAACAAACATGACACCCCAACTGGTTCACAAAGGAATTCAAAACCCAGAAGCATGAATGCAGACAGAAGGAAAGAAGATGGCATGCCACTAAGACCCTCGAGGACCAAAAACACTTCAAAGATGCCCTCAAGCATTACCACCACCTCCTGAAGAACACCTAGGAACCACCTTAGCCACCCGCATCAATTACAGATCCAGCAACAGCAAGGAACTCTTCCACATAATCAAGGAGTTCACCAACCCGTCGGCAACAGAAAATAACATCAGACCCTCACAAGCTCACTGTGACACCATTGCAGACTTTTTTCAAAACAAAATCAACACCATCTACCAAGACTTCACACCCCAACCCCCGAGGACAGTATCAACTGCATCACGCCGACCGACATACACCCACACCAGCTCACCTTGTTGAGTATCCTCTCCAAGAAGGAAACAGCGTCCATCATGAGATCTATCTACTCTGGAGCCCCCAGCAGACCTTTGCCCACATCATACTTTTAACCTCCGCAAAGAACTCACTAAGGTCCTCAAATGGTCTATCACCATGGCCCACTTCTCCCAGACATGGAAAAATGCAGACGTGAAGCCACTGATGAAGAAGACATTCGCAGACCTAGGGGAACCCAAGAACTACCAACCTATCTCCCTGCTCCCTTTCCCTGCCAAAGTCATCGAGAAAGCCATCAACATCCAGCTAACAAGACATCTGGAGAACCACAACCTTCTGGACCCCTCCCAATCAGGATGCAGAGCTAACCACAGCACAGAGACAACCCTAATCTCAGCCACGGATGACATCAGAATGCTGTTGGACCATGGGGTATCAGTAACCCTCATTCTCCTCGACCTCTCAGCAGCCTTTGACACCACATCCCACCACACACTGCTAAACAGACTCTAACAGATCAGCATCCGAGGAGCAGCCCTCAAGTAGATAGCATCCAACCTCACGAAAGAACGCAGAAGGTCATCCTTCCACCCTAATCCTTGCTCTCTAAGATCATCACCTGCGGTGTACCTCAAGGATCATCCCAACCTCTTCGGCGTATTCATGACACTCCTGGCAAATGCCCTCTGAGCTACGGACTTAACATCATCTCCTAAACGGACGACACTCAACTCATCCTCTCACTTCCAAAAATGCCTGAAACATGTGGCCGCCTGGATGAACAACAACTGTCTCAAACTCAACACCAAGAAGGCAGAAGTAATCTTCGGGAAAGGCAAGGACA
Source organism: Calotriton arnoldi (assembly GCA_963921515.1). NCBI lineage: Eukaryota > Metazoa > Chordata > Amphibia > Caudata > Salamandridae > Calotriton > Calotriton arnoldi. The sequence goes on from CAWUFW010002616.1 coordinate 265,878, forward strand.
CCCTCTGGAACAACAAATGGTGGCTACCTGAGCAAGGCCCAACTCCTAAACCCACCGAACACGCATCAACACAGGCACCATCTTTGACAGCCAGCTCACCATAAAGAAGCAGGTCAGCGCTGTCTCCTCCACCTGCTTCCTCACCCTTCGAATGCTCAGGAAGATCTTCAGATCGCTCCCACTCAACACCAGGCAAACTGTCACACAAGTAGACTAGAAAATGGCAACTCCCTCTACGTTTTAACTACAAACCACCTCATGATGAAATTCCAGACCATCCAGAACACTGCGGCCAGACTCATCCTTGACCTCCCCTGGCGGACTCACATCACCCCTCACCTGAGGAAACTCCACTGGCTACCAGTAGCAAAGAGATGCCAGTTCAAGCTGCTCACCCACGCTTACAAGGCACTACACAATGAAGGACCGGCGTACCTCAACAGCAGGCACACATCGCATCCGCCGGACCAACAGCGGAGCCTGCTTCTTTTCCCACCTCTCGGCTAAGACCTAGAACAACCTCCCCCTGCAACTCAGAGCATCTCCATCGCTCCAGCAGTTCAGGAAGGACCTCAAGACCTGGATGTTCAACCAATAGGATAACCAGCAGATCGCTCTCCCAGCGCCTTGAGACCCTCACGGGTGATGCAGCGTGCTCTACAAATCCAATTGATGATGGCTTCTCTAAAAGTGGAGGAGAGGATGGAAGTTAAGGACAGCTCCCGCTCATGCTCCCCAGGTCTCCAGTTTCTATCACAGCTCTGTTTTCCCTCTTTGGTTGCCGGCTGGGTTCCCTGCTCCTCTGCCCTTTGGGTCCTGAAATTGGTCCTATTCCAAATATGTTAGACTTTGTCATTTTGTTCGATTGGGAAATGGGCCGTTTAAATTAACAATTCATTTTACAATCATTATTGGAAATCGAGGCCCTGAGTTTGGTATCAAGTAAAGATATCGATAATGTCTTTATAAACTCCTCTGCTATTTTTTCAAGATTATCGTAATGTTGATATTGGAAAATGTAGATTGTTTCTTGAAAAGAGGAATTTATGTCTTCTCTGTAGAGCCTATCACAGAGTTTAACTGTTACAGTTTAATGTGGAATTTTCAGGGTAAACCACGGGACCCAATATGGAAAGACATCACTATTTCTGTAGGTAGAGGCACAGGGAGGAGAATCATAAATGTTGCGGGGATGGAGGAATTGAGCTTTTGAGAACCTGAGCTAACTATTTGGAGTTGGGTAGCAAGCACACCGCATGGGACCAGCTACACCACAAAGCATCCGCTGTTACGCCGGTAACCCCCAGGACAAACTAGTATCCTGGAATATTGCGGGTCTAGGTCAATATAATTTGAAACTTAATTTTGTAACGCCATTGATTAGATGTTTGCAGGAAACATGGGTCTGTACTAATTTTGCATACAAGAATTATTTTGGTTTTTTTCTGTGTAGCAAAACCTTCCATAGAAGGCCATGCTAGTGGAGGAGTTGCTATTCCACACAAAAAATAACATCAATTGGAATTCAAAGGTATTTGTTCATCCTACAAACCTTTGCCTTTGCTTAAAGCTGGTCATGTTCAATGAGAGTGGAGGGTTGTCATCCTTTCTGCTTATAAATTTGTATATTCCCCCTGGTAAGCCTCAGGATGATTTAGTTAACTCCATGTTTTCATTTGTTTATAATATTCGTCTTTGGAGGAATCGCCTTCGATTATAATTGTAGGGGACTTTAATGCTAAAATGTAAAATTCAACTTGTATGACTTTCTGTAACACAGAAATGGATGACGTATGGTGTATCCCTGGTGTGGTTCTATCAGAAAAAGTTAGATCAGATAGGCAGGGCATATGTTTCCTAGAGAGTCTGAGACTGTAAGAATTTGTCTTTCTGAATGGCAGATTCCCTGGAGATTCTCCTACTTTCTATATTTTTCATTCCCCTTATGATCAATCCTTAATTGACTATATGGTAGTGTCCCATCAAATGCTCAGTGCTTGCTCGCATTTGGAGATCTTGGGGACTGATTTAAGAGATCATAGTATTCTTTCTGTTTCCGTTGACTTAGAGCTTAATACTCTTGACTCTTGGAATGCCAAGATTGATAATGTTGTTTATAACAAATAATATAAAGGCTTTTGGGCCAATGTCTTAAAACAGCAAGCCTCGGCCCACCTGATCTGTCACTACATGATCCCATCTCCTGGTAAGAAAGGAAGATGAACACGTTCTGTGCTTTTGGGAATAAGGATATAGGCAAAAGTTCTACATCATTAATTAAGATCGTTTGTGTTGTAAAACAGGTAAAAAACCTTTTCTTGTTCATGATCTTAAGATAAGGGAAAATCAATTGCCTTACACAGAAGAGAACAAGAATGAAGGTGGCAGAACGTAGAAAGGAAGAGGATAGGAAGTGGATTAATCTGAGGGAAAATGCCACCTCCAATAATCCAGGTAAATATTGGACTCTAATAGCACAATACTGTGTCTCTAGAGTCACAGTTAAACTAATCCCGATATCGGACGATGGGTGGCCCCAGTATATTTCTCAATTATATGCCTGTAATTCAAGTAGTGGTGTTTTGTCCATTCTAAGTGTTGAAGTAGATTCCATGGAACTATATGGGCTGCATTCAGGTGAGGAAATCAAGGGATTCATTAACAGTGCAAGAACTTCTGGTGCTATGGGCCGTTATTAAACAGAAGGCTGCTGTAAGGGCTTTGTTTCAGCACTACTATCTGTCTGATGATATCTCATCCTCCTGGAAGGGAAGTATTATTGTTCCCCTATATAAAAAAGAACAAAGACCTTCCCCACCAGCTATAGACAAATTGTCCTTCTGGATAAGGCAAGCAAATTATTTGCCAAAAGCATTTTACTTCATACCAGTAGAGCAGGAGGGTTTTCATAAGAATTGCAGTACCCTTGATAACATTACTCTATGCAGTACCCTTGATTAACAAACTCTCTTAGAAAAGTGCCCTCAGTCAATGGGCATGCCCATGTACTTCACTTTCATTGATTTCTCCACAGTGTTCGACAGGCAAACTTTTGCCCCTCTGAGGCCAGGGGTCACAAAGAAAGTGCCAGCAGTAGCTGCGACCCCTAACTACCCCCAAATGATGTCCATGGACACTGGAAGAGAAAAAAATATGAGAGAGAAAAAGCAATTAAAAGTTTGCTTGCAGTATGTCACTGAGAAAGCAAAATCGTATATTCCATTCCTTAAAACCAGCGCTTTATTTCGAAGGTTTTATTACATGTGAAAACCTAACATGCACAGTAAGGCTATGTCACTGAATTTTAATGTTTTTATTTCAATTCGAAGCATCCATTAACCTTAACATGGCTACAAAGGTTCTTGTCTATTTAAGGCCTAGAAGAAATTTTATTCAGTGTTTTAACAATTGCACATTTCTTTCCACAGTGTAATAATCGTAGCCTTGATTTGCGGACTGGCAGTAAGAAGCCTACATTTCTGAAAGTACTGAACTCAGCATTTTGTTTATATATTTCTAGCTACTTGGCAGGGTATTCTTACATTCCTTATCATGAGAAGATCCTGCGTCCTGCTCATTAGTTTGTTTAATCGAAGAAACAAGTGTGTATCACATGCTCATGTTTTCATTGGCTTGTAGTGATAAAAAAGGTATAAAATTGTTTCAGAAATGTATAGATTTTTAGTATAACATGCTCCAACTGAATTTTGACACACAAAAGTTGATGGGAGGAATGCTTGCAATAAGTCTAACCACTGGCAATCCCTCAGGGTAACAATCCAACCCAATGTTCTTTTGCCTACAATATCACCTGGGTTTGGACCAAGCTATCTGCAAATCAGTCTTGGCCTTGCTCCAGTGAGATCAGTCCAAGCCCACAACTACCACATCAGGTCCTCGCTGAACTGAAACACAATTAACTCAAGACTGTTTCACCTTCATTGTGGCTCTTCAGTCACGTGTAGGTTGGTTCTAGTGATACAGTGAGTTTGGGACCCATGTATGGGCATTCCTTTCTCAATTAGAGTGCTACATAAAAAAGAAAAAGATGAGGGGAGGAATGCTTGCAAAAAGTCTAACCACTGTCAATTGCTCAGACTAGCATTCCAACCCACCATTCGTATACTCACCATGCTACCTCAGTTTGGACCCAACTACATGCAAATCAGTAGTGACCCTGCTTCAATAGGAAAGGTCAAGTCCAACTACTAGTTAGGTCCTCCCAGATGGTGTTTAACCGAACATACCCCAACAGCAGGAGAACAGAATACTCAATTCACTATGTGAAAAACTAATTGTCAAACTAGTGAACATAAGGCTGTTTAGTCTCCAGATGTAATCAATTTGCTTTCAAAGGAACCAATCAACTAGGCCAATAAGATGGAATTCATATCATCGACGGAAACTGGGAAAATTAAGGTCAACCTATAGAAAAAGCTTCACTGAAAACCCCATTACCCACTAAAACCTGAGGAAGAGATCCATCTCGCAATAGCAGATTTGAACGAGCAGGAGATTTTTGTAAGCCCTGTTTCTACCGATCCACAAAGCAGGAAAAGCCAATATGTACAGGTTTGTCCAAAATCTATGCATGATTAAAAATTTGCCTATCCCAAGATTCCCTGTACTTCCTAAGCCCACCATCATTCTTTCCTGCATTCCCGCGAATGCCCAGTGGTTCACATTAGTGGACCTATGTACTACCTTTTTTTCTTTCCCCATTCATGAGAAGAGTCATTGCCTTTTTGCATTATCATTCAAAGGGTCTCAGAATTTGTGAGACGACTCCTACAACGATATACAGAGCTACCATCTACTTGTTCCCAAGCTTTGAAAAGTTCTGGACTTGCTAGTGTTGCCCCAGGGTTCAATTTTTTTGTTCAGTGTGTTGACAATTTGCTGTTGCCCATCAACTTCCTCACAAATTTAGGTAATAAAGGGCATAAGTCTTGAAAGGAGCGATTGCAGTTTTGCCTCACCGGAGTATGGTACCTTGGTCATGAAACTTCTGCTGGAAAATGCCACCTATCCCGAGAAGGAGTTAAAATCATGTATAAGTTGTCCCATTCTGTCACTGTTCCCTAGGTACGTACTTGTTGGAAATTCACCTTTTCTCTACTGTCACCCTGAATTTTTCACCTTTTTTCAGACCTTAGTTTTGGTGGCTTTAGAACTGTACTCACTTTACCCCCTGCTAAAGTGCCAGTGTTCTCCCCTTAAACAATGCAAAATTGCCTGATTGGCACAACTAACATTCCTACAAGGCCATAATATAGGCTGCCTAAATTCAGTTAAATGGCACCTGTGGACTGCAGCACCTATTGTGACATCCACTATGCTTGCAGTAAAAACATGGCTTAAGGCTTAAGATGTGTAGCCTGACATGCAGCAGCTTGAATCTCCATGCACAAATCTGTCAAAATCACATTTTTGACATGTAGAAGAACCTGATTTTAAATAATAAATATGTCACCCCTAAGCTCACATTGCTGCCCACAAAGTAGGGCGCATAATATTTAAAAGTGGGGTACATTAGAAATGGTATGTTTCCCCAGTGACTTGGCCCAAAACGACAATCTTACTAAGCAGGCCGTAACTGCCACATAAGAAAAGTATAGATTATACTCTTTAACTTATAACTATTGACTGTACCAGTTACAGACTATATTGACAGACTTGATTTTATATTTAAGAAAAATCCAATCTAATAGTGAAATCTGATTTTTAATAAATGTATGGGAAAAGCATATTTTAGAAAGATACCTTTTCTCTGTCTGAAGCTGCTGGAGGCTAGATTACATTAGCTCTCCAGCCATTGCCCAGCATGTACTTGGTCTGAACAAAGTGTGAAAATGGTGTGAAAAATGCTCCCACAGCAAGTACAATGGTTCATGGCACAGGAACTTCATTAAGGTCAAAGGGGCCTGCACAAGTAAATGTTAAGGGACATCAGGAAAGACCCCATCATTTTCCACCAAGTCAGTTGGGAACAAACCCAGTGGAAGGAAAGCTACCACCAGAGCCAGTTTTAAACGACCACAGAGAAGAGGACTGCTCATTACCCTGACTACACACAGGCTCTGCACAAGGCGAGAAGGGTTTCCCCAGCTTGGATTTTGAGAGTGAGAGGCACTGTGGTATTATTTCCCATGGGGCAAACAGGAACTGCTGAAAAAGTGGATAGGGCTGCCCCAGGGGCTTTTACCCCATTGATTAGGGAGTGCCCAGCGGTCAAACAAAAACTCACTAGCTGGTACCAGGCATAAATTGTGGCACCCCAAGACACCCTCTTTAGACCATTTTCTGGACCTGCAGAAAAACAGAAGAAAACTGGACATGCTGTCTGTGACCTTGACCTGAGAGTATGAGAGCCTTGAAGGACTGGGCCTGCTCTCTCTTGTACCCAGGACAAAGAAGTGGCCTCCAAGGGTCAGTTTGCCAACCTCCTGTGCAGCTACAGGAACACACTTACCACTCTGACCAGGTTATAACCTGATAACCTGACCTGCTATACAGGCAATACAACGTCTAGATCAGAATTTGTTAAATTTGAAAAATCAATGTTAGACATTCAAACAAAATGACTGGATGCCATTAACATGCTTGTAAGAAACATGGATGAGGGCCTTTCTGCCATGATTACCAGTACTGACAATTGAAAATATACAATGAAATTATATATTGTTCAGGACACACAGCAACACAATAGAATGCATCGATATGTATTTAAAATGCAGCATTTTGGAAAATGTTTAGAAATATTGGCAACTGCAACAAGGATGCTCAGTTGTTGCACCATACATATCCAACAATAAATACTACATCATGTCTTAAATTTTTATAAACTACCCAAATATGTTCTAGTGGTACTGCTACCGATGCTATAGAGAGCAAGGAGGCCCGCTAGCCACAGTAGTATGTCTATTCCTGATGCTATACAATCTAGGCATAGGTATATGCAGTCAGGCTGCTAATTTAGAAGTACATATATTGGCTGACCTAGGGAGGCCCGTTCCCAGCAACCAAAGAAAGAGGTATTGAATGTATGTTTTGTGAAATTCAAAAGAGAGATTTATTTTGTTGAAGTAATGTGGATTTAAAAATGCTATCAACAACAAAAAAGTATTCAGTTCCTTTGTGACTGTTCATATTTCCTGTGACGAAACATGGAAATAAGAATTACGTCTCTGCATTTTGACTGTGACTACCTTGTAATACATTGCAAGATTTATTTGAACTACACTTACGCTGGAAATAATTGTTATCAATATAACTGTGCCTCTGCACTCCATCTGCTGCTGTGCGAGCATCTTGTGATGTGTTTGGGGTTGGGGTGGTCTTCTTCTTCATCAGAGCTGTCCTGCTCAGGCTGCATTGGAAGTCCCTTACATATTGCTATATTGTGTAACATAGCACACCCTGCCATGATCTTGCATGCCACTTAGGATGAATAGTGAAGGGCTCCACTACTCTCATGAAGGCAGGGAAACCTTGCCTTAAGCAGGCTAAAAGTGAGCTCTATAACTGCCCTTGTCCGCTTGTGGGCAATTAAATACCGGCGTTCACTTCTTGTAGTTGCACTGAGGTATGGGGTTCAAATCCATGTGCCTAGTGCAGAATCACTGTCACCTAAAACAAATGAAAAATACAATTTAAACACTTTTATATAGTATGGAATTATTACATATAAACATAAAAGTAGAAATACTAAAATGAAAATTATCCTCAAAGTCTGATCTGGCAAGCCGATTCTTTGGGGCACAGTGACAAAATATATTGGAATCATGGGTGGAACCTAAATATTTTGCCACAATGTCAGTAATTAAACAGCCAGCATTGCAAACTATTTGAATTATCAAGGAGTACAGGCTCTTTCAATTCCTATTTAAAAAGTAGGCAAGTTAATACATGTGTCCTATCAACACAGCTTATAACTTGTGGGAAATGTGCCACATGAAAAAAGAAATGTTCTTTGCTGCATGATAGACCTGGCATCTTTTGGCGTGTTTCCCCTGTCTTTTTTGCTTTCTGACCTCCCAGTTTTGACTCTGTTTTTGCTGGTTTAGTGTCTCTGCGCACTTTCTCACTGCTGTTCAGCATTAATGTGCAAGTGCTCCTGTTGTAAATTGCATTTATGGATTGGTGTTTCCATGATTAGCATATTTGATTTACTGGTAAGCCCCTAGTAAAGTGCACTGAGTGTGCCAGGGCCTGTAAATCAAATGCTACTAGTGGGCCTGCAGCACTGATTGTGCCACCCACATGAGTAGCCCAGACCTGCCACTGCAGTGTCTGCACGCAGTTTGTAACCGCCATATTGACCTGGCAAGTGCACCCACGAGCCAGGCCCTAACCTTCCCTTTTCTTACATGTAAGTCACCCCTAAGATAGGCCCAAGGTACCCCTGTCGGCAGGGTGCTGTGTATGTTAAAGGTAGGACATGTACTGGTGTGAATTACTGTGTATTTAGTTTTTTTCACTATGGTAAGGCTACCTGTCTCATAGGCTAGGATGAGAGTTTGTTTATAATATCTTATAAACCTAACTTCCCACTGGGACAAGATAGGAAAATGGAGTTTAGTATACATGGACTCAGAATGTAAAAATGCACCTTTTAGTAAAGATTATTTTTATGTTCTGTGTTTTAAAATATCACTTTTAAATAGTAGGTATTTTCTTGCTTAGCCATCCTGTGTGCCTCTGCTGGGTTTGTGGATTGACTGTCTGTCTTTGGAGTGACAGGGGCTGGGGATGTGCATTCTCTTCAGACAGCCACTGGGGGGGTTGAGGTGTGTCCTGCCTTTCCTGGATGAGCCAGGGCTGGGCTGAATAGACCTGGGCTGCATTTAGAGTAGTGGGAGGAGATTTTCTTGCACCTGAATGGGCCAGGTCTGCCTTGGACAATGCTGTCTCCACCTCCTGCCGGGAAGCTGGGCCAGAGAGTGCAGAACTGGTTTGGACTAAGCACAGACAACTCTCTGCCTGAGAGACAAAAGGAATTTTGAGTACAAATATTGGGGCCTAGACCTCACAACTTTAGAACTTGCTGCAATCAAGGATCTTGCCAAGAAGAAGAGCTGGAAGAGCCGCCAGGAAGAGTACTGCCCCTTTGCTGTGTTGTTGCTTTGTTGGGTTGGCCTGCAGTTGCTTCTTCTGCCTTGGGCAGTGAAAGGACTGGACTGAATTTTCTCTAACTTGTTGCTGAGTATCTCCAAAGGCTTGTAACCGAGCTTGTCTCCTGTTCACGAAGTCTCAGGGACAGCAAAAACTTCACTCACCTCTGGGCACCGTCTCTAAAACTGTGGGTTTCAGTTACCGCAGAGGGGGAATAGCAGCCGACTCCGTCGCTGGCTCTGTGTCCTGAAGGCACCGCAGAGGGCGCCGCCACATCTCGCACTGCAACCCTGGTCTCACCGACGACCGATGCCACTGAGCCGCTGCTTGTACCGTGACCTGTGGGCACCGCCTCACTTTACCTCGCCGCCCTGGTCCCACCGACGCCATTGCTGCTCTTCAACCGCCTCTGTTGCCTGCACCGTGTTCTGTCAGCAGCACATCGACCACAGACCCGCTTCGCACCACAGCCCTGGTCTCACTGATGCCGCTGGATGACCATCACCTAGCCGCTGCCTCCACCGCGACCTGAGAACACCGCATGGCACACCGCTATGCTTCGCATCGCAACCGCAATAGTTGCCACATACGGCTGCAACGAAAAAGGTACTGTTTACAAGTCTGTCGACCCTTCCGCTGACCTGCTTCAACGCGGTCAGCAGGAACTGTTGGACTCTGTCGTTTTCAGTATCTAAGTAGCACCTGACGGAGCTACCAACTTCAAGGAACTGCATTTTTAAAGTTATTCTTGCAAAGTACATATTTTTAAGTACTGTATGTTGAATTTTTTTTGTTTTGGTCTTATTTTGGATATATAAAAATATGAGATATTTTTCTAAACTGGTGTGGTGTCCTTTTGCAGTGTTTTCACTATATTACTGTTGGTTATGTGCAAATGCTTTACACACTGCCTCTGAGACAAGCCCGACTGCTCATGCCAAGCTACCAAGGGGGTGAGGAGGGGTTATATTAGGAGTGTAACTCCCTTACCCTGATCAGGAAGAAGGGTTCCTACTTGGACAAAGGCACCTACCTCTGCCAACGAGAGACCCCCATTTCTAACACTGCAAGACTTGTTATTAGCTGAGAAGGTTTGAGAAAATAACTGTATAATATTTTGGGAAACCCCTCCTGCTATTGCAACAACCCCTTGATGGCTTCCTTAGGCTACAAGTGCAGGCAGCAAAGTACCTGAATGCTGGTTGGTATCCTGCATGCATCCGTACACAACTGGGATTTAACTCGGCTATTAAATCTAAAATAAGATTGTTGCTGGGCCTGTATTGGTTATATATCTCCTCCTAAGTCTGCTGAAACAAAGTCACACAGGCTTTGAATCTGCACTCCTGTCTTTGCCTTCTCATCTGGTGGTGTGGAGCAAACAGCCTTATCCCCCTCGCCATAGCATACAGGGCAGCCACTGCTGGAAAAATCTAAATGTCCACCTCTTTTATAGTCTGCACCTGATTGCTGCTCTGCCTTGATGCTAATTTATAAGTGTGAAAACCTGTTAATTTGACCGTACGCAATTAGCGAGTGAATAGTACATCCCAAAATATGAAAGGCAAATTAGTAATCCCAAATTTCAGTCGCAAAAACAGTGAGTCTGTAAGATTCAGTTGTATTGGTATAGCGAATGGAGTCAAAAACAGATTTGATACATTTCAAACTTACCTTTTATTGGCCACTAACCTTTTTGCCACTGATTACGCAATCGCAAGCGGTTCATCTGATGCTAGGTCCCTTTCAGTAGTGGGACTTTAAAACTTTTGGGAATTGTTTTACTTCCAGACTCATTGGGACCAAGCCACTTGGTGTATCCAACATGGACTTCATCACATTGGCTTCAATTTACAGTTAGGTCCTGGTGTACCGCTTCCATGGACTATCACTGGTGCTTAGTGTTTTTTGGTGCTACTTCTACTTATAACTCGATTCGATATTGTATTGAGTTCCCCATTAACTGTTGCTTCACCACACACTGTTGTAGTCTTCTCCTCGCTACAAAAGTCAAACAACTCTCCACAGCCCGATTGTCCTGGAATAACATTCTATTGTTGTCAGCTTCTCACATCAGCCAATAGTCTCACCCTTAATCTTGCTTCCCTGATTCCTACGCTTGAGGAGGAGGAGCCCGCCACTGTTGGCTTGTCACTGCCTAATGTTACTAAGCTCCAAATTGACTTGGCTGATATAACCAACCCCAACTATGAATTAGTATACTTTGTATATGGGCCTTTTCATAGAAATAATGAAGGTGTCCTGGTTGCAGAGTGTGCTGTGTGTACTGTAAACCATATTGTCGAGAGTCCCTGCTTACCAAATCTGAGGTCTGCCCATGGGGCTGAGCTTGTTGCGCTCATCAGAGCCTGGATTTTAGCCAAAGAAAAGATTGTGACCATTTACAGAGACTTAAAGTATGTGTTTGGAGTGATGCATGATTTCTGGCTCCTTTAGATGCAAAGGGGATTCTCAACATCTGCTGGATGGAACCCCCATTAATATGGTCGGAATGCTCAGAATCTTCTTCCACTGCTGTTTCAAAAGAAGGTGGCAGTGGTTAAGTGTGCTGAACACATGCACTCATATGACAAGGTTTATAAAAGGAATGCCCTGGCTGATTCAGCCCCTAAAAATGCTGCTGTGTCTGAAGATGCTGATGTCTCCATGTATGTTCCAAGGACTAATTTGTTTCCTATCCTCCCACGGAAAAAAGTGTTTCTGTTGCAAGATGAAGCTTCTGAAAGCTAGAAATGATATTAGATCAAACAAAAATGTTAAAGACCCTGAGGGGTTGTGGAGATACAGCATTGTGCAAATGGTCGTACCAAGATTTCTTCTCCCCGACCTTGCAAGGTTCTGCCATGGAGTAACTCATGTCAATAGGGTTGACATGATCTGTGCCATAGAAACCCATTGGCACTCTTCTTCTCTTCTATAGTCCAAACTCCCTACCACTCCTGTGCCACCCATCTGTCCCATAATGTTGGAAATAAAATTAGGACCAATCCCATTGCTCACCCCCACAAAGCCCCTTCATGCACCTGCAAATGGGTTTTATCCAGATGCCGAGGTGCGCTTCTTATTCTTTTGTCTTTATGACTCTCTGTATGCTTTCAGGTTGGGTGGAAATGGATCCATGCACCAGAGCAGATGCCATTATAGGAGCTAAGTACTTATTTAGAGATTTTATTCCTCATTTCGGAATACCAAATCGTATTGCAGGAAATTTGCAAAGCTTTAGGGATAGATCTGCATTTCTACTGTGCCTACCACCCTGAATGAGCAAGAAAGGCAGAGAGGAAAAAAGGCGCCCTCAAGATTTAGATAGTGAAGATATGCTCAAATCAACAATTGATGTGGCCTGATGCCCCACCCACAGCGCTATGGAACCTTAGCAGAGTGTCGGCCCAGAAGAGTTTAATTGTTATAGGGCGATCCATGGTGTTGCCTTAAGTCTTTCAGTCTTGGCTGCACAGTGAGACTTGCAACTGAATGATGATACTGTTTTACAGAAAGCTTATATGCAGTCTCAACTGTTTCCATTCTCAGACCCAAGATAACGTACCTGAGCGTCGACCGAGGCCGGAGCTGTTACAGTTGGTGATTTTCGTCCCATCAGTGGGCCAGGCCACTCATGCCCACCTCCTTGAGTGAATGGTGTATACCTCTAACCCTTGTTTGAACATGAGGTAGGCAGTCTTAGATGTCTGCATTGTTTTGATGTATAACCATGGCTGGCATGATGCAAAGAATACACAAATACCTGTGAAAAATAGTGTGCACAATAAAACATAGCTAACCTGGGTTAACAAAATGTGCAGAATTAGTAGGCATGCTTTACTTTCTTCTACATATACTATGATTTCACGCGAGGGTGACAAGGAGAGTTCAGGGAATACAATACAGCGGTGTGTGTTTACACTGAGTGTACTACTGCTAGGATGCTCTTGTAGAATATGTGAGTGCTGTGTCCTATTCCTGGGTATTGAAATATTTAGAATGTTATAGTGAAGGAGAATCTAAAGAACTGACAGTGAAATTTGCCAATTTTATTTGAACAAATTGACTCCTAGAATGCCATCAGAAGCAAGGTATGCCCAATCTCAGCTCTGCATGCATGCAAACCAATTGGTGTTGCATGCACTATATTCTCATTACAAGGTCATATGAAAAAAGCCTCAGCGCTCTTGAATAGTTCATTAAGGTACAAGTCAAAAACTTTAATTGTTTACCATTACACAAAGGAAAATTTACTCATGATGAAACCTACACATGTATATTTGCAATTTTGATTTACTTTACTCCTTTGGCTTGTCACCATTTAGGAGTGTAAAGTTGGTTAAATTGTAGACTTATATGGCCCCACCACCTGAATTTTGAGAGTGATTCCAGTTTACGGGTGCAAAGTCACTACTTTTCAATGTAGGCGGAGGTCTCCAGCACCAGGGAGAAGCTCTCCCTATTCTAAAATATGGGAAAAGTTTAAAAGTTTAGTAAAACATTAGTAAAAATATTTGTAAGTTAAATATGAATACAAATATTTATGTTAAATGTAGAACAAATGAAAAAGTGACAGCATTAAATATTAAAATAAGTTGTAATAAACCAATGATAATGTTGTATTGATATTTCATTTTTTTAACATTAAATTACATTTATATTTGTAAATAGTTAAAATAGGCTTCTTTAATTTAACATTAATTCCTATAGTTTTAAAAACAAATTAAAGTTCCTGCCTCTATTATCTTCTATGGGAGGATGCTGCAGTACCAGTGGTTGGCCATATGTGGTGCTGGACTTACTCCGGATATGAACAGGAGTACATGGACTACTGTTTTGGGCCCTCTTTGGCTGTAGGAGCTATAAAATGCAGTTTGTGAACAGGAATGGGCTTACTCTTTGTAAGTGAGTGCATGCCCCTCCCTAAACCCCTCCTTAGCCGTCTCATAACTCCTCCTTCTTTGCCCCTTGACCTCTAAAATATAGTCATAGGTATTCCCTATTTTCCAGCCCCTCACCCGCCCCTGCCATAGTTACTTCTAATACTTATACCTACGCAAAAATACAACAAAATCCAATTTGAAAATAGGCGCCTATACATTTCTTATCACTATTTACATTGAAATACATGCTGTGTATGTTGTGCAGCGTCATCATGTGAATAGATCTCTGCTGTAGAAATAGAAGACTATAAAACAATCATGTGAACCCTAGTGCATAGTAGCTTTTAAAGCAGGACGCCTTCTGAGTCGGTGTGTCATATGCAGTGCTGTGTGCCCGCACCAAACAGCATCTGTAAATAAATATAGACCGCCATCTTGGAGAGGTCACGTATGTGAAGCATTCCACCAGAGGGCACCATCCTGGTTGAGGCTAATTGCATTGTACTGACCCTGTTAGAAGAGCTTAAAGACCAGAAGAAAGCATACTTTACTCCTGCATAAAATGGGTTAATGCACAGATACACGGAAAGTGACCACAGAAAGGGCAACCAGTACTATTCAGTCTGCTGTTACCCACCTGTTTAACACCTATATTGGTCTCTAGAATCCACAGCCCTCCTGTACAGGTATTGCACAGGTCACCAGGGGGCACACTACAATCCTTTAATAACACCCTGTAATTCCATTAATCAAAACTGAGGGCCCGGGGGGCTGCCCACACACACCTCTGTGAATGATTAACAAGGAGGGAAGCATCACTCCAGATGTACCCGTTTTCACCCTGCTCGTACCGGTCCTAGGATGCTTGTTTCCAGTCCAGAGAGGACCTGGCCTGGCAGTTCGGGCTGGACTGTTCCCATTGGGCGCAGGGTCAAGACTGATTTGCATATGGCTGGGTCCAAACTGGAATGGCATGGTGAGCAAAAAAACGATGGATTTAGGCCCAGATCTTTGTACTGGGGTGAATGTATGACATTGTTCTGCATTCTGTCCATCAATTGTTGTTTTTGCATTTGTCACCCCGAGTGGGACGGGTATGCCCAGACGTGGGTCCCGTGCTCTCCATGCCACTGGAGTCAAGCTATCCTGGCTGATGAGGGCTGAAATCCCAAAACCGGTCCTAGGATGCTTGTTTCCAGTCCAGGGAGGACCTGGCCTGGCAGTTCGGGCTGGACTGTTCCCATTGGGCGCAGGGTCAAGACTGATTTGCATATGGCTGGGTCCAAACTGGAATGGCATGGTGAGCAAAAAAACGATGGATTTAGGCCCAGATCTTTGTACTGGGGTGAATGTATGACATTGTTCTGCATTCTGTCCATCAATTGTTGTTTTTGCATTTGTACTGATCTTTTAGACATTTGGGCTTTCTGATATAATATTTATTTGCAGGTTAGCACTTTTTGTAAATATTACATCACCCTTTAAATTTGGTTATTGTACTGTTGGATTCAGTATCAGCCTCGAAATCAGTTCAGTTACACTTAACATAATAACTTTGATTTAAATAAAATAAAAACCTGAGTGATGCAGAATTCAATGCTGCTTTGAACACGAGGGCTTAAATATCTTCAGTACAGATGGAGGAGAGAGAAAAGAGCAGCAGCGGGGAGTCTTTCCACTGTCTCTACTGAGCCTTTGTAGGGGCAAAGGGGATGGAAGTATTTTATTAGTAGGAAGTGAGATCAACTGAGGTGCTGTAATGGGGACATGGGTTGGGCATCAAAAGGAAAAGTGAAGGCAAGCTAAACGACTTGAGATACAACCACATTCTCTCCACTTCACAAGGTCTGACGTCATTTTGTAGTGGGTGCCATGACCCGGATCCAATGTTAGTGTCCCGAATGAAACATATTCATAATATAGTCTATGTTGGAAGAAGCTAAATGATTCGTCATGTAAGAGACCACAGAAGAATTCACAAAGATGGAGCCCAGTGAAAGACCACAGAAGAAAACAGACTACAACAGCACAGAACTATTTAAAGTGCGAAAGACACTACAATCATCAGTGAATTTGTGGGAGAAAAAAAAGCTGCCACACTGGGGGCGGTGCATACAATTTCTTAAACTTGTGACAGAACTTCAGAACGTTATTCACAGCACTGAAAATAGAAGAATAGTTAAAAAGCAGTGGGGAAAAAACAACACATTAATTTGTATCAGAAACCAAAACACATTCACAGAAGGAAGGTGAAAAAACAGCAATATATGCAGATCATGTGGGAAAACGACAGCAGCATCGGCAGCCTTGTCAAAAACCCTTTACCCCACAGGACTAAGAATTCTTACTCACAGCAGGAAAACAATAGAGTTCACTTTACTCCCAAGGCTGGGAATACTCCTGCTGTTTTCACTTCTTCTGTAAGTAACTCTTCAGCATTCCCCCTTGCTAGGAATGTAGAGTTTCTCCCACCTTGAAACTATCCTTGTTTCTCCCACACTATCACCATCACTCTCTGCTCTCCTTTTGTTCCACTGGAGTTAGACCAGAGGTTTGATGAACTGTGCAAGTAATTATATGATTTTGTCCAAGGTTGTGACTAATTCCTTGCAGCCTTGTATTTTGGGAATATTGAATTTGTTTCCATCCAGTCCTGGAATTGCTTATGCTTTCCCTCCCAGACGGTGAATGCCCTGGCTGTTTCACCTCAGCTGTGAATGACCTCATGTGCAGTGCAACCTCCATTTACTTTTTTTCCTATGTCATGATTGATCACATTTCTTCCCCCAGGTGTGGCAAAGTCTGTTAAGGAGTCCAGTGGAAGAAAATTAATATCCCTGGCATGAAAGAGATCACCAGTGATGTCTACAGCCTTATGGAAAACATGTATGTATGCAGAAAAGGGGAGAAAGAGCAGCATTAGCCACAGCATGGGAGACACAGCGGCCTGAGGTCACACTACTGGCAACACAGCGCTGCATAACATTCTGTTAACATGACATAAAATGGCCTATAAGATCTGAACAGTTCACAGCAGGGCCAACAAGAATTTTCATATAATGGTTAAATGCATCAGATAAAATATTAACAGCATGTAAGAAAGCAGCAGAATGGCCCATGGCCAGGGCGACCAGAAGAATCGTAGCCTGGAGTCACATCCCTGCACTCTGAACTATCAGTGTCTGCTGAGTGCTCCATAAGTGAAGTTGCTTGAACCCAGGATTCCTCTCCACTTCTAGGCCGCTGATCCAGAGTGAGACCAGGACAAGCAGACCAGAAGGAGGGGGAAAAAGAGGAGAGGACTGTCGTTCCTGAGCTGGGGAATGAAGTCAGGAGGCTCCTGGCGGAGCTCACTCCCTGTACTCACAGCTCACATACATTCTTTACATTCTCACCGTAGACACTCAATCAAAGCAGCTGCTTGCTTACTTTGAAGCAAGTAAAATGGAGAAGCTGTCATGACCAAGGCCTCCTCCCTGGTCACAGCACTGCAAGGCTCAGTGCTCTGCACCCAAAGGCGATCGTAGAAATAAGAAGTTAACAGAATTAGCGCTGCAAAATGCACTTTTGGCCATTTCGATGCATGGGTAATGTTTGCTAATCGGGCGATGGTCGTCAACCCGTGCTTATACCTGCTTCTGGCTTTGTTACAGAGTTGTGTGGATCAAAGCATTGTTCTAATCTGCGAGAGCTTATTAATTTATTCTTTTCCTATTACAAGAGAGCTCTGAAGTCAGATGTTTCAGGAATGAAAACAATATTTAACAACAATGTATAGGGCTCTTGCAGAGCTCCATAAATATTATATTTCATCAAGCAGAAATATGCAATAGTTAAGTGGTTAAAGTTCCTGTCCATACATCTGAATGTCTTGTATTTCAATCCCGGGGGGCGGGCCCAGCTTTTTATCCATGAAAAATGAACACAAGAAAGGTGCCATATGTTTGATACTAAGGCCACACAATAAATCTGTGATTGGTGTGCACTGCCCAGTTAGCTATTATTATCAAGGACCGATTTACCCCTAGATAAGCTCTGCAGAAGAATCGATCAAGACTTTCACTGACACAAGCCCTTGTTGTTAGGACCAGTCCTAAGGCAGCTGAGCTTGTGTGCATTGCAAACATATGAACAGGTGTGTGGACACAAGCAGCCACTTACCTCAGCGTGCAGGCGTGAGCAGTGCTGCTCAACACTGGTCCACCTCGAAGGTCCTTCACTGGTCGCTCTCTGGTACTCAGTCTAGGGGTTGTGATACTTCACGGTCTGGGGTCTGTCTCTGGAGGAGGCTGGGGATAACCCTGCTTGGGATGACTGGAGTGGGGCACGCTGACACCGCCTCCGCAGACACACCCTCTTCCTTCACTTACAACAGATATGATGTCTGGTCCTGGTGACCGGGGTCAACATCTGGAGTCTGGAGATCGAACTCCCTCTCAGATATTGGATTAATGATGCAAAGCTCCAGCCTCTTGTCACATCAACAGCATGCACTTGCTGAGAAGGTTCTGTATGTTTAGCAGAATACAGACCAGCAGAAACTCAGAATGAAGTGCTGGGGGGACTCTTCGTCCACTTGCAAAGGGCTGCACGGACTATATCTCTTGTGGTGACAAGATCATGCATACGACCCTGAGCTCTGCGCACGGAAGCCCCCTCTTTAAAGGCTCCCAGTGTGCACCATCTGCAGCTGGTGGCAGATCTAGTGATCATCTATCACTAGCAATGGAAACTCATGGAAATAGGCCAGATAAAAAAGCAGCTGCAACAAATGTGCCTGTTCAGAGAATGTCTGATGTTCTACAACATAAAGAACGCTCCTCGCAGGCCAGTTGACAACAGAACAGCCTCTGTTACAGTGACCCGAACATGATACATATGCATTATTTGATACATATGCATGCTGCAGGAAACTGCCTCTTTTTCACATGGTCACTCTCACTTTTTGCCCACTGGCACTGATGCTTTGGAAGTCCCTGCTAACCAGGCCCCAGTGCCAGTCCTCTTTCCCTAAAACGAGACAAATGTTAATTGTAACTCAATTGCAAAGGACTTTAGGACCCCTGCAAGTCTCTGGTGAATGGTACACTTTGTACCCAGGGCATGGGTACTAAAGAGGGTGCCTAAGGGCTGCAGCATGTATTATGCCACCGTAAGGGACCCACACACAAACTGCACGCAGAGTGCCATTGCAGGCTGCGTGAAATGGTGCAAACCATTCCAAAAACACGACATTGCCCACTCCCTGTGGGCAATGCCATAGTACACTGCATGTCTATATGTAAGTCACCCCTACAGAAGGCCTTTAGAGCCCTTAGGCAGGGTGCATTATAGCAAATATGAGCAGATGTGCCTCTGTGATGCCTAGTTCAATTGCTAGGCATTGCAAGTGATCAGGAAGCCATTTTAAAGGTATGTACTGGGAACTGGTCATTACAGGTTACCCAGCTACATAATGGCTTCACTGAAAATCATGGTGTTTCGTATCAAATACCTCATCTTAATAAATCAATACTGATCCCAGTATCGGATTTAGGAAGACATGCACCCAGAGGGCACCTTAGAGGTGCGCCACATAAATCTACTAGTCTCCTAGTGTGTTGGCTGGCTGGTATCTGCCAGCCTGCCACCACAAATGAGTTTCTGACCCCCCTGCAAGGGACAGCCCATGCTCTCAGGGGTCAGAAACAATGCCTGCTCGGCAGAAGGTGTTCTCACCTCCTCCAGCAGGATGGCTAGTGAGTTAGCACATCAAGGCCAGAGGCTTCAAAGCCTCTGCTGCCTTTGATATGTGACCCCGGCTGACCCCAGACCTGGGAAACACAACCCTCTACACTGGGGCCCATGTGGCGGTTTACTGACAGAATATCGACCACAAAAATATAGGGCCCTATTAATTAGACTGACTAATTAGGATGCAACCGAAAACTGTTCAATCACATTCCTATACTTTACAATGGGAGCATGTATTCCGGCCGGAATGCATGCTCCCATTGTAAAATCGGAGGTGCAGTTCATTCCTGCACCCCATGGCAGGCACCTCAAGGTGCCTGCCACGGGGTGCAGAGATCAACAGGGGGGCATCATAGGTGCCCCCTCGGCCGCCGATCGGAGGCCGTGCACCCAAGGAGGCCCTGATGGGGGCCCCCAAAGTTGAGTTCCGATAGCCTTTCTGTGTCGGAAAGGCCGGCACGGAAAGGCTGCCGAAACCCGACATCGTAATCCCAGGGTCGGAAAGAGCCACCCTTGGGATTACTGACCACATTCCGACTGGCGGACGGGCTCTCCGGAATGGAATTCGACCGGCATATAGCGATGCAGTCGGAAAGGCTCCGTAATCAGGCCCATAGATGTAAAAAATATCCAGGTAAAAATATAGAATACAAAAATATTGACTCCCTATACTCAAAAAGGTAAGTACAAAAATATTGGAAAAAAATATTGTTTACAATAATATAGTTGTATTAAATATCGATTTAAAAAAATATAATTTAAAATATTAAAATAAACATAAATTAAATACTAACTTTAATTTTAAAAAAATGTATAATTGAATGTATATTTTAACAAATACAACAAACTTCCTTTTAAAAATATAAACACACATATATAAATAAATATATAAGTATACATATCTAAAAATATAAAATAATATTTTAATTAATAATATAATTTAAAAAATCCTAACATAGCATAATATTATCAAAAATATATGTACACATATTTAAATATACCAAAAACATAAAAAATATTAGAGCATACTTCACTCCAGAGAAGCTGTCCAAAATGGGGAAAGGAAAACCGGCGGCTTGTGCAAAGTGTGGCTTAGAAAATGCGACAGATACACATATGTTTTTCCTATGCACGCAGATTCAAAGCTTCTGGCATGAGGTTGAATCGACACTTACAGGTATTCTGGGAATACATATTAAGGTAAGCCTTGAACAAATTATTTTCGGGATTGCGGAGGGTGTGACTGGTGCATCTAGGAACTTGTTGTTTTATGCATTGTTGCTAGCTAGAAGGGAGATTTGTAGAAATTGGATAAGTGTAGCACCGCCACAGCACGCAAAATGGCTAGAATCCATGTTCTATATGTCCAGAATGGATTTACTGGGTGATGGGTCCAAAAAGAGGAAATAGTTTTGGGAGATTTTCAATAACTGGGTAGGGGGTAACAGTAGCCAGGGAGTGGCTTAGTGTACAGCATTTAAGGTAACGAGATGTACCCCCTGTCCAATGATTATGCCTACAGACCTCTCTGACCTGGCTGAGGGCCCCCCCCCACAGTCTTCTTCTAGGCAGTCCTCCGGGAAACCGGATGTTGTCTGAGAGAAATGCATTAACAGGTGAATGGTGTTCTTAGGGCCTGCGCCTTCTTTCCCTCTTTTTTTTTTTTTTCTCCCTATCACTATTCTGTGGCGGGGTCTGGGGTCTGGGGTCTTCCCCAGCTATAGAGGTCTTTGGCAAAGGTAAAAGTCACCAATAACTGAGGTGAATGAGGACAAAAAAAAACATTTAAAAAAAAAAAACATACAAAATATTAGAAAAAGGAATCCATTTAATTTAAAATAAAAATTAAACAACACACATATTTTACAATTTAATTAAAAATAAGTTACAAACAAAAAATATTGCAAATTATAATATTATTATACATAATTATATAAATGACAACATAAAACAAATTATTACAAATTAAAATAAATACATATACATTTCCACATTAAAAAGAAAACATGTTTCCACTAAATAAATATAAAAATAATTACTGGCACCTAACACAACACAACAGTAACAAAATATTTTACACCACACAAAAAAAAGATTTACTATTCTAACAACAATAAATATAAAATTACATAAAATATAACTTTACAAAATACTAAAATGTACTATTCCGACTACACTTAACACAGCAATAAAATGTATAATTAACAAAAAAAAAGCAATTCCCTCTCCAGTCAGTGCAACAGTAGGGAAAGTGTTGGACTGCGGAGGGGTACAATTTTCTAATATTTCCACTCTAGTCAGTACAACAGTAGAGAAAGCGCAAAATTGCAGAGGGGTCAAATTTACTATTCTCACTCCAGTCAGTGCAAAAGCAGGGAAAGTGCTGGATTGCAGAGGGGTAAAATATACTATTCCCACTCCATTCAGTGCAATGATGTGTTGGATTGCGGAGGGGTAAAATGTACTATTCCCACTCCAGTCAGTGCAACAGTAGGGAAAGCGCTGGATAGTGGAGGGGTAAAATTAATTATTCCCACTCGTCAATGCAACAGTAGGGAAAGCGTTGGATTGGGGAGGGGCAAAATTACAATTCCCACTCCAGTCAGTACAACAGTAGGAAAAGTGTTGGATAGCGGAGGGATAAAAATGTACTATTCCCACTCCAGTCAGTAAAACAGTAGGGGAAGTGTTGGATTGCGGAGGGATACAATTTACTATTCCCACTCCAATAAGTGCAACAGAAGGAAAAGTGTTGGATAGCGGAGGGGTAAAATATACTATTCCCACTCCAATAAATGCAATGGTAGGGAAAGTGTTGGATAGCGGAAGGGTAAAATTTACTATTCCCACTCCAGTCAGTTCAACATTAAAAACAAACAAAATATCTTCAACAAAATAAAAATATTTTTAAAACAATGTAAATAAAAAAATATATAAATATGTTGAAAAAAAATTATATATTTAATATTTAAAAAAATAAAAACATTATAATGTCAAATACATATCACAAATACTATTATAAATAAAATACAAAAATGATTTTCATACAAATAAATATTTTTATTTAGAAATTATTTGTTAACAAAATCATTAATTATTACATAAACTTAGTTACTTCCCACCCTATAACACCCAAAAACTCACAACCTGCACCTGCAGTTTCAAATCCACCAGCATTCCTGTGACGTACCATGCACACGTTTACCCATCCTGAGGTACTCCTACCCCGACCCATGGGCAAGGGTCAGCTGCCTAGGACACCCCCGAAGCTGCACTTGGAAGTGCGGACTTGCCTTTAAGGGGACATTTGCTGGTATTCTGGTGCTATACCATCCACAGGAGATGATGAAGGGGTGAGACAGTGAGGCATTCAGGATATGTAACCTTCCACTTATGGATACTAATTCCACCAGAAAAGGAATTATACCTTGTCGAGTAGGACCTGTAGGAAGCTGGCTCTGTATATACTATACCATAGTGAGGTATAGTATGCAAAGAGTCCAGTGGAACCCCAACGGTAGGCAGAGACAAAGTTAGATAGCACCTCACTCTCTATTTGTGGTAGTGTGGTCGAGCAGTAAGGCAGTATCAGAGGGCAGTGTTAAGCATTTGTTGTACACACTCAGTCAGCAAATGAATTCACACACTCAAAGACTGAACTTCAGACCAATTGTTTTTGTATAAAAATAAGTGATAAGTACTTTGCAGTAAATATACAATTGAAATGCAGTATGGATTGAAATTGTAAATGCACTTTGTTTTGACTTACAGTATTGATGCAGAGAAATGCAATGCTTTGTAAATACAGTACATATACTTTGTATAGGATTTTCAGTAAGATTACAGGTAAGTTACTTTTGAGATTATTTTTCTTACACAGAGTAGTATGCCTGGATACTACTCTGGGGCATTTCCTGTAAACAGGTAAGTAAAATCGTTTTTGTTAAATAGTACCATTTTAAAGAATTTCTTTAGGTTTTCAAACTCCACACTTAGAAACGTTTCCAAGAGGTGAAGCAGTGTGCTCCCACCCCTTCCTGTTTTGAAAAGGCTCCCTTGAGCCATTCAGCTGACGAGCTTCTGGAGATGCGCCTGTGAGAGGTACTGAGACCTGTAAGGATGGTGGCAGCCTGCTCAGCAACCCCATATAAAATTCGTTTTTATCTCTACTGATGACGGATGAAATCCAGAAACACGTGTCTAGAGATGTACAGCACTAACCTGCACCAACTTTGGTGGAACACTCCAGTAAAATCTCAAGTAAGCATGTATTACGAACTGCATTTACCATAATGCTAAGGGGCGAACTGTGCTGGGAGGTGAAGCAGTGTGCTCCCAACCCTTCCTGTTTTGAAAAGGCTCCCTTGAGCCATTGAGCTGACGAGCTTATGGAGATGCACCTGTGCGCCTGTGAGAGGTACTGAGACCTGTAAGGATTGAGGCAGCCTGCTCAGCAACCCCATATAAAATTCGTTTTTATCTCTACTGATGACGGATGAAATCCAGAAACACGTGTCTAGAGATGTACAGCACTAACCTGCACCAACTTTGGTGGAACACTCCAGTAAAATCTCAAGTAAGCATGTATTACGAACTGCATTTACCATAATG
The DNA here is from genome assembly GCA_963921515.1 of Calotriton arnoldi. Classification (NCBI taxonomy): domain Eukaryota; kingdom Metazoa; phylum Chordata; class Amphibia; order Caudata; family Salamandridae; genus Calotriton; species Calotriton arnoldi. The sequence continues at coordinate 290,222 of CAWUFW010002616.1, forward strand.
CTAAGGGGCGAACTGTGCTGGGAGGTGAAGCAGTGTGCTCCCACCCCTTCCTGTTTTGAAAAGGCTCCCTTGAGCCATTGAGCTGACGAGCTTGTGGAGATGCACCTGTGCGCCTGTGAGAGGTACTGAGACCTGTAAGGATTGTGGCAGCCTGCTCAGCAACCCCATATAAAATTTGTTTTTATCTCTACTGATGACGGATGAAATCCAGAAACACGTGTCTAGAGATGTACAGCACTAACCTGCACCAACTTTGGTGGAACACTCCAGTAAAATCTCAAGTAAGCATGTATTACGAACTGCATTTACCATAATGCTAAGGCGCGAACTGTGCTGGGAGGTGAAGAAGTGTGCTCCCACCCCCTTCCTGTTTTGAAAAGGCTCCCTTGAGCCATTGAGCTGACGAGCTTGTGGAGATGCACCTGTGCGCCTGTGAGAGGTACTGAGACCTGTAAGGATTGTGGCAGCCTGCTCAGCAACCCCATATAAAATTCGTTTTTATCTCTACTGATGACGGATGAAATCCAGAAACACGTGTCTAGAGATGTACAGCACTAACCTGCACCAACTTTGGTGGAACACTCCAGTAAAATCTCAAGTAAGCATGTATTACGAACTGCATTTACCATAATGCTAAGGGGCGAACTGTGCTGGGAGGTGAAGCAGTGTGCTCCCACCCCTTCCTCTTCCAAGAAAAACAGTCAATGTTATCCTATGGAGGAAAATAGTGTTATCGGTTTTAAGGTAAATATTTGGTAGAGGGAGTTGAGGTTCTGGGGGTAGACTCAAGGGTCCCCCAGGGTCAGGGATGCACTCTCATTACACCCTCAGCGGCACTAGGGCGGCCGGGTGCAGAGTGCTGAGGCCCAATGTTATCCAAAGGGATAGGGGGCCTCCAGTTGGTGGCTGCTGACGAGCAGGCCACAAGGTTGTGGGAGCCAAGCTCCTGGTGTTAGGCTCAGGGCAAAGGGGGATCCGGTTTAGCACACAAAGTGCACCCGCAGCGGCGCAGGGGCGGCTGGGTGCAGGGTGATGTTTTGGCGTCGGGTGCCCTGTTGTTTTCAATGGGGATTTTTGGTTTTGGTTTTCAGCAGCAGGCTCGGTCCAGGAAGACTTCAGGGAGGAACCAACAGCTGGGCAGGTAAGTTGGAGGGCTCGGGGATGTAGGTGCACTTCGGGTTCTTTTCTCCAGGGCGCAGGGTGGCTGGATGCAGGGGTGTCTTCTGAGGTCGGATTTCACCTTACTGGGCCACTCGCGGTTGGGGGGGTCTCCGTGCAGAGGCTGCAGGCGACGTTGGGGAGTCCTGGAGGGGTCAACCCACGGTGGACTCGGATTCTGGAGCGCTGGGGGACCTCGCTGGGACCGGTGGGCTATTCAAACTCGGGCCATAGGCGACGGGTGCAGTGGTGGTGTAGCGATCACCCATCGGAGAAAAAGCAAACAGGCAGTATACCACAACTTGAACAAAAAAGGCCCCATGAACTACAGTTCCCAGCAGGCAGTGGGGCGAGTTAGAGGGCAGACCATATATAAGCACCTCCCCTGCATACGGAGGGTGCTTGACAATTCTCATGGATAGGAGCAAGATGGCGGATGGTGTTCCCTGCCGGATTCCAGCGTGAAGCCTTTTCAGCTTCGTTCCTGAGGTCGGCCTGATTTGTACCAGTGGATCGTTTTTTCTCCCTTTAGTTGCTGTACCCATTTGCCTGTGGATTTTCGGCCTGGATTAGTCCTAATTCGGCGGTACAGGTATTTCAAGCGGAAGCCGGCGTGCTTCCTACCTACTCTGTGTTTAGGTTTTGTTTGTCACTTATTGCAGCGCTCTCGAAAGAAATTGTGTCGGAGCATTTCTTTTTCTTTTTATCGTGACTTTGGCCAGTTCAATTCTACACCTTGCCAGCCTATTTGGATAACGCCGATATATGCCTTATAGCACCTCGACATTGGAAATTGAAATGTCTTGAGTGTAACTGTCTTCCGTTCATTTTCTGGGTTAATTTACGAAGGCTGTACAGGATTACTGTACGCTATTACAGAATATTTACTTTGCTTGGTTCTTTCATTTTGTTCGAACATTTTTTGTTTCAAGGTGACATACTGGCAGTACCGTTTTTCAGCACAGGAGTGCAGTGTCTATCTACTCTTGATTTTGTGGAGCTCATTGTTAAGTACTTTCTTCACGATTGCAATGCCAATATAGAATTGCAAGAGAAGACATAAGGGACCTTACTGGAAATTGTAGATGTGGCATTATTTAGGAGACGTGCTTATTTTGAACCGTTTAGGTAGTTTGAATGGCCATGTTTTGAGTGTCTCAAATATTGATTAGTGGTTCTGTAAAGGAAGAGTACAAACTCCCATGCATTGTTGTGCCTTTTTTCTTTCTCCTGTCCTGCAGGGTCCATTCATTACCGATACGATATAGTTTCCTTACCTTAACCCTTTCCCTTTTTCCCCCTGGGCACGATCTCACGCAGTAGGTTTTTCTTTTCCTCTGCTTGGGATTGCGTTCAAGGGATTTGGGGGAACTATCACCTGCCGTCGTCCCCGCTGGTCACAAGTATAAGGTTAGTGGCGTTGCTTATGTTCTTGTGCTACTGACAACCCTGACAGGTGGTTCCAGGCGTCGGGATTCTTTTTCCTCAGCAGGCTCGGAGTCTTTCTTTGGTGTTTCTTCTGAACAGAGCTGCTGTTCACAAGAGATCTGGTCTTTGTTAAAGGCAGTCAGTCCTCCCAGGGGTTCTGGAGGTCGCTGGCTGCAGGACAAGACGGTTTTTGGTGCAGGATCTCTGGAAAATGCAGACGGGCCGGTTGTCAGGACTCACGGTAGGTTTCCTCCTTATTTTACTCTGGCCACCATTTCTCCCTCACAAAACCATCAAAAAGCATTCGATCCCTGGAGTTGGAGAGCAAGTTGGCATCGTAGAAATTCCAACATGGCCGCTAACATTCCAATACTGATGCAGCATATCGCTGTGTAGCAGTCTAGTCATTTAGGTTAATCACACAATGGTGAAGCACGCTCCAAGATTCCACTGTGCACTTCACCGAAGTACTTCAAGGAAGAGCAATGAATTTACATGGGCGTCGTGGAAGTCAGTCAGGGTAGTTTGCGTGCACACCGGGTTTAGATTCGACGGTTGGTAAAAATCCCAGAGTCTAGGTCAGTGAACTGTTTAGTTCTTGTCATGTAAAAAAGAAATACTTTTGTGGAAAGCTAACATCATAGATTCTAAATATCACCAGGAGGATAGAGGTGAAATAAAAGTATTTAAAACTGCTTCCTCAGTTCCCCTCTAAACCTTCGGTGTATTCTCAGAGGCTTTCATTAGACAATTTCTGTCAGAACCATTTCGTTTCTCCTGAACGCGGGCTTGACCTTTCAACACGCAGCGTTTACCATTGAGAAATGCAAGCATCCAATTTCAGCTGTGTTCAGTCAGCTGAGGCAAAATATCTATAACGCGGGCTTCTCTTTTAACACACTGCGTTTCCTCTCAACTAAATAAAAAGGGAATATTCTTTAAACCAAATACTTTTCAGCCAGAGTCAGAGTTATTCGAGTGTGACAATTAGCACACCATAAATCAAGGCTCTTTTCAAGGACATGAAGAGTTAATTAAAACTAACATAAAAACGACACCCCTTAAACAAATAACTTCCTACCAGAGTCAGAGATATTCGTGTGTAATAATTAGCTCCATAAATCAAGACGCTTTCCAAGCACACGAAGAGCTTAAGGGAAAATAGATAAAAACCACATTACTGCAATTTATACTACGAAGCTAAAAAGCCTTTACTAAATCTGTGGTACAAGAAAGAAAGGCAGAGACATGAATTCCCAGAACCCCATTTAATACGGCCAGTTCAGTTCAACACACTGTAAGTACACCTATAGAAATTAGAGGCACACCATTACAGAATTAAATAAATACAACTTAGACTTACCTGTATCATTTCTTGTGAAGAAAGCTGAAGCAGGATAGGCGCTGGTCGTCCCTGAAAAAGAAGAAAGAAGATTACTGAACTGCACTTCTCTTCATAAATAAAGAAGAAAGCAAAGGAGAAGTAAGAAGAGAAGTAGGCTCCCAATCATATCCTGGTAAGGCAAGCAACCCTAAATGTTAAGGAAAGTAAGTTATTATTAGATAAATGGAAAGTAAAGTTACATTACATATGTGTTTTAGCACTACAAGAACACTACGAAGAAGAATAGAAGATTGGCAGAACAAGCAGAGTGTTGGGAGCTGTCTCTTCTCTGTCCCATTCCCCTTTCCCCCCTTAGTACTTACCTGCAATGGTTTATTGAGATACTAGCAGGGAGGTTCCGAGAGGGGCATTGGAAACTAGCGTCGTTCTGCTCCCGTGCCATTAGAACCATAGTTGCTAGCCTTGACAGAGTGAAGTGCCCACGTTGGTACTAGCACCTGAGCAGAATGACGGAAGGATTTGAGTTAAAAGACTTAGGAGACATTTTAGGTAATATACAAAGAGACTTAACGGCAGTCCGAGAGGAAAATAAAATTCTGAGACAAGAACTAATTAGTTTAAAATCAGGAGAATCAGGTTTGGGGTCTAGTCAAGGAACCTCCTCCTTTGAAACTCAAAGGCCTAACACCAGTACCTTATCCTTTGCCCCAACACAAGTCATTCATTCATTATCCCCTGGAATCCCTCTCGCCCCTCCTGAGCGATTCAATGGAGACCCGCAGAAGGCGCAATTTTTTTTAACGCAATGCTCCCTACATTTCATGTGCCGACCAACGATTTTCCCCGATGCACAGTCTCGCGTAGCCTTCATTTTATCTTACCTAAGTGGTGACGCCGCCTCATGGTCCATGCCATTAGTAACTAAAGATGATCCTATCCTGTATAATCTAGATGACTTCAAAAAAAGAATTTCTCCGAATTTTCGATAGAAGAACTGCATCTCAGGCCTCAGATAACGAATTGTTAGAATTGAAACAGGGCAACCGAGAACTAGTGGCCTACCTAGCCCAATTCAATAAACTGGTGGTAGAAACAGACTGGCCCGAGAATAAAAGAGCGGCAGTATTCTACAGAGGGTTGAGAGACGAACTGAAGGATGCGTTGTCACAGATTCCAAATCGTCCTACTGATATTTCAGCACTGGTGGATCTAACCTTGGAGATTGATTATCGGCAAAATGAGCGGAAGGGAGAACGAAGAAGAGATTTTAGACCCAGTATTCCCCGTTTTGATCGAGCCAAATCGGAATCCACGCGGACGACAGAAGGAACTTCGGGAGTTGAACCTATGCAAATTGGTGTTATCCGAGGACCACTCTCAAAAGAGGAAAAAGAAAAGAGAAGACTAAATAAGTTGTGCATGTACTGTGGAGGCAGTGGACATTTCGTCAAAACATGCTTGAAGCGACCCAAAATTCCAGCCAAGGAAAAGGAAAACTAGCAGCACCACCAGTCAACGGAGTTGGATTGGTGGATGCTAACAAAGAAACAACTCCAATAAATCACCAACTGGCGAACACCCTACAAGTCTCCTCACCCCACTTGGTTATGTCTATAAAGTTAAAATTCAGGGAGGTAGTTCTCACAGATATTATGGTCATGGTTGACTCTGGAGCAACCAGTAATTTTTGCGACCACAAATTTGCTAATCAAATTGGATTGCAAGCTATCAGAAAAGAGAAAAGTGAGAAGGTTGGAGCCGTAGATGGTACTGATTTAACCTCTGGACCCATAACCAGTCACACAGAAGTTGTGCAAATGACTACCGCCCAAGGACATCGAGAAACCCTACAATTTAATTTAATTGATGCTCCCCAATTTCAATTGATTTTAGGTTTACCGTGGCTAACTGAACACAACCCGTTGATTGATTGGGGAGCTCGTACTATTCAATTAAATTCTGCCTAATGCACCAGGAATTGTTTTCATAACTCGACCAAATTTTCTGAACCCAGTGCAGCAGCTCAGCTGTGTGAAAATGGTAGTTCGGTATGTGTGATCCAAACCACTATGATACCAGAAGAATATCAAGACTTTGCTGACATTTTTGACGAAGTTAAGGCTGAAACTCTACCTCCTCACAGGCCCTACGACTACAAAATTGATCTTGAACCTGGGGCAAACTTGCAGTCGGATCTATGCCTTAACGGAAAAAGAAAACGTCCATTTGAAAGAATATTTAGCCAAGAATTTGGAGAACGGGTTTATTAGACCATCTCAATCTCCAGTCTCTTCCCCCCTTTTTTTCGTGCCGAAAAAAGGGGGAGATCTCAGAACGTGCATTGACTTTCGGGCAATCAACAGGATAACAATTAAAAATCGCTACCCATTGCCCCTCATTTCGGTCTTGATTGATCAGGTCAAAGAAGCAAAAATCTACACTCGTTTAGATCTACGAGGAGCTTATCACCTGATTAGACTCCGGGAAGGCGACGAATGGAAGACGGCGTTTAGGACCAAATACGGCCTTACGAGTACCTAGTAATGCCGTATGGTCTTTGTAATGCGCCAGCGGCCTTCCAGTACTTTATTAACGATGTTTTGAGTGACTTTATCGACCAATGTGCCATTGTGTACATTGATGACATTCTGATTTATTCCAACTCTATAGAAGAACATCAAGATCAAGTACGAGCTGTTCTACAACGTTTACGAGAGAATTCCCTATACGTCAAGTTAGGGAAATGCTTGTTCAACACTGATACAGTGGAATTTTTAGGATTCGTATTGTCACCCGCAGGTGTAAAAATGGACGAACAGAAAGTGAAGGCGATTACGGACTGGAAATCTCCTACCTCTATCAAAGAGGGTCAAAGTTTTATCAGATTCTCTAACTTTTATAGGCGATTCATTCATGGATTTTCCCAAAAGATCCTTCCTCTTACTCGTCTTCTCAAAAAAGGTGTTCCATTCAAATGGTCCGACGAAGCGGAAGAGGCCTTTAACTTGATGAAAGAAAGCTTCACCACCGCACCAGTGTTGCTTCATGCGGATCCCTCCGAACCTTTTTACCTGGAGACAGACGCTTCAGATCTGGCCATCGGAGGAATACTTTCACAACGGCACAAGGACACAGGACAGTTACATCCAGTGGCTTATCGTTCTCGCAAACTCAACTCCTGCGGAATGTAATTATACAATTACAGAGAAAGAACTTCTGGCCATTAAAGATGCCTTCAACGATTGGAGGCATTATCTGATGGGAGCTAAACACACGGTCACGGTGTTTACTGATCAATCAATCAATCACGGCATTTATAGAGCGCGCTACTCACCCGGGAGGGTCTCAAGGCGCTGGGGGAGGGGGTAAGTTACTGCTCGAACAGCCAGGTCTTGAGCTGCTTCCTGAAGGAGAGATGGTCCTGGGTTCGCCGAAGGTGAGTGGGGAGGGAGTTCCAGGTCTTGGCTGCCAGGTAGGAGAAGGATCTTCCTCCGGCGGTGGTTCTGCGGATGCGTGGTATGGTGGCGAGGGCGTGGCTGGTTGATCGTAGCTGGCGTGTGGGCGTGTAGAAGGTCATGCGGTCGTTGAGGTACTTTGGGCCCAGGTCGTGGAGGGCCTTGTGTGCGTGGGTGAGGAGTCTGAACGTGATTCTCTTGCTGACGGGGAGCCAGTGCAGGTCTTTCAGGTGCACGGTGATGTGGCTGTGTCGGGGGATGTCCAGGATGAGTCGTGCGGAGGCGTTCTGGATGCGCTGGAGTCTCTTTTGAAGTTTGGCTGTGGTTCCGGCGTAGAGGGTGTTCCCATAGTCCAGTCGGCTGGTGACGAGTGCCTGGGTGACGGTCTTCCTGGTTTCAGTGGGGATCCATCTGAAGATCTTGCGGAGCATGCGCAGGGTGTTGAAGCATGAAGATGAGACGGCGTTGACTTGTCTGGTCATCGACAGGGAGGAGTCCAGGATGAAGCCCAGGTTGCGTGCGTGGTCCGTTGGCTTGGGCGCGGTGCCCAGGGCCGGGGGCCACCAGGAGTCATCCCAGGCGGAGGGTGATGAGCCCAGGATGAGGACTTCCGTCTTGTCTGAGTTCAGTTTAAGGCGGCTGTTCCTCATCCAGTCGGCGACGTCTCTCATCCCGTCGTGTAGGTTGGCTCTGGCGGTGGTGGGGTCGTTGGTGAGGGAGAGGATCAGCTGGGTGTCGTCGGCGTAGGAGATGATGTTGAGGTTGTGTCGGCGTGCGATGGCTGCGAGGGGCTCATGTAGACGTTGAAGAGGGTTGGGCTGAGTGAGGATCCTTGTGGAACGCCGCAGATGACTTCAGTGGCTTCGGATCTGAACGGGGGAGGCGGACTCTCTGGGTTCTTCCGGCGAGGAACGAGATGATCCATTCCAGTGCTTTCTCTCGGATTCCGATGTTGCTGAGGCGCTTCACTAGGGTGCGGTGGCAGACGGTGTCGAACGCCGCAGAGAGGTCCAAGAGGATGAGGGCAGCTGTTTCCCCGTTGTCGGTTAGGGTTCTGATGTCGTCGGTGGCTGCGATAAGGGCGGTCTCGGTGCTGTGGTTGGCCCGAAACCCGGACTGCGAGGGGTCGAGGGATCCATTCGTCTCGAGGAAGGCGGCAAGCTGTCTGTTGACGGTCTTCTCGATGACTTTGGCCGGAAACGGAAGGAGCGAGATGGGACGGTAGTTCTTGAGGTCGGTGGGGTCCGCCGTTGGTTTCTTCAGGAGGCCGGTAAGCTCGGCGTGCTTCCAGCTCTCCGGGAAGGTGGCGGTGTGGAAGGAGGAGTTGATGATGTCCCGGAGATGGGGTGCGATGGTGGCGTCGGCTTTGTTGAAGACGTGGTGTGGGCAGGGGTCGGTTGGTGATCCGGAGTGGATGGAGTTCATCGTGCGGGTGGTGTCTTCGGTGCTGATCGGGGTCCAGTTGCAGAGGGTGGTGGTGGCGGGCGTTGGTTCGGCGGTAGGGTGCGTTGTTTGTGCGTCGAAGCTGTTGTGTATGTCGGTGATCTTGCGGTGGAAGAACGCGGAGAGTGAGTTGCAGAGGTCTTGCGAGGGGGTGATGTCGTTGTTTCCGGCGCTGGGGTTGGAGAACTCTTTGACGATGCTGAAAAGTTCCTTGCTGTCATGGGCGTTGTTGTCCAGTCGTTCTTTGAGTGCCGACTTCTTGGTGGCACGGATCAGCTGGTGGTGTTTGCGGGTGGCGTGCTTGAGGGCGGTCCTGTTGTCTGTGGTCTGGTCGAGTCGCCAGGTTTTCTCGAGAGTGCGGCAGTTCTTCTTGGATTCCTTGAGTTCGTTGGTGAACCAAGGGGTTTTCTTGCTTCCGGGTCTGCTGGGAGGGTTTTTAGTGGTGCGAGGTCGTCGGCGCAGGCGGTCAGCCACTTGGCGAGGTTGCTGGCTGCTTCGTTTGGGTCCGTTGTGTTGGTGGGTGTGTTCTGGCTGAGGGAGGCGGTGAGCTGCTCGGCGGTGATCTTGCTCCAGCTCCGGCGGGGAGCCTGTTGCGGGTGGTGGTGGGTCGCAGTCTTTCTGAAGCTGAAGTGGACGCAGCTGTGGTCGGTCCAGTGGAGTCCGGTGTCGTGGCTGAAGGAGATGTGCTTGCTGGACGAGAAGACGGGGTCAAGCGTGTGGCCGGCGTAGTGGGTGGGCGTGTTCACCAGTTGCTTGAGTCCGAGGTTGGCGAGGTTGTCCAGCAGGGCGGTGGTGTTTCTGTCGTTGTTGTTCTCCAGGTGGAAGTTGAGGTCCCCTAGGAGGATGTAGTCGGCTGAGGGCATGGCGTGCGGGCTGATGAAGTCTGCGATGTCTTCGCTGAATAGTGTGCGTGGTCCCGGGGTCTGTAGATGAGGGTGCCTCGGAGGGTGGTCTTGGGGTCAGTGTGTATCTGGAAGTGTAGGTGTTCGGCGGCGGAGAAGGTCTCGTCGGAGTTAGTCGAGATGCGGATGGTGTTCTTGTGTACGATGGCGATGCCTCCTCCCGTCTGGTTGACGCGGTCCTTCCGGGTGATCTTGTATCCATCCGGGATGGCTATGGCGATGTCGGGCGCTGAGGAGGCGTTCATCCAGGTTTCGGTGAGGAAGGCGATGTCCGGTGCTGTTGCGTCGAGCAGGTCCCAGAGTTCCACGGCGTGCCTGTGGACGGAGCGGGTGTTCAGCAGGATGCATTTCAGGTGGTTGCTGCTGTTGCTCGACTTGGCGGAGGTGGTGCACGTCCGGGGGCAGGTGAATCGGCAGGTTTGGCAGGTGAAGGGTCCGTGGGTGCGTCTCGGTGAGGCTCGGTAGCAGGCAGGGTTCCGGCCGGCATTGAGTGCGGTGAGTGTGGCGGCGTCGTAGGTCCGTCGAGTAGTGTTGCGTTGGTGGGTTCCAGGGGTTCTGGCGCTGGGCGCGGTCCAGTCGCGGACGGGCGCAGATGGGCTTGCCTTAGGCGCGCCTTCGGCGCGCCAGCGGCGCGGCCGCGCAGCGGCCGCCATTTATGGGGAGGTGGGAGGGAGGAGCAGCTGGGAGGCGGGAGGCAGGGGCAGCGAATGGGCAGTCAGGGGGCGGGGCCGCAGGGAACGCAGCGGCGGGAGTGGCGAGAGGCAGCGGGGGCACAGAAAGGAAAACAGGGGGAGAGCAGACAAAATCACGGGCACAACAACAGTGGGGCAGCGAGGGGCACAGAAAGGAAAAACAGGGAGAGAGCAGACAAAATCACGGGCACAACAACAGTGGGGCAGCGAGGGGCACAGAAAGGAAAAACAGGGGGAGAGCAGACAAAATCACGGGCACAACAACAGTGGGGCAGCGAGGGGCACAGAAAGGAAAAACAGGGGGAGAGCAGACAAAATCACGGGCACAACAACAGTGGGGCAGCGAGGGGCACAGAAAGGAAAAACAGGGGGAGAGCAGACAAAATCACGGGCACAACAACAGTGGGGCAGCGAGGGGCACAGAAAGGAAAAACAGGGGAGAGCAGACAAAATCACGGGCACAACAACAGTGGGGCAGCGAGGGGCACAGAAAGGAAAAACAGGGGGAGAGCAGACAAAATCACGGGCACAACAACAGTGGGGCAGCGAGGGGCACAGAAAGGAAAAACAGGGGGAGAGCAGACAAAATCACGGGCACAACAACAGTGGGGCAGCGAGGGGCACAGAAAGGAAAAACAGGGGGAGAGCAGACAAAATCACGGGCACAACAACAGTGGGGCAGCGAGGGGCACAGAAAGGAAAAACAGGGGGAGAGCAGAAAAAATCACGGGCACAACAACAGTGGGGCAGCGAGGGGCACAGAAAGGAAAAACAGGGGAGAGCAGACAAAATCACGGGCACAACAACAGTGGGGCAGCGAGGGGCACAGAAAGGAAAAACAGGGGGAGAGCAGACAAAATCACGGGCACAACAACAGTGGGGCAGCGAGGGGCACAGAAAGGAAAAACAGGGGAGAGCAGACAAAATCACGGGCACAACAACAGTGGGGCAGCGAGGGGCACAGAAAGGAAAAACAGGGGAGAGCAGACAAAACGGGCACCGGGGCCACAAGCGGAGGGCGATCTTACCTACAGGAGCAGCGGGCAGACAACACAGGCGGAGCTGTGTGGTGGGGAGCGACCTACCTGGCAAGGTCAAGGGTCGCTCTCCTCACCGTGCAGCGGCCGCCATTTATGGGGAGGTGGGAGGGAGGAGCAGCTGGGAGGCGGGAGGCAGGGGCAGCGAATGGGCAGTCAGGGGGCGGGGCCGCAGGGAACGCAGCGGCGGGAGTGGCGAGAGGCAGCGGGGGCACAGAAAGGAAAACAGGGGGAGAGCAGACAAAATCACGGGCACAACAACAGTGGGGCAGCGAGGGGCACAGAAAGGAAAAACAGGGGGAGAGCAGACAAAATCACGGGCACAACAACAGTGGGGCAGCGAGGGGCACAGAAAGGAAAAACAGGGGGAGAGCAGACAAAATCACGGGCACAACAACAGTGGGGCAGCGAGGGGCACAGAAAGGAAAAACAGGGGGAGAGCAGAAAAAATCACGGGCACAACAACAGTGGGGCAGCGAGGGGCACAGAAAGGAAAAACAGGGGGAGAGCAGACAAAATCACGGGCACAACAACAGTGGGGCAGCGAGGGGCACAGAAAGGAAAAACAGGGGGAGAGCAGACAAAATCACGGGCACAACAACAGTGGGGCAGCGAGGGGCACAGAAAGGAAAAACAGGGGGAGAGCAGACAAAATCACGGGCACAACAACAGTGGGGCAGCGAGGGGCACAGAAAGGAAAAACAGGGGAGAGCAGACAAAACGGGCACCGGGGCCACAAGCGGAGGGCGATCTTACCTACAGGAGCAGCGGGCAGACAACACAGGCGGAGCTGTGTGGTGGGGGAGCGACCTCACCGCAATTTGAAATTTCTACGATCTGCTCGTACCCTTACTCTGCGTCAGCTTCGTTGGTCGCTCTATTTCGCAGACTTTGATTTTGTAATTACTTTTCGCCCAGGTTCTAAGAATGGAAAAGCTGATGTTCTTTCCAGGCTAGACACAGAAAATCAAGCTCCTGTCATTGAGGATCTACAAATCATTCCTGAAGATAAGATTGTTGGTATGATCTCTGTGGAGCCTTTTGAGACTCGTATTCGGGAAGTTATGACTGATCTAGACATGGAGAAATGGGCTACTGAAGATCTACATCGTTCTATTCAGAATGGTCTACCCTATCAAGGAACCACCCTGTTTCTACCTACAAAGGAACTTCAACTGAAGGCGATGCAAGAATGCCATGACAACCCTCTGGCTGGCCATAAGGATATACTAAAGACTGAAGACTTACTCAAACGGCGATTCTGGTGGCCACACGTGTCAAGATGTTCGTCAATATGTTTTAGGATGTGGATATTGTGCACGGGGAAAACCGGACAGGCAGGCCCCTAAAGGTCTCTTACAACCCATGCCAACCCTCCCTATCCTTGGCACACTGTCTCCCTAGATTTAATTGTTGATTTGCCCTCCTCTCATGGGTACGACACCATCCTTGTCTGTGTTGACACCTTTAGTAAGATGGCACATTTTGTACCCTTCAAGGGCACACCCACTGCCAAACAACTGTCCATACTTTTCAATCAACATGTTATTCGTCTCCATGGTATTCCTAAAATCCTAATCTCAGATAGAGGCTCTCAGTTTCTGTCGCGATTTTGGAAAGACTATATCAAAGGTCTTAACATTGACCATCGCTACTCCACCAGTTTCCATCCGGAGACTGATGGTCAGACTGAGCGCATTAATCAGGAACTAGAACAACATCTTCGACTTTACTTGTTAGATGAAGAGGGTGATTGGCCTGACCATCTGTGGACTGCTGAGTATGCTCATAATAACGCTTTAAATGTGTCCACTGGTCATTCCCCTTTCTTTGTAAATTCAGGCAGACATCCTAATTCCCATGTTAATTTTGAGAATGTAGAAGTTCCTGCTGTTCAAGACATTGCCCGACAGATAGCTAAAATTCACCAATCTACAACTCAAAATTTGTCGATTGCTAAAGATTGTTACAAACACTTTGCTGATCGGAAGCGTAAAGAACAACCTCATCTTCAGGTAGGGGACTTAGTTTGGCTTTGTACAAAAATTTCAGACTCAAAGGCTCCCGTAAATTCCAACCCCGTTTCATGGGCCCCTATCCAGTTGAGAAGGTCATTAACCCAGTAACTTACCGACTATCAGTACCTGACACAACTAGGATTCATCCAGCCTTTCACATCTCTCTCCTTAAACCAGTCCAACCAGGTTTGCTGAGTACCCCCCCCTCCTGATCCTCTGATTCTTGATGGTGAGGTGGAGTACGAGGTGAAACGCATCTTAGATTAAAAAAAGATTCAAAACAAACTTTTCTACCTCATTGATTGGAAGGGTTATGGGCCTGATGAGCGTTCATGGGAAAAAAGTACCAATGTCCATGCCCCTCGATTAATCAGAGCCTTCCATGCTAAATTCCCTGCCAAACCACGATTGGAGGAAACCCCGTTGGGAGGGGGTACTGTCAGGACTCACGGTAGGTTTCCTCCTTATTTAACTCTGGCCACCATTTCTCCCTCACAAAACCATCAAAAAGCATTCGATCCCTGGAGTTGGAGAGCAAGTTGGGATCGTAGAAATTCCAACATGGCCGCTAACATTCCAACACTGCTGCAGCATATCGCTGTGTAGCAGTCTAGTCATTTAGGTTAATCACACACTGGTGAAGCGCGCTCCAAGATTCCACTGTGCACCGAAGTACTTCAAGGAAGAGCAACGAATTTACATGGGCGTCGTGGAAGTCAGTCAGGGTAGTTTGCGTGCACACCGGGTTTAGATTCGACAGTTGGTAAAATTCCCAGATTCAAGGTCAGTGAACTGTTTAGTTCTTGTCATGTAAAAAAGAAATACTTTTGTGGAAAGCTAACAGCATAGATTCTAAATATCACCGGGAGGATAGAGGTGAAATAAAAGTATTTAAAACTGCTTCCTCAGTTCCCCTCTAAACCTTCGGTGTATTCTCAGAGGCTTTTTTCTGTCAGAACCATTTAGTTTCTCCTGAACGCGGGCATGACCTTTCAACACGCAGCGTTTACCATTGAGAAATGCAAGCATCCAATTTCAGCTGTGTTCAGTCAGCTGAGGCAAAATATCAATAACGCGGGCGTCTCTTTTAACACACTGCGTTTCCTCTCAACTAAATAAAAAGGGAATATTCTTTAAACCAAATACTTTTCAGCCAGAGTCAGAGTTATTCGAGTGTGACAATTAGCACACCATAAATCAAGGCTCTTTTCAAGGACATGAAGAGCTAATTAAAACTAACATAAAAATGACATCCCTTAAACAAATAACTTCCTACCAGAGTCAGATATATTCGTGTGTAATAATAAGCTCCATAAATCAAGACGCTTTCCAAGCACACGAAGAGCTTAAGGGAAAATAGATAAAAACCACATTACTGCAATTTATACTACGAAGCTAAAAAGCCTTTACTAAATCTGTGGTACAAGAAAGAAAGGCAGAGACATGAATTCCCAGAACCCCATTTAATACGGCCAGTTCAGTTCAACACACTGTAAGTACACCTATAGAAATTAGAGGCACACCATTACAGAATTAAATAAATAAAACTTAGACTTACCTGTATCATTTCTTGTGAAGGAAGCAGAGGCAGGATAGGCGCTGGTCATCCCTGAAAAAGAAGAAAGAAGATTACTGAACTGCACTTCTCTTCATAAATAAAGAAGAAAAGCAAAAGAGAAGTAAGAAGAGAAGTAGGCTCCCAATCATATCCTGGTAGGGCAAGCAACCCTAAATGTTAAGGAAAGTAAGTTATTATTAGATAAATGGAAAGTAAAGTTACATTACATATGTGTTTTAGCACTACAAGAACACTACGAAGAAGAATAGAAGATTGGCAGAACAAGCAGAGTGTTGGGAGCTGTCTCTTCTCTGTCCCATTCCCCTTTCCCCCCTTAGTACTTACCTGCAATGGTTTATTGAGATACTAGCAGGGAGGTTCCGAGAGGGGCATTGGAAACTAGTGTTGTTCTGCTCCCGTGCCATTAGAACCATAGTTGCTAGCCTTGACACCGGTAGGGTTGGGGCCAAGTCAGTCGTTCTCTGCAGTGTCCTCTGCTGGGCGTCTTCTTTCATTCTTTTTCTTCTTAGCTTGCAGGGATCTGCCTTCTTGGTTCAGGGCTGCCCCCTAAATACTGTATTTAGGGGTGTTTTAGGGGTCTCGTGGTCAGTAGCCAATGGGCTACTGACCTTAGGGTGACTACACCCTGGGTGTGCTCACCCCACGTGGGGGAGTGAGCACAATCCCTAATCCTGATTGGGGAGTGCCTGCCATCTGCAAGATGGTGGGCACTGAAGAGTGGGCTTCACCTCGCCTCCCCCACCTGAGGGGTGGGGTTGGCAGAGGTGGGCACACCTTCTGGGCTGGCTAGTTTTTCCCGCCTGTCTTACCGCCGAAAAGGAGGGGAGCCAGGAAGGGGGCCTGCTCCTGATAGCAGGAGAGGCTGGGGGTCGCATTACAAAGGCTGCCAGGCCTTTGAAGCTCCCCTGCCACAGATGGCTCTTCCTGGCCTGGGGGAGGTGTGAACACCTCCACCCAGGAAAGGCTTTGTTTCTGGGCTCAGGGAGCGAAGGTTCCCACCCTAGGGGTCCAGAAACATGTCTCATGGTGGCAGGCTGGTGTGTACCAGTCAGGGAATCCACCAGAGGCTGGTCGTTTTTCAGGGGACATCTCTAAGATGCCCACTGTGTGCATTTTTCATTAAATCCCACACTGGCATCAGTGTGGGTTTAATGTGCTGAGAAGTTTGATACCAAACTTCTCTGTTTTCAGTGTAGCCATTATGGTGCTGTGGAGTTTGTAATGACAAGCTCCCAGCACCATATGTTCTTAATGGCAGCACTGCACTTACAATGTCTGAGAATGGACTAAGACACTGTAGGGGTACAGGGCTCATGCACCTGTACCCTCACCACTGGTATAGGGCACCCAGCTAGAGGGGTGACTGATCTATGCCAGGGCAGTGGGTTGTAGGCATGGCACACAGGAATGTGTGCCATGTCGACTCTTCACTTTGTTCTGCACCAAAACATGCAGCCTGCAAAGGCAGTGTGTGTGTGTAAAGGTACAGGGCCTCTGAGGGTGGCACAATAAGTGCTGTAGCCCTTAGGGGTCTTCCCTGGTCACAGTGCCCTGGGTAACTGTGGTACCAATTACCAGGGGCTGACCTGTGGCCAGAGATGCCAATTGGGTTAGTTTTGGGGAAAGAACACAAGCCCTGGGAACCTGATTGGCAGG
Organism: Calotriton arnoldi; assembly: GCA_963921515.1. NCBI lineage: Eukaryota > Metazoa > Chordata > Amphibia > Caudata > Salamandridae > Calotriton > Calotriton arnoldi. The sequence goes on from CAWUFW010002616.1 coordinate 306,935, forward strand.
GACCCAGGGCACATCAAGTCAAAGTGCATCAGTAGTCTGGCAAAAAGGGGGGGGGGGTTACTGCAAAAGAAACCCACTTTCTTACAGGACCTATGAAGTCACTCAGTCCACCCACCACATACTTGTGCTTCCCATCTTAAGGACTGGTAGCTTTTCCCCACCCCCCGTATATGCTGTATATCAGTTTATGTTTATAAGAGGCAAACGTGAGCCATCCATGTTTCCATATTACTATTGCTTTTTACTTTTGGTGGCAGATGTTGAATTTTCAAGATGTATACCTCTATGACTATTTAATAAAGAATTGCAACAGAAAAAAGAAACACTATTGGTGGCATGGTCTGTACAAACAGACTAAACAATTTGTCCTTAACTCTAAAATTTATCAGCAAATTAGAAGTTCCACCGCAGCTCGCCCGCCACAGACAACCCTCTTAGTCTCAAACAAACCCTTGACATGTGTCTAATTCGATCACTTAGGACCTCTCAATTAAGATGGTGAGTTCAAATGTATTCGATTGGCCTTAGATTCATGTTTTAGACTCCTGTGGGTGTGGCCACTGAGATCGGATGACGCTCGAACTGTTTTTAAAGATTTGCAATTCTTTATCGGGACATATGCATTATCAGCATTCCACTCAGACCAGGACCCAGTGTTTGCGTCTAAGACTTAACAGGGATACCATGGAAACCCTGGGCATTGCTGCGCATTATTCTCTCCCATCATCCTGAGGGAAATTCAATAGTGGAAAGAAAAATCTGTGACTGAAACCAGTCCTTAACAGCTAGAGTATTACGTCAAGTCGTAGTTGGATCCATCACTTGTTAGGAGTCCAGAGAGCTTTAAATAATCTGCCTAGACAATCCATGGGTGGCCGGATTCCCTAAGAAGTCCTCTTTGGGATCCAGATATACGTTCTAGATCTCGACAACTCTGGCACAGTGGCAGCAGACACGCCTTTTGACATATATTAATGTTTCGCTGTCTTACAAGAACTACAAGACTTCCGAGATGAGTGCACAAATGAAATTTCCAAACGTTCTGCCACTGACAAAGTGAAGGAGCAACCAGCAACTTCTGGCTGAATTCCTAAAGTTGGGCATCTAGTTGAAGAGAATATTTGGCTCATCATGCAGAGCACCAGTACCTGTCCTTGGCATTCAAGGTACCAGAACTTTGATTTTGCCATCACTTGCTGGTCGTAGAAACAAACGGTTTGTTTCAATAGATTTGAACAAACCACACCATATTGCCAGTCCTTCACAGTTAGCCACAAGGGCTCGTTGGTAGTTACCTGCCTCCCCTCGCTACCAAACAGAAAATCTCTCTACAAACATTAAATAATACAAATATTGATTCTCCTCGGATGAGGGCTTCAAATGCTGAACGTATACTACTTCCTGCTACTACAACTATTACAGGATGCCCATCAGATGTGAATTTACAGTTTTCTACTGCTACTGATAACAGGCTGTTTGTTACCAACCACCTTTGGAGGTGTCTACCAGTTCTCCTTGGCCATGAGAGGTTCCGGTTTTTGCACATACTGCCTCTGGTTACTTTGCAGATATTGATGACTTTTCTTCTGATTCCTTACATACTTCACTACACGGTGTATGTGCAATTCTTTTCTGTCTGAAACAGACTCATATGATTTCTCCATGGTCCTACATTTGGATTTCCATTTCACCGCTTTTCCTATTCATGTGGATTGAATTTGTTACAGTCTTTTTCTGGCTTCTGAATGGACATTACCTTCCAGGCTCCTCTGCGGTAGCATTGGTAGCTGAGGTGCTGAGGCCTCATTCTTCTTCACATAAAGTGCAAAGAGACCTGTCCCATGTGACATTTTTTGCATTTCCTGTCTCTGATGAAATTGTTTGGAATAAGGTCCCATTTGATATATTTGGTCCTATAGAAACTTTGTAGATTCCTTATGTGTTTAAGGTAGCTATGGACAAAAGTATTGCCCCTGGATCCACCTCTGATGAATGGGATGTAGAAACAATCAAGAGCATGCTTTCTGAACTAGTGTCTTATACAGTATATGAAACTGAAGATTTATATTTAAATTCTGCAAATTACGGTGAAATGTTTTATCATCACCATTATGCTCACCAATATTTACTCAGAGCTAGTGATTCACGTGCAGGTTTCATTTACACACAATGGGAACATTGCCCAACACCACCAGTGGGTAGTTCAAAAACGTATTTGAAAAAGTTTGCATATTTGTCTGCTCACAACCCTTTAGCCCAGTTTCTTATCATTATAAGTTTTCCCCTTCCCCAGCAAAGTACAGCATACTGACCCAAACAAAATTAATCCATTCAGCTTCATTTATTTCCAGGCTGGCCATATGAGGCTATGAATATTGGAAGGAAAACACTGATTTGAAATCAATTTGGGGAACATGACACTGGAAAGTGCAGTGCAGTGATGCTTTATTCTGAGCTTGTCTGATCCCTAGACAAATAATTGTTCTGAGCAAAACAGTGCAGCAAACTACCTGCCTATGTTCGGCAAAATTAAAGAAGTGCAAACACACCTGGCTTTTTCCCTATTGCACGTTTTGACAACTGGTAGCACTTTGCAAAAAAAAGATTTCTTGTTGGGTCATAAGTCACCACATTCTAAATGGTTCATATATGCCACTTATAATGAACCGTGAAAAATTTCTCAGCAGCAAGCTGCTGAAAGCTTAAGACGAATTGACAGAGTTCATTTGGAAAAAGCATTGCCTGTTGCTGATAATGGCATGACAAGATTGTCACCTTACATTTATTCTTTGAATATTATTGTATCATCTGCATTCAATATAACACAGAATGTCATGTCTCTCCTACAGCATGGGCAATATCAGCTTAGATCCATTATGCAACTGAGTTGGACATTGCAGGTTTTTAAATGAAACAGTGTTCCTTGGAAATATCTGAACGCAGCAGAATTGTTTTTGTCTTACAATTTAACTTGCACACAAAGGCTGATGGAAAAAAGAGATGCAACTTTTACAATGCTAAACACAGAGCGTTTAGAGAAATTGCCTTTTTCAGTAGTCGAGACACCATCTACTGTTTGGCTGATCCACGGATTTATTTACTTACCAATATCCACATTTCAGTTTACATCTTGTCTGAAATACTCTCAAGTAGGCAGATATGAACCTTTAGGGGAGAGTTTTGTTCACAAAACTTGGTTTGTACCCTTCAATCACAGGTGTCTGGGTGGGGAAACTGAAGTTTTCATTAGTGGAAAAGAATGTGAAACTTCGTTCGGCCACTCATTCGTTTGTAAAGAGGTGACACTTCATGGTGCGTTCGATACGTCCATTGCCAATTTGGCGTGTTATCTGAAGGGCGTCCCAGTCTCCTTAATCAGGCCAGTGTTCAGATTTCTTTAAATTGGAAGTTACTTGACCCTGAACGACCAAGGCTGTTGTTGGATGAAACCAGGAGTGCCATATGTGGAGACTGTTTCCAGGGTCGTGACTTGTTGTAATAACATGTTATTTCCACCCACACAGACGATTAGGGAAGCTAACGTATGCCCTCGATTCCTATTTTTAACATTAACTTTGATAAGTTAAGCCAACTGAAAGCTTATTGGTTCAAAAGTGGGATGCATTAACATCTGCTCGAGAAACTTTTGATCTTGAAGTTGCAGGGTCATCCTCAGAAGTACAACTGCTATTGCGCATAGACTTGTTACAGCATTTTGGTGTACTTGTGCACCGCATATTTAATGCTTCAAATACCGAGGGAGTGGGTCACTTTTTTAAAGCGATTGGGCCCGGCTTTGTTAGCACTTTCAAGACAGTATTCAGAGTGATTCCGACATTTTTACACTCTGGTTTCCAGTGTATTTGGAGGCATACCGCTTGTGTTATTCCTGCTCTTTGCCATTTTGGTCCTATTCTTTAGGTCTCGCGTAGCGTTGCAGCGCAAATGCGCTGCCATCGCTTTGCGAGGCATGCAGTATATACTGTAGCGTGGAAGCTTCATGGAAGCTCCGCCCACTCTCTGCCCATTGGTTTTTGTCTTAAATGCTGCCTTCTGATTGGTTTGAGGCTTGTTAGTCCCTCCTCATTCATCCTTTGTATCCTTCCACGGCTATTGGCCCCTTTACTCCTAACACTATTTTCTTCCCTGTCTCCCCCCCGCCCCCTCCCTCAGTCTGTGACTTCTCGCCCCCCCTGTTCCCCCCCACTCCCGTTCGTGGCTTCTTGCCTGCCGGCACTTTTGTTTTCAATGCAATAGGCCTTGCGTAAATGCGAGTCATATTGCATTGCCAATGTTTGTTTTTATTCTTGTAAGCACTATTTCTGTATATACGTCAGGACGTGCTTTGCTTACGTTTAGCGTGCCGTGCACGCTTTCACTTTCTGAGCAGCCGGACAATCAAGAGCCTTATTCCTCTTCCGTTCCCTCATTCCGGGCTGTCAATCCAGGATGGCACCTGAGTGCTCTCGGAGTGTGTAGTCCCACCCTCCGCCTCCGCCCTGCACTGCGAGGCACCGGGGCTGACTTCAGGGCTGGGGCGGGGATCGGCGCTGACTTTCGGAAGCAAGAAGCTGAGGGCGAGAAACAAAGTTTCGCGGTCTCGTTCTCCCCCGTCCCCCTCCCCCTCGTCTCGAGCGCTGCGCAGCCAGCGCTTTCAATGCTGGCCCTAGCAGGGGATAAAGAAGAGGTAAAGGACCCTCCACGGGCGCTGCTGACATGAGCTCTGGGGTATCCTCTTTGCTGTGTGCGGCTGTATGCACCGCGGAGACTGCCTGCGAGCAGTACCACCGCTGGTAACACTCATGTGCTTTGAATGTTGGTGGACCATGCTGAATTAGTTTAGTGCAGCCTGGGGATCATACAGGAAATGAGGCCAGAGGTTGCAAAGCATGGGAGTTCAGCTCCGCCCTCGAGGCACTGCGGACAATGCATGGCGATGATTGTTTTAGCATGTGTTCTGTACATTAGGCTACAGTGTAGCGCCGCATTGTGCTGGTGGGGAGAGTCAAGGAGCTGTGTTTTCGCTGCACACATTACAACACGCAAGCAGCTCGACGGTGTATCGGTGTCATGAATGTCTTTACTTTCAAATCGTGCATGGGTGTGAGATTTGGGAGTTCCGGACAAAAAGTTTGTGTTTTACACAAAACATTATTCACAAATGCAAGTCTCGATGAATGTCACTGCGCCATCGGCCTTGCCACTGAGTGAGAATGTACTGAAGGGGGGACACTCGTTCCCAGTTAGTGATGCTCTACAGAATGCGAGCCAAGCCTTATTGTGTGTTTTAAGTGTGAGAACGAGTTTTTGTACAATCCCCAAACCCAAGGCATACGCTTCAACAATTTAATTGGGGGAGATTCAAAGTAGAAGTAGTGCTTAATTAGTACAAACAAATAAGTGCCAGGGCTGTAGTCAGCAGGCCACTTCCACTGCCCATGCTGCTGTCGGTTACAAACTGTGTCCATCCATCAGTCAGGAATTTGTATCACTATAAGGTGTTAGAATTGCAGTTTGCTAGTATTGCAGCTGTTTCAAAAAACCCTTGTATCGAGCAGTCTGTGCCCTCGCAGTCTCTCTCTCTCTCTGTGCATGCGCAAAGCACAGGATTTCAATCAATACGCTGAGGCCGGGGAAGAAACCGGCTGCTTGTAAACAGGGAGGGGGGGTTGGAGAGTCCAGAGGTGCTCAGACGACTCAAGAAATCAAAGGTCGGTGGTGAGATATATTGAGTATAAATTAATCCATTTTGCCCCAGGCCTTTCTCCTGTTCCTTTCTTCCTTCCACACTCGATGAAGCCCCCTCGCCCGTGTTCCATCCTGTTCACTTCCCTCCTTGTATGTCAAATCTCACATTTCTATTTCCCGTCCCCATCTCCCCCTTCATTTCTCTTTGCAGTGCACCTCACTATTGCTGTTTCTGTGAAGGGAACGTTTTTGGCAAATGCCAGCGCTGCCATTGTTGGTATAACATTAACACGCAGAATACTCAGACCCAGGATTACTTTTCACTTAAACACAATGGCATTTTTGCCTCTCTGTGCTTCATTTGTTGTCTCTTTTTTTTATCCTTTCCCTTCTCTTTTCCTTTCTATCTTTACTACCTTCCTTTCTTTGCTTCCTATACCCCCATCGAGTTTCCTGCTTATGATTGTAGTGCCAACCGTGTAGTGCCTAGGTCCGGAATAACATTCTGAAAATTAGCGTGTTTAGTGCGTTTTTCATACACACACACACAATGAGCCTTATGTCTCCACTTCATATGGGTTAGCAGTTATTAAATGCAGTGGCTTCAGGGGTTTGGAGGCATATTGGGGCGGGGGTGTCACGGTACTGTTATGAATGTACACATCCTGTAGGGGGGGTGTTCGGCCTGCCCTGTACCCTTAATGTCCTGTACTCATCTGTGTGCTGCATTCATCCGCGCTCTTCAGAGGGTCCATTTGTCTCACAGCCACCTTTATTTAATGAAATCTGGACTTCCGGCCTCAGAGTCTGTAAATTGCCGTCTGGCGCTGCGCCATTCGCCTGATTTCTCGACCTTGTTCTTCAAAGGATTCAATTTCTTTAAAACGGAGTCTTTGGCCCCTTCCTGTGCCGCTGCAATCGATCTCTTCCAATAACTTGCCAACTTTATATCGGAAAATTCATAGAGGATTTATTTAGGGTCTCCTAGATTTATAGTATGGGCTGCTAACCTTGGGTGTGGAATATCCGAAAAACGGGCTGCCACATTTCAGAAACCTTCAGGTCTCTGTTAGAACAAACTGGGCTTTTAAAGGGACGTAAATATAATGCTTCTTAACTTCTCTATCAAACACATTCTCATGCACACATTTTCTCTCAAACGCATGCACCCAATTTATACTCACACACACATTTCTCTTGCACATGCTTTCAGACACTCCTCCCTTCTCTCACACAGTTTCACCCTCACAGACACACACTCTCGCTAAAGCTCTCTCACGCAGACTCTCAGCTTGCCCTATCTGATACATTCCATCACTGGTGACCCTCAACATTTTGAACAGGTGAAAAAAAAACAATACCTTTTTCCATTCTTCATTCTCCCCTTAAATATGTTGCTTTAGGCAACCCCCAACTTTGGGAAGAATTCCATGTTAAAGAACAGTAGATGTTGCACTGCCCAGTATAATGTGCTGCATGGCTAAATACTAATAAGGTCCCAAAGGCGAGACCGATTGCATTGCAAATGCTTGTGTTGCTCTGCAATGGATGTTCCACCTCAAGGCCAAATGATGATGGACTTACCACGCGTGCTGCTGTGTCGTGAATGCATGATACAGAACTTTTGAGTGTCTTCAGGAATTGAACAACAACTGGTTCTTGTCCTTTAGACCTGTGTGGTTACACAACATGCATCCTGTGTTCCGCTTTAGCTGGTGCTCTCTCTCGAGTCTGCTCTAAATTTATATTTTGCAATGCAATTGGTTCAATCCACGGATATGGGTCTTCAAGTACGCCTGTTGAGGGCTCATCTCAGTGCTGTCCTATGAGACTACCATTGCTGCAGGATGCTTACTGTGAGCTATTATCTCCAGCCAGCATGGATGCTTCGACTCATTAATTCCAGGGATCTGGCTCTGCTACTCCAGTTACACTACAGGCTCACACACCATCAGCATCAGCTGATTAGACTGGATATGCCCATGTTTGTTCATTGGAATTTGCTCTTCAGACCACTGTGGATACATCGTCTGCGGATGTGGGTTCCTTCCTGGATCCCACTGTCTCTCTTCCATGGGAAACATTTCTGGAGCCTCCTAGATTTTTAATTCGGCCCCTTGTTTTTAGTGCAAATTGACTTTTATTTGTTTTTATTAATTGCTTGCTTTTAAACTGTCATTTAACCTTTTGATGGCTTTCATCTGCTTTGATTATTAAAGTATATTTTATAGCATTTACTTAACATTTTAGGCTACCTTTTATGTTTTTAGCTGAGGGCTCGCACTGTCTCCATTTAGGTTTGACATCTTTTTTCAATGATGACTTTTTAAATATTTACGCTTACACGATGATGTACTGAGAAGCTATTATACATGCAGTTCATTTCTCAGAAGGCATTGATATCGTGTTGTTCGTACTCGCTGTCCAAGGCTAAGGCACAAAGAACATGATGCCCTTGTATTCAGTTGTCTGGTTGGCGAGAGCTCTAAGGCTCCAGACCTACCATGGCATCAGCTCTGCACCTTTGACATAGTGCGATTAGAACAGTGTTTTTATTATATAAACAGTCTCTGCATTACATTCAGCATAAGAGCACATCTGCTGGGATTGTCCTGGAATCCGATGAACTATGGCTGAGATGCAGTCCTGCTGACTCTGACCTCTATCCTGCAACGGACGATAGCCTGTTCTACAGGGGCTTACTAACTGACACATCATACTCAGGTATGGGGTGTTAGGCTATTCCAAGGGATCTGGCAGAGGGTACTCCCACTGGGCTCTTGATAGTATCGGTAGTGTAAGGTAGGATTATAACTCCATAATATTATAATATGGTTAATCTGTTTTTCTAGTTCACCATTCTTGTAATGCTGGCTACAATGCTTAATTTCTTCTGCCTAATAATTGCAGTACACTCTTTCTATACAAGAATACAATTGTTTCAATAAATGTTTGAAAAGCAAATTCATATCTTTCTTGTGTTTACCTTGGGCATGCAAAAGTAAGCAACGAAAAGGTATATCTGTTTCCACAATTTCCTTGGGGAATAAAGACTGGTCATGTTCGAGGTTGCTTACATCATCTGATATCCTGGTAAGGTTTGGAGTTCAGATGGGGCACTGTAAACTAGCTAGGAAGTAGTCCAACATTTCCTGATGATATGTATGGAACGAGTTCCCATATTCTGACGTTAAGTTGTCCAGATACACAGTCCTATGTAATTCATATTGTTAAATTCTGTGCCTGTGCCTTTCTGTGCCTGTTTACTTGCCGCCCTTTTCCCGCCGCTGCTCCCCCACAACCCCTCCCCCCTGTTGTTCCCGCTCCTGCCTCCCAGCTGAGCTTCCCTTCCCCCTTCACTATTTAATGGCGGCCGCTGCGAGGGTGAGCAAGCAAGACCTCTGACCTCTGGTCAGGGTCCTGCTCTCTACCCCAGCAGCTCCGCTGTTGTACAGCTGCCGCTGATAGGGATCTGGTAGGTGTTCGAGCCTGCCTATGCTCAGGGCCTGTCTGCCTTGTTGTGCCCATTTTTGCCTTGTGTCTTCTTCTGTCTTCATTGTATTTTTTGTTAATTTCTGTGTCTGTGTCTGTACCTGTAGTTATTGTTAATTTCTGTGCCTGTGCCTTTCCGTGCCTGTTTACTCGCCGCCCTTTTCCTGCTGCTGCACCTTGTGGCCCCTCCCCTCTGCCGGTCCCGCTTTCCAGCTGAGCTTCCCTCCCCCTTCCCTATTTAATGGCGGCCGTGCCAGCGGCACGCCAAAGGCAAGCCAGTCTGCGCCCGTCCGCGACCCGACCAGCGCCAGGGACCCTGGATCTGCAACCACCCACTGCTATGAATCAGCTGCCCTCCTTGCACTCAATCCCGGAAGCAACAACTACTGCCAGCTGTCCATGCTGAACACCACCCACGGCCAGTTCTCCTGACATCACTGCTGCCAAACCTTCACCACCCTCTGCACCGTCACGGCCGCCGCCCCCACACCGGACGCCAACACCACCGAAGCCCTGAAGTGTATCCTCCTCAATGTGTGCTCCCTGCACAGACATGCCATAGAAATCTGGGACCTCTTCGACACCCTCTCGCCAGACGTCACCTTCCTCACTGAAACCTGGACCAACGCCTCCTCCGCCCCAACATCGCCACCGCCATTCCCAACGGCTACAAGATCCAGAGGAAGGACCGTCCCAACCCCCCAGGAGGGCTTGCCATCGCAAACAAGAGCTCCCTCCGACTGTCCACCTCCACCACGAGCGACTCGCCCACCGAACACCTTCACTTCCAGATCCAGACCAAGCCTAGAACCACTCTTCGTGGCACCCTCGCCTGCAGACCCCTCGGACCTTGTGCGTCATTCACCACTACTATTGCTGACCTCATCGCACCCCACACCATCGCCTCCATGGACTACATACTCATCGGAGACCTGAACTACCACCTCAACAACCAAACTCCACCGCCCTCCTGGATAACCTCGCCAACATCGGACTGAAGCAGCTCATCACTACCCCCACCCACAAGGCAGGACACACCCTCTACCCCATCTTCGCAAGTGGGAACAACATCTGCTTCAGCCACACCACGCAGCCCCTCTGGACAGACCACCACTGCGTACACTTCTCTTTCAACACCGCCACCGCTCTCAAACCCTCCCCTCACCCTCCGTAAAGGAACTGGAGCAAGGTCACAGAGGAGCACCTCAACTCCACCCTCAGCCTCGACCCCCCCGCCTTGACAGATGCCAAATCAGCAGCCAAGGAACTACACCACTGGATTACCAACTGCGCAGACAAGCTTGCACCCCTCCGCGCCACAGACACACAACGCCCCCTGAAGGCCACCTGGTTCACCACCGACCTCCAAGAAGCCAGACGCTCCTGCAGACGTCTCAAAAAACGATGGAGAAACAGCAAAACCATGGAAGACCGGACCACTTACAAGAACACCATGACAGACTACCACCAACGCATAAGATCCACAAAGAAGACCTTCACCCGGGACAAAATCGTCACCAACTCCAGCAACTCAAAGGAACTCTTCAACATCATCCAGCAATTCACCAAGCCCCACAGCGAAGCCACAGACGTCACCCTATCCCAAGACCTTTGTAACAAGCTCGGCTCCTACTTCCACCTGAAAATGAAAGCCCTCTACGACAACTTCAGTGAGCGGACTCCAGAATCCACCCTTCCCTCCAGCGACGACAGCCGGCCCACCATTACCGCCTGGATCCCGGTCACCACCGAAGATACCACCACAACCATGAAGAGCACCCACTCAGGAGCCCCCACGGACCCCTGCCCTCCGCACATTTTCCACGGAGCCGCCGCCATAGCGCCCCAGCTACGAAGCACCATCAATGCCAGCTTCGAATCTGGCACCTTCCCCGACGACTGGAAACAGGCAGAAGTCAAGCCCCTACTCAAGAAACCCTCTGCAGACCCGACTGACCTGAAGAATTACCAGCCCATATCTCTCTTTCCCTTCACAGACAAAGTCACCGAGAAGATTTTCAACGCCCAGCTGACCAACTTCATCAAAAAAAACTCCATCCTCGACCCCTCCCGATCCAGATTCCACAGCAACAACAGCACTGAGAAAGCCCTCCTCGCCGCTATAGACAACATGCGCATTCTACTCGACCAAGGCCACACCGCAGCCCTCATCCTACTCAACCTCTCCGCAGCCTTCAACACCATCTCCCACCGCACCCTCGCAGCCAGACTCCATGACTCCGGAATACAGGGAACTGCCCACGACTGGCTCTGCTCCTTCCTCACCGGCAGAACCCAAAGGATTAGACTCCCACTGTTCCTCTCCAAACCCACAGAGATCAACTGCGGAGTACCACAAGGATCTCAGCTCAGTCCCACGCTATTCAACGTCTACATGGCCCCGCTCGCCGCCATCATCCGACAGCATGGACTCAGCATTGTATCCTACGCTGACGACACCCAGCTCATCCTCTCCCTCACGAAGGACCCCGAAACCACCAGACTCAGCTTCCAAGAAGGAATGAAAGACGTCACAGCCTGGATGAGCAGTAGCTGTCTGAAACTCAACTCGGAGAAGACAGAAGTCCTAGTCCTTGGGTCTTCTCCCTCTGCGTGGGACAACTCCTGGTGGCCCTCCGCCCTCGGGACTCCCTCACCTCCATGGACTACGCCTGGAACCTCAGCATCATACTTGACTCCTACCTCACCATGACCCAACAGATCAATGCCATCACCTCCACCTGCTTGAACAACCTCTGCATCCTCTGCAAGACCTTCAAGTGGATCCCCCTGAAGTCAGAGAGACCATCACCCACGCACTCATAACAAGCATACTTGACTACGGAAACACCCTCTACGCTGGACTCAACAAATCCCTGCTACGCAAACTCCAGACCATCCAAAACACCGCGTCCAGACTCGTCCTCGACATCCTACGGCATGAGCACATCACCCAATACCTGCAAGACTTCCACTGGCTCCCCGTCGAGAAGAGAGCAACCTTCAAACTACTCACCCACGCCTACAAATACCCCCACAACATCGTACCCAAATACCTCAATGAAAGAATCTCCTTCCATGTACCTAAAAGGAACCTCTGCTCCACCGACCTCACCCTGGCAGAACCCCTGCACATCCGCAGATCCAGAGCAGGTGGAAGAGCCTTCTCCTACATCGCAGCCAAAGCCTGGAAGGAGCTCCCGGTCAACATTAGACACTCCCCTACTCTGCACACACTCAACACCTGGCTCTTTGACTGATCCTGAGCTGCACCCCCCCCAGCGCCTTGAGACCCTCACAGGTGAGTAGCGCGCTTTAAACTCCCTGATTGATTGATTGAACTGTATAGCACAAGATACATAACATCCCAGAAAAAAAGCAATTACTATATCACATGGGCTACACATACAACCAAGAAAGTATATAAATGAAAAATGTGAATTGGAAATATACTAAATGGTATTCTAAGGCATGCTATGGGAGGGCCACTACAAAAGATGATGTTGTAATTAATGTAAGGGAACACAAACACCCCCCAAATATGACAGAAATAGAAGTATAGGAGGTATTGCAGGATATAAGAAAGGCAAACACTAGCTCCCAGAAACCCACAACCAAAATCCTAAGAGATACACTCCCTAAAATCCCTGAACACATCACAGACCAACTACTACCTAGACCCACTTTAAAACGTTTAATTGCACAAACTAAAAAAGCCACCAGCGAAATCCCTCCTGCCTCTGGAAGATACCAAGAAATAGAAATACCTGAACAGCTAAAAGATACACATAATGAGAAACCCTTCCTGTTATATGACAAACTAAACAGTGATAGACAAATCCTAATATTTTCTACAGTGGATAACTTACTAAAACTAAGCCATTGCCAAACTTGAATGATGGATGTAACATCACAATGTGTCTTAAACTATTCACACAGATATACACCATATATGGTGAATATCAAAACACAAATATCCCTTTTATATATGCCATGCTGTCAAATAAACAAAGTAGCACGTACTATGAACTCTTAAACCACATTAAACATTATAGCTGCTACTCTCAAAAAACAATCATAGACTTTGAACAAACCATGATTCAAACCATTTTAAAAAGTTACCCAGACACAGCCATACAAGGCTGTTACTGCCATTTCAATCAAAGCATAAGAAGACACCTCCAAAATTCTGCATATGCTTCAAACAGTCAATTTGCCTTTGAAATAAAAAAAATGATAGCACTAGCCTATGTCTCTGTCACAGAGGTGGCTAACCTCTACAATTTACTAATAGAAAGCCCATACTACCAACAAAATGAACACAAACTAAGCCATCTAATGGATTATTTAGAAGATACTTGGGTGCCAGGCTACATCTCTCTGGGCACAGATTTCAACCCAAATTCCAAATACCACAGTGGACTATCTATGACAGCACCTTGGCACAGGAAGACAAAACAAACAACACAGTGGAAGGATGGCACAATTATTTCCAATCCACACAAATGTATAGAAGCATTACAAAAACAGCAAAGCTACCAACAACTATGAATGGAGCAATCTAAAACCCACATTGCACCTAAACTTAGCAAACAAACCAAAAGAATGTACTACATGCTACAATTTAAAGTTGAATTCTTCAAAAACAACAAAGGAGAGCAGCCAAAAGCATATTATAAAATAAATACTAATCCACAAAACACCCAGGAAAACTATAACATAAGCTTAACCAACATGAAAAATCATTTTCATATAAATAACATTAGCCAAAACATTAAATAAAACTCTAATCCAAAAAAAACTGATATAATAAGATAATATATAAATTGTTTATATGAAAAATGTAAACCTCACCAACCAAAAGCTCAAAGAACAAACCCAATCTGTTACATAAAATAATTACAACACATAAAAGACACATTTCCAAATAAGACTGGCATAGTAGTTACACAAATATAAAATCTAACATTTCCCACAACAGGTATATTAAATATGACTTACTGTTCTGTAGCTGCAGACCATCCTCTATATCCACAAACTCAAAAGCTTCAAAAATTTTCCAAAAAGCAAAAAAAAATGCAAAATATAAGCAGTCCAATAGAGATCCCTCAAAGCAATCCAAAGTATCTAGGAACCATAAAACAATGAAAAAAAGTGTTTGAAAAAAGAAACGTTCCTTGAAACCCGAAAAAAAGGACATCTAAGTTAAAAATATTGGTTTATTATAAACCAAAAGAGATTTCCTTTAAAAAAACAGTAAATCCAAATGCTTACAGAACATATTTGGAGAGCAAAATCTGCAGAATAAAACAGAAAACCCACCCGCTAAAAAGCTAGTTTTCGAAAATTACATACACATTACACTTAATGATCATAAAGCAAGTAACATAACACAATATAACAAACAAATCAATACATTAATACAACAGTGTACGAAAACCCAAGGCAACACACTAGTGAAAAACACTACAATAAATGTACAAAACCCCACAAACACCACTATAACTAACCTTTAGACCTCCCCTGCATCCACCCTGCCCTCAAAACCCTAAAAAAAACTTTTAGTAGGACTTACCACATGTTTGCCAAAAGCAGAACCTGCCGGTGACCTGGGTCCCGGAAAATAACCTAAAAATGACATGAATACACTACAGAATAGAAAGTAGTGGTATAAAAAATTGGCAGCTAAATGATAACAAAAAGACTATCTCCCCAAAGGAATGGATGGCAAATTACATGAGAAATGTTTAATAAATGCATGAAAGAATGTAAAAAGTAATTAAATATGCAAAAAAGGTTGTAAATAAATATTACAAAATTGTAACAAATAGATTAAAATAATAGTATAACAATCATACAATTAATTAACATACGATAAAAACACATGTTAAAATGATATTATGTATATGAAACAATTTAAAAAATGTTTAAAAAAGGGTAAACAATAGAAACAAAACTGAAAATATACACCATACAGTACTATATAAATATGATTTAATAATAAAAAAATTTAACAATTGTTTACATTAAATAAACTTTGAAAAAAAAAAAAATTCGAAAGTGTGTTACATGTCTTTATTCTATGAACATTTGTAAATAATAGTGTTTTTTATTGCAGATATGCATCTAACTACTTTTTGTATTAACTTCCTGAGCACTAGCAATTAAATGGCATAAACTACTCCTACTCCATAGAAATACAATTAAAAAAGTATTTCACACTAAAATGGTTACATTAAATAATCACACTCCAGCGTGCACCATTTTGTTTTTTTATATGATTTCTTTATTAATTTCAAACTTCAAAAATCACAAATAACAGCGTACACCATTTTGAATAAAGTGTTGGACACTAAATATTTACTCTTCCCACTCCAATATAAACCAATTTGAGGAAGGTGTTGGACACTAAAGGGGTGATATTTACTATTCCCCCTCCAATTTATAATAATTTGGGGAAGGAGTTGGACACTAAAGAGGTGACATTCACTATTCCCACTCCAATCTAATCCACTTTGGGGAAGGTGTTGAACACTAAATGGGTGACATTTACTATTCCCACTCCGATTTAAACCAATTTGGAGAAAGTGGGGGAAACCTAAAGGGGTGACGTTTACTATTCCTACTCCAATCTAAACCGATTTGGGGAAGGTATCTGATACTGAAGGAGTGACATTTACTATTCCCACTCCAATCAAAACCAATTTGGAGAAGGTGTCGGTATATAAAGGGGTGACATTTACCATTCCCACTCCAATCTAAACCAATTAGGGAAAGGTGTCGGACACTAAAGGGCTGACATTTGCTATTCCCACTCCAACCTAAACCAATTTGAGGAAGGTGTTGGACACTAAAAGGGTGACATTTACTATTCCCATTCCAACCTAAACCAATTTAGGGTTAGAGACACTAAGGGCCATATTACGAGTGGACTACGGGGCCGGCGGTGTGGAGATGGGCATATTGCAGTGGTGGTTAGTATTTTTCACAAATATATCAATGCCTGCGTGTGCATTTCGACTACATATGTGGGGGATGCACACATATGCATGATATATGTGGAAAAATCGCAGATACCCATTACTGGGGTTCAGCCCATATGTCGGCAATTCTGGCAATGGGTATATGGTACAAAAAATACTCACCTGTATATTGCCGCACACAAGGTCATAATCCTCGGGGTGAAGTTTCTGCTATGAAGGGGGGACCTTGAGAAAGTGATCCACGTCGGAATCTGCCGAGAAGAAGAAGAAAGAGGTGAGCAAGCATCCCAAATCCTTCGACACCGCCACCGGAAAGCAGACGGTTGGACCGCCTCGGTCCACTCGAAGATCAGGCAACTTGAAATATGCATGGCTGGCAGCTCACCTGTACCGAGCTATGGTGACTGCCTTTCCCTGACCACAAACCCGGCAGTTTGCTGGCTGTCTCAGTGGTCCAGTGGCAGTCTTTTCAAGGCCGATCCGCCCAATGCGTAATGCGGCGGTCGGACTGCCGAGCTCACCGAGCTCAGACAGGGAATCCCAAACTTGTAATAACGCCCTAAACACTTTGAAGCAGTTTTGGCATTGGGCAGCGCAGCAAATCACCTTGCTGTGATTCCCTATGGCGTAATGAAAGGACAGGAATGCACCATAGAGGGTGGCAGCCTCTACATGATCTTTGTGGACTTAAAATCGGCATTCGATTTAGTACCTAGGAAGAAATTATGGGCCATTCTTTTTGATCTGGGAGCACCCCCCATATCTATGCCATAACCTAAAAAGACTACATGAATGTAATTTTGCTCAGATTAGATATGGGAAAAATGGAGAGCTCACTGATCGTATACCTATAGAGAGAGGTGTACGTCAAGGGTGTGTATTGGCCCCGACCCTCTTTTGTTTATTTATTAATGGCTTAGTGGAGACTTTGACAGCAGGGAGGGACATAGATGCTCCAAAGTTGGCAAACCGCAAGGTACCAGCCTTGATGTTCGCCGACGATAACCTCCTGCTGTCAAAGTCCCCTATGGGAATCCAGAGGGCTTTGGACATCTTCCACTCATTCTGCAAGAGTAGGGGCCTGGAGATTAACACTCAGAAAACCAAATATATGGCTTTCAACGCAGGGCACTCAACACGACCTAATCCCCAATTAGATGGGAAATATTTAGAGAAAGTCTCTGTCTGTGAATACCTGGGATTGTCCCTTAATGAGAAAATGGAATGGGGTGTACAAATCAAGAAGGTATGTTTAAAATTGGCCCAGACAACGGGGGGCTGGCGAAGTTGCAGAGGAAGTGCACACATAAAACGACGGGGCCGGTGTTGGAAATATACAAGGCACAAGCCAGAGGAGCTGCCTTGTATGGGGCAGAAATATGGGGCCATCGGCCATCTGACCAACTTTCCAAGATTGAGAATTTGTTTGCTAGACAACTTCTGGGACTTCCCAAAAGTACACCGCTCACACCGCTTAGAATGGATCTTGGAGTCGGCCCGATTGCAGTAGAGGTCGCCCTCAGACCCTTGTTGTATTGGCGTCGTCTATGGAGCACCCCTGAACTATCTGTGTATAGAGAGGAACTGAGGGAAGTGGTAAACCTCAGGGGAGCAAGCAAAATCCCATGGCTGGCCCACATTAAGAACTCTCTAATTTCCATGGGAATGGGTGACTTATGGGCAAGTCCAGAAGACAGTTGTCTGTCAACTTCTAGGAAGGCTCTGGTAAAGATCTACAAGGAATACAATCTTACCTTATTGCAGGGGAGTTCCGGGACCGGCACACTGACAACATCTTATTTAGAAGCAAAACTGCAACACAGGTTAGAACCTGTCATCAACGATATACAGCCATCCCTTGCTAAAAAGCTATATTTGCAGTCTAAGTATGGTACACTTCCCCTACGCGCTTTTACATATAAGTGGGGAGGCATTTCTACTAAGGGCTGTCTGACATGTAACAATATACCGGAGCCAGACCTACACGTATTATTTTTCTGCCGGGCATATAAGAAAGCGAGACACCGTTGGTTACGGCAGTTGTGCAGAAACCTCGGAACATCTCACTGCTCCCAGGCTTTCAGGATTTTAAAATATGATACCAGCATGCCCAATGCGTATTCAGTTTCACGTTATCTGTTCTCAATGTGGTGTGCACGGCGGGCAATTCTAAAGATAGGGCTAGCCCAATCAACTCATCCTGCTCCCCCACTGTGAATCGTTGTCTTTTAAATCCAATGTTATTATATTTTATGATCTTCTGACGTGTTTTTCTAAATATTTATTATACTATATAACTTCCATGAATTCTTGATTAATATTTTAATGTGTATGCCCTTCATTGCCGGATAATATGTATTGTCTGTATTGTATTTTTATGCTTTTTATCTGTGCTTTTATGGCCTTGTCAGGCCAAAATAAAGAATCTTTTGACTTTGACTTTATCTAATACGGTGCATTCCTGTCCTTTCCTCCTGCGCTGGTGCCATTTCAGCAGCCTAGTGCCAGCACAGGCACCCTTGCACCATAGTGCAAGGGTGCCTGTGTTGTCAGCAGAATTGTTTTTGTGCAGGAAAGGGCACCTTCCTGCACAAAAACAATCCTGGAAGGCTTTTTCCTCTTTCTATGTGTGCTTAAATAAAGTTTTTCTCCTTGTTGCGCCTCCCCTGTGGAGGTGGAAGAATTTGGCACATCTCCAGGTTTACATGGCCTTGTTAATCTGGGGAAGCGTCAAAATCCTTGGCTGTTGTGTAGGAACACCCACCGCAATGCCCATGGAACGCCTTTCTAATGCAGAGTAAGGCAACGCAGCGATTTGCACTGCCTTGCCTTACTCCATATCAATGAGGCCATTCAGAGCCATGCAAAGTGGATTTGCGTGGCCTCATGAATATGATATTGTCTCAAAAAATGACACTACGATAGTACAAGGGGCTCTTAAATATGCCCTTTTATGTACACAATCAATGCTAGATACTCACCCATAATTTTTGATCTATAAAATAAAATTAAAATACCTTTAAAATCACAACAACCTAAACTAACACCTACATATTTGTAATTAAATATTAACATATACAATTATGTTTACCACTATTGATAATTAATATGTTTTTATTGATATTAACTAATATTCCTAAACTTTGAAACACAACACAAAAAAGTTCATACTAATTTTCAAACTAAATATTAAAAATATATTTTGCATTCAAATGAATAAATATTGGAAATATATCCCCAGAACCTATTCCAATAATAAACGTCATTATTAAAATGTTGTTTGATAGATTTTTCATAAATAAACCTATAACACATAAATATACAAAATATACATTTATGCATCATAAATAATACATATTTATATAAAAATGTAAAGAATTGTAACAATTATTTACAATGACTATCAAGTTCAACATTTAAAAGAACCTTAAAAATATTTTAAAATTAAAATTGAATTGAAAAACATTAATTTGTTTTTATAAAAACAAATTTACAAATATTTTGCATTATTACATTTATTTGCAGTACATTTAAAATGTTATCAAATTTCCTATAATTTTATAAGCCTGAGCGGAGTTCACGTAGCAGCGTTAAAACTCAGCTGCACTACGCGGAGTTCCGCGAGCGGGCGGAGTTGCTTATCCCGCCCGTTTGCATGACGTTTCTGCCATACGGCAACACGGATTGAGTGTTTGGGGAGAAATATCGCGCAAACTGTACCACGCGGTCACGCATGGGCGCGGCCATCTTGTTTTCTTCTCTGTTGTGGTGCCTACTTTTTGAATCTTCCCTAAATCTTTTCAATCCTTCTTTACCAAAACTTTTTTCCTGATCTTTTTTGTTTATTATCTTTCCCTCGGTCTTCTGAAGTGTATATTTTGCGTTTTTATCTACTTTTTGTGTGGTTTTTAGTGAGTTTTGTACTGTTTTTCTCTATTACTTGCTTCCTAATTTTTTTTCCTTCCTTCTTCTCCTTTCCTTTTTTTATACTTTCTACATTTTCTTCCCTCCCCCCTCCCCAGCATCATGGCAGAGACCTGTGCCACTAAGGCGGCAAAGAAGAGCCGCCTTCCTTGCGGAAGTTAGCACGCGGAAGGAGTGCAGCCCCGGGCCTTGTTTTCAGTGGTGGAGGTGGCAGGGCTGCTTTTTTTTTTAGCAGCACCACCACCCCTCCACCCTGGCAGCAGGTGGCAGGCCTGGGTCCAGGTACAGGCTCCAGGAGCACTAGCAGCGGTGGGTGAGGTTGCGGCAGGCAGTGTATTGCTGCTCTGGGGTCCGGGGCACCCACAATCAGCTGACGTACCGGTGGTCCGACATCCTGAACCGACAGCAGGACCTGCTGGAGCTGCTAGGGGTTGAGGTCGCCGGGCTTGGTGACTAGCTAATTATTGATATTATTATCACTTGTGAGTTCTATGTTATTGCTAATATTTTTTTTCCAAATAGCAAGCATGCTGCTCACATGCAGGTAAGTTACATTTACAAATCTTATATCATGTGATCGTTATTCTTCTAGACAGGTGCTCGGCGCTACCTAATCGTACTTGTTTGCGACTTTGTGCTCGCTCAGGCTGATTATGTAAGAACTTAAGTTAAGTAATGCAGACTAGAGAGAGACTCCTTTCCTTTGTCCTGTCACTCAGATAGTGGTAGTTAGTAGTAGTAATTTCGCATCACGCGTCCTCTCACTTCAGTTCTTTAGAATCTTTTTTGTAGCTCGTACAGTGACAATCAAGCAACCAATTTGGTGTATGCATGCGTCCCTCTATGCATTTAAAAATAAAATGCAGACTTGGCCCGTCAAAGGGAGTTGAGAATGATTGCGAAATGCAACTTAGTTGCAAATATCATTTGTTGCAATTTTTTTCCAAATTCTGTGGGATAGGCGGGCTAGGGAGGTTTAGGAAATAGTGGAATAGAGAGGATGGTCCGTGATACTAGTCTACCACTAGTCAATATGATTTAGGAAAGTTCAATGTTATTGCAATTGCCGTTTCCAGTCCAAACAGTTTTTGGGAGAGATTATTTATTTAGCACCAATTATTTCTTGTCTCTTTAATTGTGTTTTACATTAGCATTCAAGGGCAAGAGGTCGTCCGAGGCGGGTGAGAGAGCTGGAGGTGCCTACCAGGAAGAAGAACACTCCTGCTGGCCCCAGTAAGACCTCCTGTTGTTAATATATTTCCCTAACTTCTACTGCCCCTTAATTTTAACTATTTTCTACCTGTTTCTTAATTTTATTTTTTTCCCAAATCCTCTTTGATCTATTTGTTTAAAAAATCTTGTTATCCCTGCATTATCCTGTTTACTAAGTTATTTTATATTTCTAGTGTCTGTGTTTTACCTCAAACTGCCTCTGTCTGTACTAGGTTTTCTGTAGCTTCCTTTGTTCTGGTTTTTCAGTCAGCTTTCCCTCTCTCCATATATATTTTGTGGACTGCCTAGTGGTGGTACTGTAAGACTCAGAGAACCCATTTGTCCTTACTGTTCTACAAGTACTAGTACTACTACTCTGCCATGCAGATTGCATGCACAATTAAAGATGAGAAGCCACTCTTTTACTTTCTCATGCTCAATCAGTAAATTGAGAGGGTGGCCATGGTTACGATGGATACCCCAAAGTTGTGTCTTCTTCTTATCTAGGCCTAGTATTATTAGCAGCAGTTGATGGTGAGCTGATTACTGTGCACCATGGCTGAAAGGAAATATGAGGAGGAAGAGGACGGCACCATTACATTTGCCAACCAAGAAGACTTTATGTTTGTTTGTCCAGCCAGTTGGCCACTCTTATTTCTTTCAAAAACTCAGATTCACCATTAGCTGTAGCCACTCAATTCAGTCCTTTACAGGTTGTCTTCTTGAGAGGCTTCTCAAAAATTGCCACCAACAAAAACAAAATGCCCAACAGGATATTTTATTAGTTTTGATAGGATACACTGGGGGAGGCGAATATGATATCTAAAAAATGTGTAATGTTTTTCTAGCCGCACCGACCACCAGTGCGAGGGCCAGCCGGGAAGGCGGCACCATCCAGGGAGCAGATGCAGCAGCTGCAGGGGGTGAGCCAGCGGCAGTGATGAGCGGTGGTAAGTCATATTGCTTGCTTATTGGCAATTTATATACTCACTGCAAGGGTGTACATCGTAAGCTTAGTACATTGTACTGTTGAGAGTGTAACTAAGTTGTGAACAGTTGAAGACACCCCTCTTTACTTATCATTAGCATATACAGCAGGAGTTGAGTAACTAACGGCCTCTTCTATCTTCAACTCAGCAGAGAAAGTTTCATGAAGGAGAGTGAGACCTTGATTGGTTGATGGGAAAGAAGGATGGAAGGAGGAAGAAGGGTGAAATGTAATATGACTGGCAGAGAAGGATGAGTGGGTGAAAGGATGCATACAGGCGGCTGATAGGATGCATGCATGGGTGGCTGGGTGAAGGATGGGTGAAAGGTGAAAGAAATGATGCCTGCCTGTATAGGTGAAAGTGTATGGGTGAAAGGAATCCTCCGGGTGGTTTGATGGGTCAAAGCAAGATGCATGGGTGGTTAAAATGACAAATGTATGTTGGTGAAAGGTTCGAGAATTATAGCCATGTTTGGAGGGATGGATGGTACTAGTATTCATTCATAGTGAAGACTGGATGAAGAGAATGTAAAACTTAAACGGTGACTGAGTAGCAAAGCCAAGGGTGAAGAATAAAAATAATGCTAGAAGAAAAGTGCAATTATAAATGGAAAAATTCCTGTGAGGAAGAGTAAACAAGGAATTTATTTTTATTAAAGTTTTTGATTCAAAGATTTGAGCGAGGTTGTTTTTCAGACTACTCCCTTGACTCACAGTAGTTTTCAAGCACAACATATATTATGTACCCCTGCCCACCTATTATCATCAATTGCCTCCCTCAGTGGCCCACTCCCTACCCATGGCATTTCGCCAGTGTCAGACATGAGTAGACTATCGACTGCATGGTACAATAGTAGTACATTTGTGGGGAGCAGAGGACGAGGGTAGGTGCGTCAAGCAGGTTGCACTCAGGAACCTTAAGCACGCCTGAGCGCAGCACCTCTGCCTTATCCTAGGTAGGACTTTTATCTCCAGTTGTAGGTTGGACAGCCAACATTGAGTAAAGTAGGTACCACTTATAGACACCACTTTTGACACATTTGTGGGGTAGGAAGATTCACCTGTCACTCCTGTCCTGAAGAAGAGCCACAGATCCTCCTTACCACTAGGGGCACAAAACATGTTGACTGACTAGAGTTGGACCCTAATGATGGAACTCACATTAGGCTACTAGGGTACTTCATGACCCCATCAGTGGCATTGACCTGAAAAGGCTTTTAATCCGACAGGGCAGTCCAGTTATTAAAGTTGTTAGTGACATCCCTGATCAGTTTTAGACCCACATCATTACACATTTAATACCACCCCACCTAGACGCTACCTTGCATTCATCATACGGCATATCAATAAAAAGATCTCCGCCAAAGTGACCCTTCAGGGGACCCACTGGGCATTGCAGCGCCGGCCCAACTAGGAGCAATAGCCCTATGATGAAGCATGACATCCCTTTGGGATGTGTGAGGGCAACATGAAACAGTCCTGCTGACTGCCACTCTTCATATGCCCGAACCCTGTTCAACTTGTCTATATCTTCTCTTCTTTTCTCTTTAGGAACAGTGACCCCATTTTTTGTTTGTGGTACAATAGTAGTACCTCACCTTGTGCTGTATATCATTCATATATTAGTAACTATTTCGCGTTCCCAAACTAAACTACCTGAGAATGTGGAACATGCCTCCACGCAGTTCAATCTCTGGCTCGTGTCGGTAGCTGATAATGTAGCCCCTCACAAAAAAGCCTCAAGTAACAGGAAGGTCCAGTCAGCTCCTTGGTTTTCAGAAGCCCTTAGTCTTAAAAAACAAGATTGCAGAAGGCAGAAAAGATGCTGGAGATCAGAAATATAATGAAAATGAGCTCCCCCGATACAAAACTCTACTATCTGAATATAAAAATCTTATCTTTTTAGAAAAGCGCTCCTACTACGCTAAGCAAATCGAGGAGGCAAACAACTGTTCCAGGTGGTAACCAAATTGTCTGCACTTCCAGAAAAAATTATGAATGAACAGTCCCAAGCCTTTTGCAATTCACTAGCCCAGCATTTCCAAAATAAAGTGGAGCAAATTTATGCTACTTTTGACAACAGGAACAGATCTGAGGCACAAGCTTCAGTTAATCCGCGATCCCCTTGTGCCCCTTTATTCACGGAATTTAGGCCAGTAACCAACGATGAGATAACAACTCTTATCCAGCAGGCCAAATTGGACTCTCCCTACGACCCTTTTCCCCCCATGATATCTAAACAGGTCCCTGAGATTCTCGGTTCAAGTCTAACCACCATCTTCAATTCTATGTTTACTGAAGGGGTCTTTCCCTCCATCTGGAAAAGGACATCAATTCTACCCCTTTTGAAAAAACCCAATCTTGACCCAGCTGAACCGGACAACTATAGGCCCATTTTTACGTCTTCCACTCCCAGCCAAACTGGTGTAAAAAGTCATGAATGACCCACTAACATTCTATCTTCATGAACATAATTTTCTAGATGAGTCCCATTTTGGTTTTAGGGCAGATCACAGCACCGAAACAGCCCTAATAAAAGCCACAGATGAAATCAGGGCAGTCTTGGACATAGGAGGTGCTGTGGCTCTTATTTTGTTTGACCTGTCGGCGGCATTCAACAAGGTCGACCAAAATCTGCTACTCAATCGTCTAATTACTCTTGTCATCACGGAAAACGCTCTAGCACTGGTCACTTCCTTTCTATCTGGTAGAACACAATAGGTTGCCTTGGGTAGCTACGAATCCTCTTCCTTTGTTCTCCCCTGTGGGGTCCCACAGGGTTCTTCAATGAGCCCTACTCTCTTTAATATTTACGTGTCTGAATTAGTAGTGCTTATTAGATACTTCAGTTTAGCACTAACATCTTATGTGGACAACACTCAAATCGTCTTGTCCGTCTACAAAAACAGCATGCCGCCGGTCAAAGATTTAGGGACTGTATGCTGGCAGTCAGCTCACACTGTCTCAAGCTGAACTCAGGAAAAACAGAGGTATCCTCTTCGGCAACTACTCCCCAAGCTGGTCGCAGATCTCGTGGCCAGATGAATTGGGGGCTGTACCTATTCCAGCTCCCAAAGCAAAAAATATGGGCCCTAGTGACTACGGTTGTAGAGAGCGTGGTCAGGCAGCCGCCAGCCCGCCATTCAACCACTGCTGCGCTCCCCCATAGACTCTATAGAGCCTTTCAGCGCTGCATGTCTGGAAGCCAGGAAAGAGGAGCGTTTCAACTGATTGGAGAGAAAGCTCCTAGCCTGCTGCTAGATCTCTCTTGCCCCTTTTTTAATCTTTTGTTCAGTGGGTGAGACTTGTTGGGGAGAGGGTGGGAATGTTGGAGTTGGGTGAAATTTTGGGGGTTTTGGCATATTTATTTATGGACATTTGTTTGGATGTTTATTTGGACTTTCTGAACTTTGGAGACTGGTTGAGGTTAGGGAGAGGGGTTAGCCAGGTGTTGTGGGTTGTCTAGTTCATTTGTTAGGGAAATACATTTTTTATGGTTGTACATATGATTTCAATCTTTTTGGGGCGTTACTCTTTTACTTCGCACTATTTCCTTTGCAGCAGGCCCGCAGCCAGTTTTTTAAATCAGCAGATAGTGTAACACACCAATAGTTATGCATTACCCTCACTTGTCCTACTACTCACGCCTCCTAGTCTCTGCAGTCTGCAACTGTATTAACCCCTACGGACTCGGAGGGGGTGTGGGTGTGTGACTTTCCATAGTATATAGATTATTGTAGCTCATCAATTAATTCCCCACAGTTCTTCTCTTACCTGTGATTAGGCGAAGCGATGGCTGCATGGTTTCTCAAGGTGCCGTGGTGGTAGTAGACAGTATGTCAGAACCCCATTAGCATTGGGCAAAATTGAAAAGAAGCCTGCATACATATCCAAGGGTGGGCTAAAAAGAGTAAGAAATACCAAGATGGCTACTAGAAGGCGACAAACCCCTTTGCGCTCTAATGTTGCATTGATGAAGGCAGATTTAGAATGTCAAGCGCGCGTACTGCGCTTTACAGAAGAATTCATCTTAGTCAACTGTGAATTCCTGGGCTTCGTGAAAGATTAGTCAGGGTAGAGTGGTCGCAAATTAGTTTGATGTTTAGTTCATCACGTTAAAGTATTTTAGAAATAATAGTGAATTAGGACATTTCAGAGTTAACGAGAATTTGGCAAGCTTTTATTCCGATGGCTCAAAATATTTAGCAGAGCCATCAATTTCATCGTTCTCCGAGAACCAAGGTTAATTTCTGTCAGCCGGTGAGAGAAATAGATAAATACTGCCCTCCGGTGGCTGTCCGAGATTAGCAGTAATTCACTTCAGTCTCCAAGTTCCTAAATAGAAACCTGTCAATTGGGTTGCTATTACTTAAAATACATTCAGGCCGGAGAGTGAAGCAGAGTGTTTAATAGTTAACTGTTCAGCTTCGTTTCACTCAGAGAAAAGAAATCAATTGCTGCTTAGCCTAGGGGAAGAACGAGGCGATTCTTAAGATTACGCTGTAAATTTAAACCATTTACTAATTGAGTTTACTTTTTCCATCTCGGAGCATCTGACAGCAGTAATTGGGCTACAAATCAATCGCGCTTCAAGGTTAGGTGAAAAAGGAGTTAAAGAAATAACAGGAAGAAGTTGCGCTTACCTGAAGAAAATGCAGGCTGATTCCTGGGCTTCTTTTGAAGTCACGCAAGTACCCTGTTAAGGGAAAAAACAATTATTTACTAGACAAGAAATCAAATAGTTGTGTATAGAATATTTTGGAAATGGTTAAGAAAAAATTCTGAGCATGCTATAAATGAAGGAAGAAATGACTGACAGAAGCTATGAAGAAAGAAATGATTAGATTGAAAATGAGAAGAACAAGAATAGAAGAGGGGCTACAGTCCATTTAAAAATTGGGTAAATACAGTTGGAATTATCTAGCTATATACAGGCAGAGTAGTAATAGGAGGTTAATTAAGTCAATGTATAATCTTATCTTTATGTAGGTTCCCTCCTGAGAAAGATTGCAGAATCCCAAAAGAATAAAGAAGACGGAGGCAAGGTTCAAGGAGGAATCCAATCAGACTGGACTGTCTCTTCTCTCTTCCATTCCCCTTTCACCCCTTGGTGCCTATCTGTCAGTTGAAAGTAATTGACTGACAGGGGGGTTTTGAGAGGGGCATTGGGACCAGCGTCATACTGCTCCTGTGACAAGTAGTGACAGAGTGTAGTGCCCACGTATCTCTTGCACCCGAGCAGTATGGCAGAGGGTTTGGACCTTAAATAATTTGGAGAGGTGTTAGAGGTCATTCAGAAGGAAATAATGGCAGTTAGAGAGGAAAATAAAAATGTAAAACAAGAGATTGTCACCTCTAGAAGAGAAACCTCGGATTTAGCTATTAAAGTGAGGAATTTTGAAATAGGTGCAGGTCAAAGTTTCTCATCAACAGGAGGAGCGGATGCACAGTCATTTTCTGAGCCAAAAGTCTCAACACAGGTTATTCATTCATTATCCCCTGTGATTCCCCTAGCCTCTCCAGAGCGATTTAATGGTGACCCTCAAAAGACACAAATCTTTCTGACCGAGTGTACCCTACATTTCATGTCTCGCCCAGCAGATTTCCCTGATGCAGTCTCGAGTGGCCTTCATATTGTCCTACCTCAGTGATGATGCTGAATTCTGGTCAATGCCCCTAGTAACAAAAAACTATCTAGTTGTGTATGATTTTGACAAATTCAAGAAAGAGTTTCTTAGAATCTTTGACCGTCGAAGAACATCCCAAGCTACCGACAATGAGCTGTTGGAAATAAAACAGGGAAATCGAGATCTAGTGGCATATCTAGCTCAGTTTAACAAATGTTTTGTTGAAACAGAATGGCCCGAGAGTAAAAGAGCTGCAGTGTTCTACAGGGGTCTGAAAGATGAATTAAAAGATGCTCTTGCGCAGGTACCAAATAGACCTACTGAAATCTCGGCATTGATAGATTTGGTGTTAGAAATTAATTTTTGCCTAAACAAAAGAAAAGGAGAAAGAAGGCAAGGTTTTCATCCTTGTGTGCCGAGATTTGATCGTGCCAAAGTAGAAAATGCTAAAACTATGGAAGGGAGTCATCAAGGAGTAGAACCAATGCAGGTAGGAACGGTGCGAAGACCTTTGTCCAAAGAAGAGAAACAGAGGAGAAGACAAAATAAGCAATGTCTCTACTGCGGCACAGGTGGACATTTTGTGAAGAACTGTCCGAAGAAACCTAAACTGCCAGTGAAGGAAAACTCAAAGCACCATCAGTAGGAGGATTTGGGCTGATGGATACAGATTGAAAAACAACTCCCAAGGGTCATCAACTGGCCAACACATTACAGTCCTCCTCTCCGCATTTGACATTGGCTATGACGCTGAGTTTTAGAGAAACAAACCTGGAAGATGTCACAGTGATGATAGACTCCGGTGCCATGGGAACCTTTGGCAATCTAAAATTTGCAGAAAAAATGGGCTTGAAAGCAATTCTGAAGAATAAGAGTGAACCAGTTAGAGCTGTGGATGGGACAAACCTGTCATCTGGTCCCATAGTAAGTCACACAGAAGCCATAGACCTAATGTCTTCAGAAGGACATCGTGAGATCATACAATTCAACTTAATAGACGCCCCCAGTTCCAATTAATACTAGGTCTGCCTTGGCTCACAGAGCATAATCCTACGATAGATTGAAGTTCAAGATCAATTGCTCTAGATTCAGAATATTGTAAAGAGCACTGCTTTAAAAAGGAGAAACCAGTTTTGAAGCCACTCCAGCAACCATGCTTTGTAACAGCGAATCCACAGTTTGTGTAATCCAGACTACCGAAATTCCTCCAGAGTATACCGATTTCCAGGATGTTTTTAACGAAGTTGCAGTGGAAAAATAATCTTCCCACAGAAGCTTCGATTGCAAGATTGAGTTAGAACCAGGCTCCAATTTACCCTGTAGTAGAATGTATGCTTTAACCGAAAAAGAAGATCAACATTTAAAAGAATATATTCGGAAGTATTTGAAAAATAGATTCATCTGTCCTTCACAAACTCCAGTGTCATCACCTCTATTTTTTGTCCCTCAGAAGGAAGGAGATCTCCGACTTGTATTGATTACCGAGCAATCAACCGGATCACCATTAGGAATCGATATCCACTCCTGTTGATTTCCGTTCTATTGGATCAAGTTAAAGGATCTCAAGTTTACACAAAACTGGATTTGAGAGGAGCTTATAACCTAATTGGAATAAAAGAAGGTGACGAGTAGAAAACAGCCTTCCGGACAAAATATGGGCTTTTTGAGTATCAGGTTATGCCTTATGGCCTATGCAACGTCCAAGCAGCCTTTCAATATTTCATTAATGACGTAATGAAGGAGTTCATCGGTCAATGTGCCATAGTGTACATTGATGACATCCTTATATAGTTAAATTTGGAACAGGAGCACCAACAGCATATTAATTAAATTGAAATAAAAAGTTACTGAGCTAATGCCGTTTTATATGCAAGCTTTGCAAACAAAATGAGACAGTCCCCAGGGGGGGAATAGAGTACGACTAGTAGTACACAAGAAGAAGACTACCAAACAAGAAAACATGCTAAGCAATGCTAAAGCAAAATAAATAATCAGAATTGTGGGCTAGTACAAGTTACAAACTGAAGTCAACTCGAACTATGAAGTGGACAAGCGTAACCTTAAGTGCTGAAAGCACGATGATGCTGGCAATTATGATGGATTATGTTCCTCTGAAAACAATTTGAATATCAAATACTGTGCATGGGTGGGCAATCTAATATATATAATATTGCCAGTGTGGGCTATACTTAGAGGAGAAGATCCTCGCCCTGCCTGGAGTTGGTGTTGCTTTCACCACATCCGCCCCACCAAGCGTGTGATAAATTAATGGGGTATATTTAATTTAGTTACACCTCAATGAATCACATAGCCCGGGGGAAGAGGGTTAGGGGTTCGATGAATGGATGGGAAGGGGGATTTGAGGGAAAGGTTTGAAAAAAACAAACACTACACAAGGACAACATTCATCTTGGCAGCTGACCATCATAAATCTCTTATGGGAGGAAAAGGAAATGCATGCATGATGATGAGTACTAGTACAGGTAAACCAAATCAAATTGTCCGTCTGCCCCCCGAGAGACCCAAGTTACATTATGTTCTGTTATACAGAGCTTTGAAAGAATGCAAATAAAATTTAAATATCTGTAGGAGTCAAGTAAACAAACATAAACAACATACACAGTTGTAATGATTAAAGAGAAAAAAAGATACTGTATTGCCAAATTGGGAGATGCATCTGCATTCCTCTGGGACTGTCCGTCAATCTTGGGTGCCTGGCAGATGCGGTTCGATAAGGTAAGTGTCAGTATGTTAAATTGTTTTTCCAATATGGCATAGGCTAAAGGCCAGGGCCTGTAGAATACAAAGCAAAATGATATTGAAGAATGAAGGAGAAAAGTTAAACTGCATAGGGAGGAGTGCAACAAGAAGAGAAGACTGAGAGGCAGCATGGCTAAGTGTCTGTTTACGGTGGTTACCTCAACAACAAGCCCCCTGCCCAACCACCACTTAGCTTCAAATTAAGTGATGAATTTGAGCCAGACAGCACTGAGCACACACAGCAACATAGCATTTTTCCAATCAAGTAAAAAATCAATGCACCACTGTCAGTCACACCACTCACCACCACCACTACACAGACTTGTGTAGGTCTGGTGTTGGTTACCTTTAGGCTACTTCAAAGTCATCATCATCCAAATCGGTTGGTTTCAGTGAATTTGAAAACTTCCATCTTCTTCTGGTGTCAGTTCTCGAAGTAGTCATACTCACATCCACGCCCTGAGTCATTCCATCATCTCTGATCCTCCTGAGTCTGACCCCGAGTATGGTGTCCAACTCCGTACCAACAGTGTCCCGAGACCCGAATCAAAATGCAATAAATCGGCCTGTAGTAGTACAATTTTGTTATTGCACAACAAGAAGGGAAAGATTGAGTCACTTTTTGTGTAGACTAGATTTGTGTTTGCAAACTTTACATTATCTATGTTCCGTTACCACGCTACCAATATGCCCAGCACTGCAGGAGTGAAGAATATCCCAATCCTCTGCCCTCACCGCAGTCACTATACACCCGATATATACGTATACGGGTGACAGGTAGCCCCGGCGCCGGGAGAAGGTGGGGGAAACACAGGGAATAAACAAAACACTGCAATCAGGCAGGGTCTCTTTCTTCCTTCTTGTCCACCACCCACACAACGTCAGGAGAGCACTGCTGGCCCTTATAGGGAAAGAAAAGGAGAATTACTCATGCCAAAGGAGCGAGAAATCTCATGTCAACAAACACACTTAATCAGGTGCACATAGTTACACGTATACTTAATCTTACCCCTTTAGGCAGGTGGAGTCATCTAAGAGCAGGAAAAACACAACGTAGCCTGACTCCAAAAGGGGAAGGATGAATCCTTGTGTGCAAACAGAATGTGGTGAGTCCAATAGTTCAAGTCCCCAAATACACACCTTCTTTTCACGTGAGGGGAGAAAAGGGGGAAAAAAGAAACTCTGAAGGAATCCAAAAAAACCCCATACACAAAAGCGGGGAAGCGGAGAGCACGAAAAACATCCGTCTTGAAGCTACTCCATGATTCCACCCAAACTACACATAATTAAGAGGATAAGATACAAAACTACAGGAAGTCCTTGAAGGGAAGACGGGAACGCAGCCGCGTTACTCCCCACATTCCCCTTTTGCAATGTCCCGGTCCTAGAGCAACACGCTGTGAAACCAATAAAAGATAAGAGGACCAATGATCCCAGTGGAGATCCGACCAAGCACAGCCCCCAAACCTGGAGGCCATGAGCATCCGCAGGCCGAGAGTCCAGCAGCAAGGCACGGGTGAAACTGATGACAGCAGAATCCAGAGGCAAAGAACTGGAAACGAAACCAAGCGCCGGTATCCTGAAGGGAGGGACTTAAATACAGACTGCAGGTAAGCGAGCCCATTCCCACATGTGCACCTGATTACGTATGCAGTCAAGAGGAAAGAAGAAAGAGAGAGGAGGGGGTGGCACCCGACCCTATATCCCAACAATCTAAGGGACTGGTCGGGTCTGAGTCTTTGAAGAGTATAAAGCATAAAACAATAAAAAGCAAAGCAGTGTGGACTGTGTGGAGTGGAGTTGGACCCGGTGAAGGAATCTCACTATCCTATCTCTCAAAGAGGAAGGAAAAAAAATAACCTTCAAGGGAAAATTTAAAATTGTTGATCAGCCATTGGTAGGCCACCAACATTGTGAATCTCAAATTCATCACTAACACATTAAGCGTAACAAACAAACACCCAGTCTCACACTGCCTGCCAGCAGCACATGAATGATCTCATCTCTTCTCAATCTCAACACAAATGATGATGACATATCATGTCTAGGCAACATCCATTGATATTGTGTGTGATGATGACATATCATGTCTAGGCAACATCCAATGATATTGTGTAACCCTATTTCTCATGTCGCAGGCAGGACAAGAGGCAGAGGCCTTGTTGTATAAACATGACAGTGTCCGCCTAGCGCTTTTCTTGAAACAAGGACTGGTCAACTGTATTTGTTATCAATACTTATGCATGTTTACTTCATGTTTCAATTTTTTGTATTATGTTTTTTCACAAATGTGTTGTTTTGAAATGTGTTTAAGTTTGTGTTAGAGGAATACTATTTGACAATGTGCACTTAAATGAATTGTTGCCCATTTCATGACATGACTAAATAGCATAATCCTGTCTTTAAAAGAAGTTACAAGTCAAGTGAAATAAATCACATAGACTTTGGTACGTTTGGCCTAAGGTCTGATTAACTCATTAATTTGGTATTAATAGTCTGTCTGGACACTTTGTTTGTTTCCTATTACTTTAGTGGTCCAGTCCAGACAGTCAGGGACCCAAGCCTTGCTTGTTTAAAAAAATCCTCCCATATCAATGCACCAATTGGTTTGATCAAGGTAGACCTCTGTTGCGTCATCCAGGTAGGCCTGGACCATTTGCTCAATGTTCATTGCTGGTGCTCCACTTTGCTCAACCTCTGTTGCCTTTGCCTCTGCACTGGACTTAAGCCCTGCCGGTAGAAACCACTCAGTTGCAGATTTGGGGGCTGATTCTCCTGGTCTTGGTGTTGTTGATGGTGTTCTTGCCGTTGGTTTGGCTGCTGTGAGCCAACAGCACTGCCCTCAGGATCTGAACTTGAAGGCTGCCCCCAAAGGACTTGTGCCGATACCAGTGTGCCTGTAATTCCCTGCCATTCTTTTTCTAGCTCACTGCCTTGCTCAGCTATCCATGTGTTGTATTTTCTAACGTCCCCGTCTGTAAAAGGAATAAAAGTGGACAGTAATGGTTTGTACAGTGGATCAAGAATTGTGGCACAGATGTAATGTATGGAGAACGCAATGTCTCTTTGCACACTTGCAGTAGCAGACAAGCAAGGATTAGGTTCTCCACCAAGTCATACGCATATTTCTTTTCCTCCACACCTACGTACATTGCAGACACCTCCTTTAGATGTTCTTGTAGCATGTGTAACAATGGGATAGCTTGGCCGATGGTATTGTCTTCTTTGCTGACTTCCAGTGTGAACACCTCAAAAGGAAGCAGCATCCCTGTCAGGAATTTGACTAGGCACCATAGTGTCCATCTCAATGATCATGCCTTTTACAGTTGCATCTCTTCTTTGCATGACATATTCCTTGATAGGTCTGTACTGCTCATACAGGCGTTCAAGCATGTAATAAGCGGAGTTCCAGCGTGTTGGCAGCACCTGTATGAGTGCTTTAACAGGCATTCTATTATCATGCTGAATGACCCTCAGCTGTTTCCGGGCTTTAAATAAATGGCTGAAAGGAGTGCAGATTCTTCTGTAGGTGGACAGTAAGTTATTTACTTGGTCTTCTTTTTTGAGAAAGTCCTATACAATGATGTTGATGCAGTGCGCCAAACACAGGACCCTGAAATAACCACCATTGGCCAGGGCCTTAACTATATTACTGCCATTGTCCGTGGCTACAAATTCAATCTCAATCCCTCTTGGTCACAGCCATTCAAAAACCTTGTTGTTAAAGTCTTCCAAAATGTTTGCAGCTGTATGGGATTTCTCCATTGCGAACATCGCTACTGTTGCATGCTTCCGAGCAGCATTAAAAATGTCACCTGCAGATATTTTTTCTCTAGCCCCAACAAAGGAGAACCAGTGTGCAGTGATGCACATGTAATCATGGCTTGGCAACTGGTCCACATTTCTGTTGTCAGGTGTATACTGTGGGCAGCACTCTGCTGCAAAGCTTGTCCAAGTAACTCAAGCACATTGTGATGTAGCTTTGAAACAGCAACTCTGGCAAAATAGGACCGGCTAGGAACCTTCCATTCCGGGCAGATGGCTGCCACAAATTCAAGAAAACCCACCCCTTCAACAAAAGAAAACGGAAGGAGGCCCAGCGCTACTATTGTAGCCAGCTTTGCGTTGTACAAACGTGCTGTTGGGTAGTTGTGTTCATACTGCCCCTCTGGCCTAAACATGGCAGGAATAGTAGCCTGAATTTTTTTCTTTCCTGATGCCACTTCTGCAGGTGACTTCTTGAGAGCAGGTGTGGTAGGCTCAATGTGCTTTTCAGCGGGGCAGTCACTGTCCTCTGTTGCCTTGGTGTCTCGACCTGAGTCTTATGCCATTGCGATGCTGCTGATGTGGGCGATATTACTGCACTGCTGGGGAGAGGGCTGCTTTGCGTAATGAAGATGTCTTCCTCTTCTTCACTTCCACCCTGATCGGATTCCCTGCTCAGCCGGCTTTCACCCCCTACACCAACAACACTTGCAGTTTTTTGGCCGCTGAAGTGTGCCTCCCAACGGATCGTATGGTGCTTTCTCAAATGGGTTGTTTGGGCCCCGGTACCATAGTTCCTACCTAGCTTACCCTGACTAACACTTGCTCCGCAAATGGAGCAAATGGCAATGTTCGCTTCATGGCTAACAGAAAAGAAATCCCAAACTGGGAGCTTAATTTTCTGACGCTGGTGCCATTGCCAATGTCGGATGAACTTGCGGTAGGTGGGCGTTTTGACGTTTGACTCTCAGCAGTACCTACTTCTACTGAGGTGGTTATGGATAAAGGTCGCTGCCAGGACTTAGCAAATATGGTAGCTGGCGGTGGTTGCATCTATGGTGCCACTGCCACATCCCCCCAGGGAAGTTGGGGTGGGGTGACGTCAGTCTCCACTGGGACTGGGCTAACATCCATGATGACTGGCTCGTCTTCATCCTCCTCTTCTACATCTGCCTCCATAACTCTAAGGCTTTCTGGAACCTTCTTTTTCCCTAACCTCGTCTGAGTCATCTATTGGCATGTCTCAATCTCATACTGAGGAGGGATTCAAGTGGCGGCGTCTAGATCATCGGAAGGGGGGCTTGAAGAAGAAGATGATGCACCACTAACCCTTCTTTTTCTAGCTGGAGATCTGGAAGACAATGGATCTTCTGGAGCAGATTGCTCTACTTCCTCAGCATGAAGTTCAATCTCTTGAACTGCTGCTACCTCGGGAGGAACTACTATTGGCGGTTGTGGCTGTTGTTCTTGATGTTGTCCACTTCTCTGAGTTTCCTGCAACAATTGGGTACTACTTTGCGATAGAAATAAGTCAATGTTAACATCACTGCTCGTCGGCGTTGCCGTGATTAGACTGGCTGCCTCTGTGACAGACATGGACTTGGGCCTAGATTGGGGTGAGTCCACTGATTTGGGGGTGCTGCTCCCAGCTTGCTCTCTGAGGCCGGTGCAGAAGGCACAGTTTTTTGTTTTCCAAAGAACATCTGGGTCGACATACCAGTGGTGGTGGTGGTATGCTCCTTATTCTTGTCACTGGCAACTTTCTTGGTAGCAGTTTTAGCACCTTTCTTTGGGGCAATCTTGAAGCTGTCAGTTAGCAGTGGCATTAAGTTGAAGAGATGTCTGATGTGTGGGTAACTCAAGGGTCATGCTCATGCCGTGCAAAGGCCTTTTTTATGGCAGTACTGTGGGTGATGTGTTGTTGTCTCTTGTATTTGTCTTGCTGTGCACCTAGAAAAGAAGCAAGAAGGACATAAGTGAAACATGGCATTGTTGCTGTTCAATTAGTAGCACAAACAAAAAAATATATAATTTAGTGTGGTCATCATTGTTACTCACTTAATTAACAATACAGTGTATATCTACCCATTCGTAAAATGGAAAACCACACCAACATATACTTTCATGGTGACTGACCACTAAGAAAGAATAGAGAGAGCAAAAACAACAACATACAGATGAAACTGTTTGCTTTATGTGCGGTATGTGATGTCACGTCACTCACGACATGTGATGTGGTACTAAGGGAGATGCACCTGACAAATGACAATGGAAGGAATAATCCCTAGACAATGAATGCTGTTGTGCACCTATAGCAGACATGGGGTTGATTTGATTGATGCAAGATGTAGTGGAAAATGATATAAACAAAAAACTTTTATTTTTAATTATACAAACAAAATTGAAAAAATAATTTTCCAATTCCTTAAAAAAATAGAAAAATTAAATTAATTAAACATAAGTGAAGTTATCCTCAAAGATATAATAATAAGTTATTATTAAACTGCTATCTCATTGCTCAACCATCCATGCAGCCTAAGGCAAAAAGGTTTGAATTTGGTTGGACGCACAAAATGGCTGCCAACCAGTGCCACATTGTCATCAACAACAACAGTGAACAGGAAGGCATTCATTGGCAACAAGGAGAAGACATGCAGGCTTATAGGGAAAGCACACTGGCTGGATCCACAAAATGGCTGCCACCCACATGGTCACAAGAAGAAGCTGGAGGCCTAGAACAAAGAACACATGCAGGCCTATGACAAAAGCACACTGGCTGCCTACACACAAAGGCCGCCAGCCACATGGTCACAACAAGAAGCAGGAGGCCTGGAACAAAGAACGCTTGTAGGCCTATTGAAAAAGCACACTGGCTGCCTACTTAAAATGGCCACCAGCTGCATGGTCACAACAAGAAGCAAGCTGGAGGCCTAGAACAAGGAACATATGCAGGCCTATGGCAAGAGCACACTGGCTGCCCACAGAAAATGGCCACCAGCCACATGGTCACAACAAGAAGCTGGAGGCCTAGAACAAAGAATGCATGCAGGCCTATGGCACGGCACATTGGCTGCCTACACAAAATGGACACCAGTCACATTGTTTTACAGGCCTCCTGCCTCTTGTTGGTATGGCTTGTGAGTGACCAACAGCAGATTCAGGCCTAGAGACAGTCCACAGACAATGCAAAATGGCCCCTGGCAAGTGGCCACATGGCATCTGGAACAAAGGCAAATGTTGGCCTATGGCAAACACACAAACTGGCCAGACAAAGGAGGCTTAGTAAAACAGAGAAAACATCATTAATTCAGCAATGCTAAAAACAAAAATTATTGGGCAGAACAAAAATGTTTAGAACAACACACATCCTTTAAAGGCATTACCCCACCTAGTCCTATACACTGTTTGCATGAAAAAAAAACATAAAATAGCACAAAAAAAGCACATTTTGTATTCCAATCCAAATCCATCCATGGCCTAAATGCTGTAAACACCACAGAAACTGTTGTTTCATGCACCCAGAACTAACACTGGGCCTGCTGGCTGGAAGGCCAATTGGCAGACTAGGCCACATAGTGAAATCTATCAATAGTTAAAATGTATTTAAAAAAACATGTAGAAAATTAAGTAAACTGTGAAACATTTTCCTTTACAAAAGAAGAAAAATGAAATGCAAAGAAATCACTAGGCCCCTACTGAAACAACAGGTCACCCACCACAATACATTTTAAAAATCCATTAAAAGTACAAATAAATCCAGGTGCATAGCCCCAATCAAAAACACCAGTTTTTCAACTTACTTGTGAAATCTCAATTCTAATTCAAAGTCTTTGTATCCAATAGGATATGCAGCAGACACAAAGAGTGATCCTTCCAGCTCCAAATCCAAATGAAAAGCGACCAGAGAAGGACAAAGCACTGGGAGGAGCCTGCTGGATAGGAACATGAAGTT
Source organism: Calotriton arnoldi (assembly GCA_963921515.1). Lineage (NCBI taxonomy): Eukaryota > Metazoa > Chordata > Amphibia > Caudata > Salamandridae > Calotriton > Calotriton arnoldi. Next base: position 345,326 of record CAWUFW010002616.1, read on the forward strand.
GGAGACTCTGGGGCACTTCCTTCAAGTTGAAAAAAAGTTAAAAAACAAAAAAATAGACTCCTCACACCAGATTGCAGCCGCGGTAGATCCTGCGTGTTCGGGAGTCGCTGGCGCACCTGAATGACGTATTGGCGACAGCAAAATCTCGAGGGAGCATGCAGTCGGTTAGCAAATCTCGTGGCACCCACGAACGGCCCTAAAAATCTCGAGTGCGATAGCGAGCGTCCGGCAAGTTTCTCCAGCGCACGCAAAATGCTGTTTCAAACAAGTGGACCAAAAATAAAAACTCTGCTTCATTGCGGAGTTTAACGGTTACTCAGCGTTCTCTGCGGAACGCGGAGTTGTGGAATTTGAAACTCTGTGAACGGAGCGGAGTTTTATGGCTGGGCTTATAATTTAAATCATTATTTCAATATTTATAATAACATATTTTTTACATTTAATAACATGTATATACACATTCAAAATAATTATAAACTAGTATTTAGAAAAATTATGCAACAAAATAAATGTATACAATTTACAAAATTAATGCGCATACCACTAAAATAATTAACATTACATTTAAATTAAAATATTCACTTCTTGAAAATCTCCCTACCCGTATTTCCTAAAAAACCATTACATATATATTATTTATACACATACAACAAAAAATACAAATTCCAAAAGTTTCATAATTAATACATTATCCAACTAAACACACAAATAAAAAAATATGAAACATAATATCAAACACACTACAATAAAATACATACAAAATAACAGTTATAAACAATATTATTTACAACGATACTTCTGGAGTGTTGTGTCCAATTATGGAGGCTACTGGTAGCATACTGGATTCAGTCGTGGAGGACTCCTCTGGCATATTATACACTGCTCTGGAGACAATATATGTCTGCTCTGCCCGGTTTTAGACTTTTCTGGAACGTAGTGTCCATATCTAGAGATAACGGATGCAGCACTGATACTCAAGAATACTACCGCTTTGTGATCAATAGGATTAGAGAGCTTTCCGAAAACATGAGCTAGGGATACTACAAATGTAATGTATCCTAATATTGAATGCACATATATGCATCATTTGTTTTGGGTTAGTTTAACAGTCTGTGTGTAGCAGCACACCATCCTCCAACTCATAAGCTGTGTTACTAGGTACTTGCAGGAAAAGAGATTGTACAAATTGTGGATCATGATGCAAGGCCCAAGGGAAGTAATTCAGTTTGTGGAGCTGCTGTTTTTTTTAAAATGCCATGCTCATCCAATCAAAGTATAACAAACAGAATTCTGTATGTTAGGATGCGTGTGTCCAGTAGGTTAACCAAAGAAGAGCCTGCTTGGTAGTAAAAACATAGATCAAGACATTTTGAATCTGTAAACAGATAATGTAAGGTATATGAGGTGAGTGAGGCAAGGTGAGACAGTGTTAAGGCTGAAATTGTGATGAGGTGTGGTTGAAGGGAAGAATGTTGAGGTTGGGGTGAGGTAAATTACATTGCGTTGAGGTTGGATTGAGATTATGTGAGTGTCTCACAAGAGGTGAGGTTAAGTTGAGGTAAGGATAAGGTTAAGGTGAAGTGAACTTGAGCTTAAGTGATGTTGAGCTGAGGTGATGGACCGAGTGCTAAACGGAGTTCTCTCACAAATTTTATTACCACCCCTAAAATGCACTGAACAAGCATAGAAAGAGAATTCAAGACTCCCTATAGGAAGGGGAGGGTGTTGTGTACATGGTTGCTATGTAACTCGGCACGGACCCTTCATTCTTTATTCATTCTAGAGTGTATGGTCCGTGCCGTGCTCTTTGGGTCAGTTGGAGGTTGGAGATTGATGGCACTGGACGCTCCCCGGTGTTGCTATAACTTTACTGGAATAAACTACTTCTACACTCTCCACTGCTCATCTGGATTACTTAACAATTTGGTGACGGAGGACGGTACAGCATCACCCTGCGGACCTGCGTGTGGATTTTGGAAAAAAAAACTTTTATTATTTTTTTTCTTCCAATTTCTTTGACGAGCGTTTGACGGCAAACAATTCCTACTTGGGAGGTTTTGCTCTATGTGTGCCTACTTGTGTAGCTGCTGTGTTCAGTGAAGCTGCGCTTGGATATATTTTTTTGTGTTTTCGAGTCGCTCTTCACTCAACCTTCGAATCCGCATCTTTCAAAACTTATCGTTGCAGTTGAAGGTTGACGACATCTTTGGAATCTTATGCTACCGCGGAGTCTGGAGTGTCCACGTTGTCACAAGCCTTCCTTCTGGCGTCTTCAGAATCCTGAGCCAACATGGAATCTGGAGTGACAAGCCTTACTTAAGACTTGTACGTTGTCGTCCATGAACGTGAGTCAACGTCATTACGTTCCTTCACGCAACGTGCCGCCATCTTGTTTTGTGTGTCTCCTAGCAACCCCGGCCGTACGCAGCGCATTGCTTGTCTTTCTCTTCTCTGACTAGTGAATTAAAGCGCTGACATTCTACGGAGGCATTTGTGGTAACTTTTCTTGCATTTCGCAATTATTCTCTATATTAAAGGGTGAAGTTAGGACACTGTTTTGCTCTTATTCAGTGAATAATTCCCTTTATATGACATTTATTGTTCTGCTTCAAGATGTCTACTCAGCATTACAATCTAGCTCCTCCTCAATGTTTTTGGGCTGCCGGTTCTTCTCCATGCATGAAGTGGCCTGAGTGGAAAGCGTACTTTATTAATTATATTGACACTCTTGATGTCCAAGGAAAAATGTCTCCAGGTCACAAAAAAGGAATTTTCTTGCACTCTTTTGGACCTGAGGGGCTTAAAGCTTACAGCCAAATGATAAGAGTTGGTGGGGGTAGTGATGAAAATGTTTTTTTTACAGCTGCTCTTAATGATTTTGATCATTATTTTTCCCCTAAAGTATGCATTGGCATTACGAGGTACAAGTTTTTTCAGCGCAAGCAGAACGCAGATGAATCAGTTGACACCTATGTTTCCGCTTTAAGAATTCTTTCTCTCGATTGTCAATTTGGAAACTTGCAAGAAGATTTTATAAGGGACCAAGTAGTTATGTTAGAGATTCTTCTATCCAGGATAGATTGTGGGTCAACGGAGACTCCAAATTGGACGATATTTTAGCTATAGTTAGGAAAGCTGAGATGTCATGCAGAAGTGCGAAAGAAGTCAGGGCAGAGGACAAGGATAAAGCTGATAAAGCTAGTACTGTTGTAGCTAAAGTAGGTAATACCAGTGTTAACACTAATACAAAAAAACAAAGCACTTCAAGGGAACGTAATGCCTTCCCTGACAAGAACAGGTTTATTTGTTACAGATGTGGCAGTAAATCTCACTAAGCTAACAACAAAGTTTGTCCAACCATAAAACAGAAATGTTCTGTCTGCGGACTCGTAGGACATTTCTCTAAGATGTGCAGAAAAGCGAAAGGTGGTAAGGTTAAGTGCGTTGATGAGAATGACCCAGGTGAAAGTGATAGTGATGACAGGTGCACAGACTTTGAAAGATCATACTTGTTAAATATTAGAGACTCTTCTCATGTCGTCTTGAACATTGATAATTTGGTGATCAAAAAGAAACCCATATGCAATATGACTATTGGAGGTATAGAGATACAAATTTATGCTGATTCTGGCTCTCCATATTCTATAGTGAATGAGAATGTTTGGAAGTCTAAATTTGTAGAAAAACTGGGGTCCAATTTAGATCCTCCTGACATCAATCCTGAAGGGTACTCAGGAGAAAGAATAGAAATTGTTGGGTCTCGTTTACTTATTTTCAGGTTCAAAGACCGTGAATGTGTTGCAAGGTTGTATGTTTCCAAACAAGGGCTGTCTGTCTTAGGATGGTTAGAGCAAGGAAATCTTAATATTATCCTTCATCCTAATAACCCTGATCCCGTCATGGTTATGGGAGTTTTGGGAGAATACAGTAAAATTTTGTTGGACACATTTTCCGAAGTTTTCAGAGATGACATTGGTGAATTAACAAATTTTAGACACAAGATAATTTTGAAGGATAATGCTTGTCCCAAAATCTTTAAGGCTAGGAATATTCCCATATCAGTGAGAAAGAAGGTAGAAAAAGAACTTGGCAAATTGGTAGAGAGTAATATTATTGAGAAGATTGAGTCTTCTGAATGGGTTTCCCCCACTGTCGTGGCCAGACGGGCCAATGGTAACATCAGGCTTTGCACTGATTTGCGCCACATTAATAGCAATATTGTGGTTGACCAATTTCCCTTACCTAGGATTTCTGAAATGTTGGCACTAGTAGGTAAGGCAAAGTTCTTTTCCTGTATTGATCTTTCCGCCGCCTACCATCAAATTGTCCTTGATGAAGATTGTAAAAAATACACTGCATTTGTTACACCCTTTGGATGTTATCAATTCAAGAGGATGCCCTTTGGTCTTGCGTCTGCGGCAGCTGTGTTCCAGCGCACCATGCACAACATCTTTGGGGATTGTAAAAATGCAGTGTGTTTTCAGGACGATATCCTTGTGTTTGCCAACAACAAAATTGATCATGATCACGCTTTAGATTTAGTTCTGGGGAGATTATCTTCTAACGGTTTGATTGTGAAGCATTCAAAATGTAAATTTGGGGTTACATCAGTGACTTATCTCGGTCATGTACTGTGTGAGGATGGCATCAAACCCAAACCTGAGCTAGTTGAGGCAATTCGATTGGCACCTCCTCCTACTTCAAAGGATGATGTAAGATCATTCTTGGGCTTAACTGAATTCTACGCTAAATACATACCGAATTTCTCATGCAGGGTGTTCAATATTAGACAGTTGCTAAAAATCAAAAGCAAATTTGTATGGAGCGAGGAGTGTGAGAAGGAATTCAAAGATGTAAAATATGCCATTGAAAATGCCACTGCTCTCAATAGTTTTGACCCTCTTCTTTCTTGTGTTATTACCACGGATGCCAGCTCCAAGGGTTTGGGAGCGGTGCTTGCACAGAAACTGGAGAAGGGTAAGCAAACTATTATTGCTTATGCCTCTAGGACTCTGACACCTTCTGAAGAGAAATACTCAACTATTGAAAAGGAAACCTTGGCTTGCGTGTAGGCTTTGGAGCATTTTAGGGTGTTTGTTTGGGGCAAAGAATTTGAGATCCGTAGCGATCATAAACCCTTGGTGCGTTTACTCACTACTGATGGTATGATGAATGCCTCAGCAAGAATTGCCAGGATGTCCATGAGACTAAAAGATTTTATTTACAGAATTGTGTATGTCCCTGGCAAAGAGAACATCACCGCTGATTTTTTATCCAGACTTCCCTTACCTCTTAGGGAGCATGTCCATAATCCTTGGGACGATTTTCAAATTGCTCTAGTACATGATGAGTGTCCCCTACCCATCAAGAATGAAGTGTGGTCTGCTGAATACCTAAAAGACCACACTTTGCAAAAGGTTCAGAAATATATCCTTGAAGGCTGGCCTTCTAAGAAAGATTTCGCTCCCGAGCTTAAAGGTTTCTGGGAGGTGAGAAATGAATTATCATTCACCGATGGTACCATTTGGAGGGGAGACAGAGCTGTACCTCCCACTGGTATGAGACATACAGTTGTTCTTCATGGTCATGAGGGCCACAATAGGATTGTAAGAACAAAACAATCTGTAAAAAAATTATTTTGGTGGCCAGGATTGGACATTTTCGTGGAGCGCATTGTTAGAGATTGTGTCACCTGTGCTAATGCTGACAAGTCTTTAAACCCAATATGGGTGAACACTGCGTTCCCAATGGGCCCTGGGAGACTATTGCTATGGACATTATGGGCCCCATAGGTCCAATGAACAAGTTCATTATAGCTGCTATTGATATATTCTCTAGGTGGCCTGTTTTAAAAATTGTAGAAGGAGTGAACACTGATGCTGTACTGCTATTTCTTGATGAAACGTTCACCGTGGAAGGTTTACCCATTCGTGTTATTACTGACAACGGTGTACAATTCATTTCTAACAAGGCCAAGGACTATTTTCAAAAGGTTGGTGTCATACACTGTACCACTTCTTTGTATAACCCTAGTGGTAATGGTGTCATTGAGAGATTCAATAGGGTACTTAAGAGCACCATACAGGTCACTGGAGTTGAGAATGACAAGTGGGAATTTCAAGTAGTGAAAACCATGTGGAAGTATAGAACTACTCCTAATGACATGACTGATTGTTCCCCCTTTGAAATTATGAGGGGAAGATTACCAAGAACCAAATGTAGCCCTTCTTGGTTAGTCACTTCCACCAGGAGTCGCATTGACCTAGACTTGGTTAAGAAAAATATTGAAAAAACTCATGTGGTCAATAAGCATAAATTTGATTTGAAGAGAGGTTCCAAGATTGATCCAGTTGTCCAGGTTGGTATGCTGGTTAAATTCAAGAAACCTTGGAGAGTTCCGAAGGGTCAAAGCCAATATATGGGACCATTTACTATGAGGGATGTTTTAAAAAATTCTGTTAGACTTTCCAATGGCAAGGTATGGAATCTTAGCAGAATTGCTGTGCTCAAGGGTAACAAAAACTTGTATCGCGAGGAATGCATTTCTTCTAGGCACAATTTTGATGTTGAGGACATTGTTAATAGTAGTCCCGCGGTTCTCGAACATAGTGGAGAGCAGAGTACAAAGAATCTTGATTCTTTTGTTCCCACTGTGTCCACAGACACCGGCACTTCTCATGTCAATGATAGTGCATCTGTTCCTGAATTGCTTGAATCCAAGCGCTTACGCAAAAAACCTGTTTGGCTTTCTGATTTTGTTACTCGCATTAGGGATAAGTTGTATAAATGATTTGTTCTTTCATTTTTTTCTTCTTATTTTTCTCTTCCTTTTCTCTGTTTTATTTTGGGGTTTTTTTGGTTAAGGGTGAAGATGTGTTGTGTACATGGTTGCTATGTAACTCGGCATGGACCTTTCATTCTTTATTCATTCTAGAGTGGATGGTCCGTGCCGTGCTCTTTGGGTCAGTTGGAGGTTGGAGATTGATGGCACTGGACGCTCCCCGGTGATGCTGTAACTTTACTGGAATAAACTACTTCTACACTCTCCACTGCTCGTCTGGATTACTTAACAGAGGGGCTATTCTCCCCCAAGTAAAAGTAGCAAAATATGTTGACAAATTATTCATTTTGCAGCACGATTTTCTGAAGGAGCAGTAAATACATTTCCAAGTAATTTAGGGGTTGCTACAAGAGTATTTCTCCAAAGAAAAAAACATATGTACTTGGGATAGCACATAGAAGTCTAACATATTTAATGCAGAAAACCCAGCAAGCTTCAAAACAAAACAGATGTTTTCCCCCTAGTCAGTTGGAGTATGTTATGCTCAAATCCATGCATTTTGGTGTTACATTTAAATACTTTTATCAATGCAAATGAATGAAACTAGGACCATATGACAAGCCGAAACATATTGATATGCACTGATAAGCAGGTGCCAAACTGTTCTTGTGGAAAGTAATATAAGAAAACCTTGTAATATTGTTACAGGTTTCTTGACTCTACTACTTCCTGCAATCCTTGCTTTGTTGTTCCAACTTTAGAATGAAGCCATGCATACTAGCATGGTTAAGCTAAAATGTGGAGTGTACAAAACAGGATAACAAAACTGTAGTTTAATTAAAATATGTGCAAATGTTCAATAAATCTAAGACTTTAGTGTGCTTCAAGCAGGTATACAGACAAAATAACAACTGATGACCAATCACTGTATTAGCATTTGTTAAGGCACATAGGTAGACTGGTGTTCAAGCAGAGTATGAGCCTTTGTTAAGGGATATATATATATGGATTTACATTCTCAAGCCCAAACCTCCTTTGTTCCTAGGAGGTGAAGTTAGTGTACAAATTCAATAGCATACGGTTGAATAATATGAGTTTTGAATTCTTCATTGTCATATCCCTCATCATCCTCAATGGTATGAAGTGGGTAAACCGGGTAAATGTCTTTATTACTGCATGCACGTTGGATGATCCACATAATCAATTTAATCAGGAGATATAATCTTATTATAACAAGAACAACCACAATAATGAATCTTCATTCTCCAATACACATATATATCACAGACCAGCATTACAAGATTGCTTTCAAGTTGAATTCATAACCACCCTACTTCTCATATAATTTCCTTACGCTATCCTTAATATAATGTATCTGTTCATGGATACTAAGGGAGGTGTTGACAGATGAGGTGAGCGCAAATTTCAACATTGCCCCGACAACAATGAAGCACCCAGAAACAAACCGGTACCACATCCTTGTGTGGTTTAAAATGAGGAGGGCTAGTGATCGCCCGACTATGCTAGGACGCAGAGGCTCACAACTATGGCCAGCATATCTGATGGGGAGCAGCATGGAGAGCTACCATATGTGGTGAACACCAGGTAGGAGACAAGTAACATATAGGCCTTGGTAACGTCCAATGAAGCCTTATGGTTTATTAGATAGGGTGAGATTTTATGTCACTTCTCACAGACACTGATGCATGACATTGGAGTGTGTTGAATAAATTACTTTTAAAACTTCTCACAGATATGGTTGCATGGTTTTGGAGTTTGTTTTCTCGTGGCACTAGAACTTTCTGGGTGCTGTGTGTTCACACATTCCCCTGGACTATGGCTAGTCATGCATGTGATATATATGTATTTCTAAATCAATGATACAACTGTTTTTTTTCTAATTAAATACTTTTTATTTTTGTTATCAACCAAGCATAATTCACCGATTGCTACTCAAGTGAGTCATTCCTTTTTGTGTGATAACAATAATATATGTGAAGCAACTTCAGTACTAAACTCTTAACTGCAAATATTCAGATTAGGGCTTTTCGCACACTTGTCCAGATGAATGTCACAGACCCTATCGGGCTTTAGAAACAAGAAATATATCAACCTAAACAGAGTCTAAGGATGATCATGTTCAGTGCATCCACTCCTGTTCTTAATCTTACCATGGAAATCAACCACTAATAAATACCTTATATTACCCACTTCCCTAGGTAATTTTAAGCAATTCCTTTCTTTTCCACCCAATTGTCCATCACTATTTCTCAAAACAAACAAAGAGAATCCCCAGATGGGGGAGTTCAAGAAGCCATACTGGTTTGTTGGAACTTTGATATTAAAGATCTCCAAAGGTGCCCATCGGGTATTGCACCCTGCACCCGATGAGGAGCAGGTCCAGATGTTGAAGCATGCCACCTTGGTGAGTGAAGGACCTGTTGGAAATGGCCATTTCTGTAGGGTCACCCCCAAACGTTTGCCTTCCTCCTCCCCATTTTCCTGAATTTGGTTTTGTTGGCCTTAGGGCTCTGTATACTCTGCCACTGCTAACTAATGTTGGAGTGCTAGTGCTCTCCCCCTAAAACATGGAAACATTGGTTAACACCTGTTTGTCATATTAATTTACTTGTAAGTCCCCTGTAGAGGGGTATACCATATACCCAGTGCACGTAAACTAAATGCTATTCGTGGGCCTGCAGCACTTGTGACACCTAAATCTTGTCCCAGGCCTGCCATTGCAGCCTGAATGCAGTGTTACACTGGGATGTCGACTTTTATTTGAAACCCCTTACCAAGCCTTAAACTCCACTTTTACTACATATACGTCACCCCTAAGGTAGACCCTAGGTAGCCCATAGGGCAGGGTGCTATGTAATTAAATGTTAGTACATGTGCTTTTAAGTTTTGTATGTCCTGGTAGTGAAAAACTCCCAAATTCGTTTTTTACTACTGTGAGGCGGGAAACAGTTGGAACACCACGGCCTCAGCCACGCGTGTTCTGATTACGCAAGCGCTACCAGGCTTGCCTTAACCACGCCTATGTGTGGTTAAGGCAGTGCGTGGTCTAGCTGCTGGCTGGCGGAAGCGGGAAGCAGCCAAGCAGGAAGAAGGATCGGGAGAGGACACGACGTGGTGAGGTAAGTGGGGCTGGTGACAGGTTTTAGAGGGGGTAGTTTGCAGGGTGAGGGTTGGGGGGTGGGGTAGTTTTCAGGGTTGGGGGCTCAGGGTAGTTTTCAGGTCTAGGGGGTTCGGGGCAGTTTTATGGGCTGGGGGTTCGGGGTAGTTTTCAGGGCTGGGGGGTCGGGGTAGTTTTCAGGGCTGGGGGTTCAGGGAAGTTATCAGGGCTGGGGGTTCAGGGAAGTTTTAAGGGCTGGGGGTTTGGGGTAATTTTAACGGCTGGGGGGTTGGGTAGTTTTCAGGGCTGGGGGATTTGGGGTAGTTTTCAGAGCCGGGGGGTTCGGGGTAGTTTTCAGGGCTGGGGGTTCGGGGTTATTTTCAGGGCTGGGGGGGTTCGGGTAGTTTTCATGGTTGGGGATAGAGATAGTTTTCAGGGGTGGGGAGGGTTCAGGGTACTTTTCAGGGCTGGGGGTTCAGGGTAGTTTTCAGGGTGGGGGGGTCAGGGTAGGATTTAGGGCTAAAGGGGGAAAGGGGTAGTTTTCAGGGTTGAGTGGTCGGGGTAGGTTTCAGGGCCTGGGGGTCGGGGTAGATTTCAGGGCTGGGTGGAGGGGGTTGTTTTTTAGGAGGGAGGGGGGGTAGTTCAAGGGTCAGGCGGGGGATTGGGGCCATTTTGGGGTGAGGGGCAGGGATTGTAATACTTTTTAGGGCTTGGGGGCAGGGTTGTTTTTAGAGTTCAGGGGAGGTTGGGGTAGTTTTTAGTTATTAGGGAAGGGTGGGTAGTTTTTAGGGCTCAGGGAGAGGTCGGGGTAGTTTTTAGAGCTTAGGCTAGGGCGGGTAGTTTTTAGGACTGGAGGCAGGGAAGTTTTTAGGGCTGGGGGTCGGTTTTCAGGAGGGAGTGGGGTAGTTTAAGGACTGTGGTTGGGGGTTAAGACTTGCCTGTCAAGTCTTAACCACAGATATGTCTTTACCATGCATGCCTCAACAACGCATAATTTATTGTAAAGGCATGCGTGGTAAAGGCATATTTGTGGTTAAGACTTGCATTGTTGAGACTGCGTGGAACCGGCATGCTTGGTAAACGCATGCGTGGTTACATCACACAACCCTGTGAGGCTTTCCCCTCTCACAGGATGGCATTGAGGATTCCTTATTCCATTTAATTAATCTGTAATTCCTAATTGAGAGGAAGTAGACTTTGCATGTTTAGTACCTATGGAATTGTAATGATAAATCCTCTTTATTGGCAAAGTCGAATTTATTGTTACAATTTTGAAAATGCCACTTTTAGAAAGTTGCCATTTTCCTTCTCTTAGCCCTGTGTGCCTGCAGCTTGTTTCCAATTACATGCCTGGGTTGGGTGTCAGCTGGGCGTTTAGGTGTGACTTGATGGGCAATCCTGGGAGGATTGGAGGGAGGAGCTGAGCACAGTCTCACACTCTCACCTGAATAGGTTGTATCCTGTTCCCACCACACAAAGGGCTGCATAACCCCCTGTAGTGAGTCTGGAGCCAGGGCAGGAAGGGAGGACCTATGTGCACTTCAAAGCCCTTCTTTGAAGTCTCCCCCCCTACAAAGGCACCACTGCGCATAAGAACTGGACTTCTGACCCTACCACTTCAGTACACTTCTGGACTTGTAGATACTCTGCCAGGAGAGACTGCTGTGCTGCTGAAGGACTGCCACTCTGCTGGACTGCTGCTCTGGAATAACTGTTTTCTTGCTGTGCTGACCTGCTGCCCTCTTTACCTGGGTGAGAAGGGCTGGATCCACATCACTTGAACCCAGAACCAGAGTGACATGAAGGGCTTGCTGGCTGCCTCCTGTTCTGAAGTCTCAGGATCATCAAAGACTTCTAACCATCCTGATACAGCACCTGGACTCTGCCATCTGTGAGTCCTGCCAAGTGGTGTCAACCCAGTCCTGGACCCTTGGAAGTGGGTATAAAGTGCTGCTCCAGCAGAAATCCACACATCGATGCCATTGCGCCGCTCGGAACCAGCGCATCTCTATTGCCGACGACACATTGCAGCTGCTGCGAAGATCAAGTGCATCGCTTTGCCGCTGCTGCAAGGATCAAGTGCATTGCATCGCTGACTACGCTGCACATCGCCTCCACCTTTGACACATCTCTGGCTTTGCGCGGCTCAGAGCTGATGCATCGCCTCCATTGTAAGGACCACCTCCCCTGTTCCTTGCATCTCCTTCGATGTTGAAGAAAACAAGGTACGTTGCAGCAGGTCAAGGATGGTCCCTGTATCCGACACACTCTCCTTCGCGATCAGCCTGAGCTTTTGGATTTGACCCAGTCTGGTGTGACCAGATGGCCCTAGTTGGCGCTTTATTCTTTTAAGCCCTACATTTCAGTATATGTTTTAAAAATTCATTACTCTGGTTCTACCTATTGGATATTTGTATTTTTGGTCTTGTTTTGTTAATTAAATTAAGCTCTATATTTCTAACCGGGTGCAGTATTTTTTTGTACGGTGTTTTCACAGTTTTACTGTTTGAAGTGTTACATAAATACTTTGCACATTGTCCTTCAATTTAAGACTGACTGCTTTGTGCCGAGCTACCAGAGGGTGAGCACAGGATAATTTAGGGTGTGTGGTGACTTACCCTGACTAGGATTGTGGTTCCTCCTTGGACAGGGTGCATACCTCTGCCAACCAATGTCTAAAAGGACCATAAACACTAATAGGAGAGGCCCTGTAACTTTGGGCTTCTCAAATTTTGAAGCGGCAAAAAACATTGGTTGACCAATTAAGGCTGCAAACAAATAAAACTTGGCCAGAAAAATCATACTTTGCCGCACTGCTTAGTAAATTGAGAGTTCTTATGACGGATTAATAATAATTTCATGATTTGGTAAGACCCTGATGGACCACAGAGCTAGGGGGAGGCAGAGAGAACTGTATTTCAGAACATACCTTCGCTATCTTGTTCTTAATTGTACCATTACTTCTCTCCACCTTACTGGTGGATTTGGGGTGAAAGGTACAGTAGAAGTGTTGGTCAATCCCTAGAGCTTTGCATATCTTGTGTACTACATATGAAAATGAGGGCCGGATTATGGACCGCCAGACTCATGGGGGAGGGTGGTGGCGGCCTCCCGACCACCCCATTACAATTCAGGTGGGCAGACCTCCACAGCCCCGCCACAGCCGCTAGGGAGTCGCCGTCCCACTAAGCATATTACGAGTTTCCTCTCCACCAGCGGTGTCATGGAATTTCCTCCTCCATGAACACAGTGGAGGAGAAAAGGGCCCCCTGTGCCTTCTCCGCCTGTGGATGCACACAGGCAGAGGAGGCAACATGTGCCCCCCTGTGCGTACACACACCAGTACCTGCACGGCATGGACGTTTCAGTCCATGCCGTGCAGGAATTGTTTTTGGCGTTCCCATTGGGGTGCCCATTTTGAGGGCACCGCCGTGGGAATGTAAACAGAAAAAGCCCGCCAGACAAGAGGAAACTCCTAATCTAGCGAGCGGTCTGACCATGGCTTTGGATGTACGGCGGCGGGGCGGACCCGGCACCGCACCGCCAAAGTCGTAATCAGGATTAAAGTGTGTTCCTCTGCCACTCGAGATGCGACTCTGGATCCAGAGACGGGGAACTAAGTCCCTAACTGAGAGCTTTGTAATAGTAATGGCATCTGCTCTCGCACAAGGATAAGCTTCCAGCTACCCTGAAAAAATATTACCACTAGCACATAATAAAATGAAGCACACCTAGGCATCTGGATACATTTCATTTGAATGAGAGAAACAGGGGGTCCCTCTGTAAGAGGGTGAGCAGCGGGGTGGTCTAAATGTAATTCCTTTGCCAGTATTATGGAACTGGCAAGTTACATGGGAATAGCAATTATTTCCAACAATAGAAGAAAAGAAAGGTGCATAGTAGTGAGTTGCGGAGACATTTATCTTGCCATCCCTACCAACATGATATGACAACAATGGGGCGACCCTGTGTCCCTCAGAACCTGGGTATGTATATAACGAGCTACAATGGTTCTGTCGGGGAGAACCCAATTGCTTTGAGGAAGATAAAATTAAAAAGAAACCCAACGAGTTGCTTGATACCTATTAACTAATCATAACAAGTGTGGCATTAACATTGGTTAAATCATGGAAATAACGTTGGAACGCATATCAAAAGACATTGGAACATAGATTAAAGCAAAACACTTACTAGTATATGCTTGCTAAAGACTCTTCTTTTATATCAATTGAAGTTTTAAGTCAATATTTACAAAAAATTAGAGGGCTGTCAATACAAAAATACTGACACAAGTGACATGTGGTAAGGTGACATTAAGTGCTCAGTGATGGTGGTGCAGTGCATATATACAACGTGATATTATATACAATTTATTTACAAAGGGAACTAGAATGCGGTCAGAATGAAAGTATGCAATAACTCTGGTGAAAAACAGGTTTGCTTATTGATTAGACACACAGAGATTTGATTGGTATGAACCGTATATATTCGTCTCACGTTTCGACCCTGACAGAGCGTAATTAGAATGTCATCGGCGGGTCTTCTTCAGGACAATTGGGAGTGTTGACAGCCCAAAAAGTGGGATGACTCGCTGAGGCGTCCCTTGCTGGGTGGAAGCCGTCAGAGGATCTGCACGTGTCAGATAAGCGCAGGGAGTGAAGATTGCTTCATGAAGTTAAAACCCGAACACGATGCGGTATTTAATTCCAGTGCGTGGAGGACATAGAGTTAATGAGGTCCATCAAGAGGGTCAGGCAACAGTCCTGAATTGAAGCGCTCCGTTAGACAATGCTCGGCTGCAGTCTTGAATGAAACTGTCAGCCAGTGCACAGAGGTCCTTCATGAAGCAATCTTCACTCCCTGCGCTTATCTGACACGTGCAGATCCTCTGACGGCTTCCACCCAGCAAGGGACGCCTCAGCGAGTCATCCCACTTTTTGGGCTGTCAACACTCCCAATTGTCCTGAAGAAGACCCGCCATGACATTCTAATTACGGTCTGTCAGGGTCGAAACATCGACGAATATATACGGTTCAGACCAATCAAATCTCTGTGTGTCTAATCAATAAGCAAACCTGTTTTTCACCAGAGTTATTGCATACTTTCGTTCTGACCACATTCTAGTTCCCTTTGTAAATAAATTGTATATAATATCACGTTGTATATATGCACTGCACCACCATCACTGAGCACTTAATGTCACCTTACCACATGTCACTTGTGTCAGTATTTTTGTATTGACAGCCTCTAATTTTTTGTAAATATTGACTTAAAACTTCAATTGATATAAAAGAAGATTCATTTGCAAGCATATACTAGTAGGTGTTTTGCTTTAATCTATGTTCCAATGTCTTTTGATATGCGTTCCAACATTATTTCCATGATTTAACCAATGTTAATGCCACACTTGTTATGATTAGTTAATAGGTATTGTTGCAGGGATTCTGCACATATACAGAACTATGCGCAGGAAAACAGGACCTCAGTGTATAGTGGTGTACCAACCATCCACATTAGTGCCCAAAATCCCAATCCGACTAGCTATAGTGTCTCATTCGTTCTCCGTACTACAGCGAAGCTACCAATGATTAGACATCCCAGAACACGGACTCTTTCATGAATCGCGGTAGCAAGAACACCCTTTCACTACTCACTCATACTTGTCCACAACGTGCGTATTAAGAGACACAGTATAGTGTAAAATGTTTATTTCAACTATCGTGCTCTAAGACACAGTACACGTGCCAGTACTAGCAGCATAATGCATAAAGACAAAACAGTAAGCATTGTTACAATTCCATAGAATACAAACGGGGACAGCATTTTATAAAGACAGTGGATAAAGGACTAAAATGCCTTACCACCCTCCCCGTGCTAGTAACTAATTTATTATAAAAATAGAAGACCTCTGGGCTTTGTCAGGGGGACCCCCATACCTCAAGAACTAGATGCAAGGTTTACATCATCAGACAAGAACAGCTCTTCTCCCTGGAAAGGTTTTTCTCCAAGTGCCACCAACAGGGAGATCACAATATTAAAAGCACACAAATTTCTCCAGTGCAGCTGTATTTCATGTTATGTCTAAGTGCGAGGGCTGACCAGAACAGCAACAACAAGGGACGTTGTTTTTCGACCTTGTACATTGTGTGCAGACGAAAACCACAGAGAACATGAGAAAAGGTGAAAGGCAGACAGTTCTAATGTGAACGGTCACAGGCAGAGTCTGGAAAAACAAAGTCACAGAGTAACGTGTGCAAAGGAGGCATCATGGCAGCTAGGCCCAAGCTAACTTAGCAATGTCGACCATGAGGCCACAATCCACACTACAGTATCAAGCAACTCGTTGGGTTTCTTTTTAATTTTATCTTCCTCATAGCAATTGGGTTCTCCCCGACAGAACCACTGTAGCTCATTATATCCCTACCAACATGGGCAGCTCCATAATACAACCATGCAAGGCTGGGGAGTAGAACTTTAGTTGCAACCACTCTTTCTAAGCAGTCACCCTGCCTCCTCTGTTGTCTTTTGCACACCTATGCTTGATCCTATTCTGTTTTTGACTGTCATTGGCATGCTCCTGCAACATAGGTCTTCTAGGCAGAGTAACTCAATCGATTTGTACAACATAAATAGCAGCAACATTGGTTTGTGATAAAGCCGCTTTCCTAGCAGCTAAATCAACAGGGGCATTCCATGGGACCATGTGGATATTGGTGGGCAGCACATTTCACTACTGCACTCTTTTCTGGAAAAATTAAAGCATTCAACAAGTTCTCTACATACATACAGTTCTTAATGGGGGTACCAGCAAATGTCAAGAATCCCTGATCCAAACACACACTTTGAGTCTTTGAACACAGTCACAATTTTCTTCTCGGCCAGGATGTAAGCGGAGTAAGAGCAATGATCCTAGCAACTTGGGCAAACTAAATCTGGGACAAGTGTCGGCTATTGACAGTTTGATATAGAGTGCTTAGAGTGTGACCAACCACTATCACACCTTCGTAATTTCTTAGGAATGACCCATATACAAATACATTAATTCGCAGTTTACTGTGAGTGCAACCATTAGAAATACACAGGGCTGCATTACATTCTCAGTTATGTTTGTTATGTTACAACAACTTTTATAGCGCGCTAATACCCATAGGTGTCTAGGCGCTTAAGGACCGCATACTGTAGGGAGAGTTAGTTTTTAAAAAGCCAGGTCTTAAGATTCTTCCTAAACTCAATCAAAGAAGATATCTTCCTAAGAGCGAGTGGGAGGGAGTTCCATAGCCTAATAGCACCATGTCTGAAACTCCTCCCTCCCCAGTTCATCGTCCTGACTCTGGAGGTGAGCATCAGGAAAGCATTAGCCGATCGTAGTTGTCTGCTGGGGAGTACCAACTAAAGGCATGCCATAGAAATCGTGGACCTACTCTATAGAGTGCCTTATGCACTATACAAAGTGTCTTAAATTTCACGCGCTGGGCAACTGGTAGCCAATGCAGCTTCTGTATCCCAGCCCTAATTGACTGATGCTTAGGGACATCTAGCACCAGTCTGGCAGCAGCATTCTGTGCCGCTTGTAATCTTCTAAGTTGATTAGACTGTAAATTTATGTATAGGGCATTACAGTAATCCAGTTTGGATAAGACCAAGGAAGTTAAAACAATTTTCCTCGTGTTTATCGGAATGAAAGGAAGAATCTTGCGCACGGTTTTAATGGTGAAGAAAGCAGAAGATACCACCTTAGAGACCTGCGATTTAAAATTCAACTTCTCGTCTATTATGACCCCCAGATTTTTAGCTTTAGCTACTGGTGTAGGAAGGGGGCCCAGTGTACTTGGCCACCAAATTGGTGACCAAAGGGGAGCAAGGTTTCCAAAAGCACCACCTCGGTTTTGCTCGAATTGAGCTTCAGACAGTGCCTGCTCATCCACAAGCTCAGGGAGACCATGCAATCATGTAGTTTGTTAGAAAAATCAACATCCTTGTCTATGGTAGAAATAACCAATTGGGTG
The DNA here is from genome assembly GCA_963921515.1 of Calotriton arnoldi. Taxonomy (NCBI): domain Eukaryota; kingdom Metazoa; phylum Chordata; class Amphibia; order Caudata; family Salamandridae; genus Calotriton; species Calotriton arnoldi. The sequence continues at coordinate 363,231 of CAWUFW010002616.1, forward strand.
TCATCAGCATATGAGGTCGGAATTAGATCAAAGCTTACAATCAAAGGGGCCAATTCGGACACATATATGTTAAAAGAGTGGGGCTCAAGGAAGAGCCCTGTGGCACCCCACAAGGCAAAATAAAAGGCGTAGATTTAAAATCGCCCAATTGCACTGTCTGCACTCTACCTGCTAAAAAGATGTTAAAAACAGCAGGGCTTTTCCTCCTAGACCAATAGTTTTCAGCCGTTCTATCAGTAGGTTGTGGTCCACAGTATCAAATGCCGCAGACAGGTCAAGGAGGATCAGAGCTGCAGATCCGCCGCCATCTAGTGCGGTACGAATTTCCTCCGTAGTCTTAATTAAAGCTGTCTCGGTGCTGTGGCATGATCGAAAGCCAAATTGGCTGTGGTCTAAGACATTATTATCTAAAATAAATGTGGAAAGTTCCGTATTAACAATTTTCTCAATTATTTTTGCAGGCAACGGAAGTCTAGCAATCGGTCTATAATTGGCCGGGTCCGTTACATCTAAATTAGGCTTTTTTAATAATGGTAATATACAGGCCTGTTTCCACAGTGTTGGGAAAGATCCTTGTGAGAGCATTTGATTAAAGATGCAAGATAACTGGGGACTGATAATATGACTAATATTATGCAGAATCCTCGGAGGACAAGGATCATCCGGAGACCCAGACTTAGTCTTAATGAGAAGAGTGGCAATCTGCTCTGGAGAGGTAGAGGTAAAATTTAAAAAAGGTATTATGGCCATAACTTCCTGATCAATGCCAGCATTATGAGGAATGTATGAGGCAAATTCATCATAGATTTGATCGACCTTTACTTTAAACGCCTGGGCCAATGTGTTGCAAAAATCTTGAGTGTAATTCACCGTAGCTTCCTTTTCCGCAGTTGTTAGATTATTTATAACTGAGAAAAGTTCTTTACTTGAGTTGCCCGCCATCTCAATTTTCAGCGTAAAATATTGGCTCTTCTCAATAATTATTTTTTTCTTATAGTTTGCTAGCATAAGCTTATATTGTGCTTTTTCAGCTACATTATAGTTTTTCCGCCATGTTCTCTCTTGCCTCCTACAAGCTTGTTTGTCTAGTCTTAGGGCTTCAGAGAACCAAGGAGCAGATGGAGTTTTTCTATTTCTAATTGCCTCCGTAACAGGGGCTAGTTTGGCAAAATTAGAGTCTAGCCAGAAAGTATAACTTCTAGCTAATCCCTCCGCATCCAACTCTGAAACCGGAATGCTTTGTAAAAGCTGGGTTTCTAATACACCTGAGTCAATGTTGTGCCAGGCTCTCCTAGTGAGTTTGATGTTAGTCATATTATTAATTATGGAGCCAGGCAGATCCCAATGAAATAAAACAGCGTGGTGATCGGACCAGGTGAGAGGGAGAATAGATGTAATGGATAGGGCTGCATTATTTGTAAACACCCCATCCAAGGTATGACCCACTTGGTGTGTAGGGCCTTCAACTAATTGTTGAAGACCTACATCCGATGTAATATCTAAGAGTTCCTGTGTTTCCTTATCGGTTAGATTTTCCAAATGAAAGTTCAGATCACCTAACATGGTGAAGCATCTGGATTGAATACCCAGTTCTAGCAAAGATGATAAGTTTGTTAAAAAATTGGTTTTTGAGCCAGGTGGGCGATAGATTAATAGTCCTTTAAAGGTTTCCTGTTCAGAAACACTAATTTTAAACAAAAGGGCCTCACAGTCTGGAGAGGGAAGTGTTGAGCAATGTGCTATAAATTCACTTTTGTGAATTATTGCAAGTCCACCACCTTTTTTATGGGTCTATCATGCCTAACGACTTTGTATCCAGCCGGCACTGCAATATTAAAATCTGAGTCGGATGTTTCCTCACCCCAAGTTTCCGTAACATACAGAATATCCAACTTGTTGTCTATGATAAAATCCGAGATCTCGTATTTATGTTTAATTAATGACCTGGCGTTGATAAGCGCTAGATTAAGTACTGTTTGAGTTTTTTTTGCCTTAATTAGACTTCTGGCGAATTTTCGTTCCTCCACGCCATACTTATAAATTCTCTTAGAACACTCTAGGCAGTAAGGGTTATCTGTTTTAAGTAACTCGTCACACGTGAATTGATGACAGTTCTTACCCCTTGGTTGACCAAGCGAGAGAAGACTCTCCCTTGAATAAACTAATCTAGGCTTCAAAATATATTTTGGGCCAGGGTTCCTAGCCCTAGGCCCGGTCCCGGCGTGGACGGGCGCAGACGGGCTTGCCTTAGGCGCGCCAGCGGCGCGCCCGCTGCGCGCGTCCGCTGCGCGTGCGCTCCAGCTCACCCCTAAATAGGCGCTGCTGGAGCCTAGAGCGCTAACCGGGCGGAAATAGAGTCCCGGAAGTGTAAAAGACCGTGGCCCTCCCTCCGCAACAAACGGCAGACGCCGCGGCAGACCGGGGAGGACCAAAATATAGTGCAAATAGGCAAGTAAAGTGCAAAAGACAAGGAGTAATAGGCAAGGTTACAATCAATATATCGTTAAAACAATTAAAAATCAGCAAATACAGAATAAAAGAAGGTCATCCAGTAACAGTTAAAAATAGGCTATTAAAAATAAGGAGATAGGCAGACTAACACTGTGGCAGCAAGAAATGGCAGTTCTAAAACAATAGCGTCCCAGCAGAGTGCATCCGCTGCGCGTGTGCTCCAGCTCGCCCCTAAATAGGCGCTGCTGGAGCCTAGAGCGCTAACCGGGCGGAAATAGAGTCCCGGAAGTGTAAAAGACCGTGGCCCTCCCTCCGCAACAAACGGCAGACGCCGCGGCGGACCGGGGAGGACCAAAATATAGTGCAAATAGGCAAGTAAAGTGCAAAAGACAAGGAGTAATAGGCAAGGTTACAATCAATATATCGTTAAAACAATTAAAAATCAGCAAATACAGAATAAAAGAAGGTCATCCAGTAACAGTTAAATATAGGCTATTAAAAATAAGGCGATAGGCAGACTAACACTGTGGCAGCAAGAAATGGCAGTTCTAAAACAATAGCGTCCCAGCAGAGTTACAATCAGGGAGGCTGATTTCAGAGCGTGGCAACGGGCAAGAGTGATGTGAGCGCCAGACAACAAAATCATTTTATATCCAGACAATATGGCTGTGGAAAGGTGTTTTGGTGGTGAAGAGAGGAGCAATAATAGAATGAGGCACAGTAACAATCAGTGTGCAGCTCACTTTAATATTTTCAGAGGCTTCAATAAGATGGGCAGCAGCAGCTACAGAGCGGAGACATGGAAGGATCCCAGCCAATCTGAAGCAGCAGAATAAAGGCTACAGCCTAGTTTGTTCCCCATGATCTTGTAGCAGAACTCCAAGGACAAAACCACTGTGTTCATAACAATACAAAGTAAAGGGTTTGGAACAGTCAAGGAGTCTTATAGCAGGCACAGAGCTTGTTTTATTTGTAGGAATGCATTTGCGGCTTCTTTAGACCACTGCAAGGGTTCAGGAATGTCTTTTCTAACATAATGTTGCAAGAGCTTTGTGATTCTGGTGTAACCCAGAATCCATTGTCTACAGTACCCAGCCATGACCTGAGAGACGGTCACTGGAAAGGGCAACTTATGGAATGATCCAATTCGCTCTGGGGACAAGTGGCACTCTCCGGCATAGATATCACAACCAAGATATTGTACCCAAAGAAGGTAGAACTGCAGTTTCTCCTTTTGAAGCTGATGCCCCTCCTTCACCAATTCAGGAAGGAGCTAGAGGGAGTCGACCTTGCAGTGATCTACAGTAACAGGTGCTAATGAGAACTCATCAACGTATTGCACCAAAGTAGAACCCTGGAGAAAAATAAAAGTATCCAAATCTTTCTTTAAAGCCTGGAAAAAGATTGACAAGGACTCTGTAAATCCATGAGGAAAACTCTTTGTGTATGGTAATAAAGAAGAAAGAAGAGCAAACCACTGGGTGTTTGTGGGGATGGTATCAGGGTTAGGGAAAATGGAAAGTGGCCTAAGATCTTGGACAAGTCTGCTCACTTTGGTCTTTCCAGCTTTCTTTATAAAAAGAATCAGAGTACTACATTTGATAACAATCCGTAAGTCAGCACTGATGATACAAATTTCTGTCTCAACTTTGGGTTTTAGGGGTCTACTAAGGGATCTAAGGCAATTTCTTTTGTGAGTTTATCTGGAATTTCACTGGCTCCATTGAAGAAATGAACCCCACATTGTTGGCCCCTGTGGACTACAATGTGAAGGGCACCTGAAAAAGAAAATCAGTTCTGTCTTGTGTTAACACAGTACTATTTAAAACCAGTTGACAATTTGTATTTTCACAAAGCAGTGCCAACTTCTCATTCTTGAGATGTTAGGGTATGTTGCAGCAGACTACATACAGGCACAGTGCAGCTAAATTTGCAGAAAATGTATCGACCCAATAGATTAGCTAGTGAGGTAGGACTTAGTATGAAAGCATGTTTGTCTGTAATGGGGCCATGAGTGATGGAGGCGAGGTCAGAAATGTCTTCATGAACAAGCTGATTTGAAATACCAATTAAGTTTATGGACAAACCAGAGAGAGGTACTAAAAGAGTTTCCAAGGCGGAGCGGCTTGTGCCAATGTCAATAAGGCAGGTAGTATGTTTACGATTTATCATACAATTGACATAGGGGCCTTTCAAATCTGCAGGAATTAGGATATTCGGGCACCTCTCAGCCTGTCCTAAAATTCATAAGAGTTCTGTGCAACTTGGTTAAATAAGGGCAGGTCAGTAAAACCAATATATTTGCAACAACATTAGGGCAATCTCTTTTCCGAAGTCCAAAATGACCACATGCAAAGCATCACCCTCCAGTACCTGGAGCTGCTCCTCTGTCTCTTCTGTTGTCCCTCTAAGCTATTTGACCCTGCCCCACTTTTGGTTCCCCCTATTTGTTCTCCCTCCCTTCCCCCCCAGGTCCACCATCCTCTCCCCTTGACGCTCCTCTGGATATGCTGCAATTTCAAAGACATAAATTTACATTTTCCTTCTTTCTTGCAACACCACACACTGTCTGGCAACTGTCATTATTGCTGCTACTTTCTTGGACCACCAGCTAATACATATTGTCATCAATTGACTTCTCACATTCAGAAACAATCTCTGCACAAAGGCAACACTTACAGCTTCCTGCAGCATCTCCATTGGTCAGGTGATGCCCAGGAACCTTTCAAACACATCCTTGAGTCTGACTAGATGATCTACTGGCATTTCACTCTAATTCTATTTGCAATTTGAAGTTTTAGCCCAAATTGTTTTCATCGGGCAAACATCCACAACAGCATTCAACAACACATATTTTGCCATATTCAAGGCCCCATCATACCTGATGTCCTGTTTGTAGCCAAGCTGACTTTTCAACCAATCAATCTTTCACTTCACTGGGTACCATTAAATGCAGGAACTGATTTACAAGAGCCCAGTTTGGTCTATACACTTCAAACACACTTTGCTATTCCTCATGGAACTAAGTAGGGGGTTCTAATGCTGGGGAACCGAACCTTAATGTTCATATAAGAAATCACAAAGGTCCAAGGAACATGAAGTATGACTCTACCCACGGGAGCGGGGTAGTCTCTCAATGGCAGATGGGTATCACGAAAGGGCGAGGAGGGGCCTTCATCATCTGCATCACTGGAGTGATGAGAAGCTACTGTCCTCTCTCTTTGCATGTGGCCAGTTGGTCAACTGTGTTTCTTAGACTTTATTGGGTAATGGTAGGTCTGCTCTGTTGGTGATCTCTAAACCCAGCTGCGAATGAGCACACTCTCTGTATAATGTAAAAGAAGGCGACCCCCTGCTATATGTGAAAGATCTTAGGGCAGGGAAATTAACAATAGTGTACAAAGAACCCAGGCAACTAATAACGTTCTTAGTAGTTTCCTATCTAAAATATTTGCTCAGAGAACGTGAATATAGGGTGAGTACAAATTTTTATTAGCATTCAACATTATAAAAATTCTCTAAAGACGCACACTTGAATATAATATTATTTTACTGCTAGGCATTAATACAAAAATATACTTGAAAACACATTTGTCCAATGTTTGTCGCAACACTCACACCTTCATACATATCACAAATGTTATTCAACAGTATAATCAAAATCTATACAGAGGTAATGCACGATACCTAGCAAACATTATGCTTAATTTCGAGTTATGATGAATAAACACTACTTCGATGCAGTTAATTGAAGAGCACAACCTCTTGGTTTAATATCTTGGTTCAATATCTACATAATGCAATCATGTCAATGGTGCTCTCTCTGGATATAACAACTGTGGCTCGTTTCTTCAATCCTCCCGTGTCATCTATCTACACGCACTTATGAGGAAAGCCACCTTCAGCGAGAAGTAGCAGCTACAGTGTAAGGTTTAAAGTACCACAGGGTGGACAGCAAGGTACATGGGATGTCTCGCTACGGACACGCTATATGAATACTCTGGCATACAAGACTGTGTGAACTGCCCAAAAAAGGCTAGTGCAGGAGTAGGCCTGTCAAAACCTTGTGTCACCAAGAGTGGGGAGTCCCCGAAGTAATGGATGAAAATCCCTCAAGGCTGGGGACGAGCAAAAGGGCAAAAAAGCCGACATGGAAAACAGGTCCACTGTTCCGTGAGAAATGGCGTCTGCCTAATGGCTCTTTCTTTTCTCACAGGACAACAGACTTCTTTGATCTCCACAGGCACTCCCAAGGGTAACCGCATAAGCTGCGCTCCATAAATGTTCACAAGACGCAGCCTTCAACATATTGCCACGCCGGCTTTTTCTATTGTTTTCTATTTTTTTTTCTAACCACTATGGCAAAACAAATCTCTCTGTATCAGAGCTGAATATACATTCAACTAATTCTTAGGAATGTTTATTTATTATTTATTTAAAGGTTTTATATAGCGCTAGTTGGACCCTGAGGTATCAGAGCGCTTTACAGAATCAAGAGCAAGGCAATAATCATAGGTTCAAGATTACATAAAATTATAAAACAAGGGAAGTATAAGTCTACAGAGGAGCACACATTAATATATACATAGAAACAATTGTAAGGCCATGAAGGATGGAAATTACTGAAATGAGGTCCAATCAAAAACAAATTAGGCACCATGGAGAGAAGGACAACAAGAACAATAAAGGTGAACACAAAGAAAGAAATGGTCAACAGATCAACAGCGGTATGAACTGATAACGAGAGCCTATTTGAAACCAGGTTCCGTTTGATTCATGGGCTCCAGTATTTATGGAGGAGATGGCGTTTCAGGTCTCTTTTGAAGCCTGGGAGGGAGGGGTTGCAGCGAAGGTCCCTCGGGAGGAAGTTCCAAATGCTGGACGCATTAACTAAAAAAGAGCGAGTCTGGGTAATTTTACTTTTTAGTTTGGGAGGCATGAGGAGAAGAGTGGTGGAGCTTCTCATAGGTCTGGAACTTCCTGCTTTTGTGAGTTTGTTGTCTAAATAGTCAGGGGAATGAGAGTGAAGTGCTTTGTGGGTGATGCAGGCAGTCTTGTAGATGCATCTTCCTTCGATGGGAAGCCAGTTTAGGGGCTTGAGGGCAGGTGTGATGTGTTCATACCGTTTAAAGTCTGTTATAAGCCGGGCGTCCATGTTAAGTACTGATCTGAAGTGTGTAAAGCGCTCCTTTGGCTGAGTTTTTGATATGCTCCTTCAGTGACAAATTTTTGTCCAGGGTGAAGCCTAAGGATTTAGCTGAGTTGTGTGCGAACAGTTTAGGGCGTTAAGGTCAGTGATCCTGCCTTGGATTGGAAGGTGGTTACTTCTAGGGGAGAACAGAATGACTTCCGTTTTGTTGGGATTTAATTTAGATGGTTGGAGTAAAACCAGGATTGGATCTTACTCAATGTGATGTTAAGATGTAGGATGTCGCTGTGTGATTTGATTTTGTAGTAGAGTTGCGTGTCATCAGCATAGAGGTGATATTTGATCTCTGCTTGTTTCAGGATGATAGTAAGGGGTTCCATGAAGAGGTTGAAAAGTGAGGGGAGAGTATTGAGCCCTGGGGGACACCAACAGAGACAGGAGTGGGTTTCAAGAGGCAAGAATTGATTTTCATTTGTTGTGTTTGATGTTGGAGGTAAGTAGTGAAGTATTTTAAAACTGTGCCTTTGAAACCAGAGCATATCTTCTGTGATTCCAGTAAGGATGAGTGGTTGACTGTATCGAAAGCCGCTGAGAGGTCCAGTAGGATGAGAAGGCAAGCATCTCCATTCTCTAAGGATCAATGTATGTCATCAGCAATGTTGAGCATGTCGGTTTCTGTGCTCCAGCCTTTCCTGAAACCAGATTGGAAGGAGTCAAGTAGGTTGTATTCGCCTATGTGACTGTTGAGTTGTTGTAAGACTCATTTCTCCATGGTTTTGGCTAGGAACGGGAGGTTAGAGATAGGGCGGAGGTTGTTGGGATCATTAGGGTCATTAGTGTCTGCCCTGGGGTTTTTGAGTACAGGTGTGATTTGACCTAGTTGGAGGGAATCCAGTACACACCCAGAGGCAAGGGAGGTATTAATGATTTTTGTCCAATACGGGGCGATGAAGTGGTTTAGGTTATGTACTATTTTTGCTGGGAGAGGATCTTTGGTGTGTTAAGTCGGCTTTAATTTCGCAATAATATTAAAGACTTCTAGCTCAGTCATGAGTTTGAGATTTGCCCAATTGGCATTGTTTTTCAATTGGGTGTTAAAAAGGTTGTCGTCTGTTCCAATTGGTGTTGATTGATTATTGAAAAGTTCGGGGGGACGGTCTATCGTGGAGAGAGCAGTGTCGGTGAGAGTGGTTAGCAGGGGAGGAAGGGTAGTGACTTGAGGGAAGGATTGATCAATTTTAACGATTTTGTCTGTGAAGAAGCTGGCAATTTCATCACATCGTTCTTTGGAGGCTATTATTTTGTGTGGGGGAGATGAGGTTTGTCGTTTGACAATGTTAAAGCGCTCTCTGGGCCTGTTCTTTGCACAGTCAAGTTGGATACGGAAGAAGGAGGCTTTGTCTCTGAAAATTTGATTCTTGTAAGCTAACCTAGCAGTTCTGAGGAGAATTAGATGTAATGATGTGGAGTTTTGTCTCCAAGTCCTGTCTGCTGGTCTAGGTTGTCTTCTTTCGTTGTTCAGATCAGAGTTACACCATGATTTACATTGGATTGATCTTTGTTGTTTTAGTGTGAGCAGTGCAACGTGGTTGAGAACTTCTGTTATCGCCTTGTTGAAGTGGCCTGTGAACTCATATGCATTTTGAGAGTGTGGGAGACGTTGAAGTTGTACACAAATCTTACATTCAAGTTCTATCGAAGGGACTTGTTTGAGCTTTCTGGTCCACAGCTTAGGTTTGTCTATTAAGACCGAGTGAGGTTTGGCGATGGTCTTGATGTTGAACAGTATGAGATGACCAGTTCATTACTTGTGAATAGTGTCTATAGTAGCGCCTTTGATGAGGGTTGGCTTGTTGCAGAGTTGCTTTAGGTCATTCATCTCAAGAAGGTTTGTGAAGCGGCTGACTATGGAGTCTTCTGCGTTGTTCCAATGAATGTCATAATCACCCAAAAACACGTCCTTTGAGTCAGTAAGGGAGAACTGAGTAAGCAGGTCAGATAACTCTTTAGCGAAGAGTGGGAGATCACCAGGCTGGTGATAGATTGTGTACAGTTTGATAGGTGGGAAGCCTTTATCATTAAGTTCAACTCTGAGGTATTCAAAGGTCGAGTATTCAGCATTCTATAGAATGGACAGTTGGATTTCTGCTTTGTGGATTATGGCTTGATCTCCACTTGTTCTTTCAGTCCTGTCATGTCTAATGATGGAGTACCCAGGAGGAGTAAGTAGGTCAAGAAAGGCAAGCGAGTGGTCATTGAGCCAAGTTTCTGTAAGGAAAGCAATGTCACTTCCCTCACTGAGAATGGTTTCAGCGATCACAGTAGCGTGTTGTGCTGCCGATTTATAGTTGACGAGCATGCAAGAAAGAGGGCAGGGATTATCCTTAGCAGATTTAAGGGTATGAATGGTGGTGTATTGCGCAGGAGGTCTGGGCGAGTTAGGAATTACGTGGCTGCTATTTAAGCCCACTATTACTGGGATGGTGGAGGTGGGAAAATGGTCAATCGTCTGGGTCTTAGGGAGGTAGGATTCGCTAAGAGCATTCACTTCCAGAGCAGAGAGAGGGCAGTCTGCACGGTGAGGCCTGTGGGCCCGCCGGCAAAGGGGAATGGTAGGCCAAGGGGGGCACTGAGAGGAATTCGGAAAACCTGTAACTGAAGTTTCATAAGTGTAAGAGCGGGCAAGGATGTTCTGGTTTAAGAGATCCTGTCTAAGATGCGCTAAGTCGGTTGTAAGAGAGTTGAGTTTACGATCCATTTGGTTCAGAATCTGTGCAAGAGAGTTGGAGGTGCATCCCGCATTGAGGGTGGGGAGAAACGCAGTGAGATCTGTGTAAAAAGGGAGAGGGGATAACCGCGATAAGGACTAGGATTGAAGATAATCTGGGTGGGATGCTTAGGGTCTGCCTTGTGAAGGGAGGGGTGTCGATGATGTTCTTGGGATAGGGGCCTCATCCCACGGATTGCAGTGGACCTCATTAGTTGCAGAGTGATTGAACGTCAAGGTGGGAGCAGGAGGTGACCATCTAGAAGGCAATTTGTCTAGGGTGAGTGCTGGAGGGGGAATCAAGGTTGTTGGTTGTGCCCGGGGGAAACCAAGCGTTGGTGAGAGTAGGAGAATATGCGGCCCATTCTGAGTAAAGGGGGGCAGAGATCTCTAAGCTATAGAGGTGGTCCGTGTCCAAGGCCCTGGGATTGTCCCTCGTCAAAGTGAGTAGAGTAGGGGTACCGCTAGAAGGAAGGGCATCAGCACTAGGATTCGAGGAGGCAGGACTAGGGGAGGGGCCCGCGACCCTAGGCATGGCATGCGTAGTATCAAGGTTTATTTTAGTTTATTTTAGTAAGGTTGCAAGATAGGAAGGGAATGAGAGAAGACGTTTTAGAGGGTGTGTGTTGGAGGATGTGTTAAAGTTGATGGAAGTGTTCAGGGTGCCACAGATAAAGATGGAGGATCCTTAGGAGGAGGAAGGTGGGACTGTTCAGGGTGGATGAATTGTGTAACGGGGGAGAGAGGCGTTTGGCCCTGTTGTGTGAGCGAAGTGACCAATGTATGGAAATGTCTATCGAAGATGCTGAGGTGAGGGTCAGTGGCTTGTATAAGTATATTATCTGTCCTGTAGATAGATATATCAATTTCCCCTTTAAAAGAAGGAGAGTGCGATGTCGTTTTATTCCATATGGAATTTTGATTGTTTTAGTGACTGGAAGGAGGAGAAGGAAGATGTTTTTCCATTAGCCAGGCGTTTGCAATAGAATATAAAGTCAGTTTTCTTAGTGGCATTAGACAAGCTGTGGTAGGTATCCGCTATTAGAGTTTCCGGGTGGTGTTTCAGTAGTTTATGTTTGAGATTCTTCTTAGCGTTCTTTAAGATATTTATCGGATACATGATGCTCCACGAGTTAGGGCCATAACTCACAAGGGCAGTGTCGGGGGGTTTGTGGGGGAGCATTGCTGGAGACATACACACCTGTGAGACGGAGGGTTAGCAGGAGTCACTAGGGTTAAAACAGGGTAGGGGCAGTGGATCCTTCCTTCATTACAGTTATACAGCCTGTAGTTGATATTGTAGTGTTATATAAGTGTATATAATGCTACTGGTACATGGGCTTTTAAGTTAACCATTTGTCACAACCTTTGACAAAGGACCCTCTCTGATCCTCCACCAGGTTGCAGACTGTAAATTTGACCTTGTTTGGATCATGTTGATGACTCAATGTGCTTTACCATACACTTCAATGCATTGCCAGTAATTCCTCAGTAAAAAATCTATATGAAAGAAATACAAAAGAAAATGAATTGTTTAATTTCGATTCTCTTAATACCTTAGAACATTTTTAAATGGTTTGTAGAAGTAACCCCGTGTTAGTAAAACATGTGGAACCATGCAGCTCCCTTAACCTGTTTGCACATCTGCACTACTCTCAGAAAGTTTCAGAGAGTTAACCCGAGGGGCATCTGATGTTGCGAAGCCTGGTGAGATATCACTCAATGTGGAAATAATAAAGATAAAGGGCGACATGTACGAAGCATTTTTGTAGTTGGAAACGGCCGATTCAGAGAGAATCGCAATCAGGAAATCGGGTATTCCAGATGTTAATACATCTGGCCCTTGTCAATACTCACCACCATGAGATGATCCATGAGACTCTTCCTGAGTTTAACTGGCATTCACAACATCGGGCCATGTCTAAAGCAAGCTGATTTAAGGAAATGCAACAACTTTGGCTTTACTGGCACTTTTATCATGGCTTATGAAGGTTTATGCTTAACTAAATAGAATAAAAGTGTCTCCAGGCCGAAGGAAATGCAACACCTTTGGCTGGAACAACAATGTCCGCTGTCTGAAGGTACATTAGGATTTGTGGACCTGGAATCTTGGCCATAATGACAAACATGAACATTATTGAAAGCCACTTGTAATTGTACCTCCAGTTTGCCAAACTATCTGAGCAAAAATTTGATAGCGTCCCATGAACAAAATAGGGAAAGTGTGGGTTTTACCAGACAATACTGGGATAGATCACTTTTGCATCTGCATACAGGCAACTATCTTGCTACTATCACGCAACATAACCGGTGTTTCATAATTTTCTAACTACAGACCTGACCTGGAAAAATCACAACCAAAATGACACCAGCTTAACGCTTTGGCTGAGACGTAATCAAGAATCAGGCCATATAGTACATGTGACTGCTGACTGCTAGCTGATCCAAAGGTTTTCTTGACAAAAAATAATCTATGTGTTCTTTTCACATGTGTACAACAGGGGTCAGTCACCACGTACAAGATAATTACCTTCGGTAATGCTCTTTCTGGTAGAGACTTTATCTGGCCGCAGATTCCTCACCTTTTGAATATTCACCAGGCATCGGACTGAATCTGTAAAATTTTTAGCAGTATCTATATGGCGTCATGCAGCTCTGCATTGATGTCGTTCCACTAAGGAAATGACATGCAGAGCCTATATATATAGGCAGCACTCCTGCGTGCCGACGTCAGTTGCCTTTACTGTCTGTGCTCCCAAAAGCAAATTAGTGTGACTAGTGTGCACATTTGAGACTTGGGATTTTATTAACGGATAGAGTCCAATCACAGAACAGAAAGGATGGGAAGGTCAATGAGGAATCTGCGGCTAGATAGAGTCTCTACCAGAAAGAGCGTTATCAAAGGTAAGTAACTTGTTCTTCTGATAGAGACTCCTAGTCACAGATTCCTCGTGTTTTGAGGAGGAGGTTGGTCTGTGAATGGAGGTGGTTCTGTGAATGTTAAATGTTAAATCAATTTGTATTGAGCAACCTATCAACTGCTAGAGTATCTAAGTCCTGGAGCAAGAACCTAGGCCAGGCGGAGCTCCCAGTTTAACAGCCAGGTCTTCAGTCTCTTACGGACGTTGAGTACCAAAGGAGCTTTCGTGAAGTTCCTACTAATCCATAGGATCTGCTCATTTATTTGGACAACATAACCTAGGGACTTGGTGCCAAGACTGATTCCGGACACCCTCACAGAATATGTTGGCCTACAGACCAGCTAGCTCACAGTGCCACCGTAAGCCCCCCTAACCTACCAGGGAGCAAATGGTTTCTGGCAACCACTGAACATGACAACCCTGACCCCTCAGGGATCATGGAAACAGTACAGAACCTTTCGCTCAGTCACTTGTGCTCACTTATTCTCAGAGAAGTATACAGAGAATACACAGTAGGACGTTTTCAATACATTTATTGAACCAACATTATTCTTGCATAAAATACGTGTGCTGCAATGAAATAATAGATAGAAGCTGGTAAACGTGATTACAAGCACCAAAAGCGTAAATAGTAGATATAGTTCTACCATGGTGCTAAAACAATGTATATATGTAGGTGATCCAGCGCGACTAATATAAATTCTTCTCTTTTGGACATAACCTCCAGGTAAAAGATCACACACAACAACTATACCTTATGACGGTGGGGCCCATAACACCGCATAACCATACACTCTCTCAATTGTTTCCCTGGGTCACATCCACTACTACCAAAGAGAAGAATATGTTTTGCTGGAGGAACGGGATACCTAATTAAAATTGACAAGATATTTTCTTAAACATCATACATAATCAGTTTTAATTCTGTCGTTTCTAAGACATCAAGGTATTCCGCTCTTTGGTCGATGGACCAACTAGTAGAATAAGTTGATGGTGATTAAGACCAGCTCAATCACATTCAAACCTATTAAAACATTACACTTATTATTGAGCTAAAGAACCACAGACTCGTAGTTTTAATTATAATAAAGTTTATCTACTTTCTTTAAATGCATGAATAAGATTAAATTTTATTAATCGTTTTAATACATTTCAATATCATTATAAGAAATAAGCTTTTAGAAAGAATTTTATGCATACCCCATTTAGATGAAGAATAAAAGTTCACCAAAGCAGATAAATGGTAGATCACAGCATAGAATTCCCAAAACTGACTGTCTGTCCCGCTAAACAGGCCTCCTCGACGGACCTCCTATACAGGTTTCCCGCATCGATCTCGTTCCTTTCCCAGTCAAGTTTTAAGTTTATAAAAAGAATAATTCTATTAAGAAAAATGGCCTACAGAAAATAGCAGCAGTCTCTGCAGCATCAACGTTCAGTGCTCAAAAATTATGCATGAATAGCGCTCCTCCTACTTAAGAGTAGGTCCTCTTATACCCTACTACTAGCTTACTAAACATAAAGTTGCAATCTTTGGGGGCGAGAATCACGCTAATTGGTCCATTGGAGGGGTGGCAAGCATCACCTCATTGCCCTCCTTGTTCAAACCGGTTCTGAAATTGTTTATGATTTTATCCTTTCACACGACCTTTGGGTAATAGCAATCCGATTGACAGTTCATTTAATGTTTCTTCTTTCTCGCAACTTATTTTAAACAGTCCATTGTTAATTCACTGTTGCTCGTCCCCTGTTCTCACGGATTCACGCTGAATCTTTCTTGGCATTCACCTCGTGTCAGGTCAGCCCGACCTTGACACTTCTCACTCTAGGCTCGACTCGTACCCACGTGATATGCTACTGCGGCTTTCTTTCGCTTGGAAGCCATCTTTGCGTCTGCGCATTAAGCCCATCTGCCTCGGCAGCCATTTTTACAGCACGGCCTAATAGGCCCGAATGAACTATCATGAAAACAAACACAATCATAATTAAAATAAAGAAAATAAGCCTTTCTGTTTCCCACCCGTCATTCTAAGTACCCCAATTAGGTGTTACCTAGCAAAAGCGACATTTAAAGCCATGTTTACTTACCATCCGCATTCTTTTGCCACACTACAATTTTACTACATAGCACAAATCATGCAATATCACTCTAATTAGTACGCAAACCATTATATTAATATTATTTCAACTTTTACAATTGTAAATAGGTTAACTTTGCACATAAATTGCAGTTACCACTTATGTAAAATGTTTACAAAAAGATGAAAAATGTTGATTAGTCGGTCAAACAATTAATAACATTAATTTATTAGCATGAATATTAGGGGGTTCCAAAAATTTGTATTTACCTCGCTCCATCAACTCCCCCCTTTGGTGATTTTTAATATCACCACAAAAACCCATTTTACACAATTTTTCAGATAGAATGTTTCTTGTCCACTTGCTTTTGTTAGTTCACACATCAGTGTCCCTTTCATCTTGTCTTTTTGTTCTTTCATACATGTTTTCTTTTAGTTCTTCAAGTTCTATTTCACCCATTTCTCGTTCTCTTTCTTTATTTATCTTATTTTCTCTTTTTATTTTGTTTTGTCTTTTTCTCCTTTTAATACATATAATAACAAATTTCACTAATAACACCACTAATATTACTACTGTTGCTGATATCAAAACTTTCCCTACAATAGAACTACCTATTTCAGTGAACCATTTTGGTATTGAGGAAAAACTCTTACCAAGTTTCTCCCAGGCATTTTCAACCTCCAGTGGAGCAAGTTCTTTGTGCAAATCAGTAATATTCTTTATATACTTCTGTATATTTTCACTTTTATCTGGAATGTAAGTGCAACAATGTTGGACTTTCAGCATTCCACAGACTCCACCCTCTTTTGCCAAAAGAATGTCAAGGGCAAGTCGATTTTGCATCACCATAGCTCTCATGGCAACCATCTCAGTATTTACCATCAAGAACCCTCCAGCAGTATTCGTTGATAAACGATCTACTACTGTGGACAATTTCCGAATTTTAAATGCATTCAAAGATATACCCACTGCTGGTATCATTGCTCCAAAAATGTCACCAACTATTTCTGAAAAACTTTCCCTCTTTCTACGTGTGAATGTTTCCCCCATTTCGTGTGTTCCTTTCTCTCCTCTCTCCACATGAAAAATCTTTGGAAAGACCAGGCCTAAATAGCACGACCCATACCAATGGTCTGGCAACCTGTAATAAGCTCTGTTTCCACAAATATAATAGATCCCTGGAAATATTGGATCTTTTCCTCCTTTGAATCCCCATCCTCCTAAAATTTTGTAATTGTCTCGGCAGTCACTGGAACCCACGAAATAGTTATCATACCTAGTTCTATTTCTACTAATGCACAATTTTCCCTGTTGGGGCCAATCTAAAGTCATAGCTGCATTTGTCTTTCTTTTATCATTACTTTCTCCTTCAAACGCCCAAAGGGGTCTTTTTGTCTCTTCTTCTATTACTTTTCTTTGAAACTTAACTCTTCTGTTTTCTACCATCTCTAAAAATACCTTTTCTTCTTTCTTTAACTCACAGGTAAGATTGTGTTTAACTATATACTCTAATGTTAAATCTTCATTTTCTAGGAAAAAGTCACCAAACATCCTTGCTTCTTTCACTTTGTTCAATTCAGGTATTATAGGAACTTTTGCAAAAATCTTATTTATGTCAGTATAATAATATTCTAATCTACCTGTTTTATAAAACAAACTAGCTAATACACTACATGTTATCCCATATGTCAAAGGAAGGTGATGATAGGTCACACCTTCTGTTACAGACGCAGGTAATTGCATACAAACATAACAATCCCTCACATCCATTGTTTCTACATATTCATATAACAATTTTGTGAAAACGTTCTTTGAAAAATCAGTTATAGATCTATCTTTATGAAACTCGGCACTATCTATTAATGTTGCTGTGTTCTGTATGTTAGCTTCTTTATCCTTTTTCGTGTTGTTCCCTAATGTGGACGTTTCTTCTACAGCTAGTCTAATTGGAATGGTGATTGCTAAAATAAGCCAAACAAACATTAATAAACCTGTACAAAAGCAACACATTCTACACCATCTACGTAAAAACTCACATCTAGATTTTCTATTCTCTGTGTCTACCATTTTTGTTCTATTACTTAACTATTTATATATATATATACAGAAAATGTGTCACCGCACCTCAGAATGACGTTTCAGCCACTCTACCCTCTCACTTTGTCTCGTTTGGTACTTTCTTTAGTTCTTCTCAGAACTCTTCCTTGTCTTGTTCAGGTTTGGGTGTCCAGTCCGGTTTTTCTCTTTAATCTCTTCAGACTTGTTGCACTTCACTTTCACCCATTTGTTTGCAGCTTTCTTCTGGGTTCTCGTGAGTGTTATCTTCTTCTTTGATGTCAGTCAATGCGATGTATAGCCACTCAGGTGACTTATATTTCAAATTAGGTTTCTTCGCTCTCTTCGTTTTCTGCAATTGTTTTCCACCTTGTTTTCCTTGTTCCTTTTGACTTGTTATCTCATTTACCTGTTCTGCATTATCTCTATTTAAGTTTATAATTTTGTATCTCAATCTTTTGACTTCGTGGGGCCAATTATCTCCTTTTCTCGGCCTTTTTGGTTCACTTTCCTTTTCCTCTCGTTCAGCTCTCCAAGTCCTCTTTCTTGGTCCTAGTCTCTGTTTTCTCTCTTCTTCACTTTCTTCCGATTCTGTTTCTAGACCTTATTTCACTTCCTCTTATTTTGAACTTTATGATTTCACCTTTTTTATCAAAATCTGAACCTTCCTGTGTCTTTTCTGTTTGGACACTTGTTTCTATCCCTCCTCGAGTTTCTTCCGGATTCTCGTTGACCTCTCTGTCTGTTTCTAAATTTCCCTGTTCTTTTATTTGTTGGTCTGTCCCTATTGCTCCTCGGGTTTCTTCCGATTCTTCTTCTATCTCTCTATCTGAATCTATCCCTCCCTCGTCTAATTCGACAATCTTTGAAGGAAATCTACCATAGCTTGTGCTTGGCTGATCATTATCACTGTCTCTTGGTTCAGTTTCTTCGTTTATGGTGTCAGTTTTCCATTTATTCTTTAGCTTTTCATCACAATCTGATTGGTCTGTTTCAGATGCTGAACTAGTATCTGATATTTCCAGATGTCGACTTACAGGTCGATCTTCAAGTTCTGGAACCTTCGTTATTTCAAGTTCTTCTTCTGTTGCCAAATCTGTACCTGGGTCTTCCAGATGTCGACTTTCAGGTCGAACTTCAAGATCTGGAACCCTGTTTGTTTCGACTTCTGCATCGGATGCTGAACTGGTATCGGATATATCCAGATGTCGACTTACAGGTCGATCTTCAGGATCTGGAACTCTGATAGTATGACTGGCATGCACCCAGTTTTTCACTCCAGCACATTTGACAGCAGTTGTTGTCACCAGGATCACTTGTCGTGGTTTATCCCAGCGAGGAACCAAACAGTTTCTTCTTCTGTGGACTTTTATGCGGACCCAGTCTCCTGGACTCAAATCATGAGCTGGTTTTCTTTCGAGAGTGGTCGCATCCGGTCCAACCTGATGACACACAGAATGCACCACATCAGCCAATCCTTTGCAATAATCCAACACAAGATCATCAGTTATAGTCAGCAGTTTGTTGACAGGTACATGTTCTTGTCTCATTGCTCGTCCCATGATTATTTCGTGGGGACTCAGACCTGTTTTTCTGTCAGGTATGCTTCTGATAGTCATTAGCACCAATGGTAGGGCATCGGGCCATTTGAGTCCTGTGGCTTGACACATTTTCCCTAACCTATTCTTTATTGTTCCATTCACTTGTTCTACTACTCCAGAAGCCTCTGGTCTGTATGCACAGTGCAATTTCTGTTGAATGTCAAGAGCTTCACATATCAATTGAATTAACTCATTTTGGAAATGTGTTCCTCTATCTGTTTCAATCGTTACTGGAAAACCATACCTTGGAATGACTTCTCTTAGCAGGAGCTTGGCTACAGTAACTCCATCATTCCTTCTTGTCGGATAGGCTTCCACCCAACGAGAAAACAAACAAACGACCACAAGAACGTACCTCAGTCTATTGCTTGGGGGCATTTCGATAAAATCAAGCTGCATTCTGGTAAAAGGACCTCCCTCTCGCCCTATTGTTCCTAGACTCACTACTGTTTTCCTTCCTGGATTTATTTGTTGGCAAGTAAGACATCTTTGACAAAGACTTTCAGCTATGGCTCTAAATTTTGGGTTATACCAAGTTTGTCTGAAAAGTCGGATCATGGCATCCCTTCCAATATCAGCTTGTCCATGGTACATCCGTGCCATGTTAGAAATCATGCTATCAGGCATAACTGGTCTTTCATCTCTATAAACCCAAACGTCATCTTCCTCCCTTTTTCTGCATCCTGCTTTTATCCAACTATCTTTTTCCTCAACATTTGCTGCTTCCTGTAATTGTCTTACCTCATCCCATGTTTCAACAATGTTAGTAAATAGCAAGGGACATGGAACATGCTCTCTTTCTCTTCTTCTATTCAACAAGACCACATTTTTAGCACAATATTGAGCTATCTCGTCGGCATATCTATTGCCCACGGTTATGTAATCCGCCTCATTTTTGTGCGCAGCACACTTCACCACTGCAATCTGTTTAGGCAGCTGTATCGCCTCAAGCAATTTCTTCACAAACTCACCATTTCTAATTGGAGTTCCTGCAGACGTCAAGAAACCTCTCTGGGACCAGATCTGCCCAAAATCATGGACCACTCCGAAGCCATACTGGCTATCTGTGATCACTGTAATTCGGACATTCTTTCCCAATTTGCACGCTTGAATCAGAGCAATCAGCTCAGCCACTTGGGCGGAACGTATCCCTCTCAAACAAGATGCTTCCATTATTGCAGCTACTGTACACACAGCATACGCCGCACTCAAAACTCGTTCACTTGTCCTCAGGCATGAACCATCCACAAACATCACATAATCTGATTCTTTTAAGGGCTCGTCCTTAATATCTGGCCTTGGTTTCGTACAATATTCAAGTACATCCAAGCAATTATGATCAACTTCATCTTTGCCGGATGAAGGGAGTGTGGTAGACAATGATGTCGAAGGATTCACGCTTGTGCATCTGTCAATGGTTACATTGTCTGCACTCAAAATCACTTTTTCATACCTAGTCAGCCGACTATGTGTCATGAATTGAGTTTTGGTTCTTGTCAAGAGAATTTCAACAGAATGTGGAACATATACTCTCAATGGATATCCCATCACTATGCCTTCACTTTGTTCCAGACTCACACAAGTAGCAGCTACTGCTTTCAAACATCCAGGCAAAGCCTTTGCCACTGGGTCTAAAACAGCTGAAAAATATGCAATAGGTCTTTTCATTTTTCCATGTCTTTGCACCAAAACTGAAAGTGCACACCCATCTCTCTCACTACAATACAGCTCAAATTCTTTTTCATAGTCAGGCATTCCCAGTGCCGGTGCTTCACACAGTCTGGTTTTTAGTTCTTTGAAAGCTTTCATTTCTTCGTCATTCAATTCAAACGGATCTTTAACATCCTTTTTCGTCAATCGCTGTAAAGGTTTTGCAATTAATGAAAATCCACGTATCCACTGTCGACAATACCCAACCATTCCAAGGAACATTCTCACCTCTCTTTGTGTCATTGGAGCTCTCATTCCTCGGATAATCTTTATTCTCTCTGTCGTTACCTTCCGCACTCCCTTTTCAATCTTGTGACCTAGGTATTGAACCTCCTGTTGACAAAACTGTAATTTAGACGGGGACACTTTATGTCCACCTTCAGCTAAATGGTTCAGTAAAGCGATTGTGTCGGTAACACATGCTTCTTTAGTCTTTGATGCCACTAATAGGTCATCAATGTACTGAACCATCACAGATTTTTCAGGCATTTTTAAATCTTCCAACGATTTCTTTAAGATCTGATTAAAGATTGAGGGACTTTCTGTATACCCTTGAGGAATTCGGCACCATGCCAAAATACGCTTTCCGAACCGGAACGCAAATAATGGCTGGCTATCTGGGTGTAACGGAATAGAGAAAAATGCATGGCACAAATCAATGACTGTGTACCATTCTGCATCACATGGAATCTGATATAGTATTACAGCAGGGTTTGGTACAATTGGACAACAAGAAATAACAATTTTATTGACCTTTCGTAAATCTTGCACTATCCTATATGTCCCATTTGGCTTTTTCAGTCCCATTATAGGTGAATTACATGGACTGCTCATTATTTCTTTCAAGATTCCCTGTTCAATCATTTTATTGATTACAGGCGTTATTCCTTCGATAATTTCTGGCGTCAATTTATATTGTGGAGTATTTGGGTAATTTGTTCCTTCTCTTACAGTTATTTTTACAGGGTCTACTCCTCTCATTAACCCAATGTCTTCGCCTGTAAAATCCCATACCTCAGGTCTGACTGTCTCTTTTAACTCATTTGGGATTTTCTCTACATCAAACACAGGAAACATGTCATTCGCTCCTGGTTCTAGTTCTGCCATTGTCATTTTATACAGTACATCTTCATCTGGTGTCTGGAATGCAATCCCATCCAGGGTACAATAAATGGTACAATTCATTTTACAAAGTAGATCGCGTCCTAGTAAGTTTACAGGACTGCAATCGCACACCACAAATCGGTGCATTTCTCTGAATGGTCCAACTTTCACCTCTACTAATTTGGTAAGTGGCGCCTTAATCTGCTGGTTTGAAACACCTACAACTTGGATATGTTCACCTGAGAGAGGAAGGTTTGGTATTTCCACTGATCTAACAGTAGAACGGGTAGCTCCAGTGTCCACAAGGAATGTAACATTTGCACCATTCACTTCTCCATCCACAAATGGACCTGTCTGATCTACCTCTAGAGTTGCGCCAAGTACGCACTCTTCCTCCTCTCCTAGGCACCGTCATAAACTTTCATCCGATTCATTCCCATCCTGTCGTAACCAATACTGCGATATCGCAGCTGCGCGCGGCAATTGTGTTACCTGCTCTCCTCCGTAGAATCCTGTCTCTGCACTGTATCTCTGAGGGTTTACACTCTTGGGAAGAGGTGGTTGTGGCACCTGACTCTGTTGAGTAACTACCTGCGGTTGCTGCAGCTGTTGGTAACTCACCTCACTCTGCACCTGTGGATTTAATGATTGATTTTCCGTATTAGCTTTTGGAGGAAATTTACACTCGTTTCTCCAATGCCCTAATTTTCCGCAATTGTGGCATGGCCACTTCTTCTTTGCCTCTTCTATACTCATCTGACCTTTGCCTTTACCTATATTCGGTTTGGATTTAGTCTGTCCTGTTTCATTGATTTGATTATTCAACTGAGCTTTTTGTTTTTCTGCAACCTTCACTTGTGCCCACATCGCCTTTTCTTTCAATTTCCGCTGTCTACACTCAATGTCATCGCTACAATATTTAGCATACCTCAACACTTCGTCCACTGTGCTGTTTTGCCAACATAACATGTGCTTCTTAATCATTTCGCTTATTTCTGGTTTCAATCCATAAACAAATCTATATTCAAAATGACTCAT
Source organism: Calotriton arnoldi (assembly GCA_963921515.1). Lineage (NCBI taxonomy): Eukaryota > Metazoa > Chordata > Amphibia > Caudata > Salamandridae > Calotriton > Calotriton arnoldi. The sequence continues at coordinate 386,106 of CAWUFW010002616.1, forward strand.
GTCCTTCTCACTCAAAGTTTCATAACTACTATACTGTTTGAAGACCAAAAGTAGCCTCTCATAATAGGCATGTACAGACTCCTTACTCTCTTGCGTAGTTCTGTCAATCTTTACTCAATCAGTTTCTTTGGGTGGAATTTTGTTTTTCAAAAATGTAATAACCTGATCATACTTCCTCATTACTTCTGGTCCTGGCGCTCCTGTTTTTGCGTCTCTAGGGTATTCTACTGTCGGCCAATCAATGGTAATCTTACATTCTGTCCATAAATTGGCTGGTACCACAATGTCAAACAATCCATCCAAATCTACCCACAACACCTTTGAAACTTTGACAAACCTTTCCATTTGTCTGTACCATTCTACAGGTTTTTCCCTCAATTTTGGAAAGTCATTCGTAAATGACAGTATATCTTGTCTGGACCATGGGACATGCACATAACTACCTCCTGGAGTTTCTCTCATTGGATACTCCCGTACGACTGATTCCTTGTCTGTCACCGCAAAAGCCAAAGACGCTTTGTCGGTTGTTCTCTCTTTTCTTTTGCTCCACCTGCTCCTCCATCTGTCCACATCACCCCATTTTCTCAACAAAACGATCAGCTCTTTTATCTGGGTTAATCATCCTGATGTGTTCAGATTTTCTATACCTTTCTCACAAAAATCTACCCTATACGGTTTCTGCAAACTCCTGACTTTTACAAATTCTACTCCTAGTTCATTTGCTGTCTCTTCCAATTTTTCATGTAAATTTCTAGCTCTCCAAGTAATGCTTTTGCACAGGAACATTATCTCGTCGTCTTGATATGTTTTCAATTTTTCTGTACCAATAGTCCCTAAAATCAACTCTTCCATATCGATCTTTAGCCTGATTACATCCAATGGTTGCGGTTCTGTCTCCTTCTTCTGCAAATTTCTCATCCATTCATTTAATTCTTCTGGAGTTGGACCTACAGGTGTACTGTTTATTTCTATCCAATTTTTATTCCTCTCTGGCGTTTCAGATGCAGACTCAGTTCCCATAGGAATCCTTTTTATCTCACTCTCATTTACTGTCAGGTTAGTAGGCGGACTCGGTCTATACGAGCTGACAAAATCTCTTGCCACTCCAGTTTCTGTATTTATCCCTTCTCTCATTCTCTGCATATTTGAGTTCATTGGGATGGTTAAGGAATGCTCATCTATTCTCTGGTTCTCAAAAACGGGTATTACTGGTCCTATTGTCACTGGCACAGTCACAGCTTCCATGTTCATTGTTAACTCTCTTATTTTCTCAGTCAATTCTCTTGTGGTTTTTGCTAATTCAGCTGCATTGCCACTGTCAGACTTTTCACTTTGTGGAGTTTCTAGCCGTTCATTTGACCTATTTATATCATATCTTCGTTCTGGACTTTTATTCCTCCCAGTTTCCATTGGCGGTGCATTGGGTGTCACCACCGCAGAATTCTGTTGATATAGAGGTGGTTTTCTGTTTAAAATATCTTCCAGCAATTCATCCTCTGTCTCGCTACCTCCATACCCGTACCTCTCTGTAGCTGTATGTTTCTTTTTCTCTGTACACTTCCTTCCTGTACCCTCTTCAACTGTTAGGGCTGGAAACAAACCCTCTGTCATGTTAGCATATCTCCAACGCTTCATCCTGTCCTCATGATTCACTCCCCATAATCTTCCAGGAACTAAACTATAATTCTTTGCACCTCTGTATCTTTCTCGTTCATACATCTCGTCTTCCCATTCACCTAATGCTTCAAACTGTGTCGGTCTAGGTCTTGGCTCAAGTTTCATCATTTTCTCTCTCAAATTTCGAAGTACAGCTATGCTAAATGAACCATTCTACGGAAAAGCCAATATTCCATCATTCTGAGTATATTTTGTCCAATTTTCTAACCAAATGCAAGTATGATAACCATATTTCAGCATCATATGAGAAGCTGGCGTTTTCGGCGGAGGAATTACCTGTCCCTCTCTAGTCACTACCTTTTTGTCTTTCTTAAAGAAGTTCTTAATTTTCGCCATCCATGACGGTTTCTCTTTACAATACTCATAATAAGCCATATTTCACGATTCTTTCCCTTCGGCAAACTCACAACTCTGCTCTGTTCTCTATGTGCTATTCGGACCTATCCCAGCGCGTCTCACACTAACGCACCAATCCGAAGCCTCTACGTCACTGCTCTTTAGACCTATCCCAGCGCGTCTCACACTAATGCACCAATCAGGGCGTTTTCCGTGTTTCCAAAGCACTGGCCAATCCCAGCGCGGTCTTTTGTCAACGTCAGTTCTACTCCTGACCCCTCCTTTACAAAATGTATCGGCAGTTTGTTCTTGACTATATTTTATTAGTTACGACATAAAACACATTTCCATTGTCTGTTTTCGCTAAACAAAAGAGATAGTTTATTCTATCTTACAAGAATACAGTTTCGTTCGATAAGTGTAGCACTTCCCTCTACCTTACCCCTCTTTCAAGCAAGGGGTAAACCCGTTTCTCTGGGGATAAAACACATGTGGAGACTATACTTTTTTTTTTAAGTTTAAAGTTTATTAAGAAATGTTGAAGCAAACAGAGGGAAAAACATCATATAAGAGAAATCATAATATACGAGTATGGTAAAGTTTAACAAATAAATACCCATTAATGATAATTGGAAAAAGAAATAGAGGGGGAGAGGGATTGGGGGAAAAGAGACGGGATATGGAGTACAATATTACATTAAAACAATGAGAATAAAATTAATATCTGTAACTTAATCTCTATTCATATACAAAGACATTTGCGAGTACAAAATAATCATAAGTTTTAAAAAACCGGAAAAGGAGTAACACTAGGTTTATATCTAGAACTAGACTATTAAGACAACAAGTGCTTCATGGAGGTTTCCTAACCTCATCAGGAGTATTAGCTAAAATAGCAGGCGTTAAAGCTATATCAGTTAAGTAAGTGGATAAAGGGAGCCATAAGAGATCTCTTTTAATGGATAAAGATATGGGAGTAACATAGCTAGTGTCAAGTCTGTGATGAAAGCAAACAGCATTCCACTATGCTCTGAAAGTAACTTTGTCAGCTTGCTTCCAATTGGAAGTTATTAAATGGAGGGCTATTGCTAATAATAAATCAATTAGTGATGGACTAGAAGATGAGTGTGTCCAGGATGGTGATAAGGAGCCTAAGAAGACATTAGACGGAGAGAAAGAAAATTGGGTTTTAAAAATTTTATTAATTTGGGACCAGACTAGTAGCCAAAAACGGGAGAGGGAGGGACAGTCAAAAAGCATGTGTTTTAAATCAGCTGAGGTACATGTGCAAGACCAGCAGGCTGAGGAAGAATCTGCAGAAAAAGAGGCTAACTTCACGGGAGTGAATAAAAGACGTTTGTAAATAAAATAAAGAGTCTGAGAAGTATTAGCTGCTCTGGATGTCTTATGAATCTTTATCCATAATTTATCCCAAAGGGGTATAGACCAACATTCTGTTAAATCCTTTTCCCAAGCCAATTCAGCCTTCTCCTTGGCCCTGTCCGAAGAGAAAAATAGATTTTTATATAGAGAAGAAGCTGAGGGATTAGTAGACAATAAAGGAAAAAGATTGGAACATCTGGTAGGAATGATGGGATTAGAGGGTAAGGAAAGAAGGTATTGTGAGAGAGAAGAGTGGAGTAAGTCGTATTGAACTTTACATGAAGGGGGTAAAGAACATTTTGATTGGAGGACTGAGCAGGATAAAGGAATATTATTAAGTAATAACTGTGAAATCCATAGTAATCCTTTGAGTCTCCAGGTTTTCCAATAAAAGGTACGGCCTTTAATACGTAACAAGTGATTATGCCAAATGGGTTGTTGATCTAACGAGGAAAAAGAGGGATAAGAGGACGGTAGAAGTGGTGCTAATATTTTACGAGTATGAGAGATAACGTGAGGACGAAAAGAAGAAATATTATTAGTAAAAGTAAGAGATTCTTTAAAATGGAAAGGAGCTATAAAGTGTTTTTCTATATTCAACCAGATAGGAGGATAAACACATTGATCAAGAGAAAGCCAACGAGAAGATTGTTTTAGAGAGAAAGCATAGTGATATGATTTAAAGTCAGGGAATTTGAGACCTCCAGAGTTCTTGTCAGCTTTTAGAGCATTGAGGGCTATTCGAGGAGATTTGTTTTTCCAGAGGAATTTGTTTAGCAGAGAATCAATTTTTTTAAAGTAGAAACCAGGAATATGTACTGGAATCATGGATAGAAAATAAAGAATTAAAGGAGAAAGCATCATCTTGATAGAGTCTAGCCGACCCCACCAAGAGAGGAAAAGCGGGTGCCATCGGTCAATAGACTCAGATAAAGTCTTATAATATTATCAAAGTTTACCTTTAAAGTTTCTGGAATAGTTGGAGAGAACCACAAACCTAAGTACTTTATTTTACAGGTCTTCCAAGAGAAACCGGCAGAAATAAAGTCTTGTTTTAAACAGAAAATATTTAAGGGGAGAACTTCACATTTGTCTGAGTTGAGTCGGTATCCAGATAATTGAGAAAAAATATCAACTTGGGATAAAAAGGCTGGAAGAGATGTAGACGGATTTGAACAATATAAGAGGATGTCATCGGCATAAACAGACATTTTAGCATGAGTGGTATCAAGTTGAAATCCAGTAATCCTATCATCTAACCTAATTTTCGTTAAAAAGGGTTCTAATGCTATTATAAATAAAAGAGGGGACAGAGGGCATCCTTGACGAACTCCTCTAGAAAGAGAAAAGTAATCAGAAGTTCCACCATTAACAAAAATAGAGGCTTTAGGACCAGAATAAAGTAAGGAAATAAGAGAAATTAATTTAGTAGGGAATCCAATCCATTTTAGTGCTTGAAACATAAAATCCCATCCAATCCTATCTGCTTTTCCAGCATCTAATCCTACTGCGGCGATAGGATAATCAAGAGAGGAAGCTTTACTTAGAATGTTAAAAAAGACTCTGGAATTATCTGACGATAAACTGCCTTTAACAAATCCTGATTGTTCTGGGCCAATAAGATTAGGCAGAATGGGGTCAATACGGAGAGCAAGAATCTTTGCGAAGATCTTATAATCCAAATTAACAAGGGAAATCGGACGATAATTTTTGCATAAAGAGGGATCTTTGTTTTCTTTAGGAATTAAACAAATTATGGCTTCCTGAAAAGTTCCTGACGAGGAACCGTCCTTTACAAAAGCCTTATAAAGTAATAAGAGTCGGGGGAGTAACAGAGACGCGAAGTGGGCATAAAATTCAATAGTAAATGCATCCGGACCAGGAGCCTTTCCTCTCTTCAGTACCGAAACTACATGTGTGATTTCAGAGAGAGTGATGTCGGATTCTAAGGAGGCAAGGTCGGTATCATAAGGGGTGGAGAATTAAGCGATTGAAAGAAAGAAGAAAGTGCCTCAGAAGTTGGTTTGTTGCTCTGGCGTATAAAGTTTTTTGTAAAATGAAACAAATTCATTCAAAATATCATTATCTTTAAATAGCGAATCTCCTACATTGTTACGTATCGATTCTATTTTAGTCCACTCGCGTCGGATCTTTAAATAGTTTGCAAGTAATTTCCCCATTTTATTCTGTCCTCCATAGTAACGGGCACTACTTTTTAAGAGGTAAGAGGAAGCAGCTTCAGTAGATAATTTATTAAAAGAGAATTTTGCCTCGATAAGATTCTTTAACGAAGATTCAGAGTTGGAGTGATAATAGCAGTATTCAAGTTGCTTGATCTTAGCTAGTAACTGAGTATTTTTAGCTTCAAAGAACCTTTTTTTCGTGAAACAAAGTTTATGATAAAGCCCCTGGCCGCAGCTTTAAAAGAATCCCAAATCATTACTAGAGAAGAATCTGGGGTGGAGTTAAAAGAGAAAAATTCAGAAGCAAAGGAGGTGAATTGGCTTGTAAAATTAGGATCTGTTAATAATGTGTTATTAAATCGCCACCTACCAGCATGGGGGTAAAAGGTATCAGATCAAAATCCACAAAAACTGGAGCATGGTCCGATATTAGAATAGAACCAATGTCGGCATGAAAGACGTGCTGAGATAAAGGTTTACTAAGGAAGAGATAATCTATTCAGGATTGTGAATGGTGAGGGGGAGAATAAAAACTATATTCCCGGATATCTGGATTACAAAGCCTCCAGATGTCAATTAATGCTTTACGACGTATGGCAGAAGTAAATTGTGAGTGCATCTTGGTGTTGGAAAATTTAACAGAGGAATGTCTATCCAATATAGGGTCGAGAACCTGATTACAATCACCTCCAAAAATAACATAATCATCAAACATAAGAAGTTTATCAGATATCTGAGTCCAAAACATATTATCAATATTAACAGGTGCATAAACATTGAAGAGTACTAAGGGTATTTGATCAATAAGTAATTTAACAATTACCCAGCGACCTTCCAGGTCGTTTTCCTGATGAACAACAGAAAACTGATATTTTTTATGGCATAATATAGAGACTCCATTCCTCTTCCCCAAAGCTGGGGAAGAAAAAACATTTCCCACCCAACTTCTTTTTAGTTTAGCCGCTTCAACATCCGATAGGTGAGTTTCTTGAATTAAAGCAATATCAATATTTAATCTAGCTAAATGAGTTAACACGCGCTGTCTTTTTATGGGATTATAAACTCCTTTAACGTTCCAAGTTACAACTCTAAAAATAAACCATTAACATGAACATGCACAGTTCTTATAGAAATAATTGAAATAGCATACTTGTTGTTCAAGAGAGAGATAATATAATTGAAGGGAGAATAAATAAGAGAAGTGAGATTAAGAAAAGAAAGCAAGCGAATTTGAAAAAGATAGTACCAAGGATAAAGGAAAGGAAAGAAGAAAAGGGAAAAGAAAAGGACAGGGAAAGACAAAGGGAGGAGAAAACAAAATACAATACAGATAAACAATACAAATCAAACCATTGACAATTAGGAACAAAATCAGAAGAACATACCACACAAAAACAATGAGAGTGGGGTGGGTGGCACCACATGAGGAAAGCAGCACACCGGACCGAGGCCTCCACGAAAACGCAGCAGAGGGAGACAACCTCCAGGTACAAACGAAGGGGTCATATTCAAAGAAACACAAAACTGCATCTGAAAGAATCAAACAGAAAAGTGAAAATGGTTAACATGTCTCATATCTTGACAGAAACAGAAAACAACTGGGATGAGGATAAGACATAAAACAACTGACAACAATGCGTAAGTCATTAGACGATTAAGATCGAGGAATGTCCATAGAATCGTCTCTACAAGAGTTCAGGAACTGTTGAAGAAGCGCTGGATCCTCATAGGTCGTTGTTTTATTATTATAAGTCACTTTGAAGAGACAAGGGTGGAATAGGCCATAACGAGCATTTAAGGATCGAAGAGTAGGTCTCATCTCTAGAAACTTCTTTCGACGATCTGCAGTAACCTTGGCGTAATCCTGCGCAAAGAAGAGAGTTAAGCCATTCCATGTGATCTTCCCTTTCTGTTTCGCAGCTTGGAGAACCTTAAGGACATCCGTATACTCTAGAAAGTACAAAATTACCCCTCTAGGTTTTATTGAAGAGGAAGATGTAGCAGCTGAGCGGGAGATTTGACCTAGACGGTGGGCTCGCTGAATATTCAAGGTTGGAGAAGTTGAAAGTCCAAGAAGCGTGGGCAAAAAGATTGAAAAAAGATATGGGGTTAGATCCTTCAAGACCCTCCGCCAGACCGTAAATGCGCAGATTATTACGCCTGTTGCGGTTTTCCAAATTTTCAACTTGTAGTTGAAGATGCTGTATTTCTTTGTGTAGGCAAGGAACTTGGTCAGTAACTACCTGAACTGAGGCAACTTTTCTCTCTAACTCATCGACTTTTTGTTCAGTGCGTGACCAATTATCCTCCAAATTTTGAAGACGAGAATTCGTTTCTGCCATATATGGTTTGAGTGAGCGAATTTCATCAAGTAGTAATTCCATAGAAATAGAGGAAGAGGAATTAGTAGGCGAAGGAGGATTTGTTTTCACTCTTTTACCCGGAGTAGAAGTGGATGTGGAAGGAGTTTTGGAATTATTTTTGTAACCTGAGCGCGAAGTATGAGAGGAAGTACCTTTCATTGTAGTAGTATCCATTGTTGCTTCTTCCACATTATCCTGTAGAACGTTATATGGGTTAGTGTCTTCCAGTGACCCATTATTTGTATTGTTTTGATGAAGACCACTTCGGACAGAGCGAGACATTGCCATTTGAGAAAAATTTGGGAGAGATTCAAGATATAGAATCAAAGTCCAGAACACAAAATGGCGGTCAGTGAAGATATTATTATTCAACACCACAGAATGTAGAGAAAGCAGTCCAGAAGGCAGTTATATAATTAAGGGAATTCCAATGAGGAGAAAAACTTGAGAAAACGGGTATTAAATTCCCAATGAAACATGCTTTATAGTCCTTTTTAAGAAAACTCTGTCACGGGGATCGGTCATAAATCAAAATGGCGGCCGCATTTCACTCGCGAGCCGCGTTGGAAGAATGACCAAGAAAAGGGTCTGAAAACGCTCACCCCGTTCACCGCATATAGCACATTCCGGGCAGCAGGTGCTCCGAAATGTAATGCAGCAGTTTTGGAGTTCAGGCAGCTGGAAATGAAGCCTGGAGAATCTCCGTCGCGCTACGTCTCTTCGGAGCTCCCGAAAGCGGCGGCCATCTCCTTCGGCGCCTTAGCCACGCCCCTGGAGACTATACTGCTCCTGAGAATTAAGGCCAGAGTTTCACAAGAAAACCAGTTGCTATTTCACTCACACACGTTTTATACAGAAAATGTCCCTATCATAACACAACCTGTGTTATCACCAGTTTGAAAAATCAGACAATACACTATTCCATGTGACTTCTCTTGCCACACGTGTCCACTTCCTACTTCCCGGAAGCTTCAAAATTTCCGACTTACATATAACATAACACAACTCGACATGAAGTGTTAAACATGAAATAATCAATAATCAATAATCACCAAACTAATCTATAGTAACCATAACTCTGCTACCAAGAAATCTGATCCAGCGCGACTAATATAAATTCTTCTCTTTTGGACATAACCTCCAGGTAAAAGATCACACACAACAACTATACCTTATGACGGTGGGGCCCTATAACACCGCATAACCATACACTCTCTCAATTGTTTCCCTGGGTCACATCCACTACTACCAAAGAGAAGAATATGTTTTGCTGGAGGAACGGGATACCTAATTAAAATTGACAAGATATTTTCTTAAACATCATACATAATCAGTTTTAATCCTGTCGGTTCTAAGACATCAAGGTATTCCGCTCTTTGGTCGATGGACCAACTAGTAGAATAAGTTGATGGTGATTAAGACCAGCTCAATCACATTCAAACATATTAAAACATTACACTTATTATTGAGCTAAAGAACCACAGACTCGTAGTTTTAATTATAATAAAGTTTATCTACTTTCTTTAAATACATGAATAAGATTCAATTTTATTAATCGTTTTAATACATTTCAATATCATTATAAGAAATAAGCTTTTAGAAAGAATTTTATGCATACCCCATTTAGATGAAGAATAAAAGTTCACCAAAGCAGATAAATTGTAGATCACAGCATGGAATTCCCAAAACTGACTGTCTGTCCCGCTAAACAGGCCTCCTCGACGGACCTCCTGTACAGGTTTCCCCGCATCGATCTCGTTCCTTTCCCAGTCAAGTTTTAAGTTTATAAAAAGAATAATTCTATTAAGAAAAATGGCCTACAGAAAATAGCAGCAGTCTCTGCAGCATCAACGTTCAGTGCTCAAAAATTATGCATGAATAGCGCTCCTCCTACTTAAGAGTAGGTCCTCTTATACCCTACTACTAGCTTACTAAACATAAAGTTTCAATCTTTGGGGGCGAGAATCACGCTAATTGGTCCATTGGAGGGGTGGCAAGCAGCACCTCATTGCCCTCCTTGTTCAAACCGGTTCTGAAATTGTTTATGATTTTATCCTTTCACATGACCTTTGGGTAATAGTAATCCGATTGACAGTTCATTTAATGTTTCTTCTTTCTCGCAACTTATTTTAAACAGTCCATTGTTAATTCACTGTTGCTCGTCCCCTGTTCTCACGGATTTACGCTGAGTCTTTCTTGGCATTCACCTCGTGTCAGGTCAGCCCGACCTTGACACTTCTCACTCTGGGCTCGACTCGTACCCACGTGATATGCTTCTGCGGCTTTCTTTCGCTTGGAAGCCATCTTTGCGTCTGCGCATTAAGCCCATCTGCCTCAGCAGCCATTTTTACAGCACGGCCTATAGGCCCGAATGAACTATCATGAAAACAAACACAATCATAATTAAAATAAAGAAAATAAGCCTTTCTGTTTCCCACCCGTCATTCTAAGTACCCCAATTAGGTGTTACCTAGCAAAAGCGACATTTAAAGCCATGTTTACTTACCATCCGCATTCTTTTGCCACACTACAATTTTACTACATAGCACAAATCATGCAATATCACTCTAATTAGTACGCAAACCATTATATTAATATTATTTAACTTTTACAATTGTAACTAGGTTAACTTTGCACATAAATTGCAGTTACCACTTATGTAAAATGTTTACAAAAAGATGTAAAATGTTGATTAGTCGGTCAAACAATTAATAACATTAATTTATTAGCATGAATATTAGGGGGGTTCCAAACATTTTTATTTACCTCGCTCCATCACAGGCATATAAAACAATGCAGTAATCGAGCGTACTCCTATGATGCGAAGCCTACTCTAAGTGTACCTAGAGTGTGTGTAGGTGTAAAGCCAAGAATCCCCCCCAAGGGACGATAGAACCCCATTACTTGTCGGGATAGAATGAAGGACCCCATCTTGGTCAAGACCTGGAGACCCCTCACGAGATGTCAGGCTGCTGTGTGGTGATTTCTCAGCATGCAAGGACCCTCGGTGTCAGCGGAAGTGCCTCTTCCGCTAATCAATTGGGATGCTCATCTTTTATAATAGAAAGCAGCCTTGTGATGTGCGTATAGATTAGTGATGTTATGGATATGTAGATAGCCCTGTCTCCCCATGGATGAAGATAGAGATGACATATGTAATAGTAAGAAAAGAGACCTTGTACATTATGTTCAGGGCATTGTGATAATGTTGTGCGAAGCTAGATGTGTAAACAAGTTTAGTATAAGGGAAAATAATCCAACATTGTCGTGCACACAAATATGTGCAAAATGTCACAGCTGAAATGTTTTTGTGAGGACTATGTAAGAAATAAGCTGCTTCGCTACATGGGCCTAACTTGGGAATATAACAGAGCTGTCCTGATGTGTTGGGGGAAGTTCATTCAGGTTCTTGGCAGTGGTGAAGGAAAAGGAGCGCCCTCTTGACTTGTTACTGTGGTTGCGGGGGACCCGTGCTAGGGCTAAAGAGGTGGCGCGTAGCCATCTGAATGGATGGTAGAGTAGAAGTCAGTCATTGAGGTATGCTGGTTTGATGTTGTGGAGGTCTTTGTAGGTGTGGACGAGCAATTTGAATTAGCACAGTTTCTGGATGGGTAGCCAGTATAGTTCAGTGAGGTAGGCAGTGTTGTGAGAGTTCCTGGGATGTCTAGGATGAGTCTGGTGGTGGTATTTTGGATGGTTTGGAGTCTTTGCGTGAGCTGGTTAGAGATGCTGACATAGAAGGCGTTGTCGAATTCTGGTCTGCTGGTCATGAGGGCCTGTGTGACCATATGTATTGTGTGCGTGGGGAGCCATTTGTAAACCTTGCGAAGCATTCTGAGAAGTAGGCAGCAGGATGCAGTCACAGCGTTAACCTGTTTATTCATTGTGAGTTTGTGGTCTAGGATGATGCCAAGGTTTCTGGTGTGGTCTGTGGAGGTGGGCGTGGGACCTAGTTCAGATGTCCACCATGAGGTGTCCTATGAGGAGCATGTGTTGCCGAAGATCAGGATCTCTGTTGGTGCCTCAGTTTGTTAGATGGTGGGCGCTTCTAGTGGTGGTGGGTGGTTACGTGATAATGTCCTCTTTGGTGGGCCGGGGTGCCAAGTTAGTGTAGATGTCGAGCATTTTGTTGTGGGAGAAGCTGCAGAGGTTGTCGCAGAGGTCCTGTGAGGGGGTAATGGGCGTTGGTGGTTGCCCCTGGATTAGTGAAATCTCTGACGATGTTGAAATGTTCTTTGCAGGAGTTGGAGTAAGATTCTAGTCTCAAGATGAGGGCTGTATTACGGCTTCTTTGATCCGGAAGTGGTACATTCTGAGTGCTGATTTGTAGGCGTCTCAAGAGGTGTTATCTAGGCTGGTTCTAGTTGTTTCCAGTAGCGCCTGGAGCCTCTTAGGTCTTCCGTGTACCAACATGCTTGGGCATGAGTTTTTGCTCTCCTGATTTTCTTCAGGGAGGCCAAAGTGTTAAAGCAATCTGAGAACCAGTTGTTGAATGTGGGTAGGTCATTCTAAAGGTTTCTGGTGAGGATAGGCTAGTTGTATTTGAGGGTGTGGGTCCAGTCCGCCTTTGCTATGTTGTTCCAGTTACGACTGATGTTGATGGCTGGGTCCGGTTTGGTGGAGTGGGGCGCGTTGATGTAGAAGTGTAAGATGGAGTGGTCCATCCAGTGAGTGGGGTGAGGTGGCTGAAGGTGATCTTGTTGCTGGCTGTGAAGACCTGCAATGTGAGTTGGACCTCGATTGAGCTGTGTGAGACCCATGCTGTCAAGGCTCTCTATAAGGGCAGTGGCTTGTGGCCGTTGGATCATCAAGATGAAGGTTTTTTTAAAAACTTTATTTATACTTTAAAGAGGCATACCTTATAGGGAATCATGTTCAGTATATCATAGTTGGCAGCAACGTGCTAACATCTACAGCATTATTGCATACAACAGTCTAATCAATGTTTTGCATACACATATCACAGTTAGACACGGTTGAACTATATCATTGAGGGGGTCAGGGTACCTTGTTATTCCATGTTGAATACATCAAGGGTCATGCCAGGTGCAGTATCCCAGCCAACGTGCAGTTCAAAAGGGCAGTCTAGCTGCAAGGGAGTGTGGGATCAGGTGTGTCCATTTCGACAGTAGGGTGCTGGCGGAAATATGTCGTGAATGGGTCCCAGATATTATTGTTGGAGGCATAAGGTCCCAAAAAGAAGTCAGCTGTGCTTGACAGTGTGAGACATCGGCCAGCCACGCTTTCACTGTGGGCGCTGGTCTGCGGCCCCAGTGCATCGCCACCCTGCGATTGGCCAGCAGCAGTAACATCGCAACTAGATGGTGATGTGTGTCCGAGGTTTCCCTAACATATCCAAGTAGACACAGCCGGAGGTCTCGTAGTAAAGAGCCCCCTGTGATGGCACTGACAATCTTACACACCGACCACCAGTAGTCCGCCAACCTCGGGCAGGTCCAGGCCAGAGGCACAAATGTATCAGTCGCAGTATATAGTTAGGGAACAGGAGTTCTGTTTGACCACAGTAGTAAAGCCATTGCTAAGCTGATATTTCCAGGCCTATGTCTAGTACCCAGGCTTGGCGGGCCCTCAAGGTGTCCAGTGGGGAGACAGTCATCGTCAGGGAATAGAGTTGGGTAATGAGTTTGCAATGCGAGGTGGTTGTGTGGATATATTCTAATGGCCGTGGAGACTGGGGGGGGGGCAGGAAACACACTGTTTGCATTCCTACAGGTCGCCCTGATTTGATAATATAATAGTGTGTCTAGTAGTGTGACCTCACGCTTGGCATTACTAGGGAATGGGGGGAGAAACTGAAACCGGTCCCAGGATGCTTGTTTCCTGTCCAGGGAGGACCTGGCCTGGCAGTTTGGGCTGGACTGTTCCCATGAGGCACGGGGTCAAGACTGATTTGCATATGGCTGGGTCCAAACTGGGGTGGCGAAGTGAGCTAAAGAACGATGATGGATTCAACCCAGATCTGTGACTGGGGGTGAGTGTCTTAAAAGTTTCAGCACTCCGTTTATCATCTCCCTGTGCTTGCTTTGGGGGAAGAAACTGGCTATGCGGGTATAAGTCAGGAAAAATGTTGACGCCCAATGCACCAGCATGTCGTGCCGTGCCTCTATCTTGCAGTGGGGGGAAGGAGGGATTTGCTGCCAATGTATCAGATGGCACATACAGCTTGGTGGTGCCAGTTTGTCTGCGGATGCCCTCCTACACCCAGGGCACACACTCCACTGTGTTGATTTCAGCCTTGGGTGCTTTATATGGCTGGAACAAGGCGGTTTTTAGCGGCCATGGGGATGCCTGGTTGCCCTCTACCACTAGATGCGGTTGAAATGGTGTGGAGTGCAGCCAGAAATGCAGAAAGTGCGCTTGGGCGCAGAGGGCCTACAGCTTCAGGTCCAGTGCGCCCAGTACACCACGCGCTGCGGACAGCGTGAGGATTTTATAAGATACTCTAGGCTGTCGGCCTGCCCACACTAGTGCGATCATGTTGGAGCGCAGTCTTTTGAAGAACAGTGCTGTGAGGGGAAGCAGGACATTGACAAATAAATATAAAAATGTGGGTAGGACCACCATTTTTGCTATCGCTATGCGCCCAGCCAGGGATAGCAGTAATTTATTCCATATCTGGATACGTGCCTCAAGCCAATCAACTGTAAGTCCGTAATTTACTCTCCACAGCTCCTCCGGGTCCCTGCACAGCCATAAGCCAAGTATCTAGTCGGCTCAGATGCCCATTTTAGTGGGTATTCCGTTTGGTATGAGTGCGCGGCTTCAGTGAAGGGAAAGAGTATTGATTTACTCCAGTTAACCTCCAAAGCGGATCACTTCCCTCGTCATAGGTTCTAGGTTCTTGCGTGGCTCACAAATGTGTAGGGTACTATCATCGGCGTACATAGACACCACAAGTCCTCGGGCAGTGAAGCCAATACCCCGATCCGCATGGTGTTGGCGCAGCCTGGGCGGCAACGGCTCCATTGCCACCGCAAACAGGATCGGGGAGAGGGGGCATCCCTGCCTGGTACCACGTGTGATTTCAATGGGGTATGAGATATGGCCATTTAGTTTAATGTGCACCGAGGGGAGGGTATATCATATTCTGATTTTTTTAATAAAGCTTCAGCTGAAGCCCAGGCGTCCAAAGAAGAGAACCTCTGCATGCACAACATCCCGCCACGCACCCCCCCTTTCAAAAACCCACAGCTCTTCCTAGTGAAGGGTAACTGCAGGCCCCTAACCTTACCCCATCCACCCACTCCAACCCCCCAAACAGGTTGAAACGATGTTCCCTCCCAGCCCAAAGTTCCCCAACCGGTAAACATAACAGGTGTACAAGGGAATTATCCCATGGGGCCATGGTCACAACAGGTGGGCACCCCTGAACTAAGTTCAGGGTGGCTGAGCAGTATTTAGATGCAGGGGAGCATCTGGATACAGCGCACCGTGGTTGTGGCCATCCACCCCTCCTAGGGCGCACCAATTGTAATAGACAGTTTACAGTTCGACAATCAGCCGAGCTCATCATGTCATCTTTGGAGTCACTGCGGGCGTCGCAATCATATTTGAGCCTAGTCATTGTCGCTGGTGAGGCCGTCTTCAGATAATCTGGGTGAATTGGACACAGTTTTGCTGCCTCTGCTGATTTGTCTGGCATAGGTCAACGTGGCCTTTGGTTTTGTGAAAAACTGTGGTTTACCACCATGTCCAATGCGCAGCTTGGCAGGGTAAAGGAGGGAGTAAGGAATCCCCAGCTGTTGGAGGATGCGTTTTGCTGGTAGAAACTCACACCTTGCCATCAGCACTGCTAGGGTGAAGTCTGTGAGGAAGGAGAGGGTATTCCCCTGATGCCTGACATCTCCCATTTCTCTGGCTTTCCAAAGGATCGCATCGCGGTCTCTGTAATTTAACAGGCGAGCAATAATTGTCGGTGCAGGTGCGCCAGGCGGTGGCCTCAGCCTTAGCGAGCGATGAGCCCGTTCCACGATAAAGACTGCTGATAGTTCTGTACCAAATAGCTCACAGAGCAAAGATTCCAAGTAGTCCTCCATCTTGTAGATCGCCGGGGATTCCAATGATGCAATGATTATTTATTCTAGAACAGGATTCTAGATCTTTGTTTTTTGCACGGATGAGCTCCAGCACTTTACCCATTTTTAACAGGCGTTGTCGGTCCTCAGTAAGTGTATCCTCCGCGTCTGACAATCTGGACTCCAGTTGTGTGATCTGAGTGTTGTGTGTGTCAACCCGCTGTTATATCTGATCTAGCCGAGTTGTGAGGTGGTCAAGCTTTGAGTCTATTGTTTTCAAGCTGGAATTGACCTTCAACAAAAGAGAACGGATGTCCTTGTCTTACACTCTTGTGTCTTCGATCTGTGTGGACTGTTCTTCCGCATCTTGTGACAGTTCCCCATGGCGTCCTGTGTGCCTATTTTCAAATGATAACTTGGACTGCTTCGCGTCCGTTTTTCCCATAATGCCAGGGGTTAAAATGTGGTGCCCGCATGGACTCCAGGAGGGGGGGTTCGCAGCTGCGATACAGTCTGATGTGGTTTTTCCAATGGATTAGTGGCTTGCGCACTTCCCCACACCTCTTTCTTGTGGGATTGCAGCCGTGTTGTAGGTCGCAGTGGTTATGGTCGGCTTCTGGTGGTGGTAGTGGCCCCTCTGGCAAAAGATTCACAGCTGCGTCACACCGCTTGCTGCTATGCAGCCAGTTGGTTATCTCAGGCAAACCTGTGCCGCTCCCAGGGCCACTATGCCCTACACATGGGTTTCCGCAACACTCCGGACGAAGGAAAGCGCCAGCAAGTCCCTCTACTCTGCTCCTGGCTTAGCCAGATATTCACCAGGCCTCAATCGCGGGGCCCGCAGGATCCTACGCCCCGAGGCCATGCAGGCTCAGCACCCCACAAAGGAGCCGACAGCCGTTGGGGCGGGGGGTGGTGTTCGTACAAAGGGAGCCTTCTGCGACCCCGGTCCTCTCCTCTGCCTGCTGGCCCCACCTCCTTACTGCACAATACCTGCGGTGGTCACCTCCATCCCGTGGCCCCGAACAGCAGCCTCCTTTCACAGATCACGGATCAGGGTGCACTGCGTCGGTCCTAGACTAAGCGGCCTGCATCGTTTCTTTTCCAGTTGTCATGCTGGCCCGCCTGGCTTCCTGTGTCTTGCCTCGCCCAGCAGGCTCCGGACATCCAGCGAGAATACGTCCCGGCAGCGGCCCGGGCCCTGCCCGCCCACTTTCTCGCCGGGCTCACTAGCGTCCGCACTCATTCGGGACATGCACCTGGGCCGTTAATGATGCATAGGTAGTAGTCGGCTGGATCAAACGCACTGGCACAACGAAGCGGGTCCGAGACAATGCTTGCAGCCCGCTACGGCGCTGCGGACCGCGCTTCTTCCATTCTCGGTGGCGTCCCTCATGACTCATCTCAGCAGGCTCGTAGCAGAGCCCACTTAAGGTGCGGCCATCTTGCAGCCGGCGAGACCACGCACTAAGATAGAGGTTGAGGTTACCGAACAGAAAGAAGTCAATGGATCTGATGGTGATGAAAGTGATGAAGTCAGTGAGGAGGTTACTGAAGGTGGTGGGAGGACATGGAGGTCAATAAGCGAGGGGGACTAGAGCTGGTCTTGGTCTGGCTGATTTGTGGTAGGAAGTGCATGGGTTCCATTAATGCTGTGGGTTCGTCCGCTTTAGTTGTGCAAGTGATGATCTTGTATCCAGGAGGGATGGCCTCTGCAATGACGGGTGTGGATGAGGGGTTGAGCCAAGTTTTATTGAAAAATAGGATGTCCAGGGAGAGCATGTCAATGAAGTCCCAGAACTCGGTGGCATATTTGCAGAGAGATCTGGTGTTGAGGAGCATGCATGTGAGGTGTGTGCGGTGGGAGGTGTAGGAGTGACACTGCAAAAAAAGCGGCAGTGAGCGCAAGTGAAAAGTCCCACAGTGCAATGCGGTGTGGCCCGTGGGCAGCTGTTGTGCTGGCATCCGGTGTTGAGTGCTTGCAGGTTGGAGGAAGTGTAGCAGTAGAGGTGACAGTCAGATGGACAAGGGTCCTTGGCCCTGGGTGCATTCCAGGTGCGGACAGGAGCAAAGGTCTTGTCATTGGCATGCCCGCTGTTAGGTAAGGAGAGGGGGAGGAGGGATTCGGTAAAGTACTGGAAGGTGGGGAGAGTTCCTGGAGCAAGGGGAGAAGCGGGGGAGAAAGGAGAAGAAAAGCAGAAAAGCAGTCACAGAAAAGAGTCAAGGCAATAAAAACGGGCACAAAAATGAGGCACAAAGAGATGAGATAACATATCATGTGTATTTGTAAAGTGCACGTTTACCCGTATGTCTCTTGGCACAGAATAACCGATGTTTATTGTTATCCAACTCAAAGGTACTCATTTTATCGACCTCAGATGGAAGAAAGGCTGAGTGGACCCGCCGGGATTTGAACCTGTGACCATGAGGTCGAACACAGGCCCCTGCAGTGGAATCATTAGTCCACTGAGCCACCAAACCCGGCCTACACACACAAGCTGGAAAAGAGAACAATATGGGCACAAAAGACTGGATGGAGGCAGCAAAAGTAGAGAGGAGGAGAGCTCCGAGGCGGGACTTCGAGGCAGACAGTCGGGTCCCAAAGGGCCTTAGACTGGTCGGAGGATTCGTGCTAGTCAAGTGGGAGCTGGGGCCTAGGCACCTGCTCAATGGGGTTGGCAGCAGATGCCATAACATAGGTCCTACGTGGAGGAGGAGGGGCGGGAGGATGGGCGGGAGTCCACAGACAGAAGGCGGCACAGGAAAAACAGGTAAGGAGAGGGGGAGGACGGGGCAGGAAAGCATTGGGGAATGTGGAGAGAGTTGTTGAGACGAGGGGGAGAAGTGGGGAAAAGGAAGAGAAAAGCAGAAAAGCAGTCAAAGAAAAGAGTCAAGGCAACAAAAATGGGCACAAAAATGAGACAAAAAAACAGGTACAAATATGGGCACAAAGACGAGATGGGCACGAAAGTGAGAAAAAGAGAAAGAGCACAAAACAGGCACAATAGACTGCACAGAGGCAACAAAAAGGGCACAAAATACAAAGCGAGCACAAATATGGGCACAAAGATGATATAAGCACAAAAGACAAGAAAGAGCACAAAGACGGGCACAAAAAAACTGGACAAAGCAGCAAAACGTGCACAAAAGACTGGACAGAGCAGCAAAAAGGGTACAAAGAAGGGCACAGTTCAAAGCATAGAATGGGCACAATAACTGGGAGAAAAAGAGAGAGCGAAAGAAGTGACAGCAAGAGACTGTAATGATTGAACAAGAGGACAGCAGACAGAGAGGTAAAGAGGAGGATCATGACGAGGTAGCGGGAGGGTGCAAAGGGGCCTTAGGCTGGCCGGAGGACCAGTCCCCGGGAGCTGGGGCCTAGGCCCCTGCTTAATGGGGTTGGACCTAGGAGAGGGAGAAGCCTGGAGGCAGGCTAGGGAGGGGCAGGAATCCACAGACAGGAGAAGGCATGAGGAAGACGCTGGAGAAATAGGTAAGGAAAGGGGGAGGAGGAGGGTCAAGTGTGATCAAGGTGGAAAAAAGCAGAAACCAGTCAAAGAAACTAGTCAAGGAAACAAAAACCAGGCACAAAAACGAGGCAACAAAAAGAGCACAAAAAGACGAGATGGGCACTTAAGATGAGAAAGAGCAAAAAAAACTGGAGAGGCAACAAAACAGACACAGAAGACAAAGCAGGCATAAATATGGGCACAAGGAGACAAGATGGGCACAAATGAAGAGAAAGCACAAAGACGGGCACAAAAGATTGGACAGAGCAGTAAAACGGGAACGAAACTCTGGAAAGAGCAGCAAAACTGGTAGAAAGGACAAAGCACGGGTCAAAGCACATAACGGGAACAATAACAGGGAAATAAGCAAAAGTGGAGGAAGCAAGAGAGTGGGAAAAGTGAGCAAGAGGACAGCAGACGGGGAGGGAGAGAGGAGGAAGCCGCCAAGGCGGGGTTTTCAGGCAGATGACTGGGTCCAAAAGGGCCTTAGACTGGTTGGAGGACCAAACCAAGGTAAGTGGGAGCGGGTGCCTAGGCTTTGAAAGGGATTCGAACCAGTCAATTGAACTGAGCCATTACGTAGCACGTTGAGGTTATAGTGTATTCTGCTTCTAGCTAGCTCAGAAAGCTTTTAATGTTTTCTCTATAGCATAGCAGATCCTTATTGACGTCTTTTTTTATGGACCCTTTTTTCTTTCAAATCTGTTTTTATTTTCGTAAAAGAATCAAGAGAGAGGGTCCATACATACACAGCGTGTGGCCTACAACCCGGCCTACAACCCAACGCAGGGCCGGCCGCCGTATCAAGAAGAGGCGTGTAAAACTGGGACAGCAGCCATCAACTTAGGTATTTACACAGCAAGTCGCCTACAACCCATTTTGGGTCGGGCGCGTGTTATCAGAAGGATTGCGCAAGCCTACACTGTGTGTATGCCTCAGGACCTTTGCTCAACCGGAGCAACTAAGGGGAGAGAAGCAAGAAAAGAGGGAGAGAAAGAATGCAGCAGTGACAGGATAGGACCGAAGGGAATTAACAGTCAGAGGATAGTTAGAAAGCTGAGATGCTAGGGAAAGGAAGGAAAGCGAAGGCGCGCAATCAAGCAACGCAAGGCGGGGAGGGAGGGCGCGCTACTCGAGAAAATGTCTTATGCAATGTGGGGGGAGGAGCGTCAGGCCAGAGGGGGAAGAGATAAGCCAAGGCGTTCAAGGGGCGAGTGACCGCCTGGGGCCTCCCCAGAGGGTCAAGGGGCTGGGTCAGTATAGCTAGGCAGTGAGCCTGTCAGGTTCAGGTGGCAACACAGCGTCTTCAAAAGGCGGAGAGCCCGGAGTTTCGGGGGCAGAGAACGTGCATGCTCTAATTTACAAAGGTGGGTGACCAGCGGCTGCCATATTTTGGTAAAATGAGTGTCGAGGGACTGCAAGCGCGCGGTGAAGAGTTCCATAGTGATTGTGTGCCACAGGCGCGTGAACCAAGTGTTAATGGGGGGTGCCTCTGTTTTCTTCCAATATAAAGCAATGAGTTGCTTGGCGGTCCCTAGCATATGGAGAGCAATGTGCCAGTCGCTACCAGTAAGTGCGCGCAGATTGTCGGGCTTGAGACCTAGGAGAACTGTGACTGGAGATTCAGGCAAGGGGAAGCCCAACACCACTTTTATATGACTAAGAACCTCTTTCCAGAATAGAGTCAGGAGTGGACAAGCCCACCAAATATGAATGAAATCACCCGGGGAGCTTAGGCATCTCCAACAGAGCGGGGAAGAGGTGGGAAACATCTTATGTAATCGAGAGGGCGTATAGTACCACTGCGTCATAACCTTGTATGCAGTTTCCTGTTGGGCGACACTGCGATAGACCTTCGGTATGTCCCGCCACAAGCGGCTCTACTGAGCAGGTTCAATGATAGAGGAGGATGCCGACTGCCACCGACGCTGATACGGATGCGGGGTGCTGTAGGAGCTGGTAGATCCGAGAGATTAAGCCCTTTGAGTCGTCAAAGGAGCGTACTAAGCGTTCAAAAGGAGTGAAGGTGCGGGTGGCGGCCTGCATTATGTCAGGTGTAGAAATCCAATGGCGAAGCTATAGATATTGAAGACTGGCCCCCTCCGGGAGATCAAACTCCTCCCTGCATTGAGCAAAGGTTTTGGGTGTACCTCCTATGAACAGGTCCCGGACCGTCTTGCAGCCGCCCTCTGTCCAATTGGCGAAGGCCTGCGTGTTAACAGCCGGCGGGAATAGCGAGTTTCCAGCAATGGGGGTGTGAGGGGAGGGAAGGTAGTGAGTCCCTTAGAAGCGGCTATCCTGTCCCAGACATCCAGGACTGTCTTGGTGGGCAGGGCAATATAGGCACTACGGGACCGCGCAGCCCGTGGAAGCCAAGGAAGATCCCAGATTGTTCGCCCAGTTACTGCCCTGTTCATGTGGAGCCAGACCTTTTCGCTATCCCTCACTACCCATTCAGAAATGAAGCGGAGTTGGGAAGCCCAGTAGTATTCCATTAAGTTGGGACATGCTAGCCCCCCCCTGTCCCGAGGAAGCATGAGAATTTTATTGGAGAAACGCGGTCTACGCCCACCCGAAATGAAATTAGTGAGGTTGCGTTGTAGGCTTTGGATCTGGCGCTGTGGAATAGTGGTGGGAAGACATTGGAATATATATAAGATTTTTGGGAGTATCGACATTTTAATGGCGTTGAGGCGGCCCAGCCAAGAGAGAGTAAGAGGTTTCCAAATTCTCAGGTCCTCCAGAACCGACCTCCTGCAATCTCGCCAATTCGCTTGAGTCCATGTGGCTAGCGAGGGGTCAGCTGAAGTCCCAGGTAGCGAATGGAATTAGTCGCCCACTGGTAGGGGACAAGAGACTGCAACACAGGGATCTCCTCCCGAGGGATCGTTAGGTTCAGAGCCCATGATTTTTCATGATTAATTTTAAGGCCAGATGCCGATTCAAAGGACTGCAACAAAGAGAGGAGAGCTGGGAGAGAGGCATGCGGACGGGTTAACGTGAGAATAAGGTCATCCGCAAAGAGAGCCACTTTGTGTTGTTGGCCACCAAGGGGAATGCCGTGGACCTCCGGAGCCTGCCGAATCAGCATGGCCAGCGGCTCCACCACAAGGGCAAATAGCAAGGGGGACAAAGGGCAGCCCTGCCGCGTGCCTCGGTGTATGGAAATGGGGGCCGTGAGCTGGCCATTAACCCGCACTCGAGCCTGCGGCGAGATATAGGGGGCCATGATCCGGTCAATCATGGACGGGCCTAGCCCAATTTTGTGTAACACGGCTCGGAGAAAGGTCCAGTCCACACGGTCGAACGCTTTCTCCGCGTCAAGCGATAATAGACACGCCGGTATGTCCCAATGATGGGCCTTCCCTACAAGGTGAGCTACTCGGCGGACGTTGTCCGCTCCTTGACGATGGCGGATGAAGCCAACCTGGTCCGGTTCGATGAGCCCGGGTAAATGCGGATCGAGCCGCCTGGCCAATATTTTAGTGAATATTTTAAGATCCGTGTTCAAGAGGGCTATAGGCCGAAAGGAGGAGCACAGGGCAAGATCCTTACCCGGCTTGGGGATGAGGGCAATCTCTGCCATTCCCATAGAGGTGGAAGGACCCACTACATCAGTAAAGGAGTTAAAAGGCGCAGCAGGTGGGATTGGAGCTGTGGCAAGAATAGGCGATAAAAGGCCAAGGGGAGGCCATCCGGGCCCGGTGATTTCCCCAGAGGCAGTTCCTTCAGGGCGCTCGCAAGTTTGTCCTGAGTGAGGGTTCCTCCAGTTGCTGGACGTGATATGGACTGATCGGGGTCCAAGGACAACGATCCAAGATGGCTTGTACCCGATCTGGGGGCGGCTCATCTGCAGCATAAAGTGCCGTATAATATGCGTGGAACGCGTCACGTTTAGCCGCCTCCGTAGTGGCCCGCATCTGAACATTAGCTATGTGGGCTTTAGCTGCTCGCGCATGCAAGCGCCGAGCCAGGACCCTGCCACCGTCAAAATAGCGTTGCTTCAACGCAAGGAGAGCCCTCTCGGCCTTGTTAGTTCGAAGAGAGCGAAGCTGGCCCCGGAGGATCGCCAACCGTTGTTTGTGAGTAAGCGAGGGGTGCTCCTGATCCTGTTTTTGCAGGGTCTTGATGTCCTGAGAGAGATTATCTTCTAAAAGGCGTGCTTCGCGCGCCCGTGCGATTGCAAGAGACGTGATATAGCCGCGGATTGTGGCCTTGAATGCATCCCATACGACTGGGAAGGGAGTTTCGGGGATGTCATTAGTCGCAAAGTATGACTCTATAGCAGTACGCAGGCTTGCCACATCAACTGGGTCTCGGAGGATGTGTGGAGGTAGACGCCAGCGCTGGGCCCTGGGGGCACCGGTAAGTGGCTCCCTCAAGAGGAGCTCTACGTGAGCATGATCCGAGACAGAAATGTCAGACATGGAGGCCGAAATCGATTCGCTGATTAAAGCATGAGAGATTAAAATATGGTCGATGCGCGAGTACGTGCGGTGTACGTGTGAATAATACGAATACTCGTGCGCGTCAGGGGAGTGATAGCGCCAAGTGTCAAGAAGGTTAAGGTCCGACAGCTGCTTCTTGAGGGCCGAGGACATTGCTCCAGTCCCATGAAAAGAGGTCCCGCTACGGTCCATCTCAGCATCCCACACCAGGTTAAAATCCCCCCCTATGATGAGTGAGGTATCTGCTTGTGGGACGTGTTCCCGCAGGGTCTCTCGAAGATACAAATCCTGCGCCTGATTAGGCGCATAGATATTGCACAGTGTAAAGGGGCGACGTCCAATCCTGACTCCAATCTTAACGAACCGACCATCCTGGCTACGAAATGCCCTCGACTCCCCCTGCCTGATGCCCGGTCTGCATAATATCGCCACTCCAGCCGTTTTTGTGTGGGCTGTAGCCCAGAACTGGAGGGGATATCGCGGATGGGCCATGCGAGGGACATCGGCACGTGTGAGGCGGGTCTCCTGAAGGAAAATAATGTCAGGGTCATGTTGTAAAAGATAGCGCCATATCTGGTGTCGCTTGTTCGGGGAGTTAAGCCCCTTAACATTGAGGGACAGGATCTTCAGGCAAGGGGTAGTGGTCATGACTGATGTAGAGCCTGGTGCAATCCGTCACACCATTGCAAAGAACGGGGCTGTGTAGCTGGGGGGAGAAGCAGAAGGGAAACGCTCCCGTCGTGAGGAAAATAGCACCTTGAAGGGGACCTCCACCCGCCGTAAGAAGAGGTAGTGTAAGAGAGAGAGGAGAGAGGAAAAAAAGAGAGCAGAGAAGCATCCAAAGTATAGAAAACCATCAGTGGCCAACAGGGCCACATTGTCCTGTTCCAGCTTAGGGACGTACAAGGCCCAAAGGCACAGGCAATCCCGGAGAAGTCACTCTCCCAGGGACAGGTCGGGGGCGGGTCTTCCACCATGCGAGGTGTCATCCGGGTGGATATTCCAGTACCGTCAGCACTGCAGTTAGGGAGCTGGGGTAGCATTGTCTCAGGGGGCAGGGTGCAAACTTCTCAAAGACAGAGGACCGCTACAGAGATCAATGGGCTCCGCCACCAACGAACACGGAGGTCCGACCATTCAGGGGGTGGAGGGCTGGGAACCAGGTGCAGAGCGGTCGCCCTCCATGGAGCGAATATGTTGGATGATATCATTCTTAGCTTGCGAAGACGTCTGCTCCCCGGGGCGTGAAGGGTGCCGATTGCGGCGTACCCCGGACCAGGAGGGCTTGGCAGGGACACGGGGTGGCATACGCGCAGGGCTAGGTGGCGGCGTGAGGGAAAGTCGAAGAAGCTGTGCTGCCTCCCGGAAAGACCGCACCATCCGGCGTTTGGACTCCCACTGGAAAATGAGCGCGAAGGATGCCCCCACTGGTACCGGACATTCAAACTTCGCAGCTTGTCAGTAACAGGCCTGAATTCGCGGCGCCGCCGGAGGGTGGTGGGTGCCAGGTCCTGGAAGATCTGTATGGGAGCTCCTTTATAGGAAAGGTCCGGCTTGGAGCGTGCCGCTTTTAGGATCGCCTCCTTTTCGGTAAAAAAGTGGACCCGGGTCAGTATATCGGGGAGGAGGCCCGCACAGTTGGGAGGGCCAGCAACTCTGTGCGCTCGGTCCAGTGCCGGTGGAGAGGCGTCGTCATCACCCCAGACCTCATGCCGGAGCTGGGCCACATACGTCATGATGTCTGACCCCTCGGCCCCGGTAGGCACTCCCCGGATGCGGAGATTATTCCGGCGGCTCCTATTCTCCAAATCCTCCTGCTTCAGCTGTAGGTCAATATGTTGCTCCTCGAGGACAGCCAGGCGCTGCCACAGTTGCTCCTGGTCCTCCGTTCGTGCATCCACAGTCCTTTCAAGGCCGTCCACCCGTTCCCCAATCTCGGAGACCTCCTTCCTGACACAGGAGTGGACCTCTGCGCGTAGGGAGCCGATTTCAGTCTTGAGCTCCGCCATGAAGCCGGCCATGAAAGACTGCGTGACAGGCGGCGAGTCCCCGCCAGTTTGCAACGCCATCTCCCCAGAGGCAGTAGCGCCTGATTTGCTCCAAAGTGCCGCTACGGGGTTGTCCTTTGGGGGTGTTGCTGCATCCTTTACCGACTTAGTGCGGGTCATCGCTCGTCAGGGCCCAGTAGCAACCAACTCCGGGCGAGGCGCAAAAAGGAGGGAGCGTGTGGCCGCGGGAAAGCAGGCAGGAGAGTCGCTTGTATCCAAGTTCACGCAGGTGACAGAGCACAGGGCGCAGCCAGAGATGCCCCACAGCCGATGCAGAAGGCAGGAGGGCAGGCGGTGACGTGGAGCGTGGAGTGGTGTCCGGAGCCTCGCAGACCGGCTGGTCAGTCCCCTACTGCGCGGCCGCTCAAGCCCAGGGCCTCCCAGGTCCCGCACCCCCCACAGAGCAGGCAGTCCAGCCGAGAGCCAGGAGCAGGAGCCCAGTCGCAGGGTCCGTGACCCTACTCCACCCTCTTTATTGCGGTACCACATGGTAGTGGTGTCATCCATGAGCACCTAAATCAGCCTTCTCTTGATGGAAGGAAGAAAAGCTTTCAACACCAAGCAAATGGCCCTCAGCTCCAGAAAGTTAATATGGAACATGGAACCCCGCCAGAGACCAGAACCCTCGGATCTCCACCTCTCCCAGGTGGCCACCCAAACCCAGAAGCAATGCATCGCTCACCGCTGTGAGCTATCGGTGTGGAAGGAAGAGGGGTGTGGAGCAGACCCAATCGCATTCCAGAAAGCACCACTGCAGATCTTCTGCAGTCTACACCTGGTGTGCTCGACCCACAAGATTCAGGAGGTCATTAGTTCTACCAGCCTCAGAATCGACCACACTGAAATTCAGTACTGAGGCTGAAAGTTCAGGATCATAATCAGACTGTCCTGGACTGTCTTTCAGGTACAAAACAGAACCGCATCGAGAATGGCTCCTATGAAGGGGAACGTCTGAGGAGTCAGTGTGACATTGAAAGTGAATACCAAAGATGACAGGGGGTTCACTGTAGTCTGGAGGTAGCTGAGGACTGTCTGGGGTGAGCCCACCTTCAACAGTCAGTCATTGAGATAAGGGAAGACTGGCACCTCTGACCTCCGAAGGTGTGCTGTTACCACCACCATCCCTTTTGTGAACACCCGAAGGGCACTGGTATGACCAAAGAGGAGAATAGCGAAATGAAAATGCTCCTGTGCCACCACAAACCACCGGTAGCGCTGATGGGCCTGCAGGATGGGTATATGGAAATAGGCATCCTGCAGGTCTAATGCCACTATCCAGTCTCCAAGGTCAAGGGCAGACAAGACCTGGGCCACAGAGAGCATTTTGGAACTTCTCTTTCCAGAGGAAGGTGTTTAAAGTACGCCTGTCTCAAATGGGATGAAGGCCCCCGTCCTTCTTGGGCATCAGAAAGCAGTGGTAATAACAACCACATCCTATTTCAGGAGCTGGTACCATCTGAATGGACACTTTGGCCAAAAGGGCTTGCACTTCCTGCTGGAAGATGGAGAGATGGTCCTCTATTAGTCACTGGGGGACAGTGGAATGTGCAGCGGCCACAGAACAAAAGGTACGGTACATTGGTGTTGACCACCATGGTGGAGAGCTGGAGGTCAGCCACCCTATACATACCCCACAGCGTAGGAAGCACTCTCCTCAGTAGCAGGGCCAGGGGTGAGAGGAGACCTGACTAAGGAGAGGTATCATTGCCAGTAGCCTCTTGCAGGTCATCTTACCAATTTTCCTCATGGTTAGGGTGGCCAATTTCACCACCC
Source organism: Calotriton arnoldi (assembly GCA_963921515.1). Lineage (NCBI taxonomy): Eukaryota > Metazoa > Chordata > Amphibia > Caudata > Salamandridae > Calotriton > Calotriton arnoldi. Next base: position 413,862 of record CAWUFW010002616.1, read on the forward strand.
GAATTGTAATCGTTATCCAAATCAGTGCCAAACAGGGAGTGGAGAGTGTGCGGTTGTTATTGTGGAGACAGAGCAAGTGGAGAAACAGGAGCTTCAACGGCTGACGGGAGCGACTATAATCAGTGCCCCGTCTTTTGACATTGACAGAGTTGGCATCAATGCACTGGGAACCAGTGAAGACCATGACACTGTAGGTGAAGTCATGAGAGGAGCACTGAGTGCAAACCCACCAGCATTAGCCTAGGTTGAGACCCTCTTGGCTCTGTAGGGCCCGCAGGATCTACCAAGGGAGTCTGTAAGCATAAGAAGAATGGAGCATGGCCTTGCAGAACTCCTCAATCTCCTTTAGGAGTGGTGGACGGCCCCGGAATTTCGATTTGTGACAGAACAAATTGCAGCACCTACTCCGCAGTCAAATGACTTTGGGAGTGAGACTGAGTTGTATGGTGCCGCCTTTGTGCCTTCTCAGGGGAGTGAGTGGCAGGCCGAGCGTTCTTTCTTTGACTTACACAAGGATTTGTAGTGAGAAGAAGAATAAACACCAGAATGATTTCAGTGACTTCTAAATCTTGAATGGGACCGGGTTCGAACTGGGATGGTCTTGTCGCAGAGTCCTTCGGTGCTTGGCAATGTAGAGTCTCGCCTCGCGGTCTTCAATAGTTCATTGACACGCAGTCACTGCAGGCCTTAGAGTTTTGGCTTTACCCCAGGCACCACATGCAAATTTAGTGAGGATCTGTCATAGACATTTCTTTACAACAGTCCTTACAGGGCATAACACCTGTTGTTGTGGGAGGAGATATGTCCCTTGTACAATGTTAAACAATTTTTTGATCGCAGTAAGGGCCTCAAAGAGACAAGAGGTAGCTCCAGATCCGCATCTGGTGGTGCAGAAATAAAGAAAGGAACTGATGTCAGTGCGCGGGAGTGCCACATTTATAGGCTCTGCACATCATTTCAGTAGTGGAACGGCATCAGTGCAGAGCAGCAGGGTGCCACCTATCAGCGCACAGAGGTACTACTGAAAATGTTTATGGATCCAATCTGATGCCAGGGCAATATTCATGGGTGAGGAATCTGCGGCTCGTAGTCTCTATCAGAAAGAGTTTGATAAAAAGACCGCCTACCTAGGACACCGAAGCCAGGGTAAAGGAGGGATGTGGCAGGCGCTGTTTTCATGCCTGCAATATTTCCTTGGGAAATATAACACTAGCCATTTTTCTCTATTCCATTGATATCAAGTAGCAAAATGTTTTAATCAATTGACACAACAATTTTTTCAACTGGATGTGTGGCATACGTGCCCTTCTCTTCATTGGAAGGCAAAAGGGTGGGTTGGTGATACTGAGGATGAGGAGGCCCATAAAGCTGTTATTCCTACTGTAGGGAAAGTTTTTAATCCATTGCCTAATCCATAAAAACTCCCACAATTCTCTGGGTCCCTAGGGTCTGGTAGCATTCATGATCCTGCGGAGAGAGCTATGCACACAAGCAGTCAGAGAAAAAGCCCTGAGAGCTCGGAAAGATGTGCCTGTGCTGTGACCTGCATGCCTGTGCCTCTGATAGGATTATAGCCAATAGAGTATGAGTAGTGAGGTAGCAATCACTGATCACCAGAAATCCAACCCAGACCTGTTACCGCTCTGCTGTGCTGTCTGCATTTGCCTGGGGCGGCAGGTCAGAAGGAGCCGCTGGATTCTTTCATCTAAGGAAGCCAAACAACCTCTGCTTGGTTGATCATTTGCTGGGATGTCCCTTTCTCAGACACCATGTGAAAGAGTAAGGCAGCTACTGCTAAGCATTTATGGTTTGATCCACAGCATCGTCCACTCTGAACATACAAAAACATTATCTTTTCATAATCCTAAATTCAGCACCGTTTATTTACTAAATGACAGTGCAATGTACACATTTCAAATGTGATAATCAAGGTAACATACAGTATGTTTTAAAATGTTTTCAATGTGAGGCAGATGTAAGTTCAATACTTAAGTGTTAAGGATACATGCAACATACCATAGAGGAAATTGCATCGAAAAACGTTCTTTCCACATTTTAATGTGTTGTACAATAATTATATTATCACAGAGCACTCAATCAGTCTGAAGAGTGAAGCAGCACACCAACAAAAATATAACATCACCACAAAAACCCATACACATCAAACATTAGATGATGTATCCCTGATATTTGATGAGTTTGAACTAAAAATATTAACATTAAAGAGATTGATGTTTCATAAAGCTTTGTTTTCTTTAATTTGTATTTCTTCATTGCCTGGCAGGTATATCCATGAACATGATGGCAGCTGGAGTAGTATGTTTACCTATATAGACTTATTACGGTTGCAGAGTGTATTACGCATACTGATTCCAGATCAGGGTGGACTGCTTATGTTTATTTGGGGGGGTGGAGTTTTATATAGCGCGAACATGACTCAAAGACTGACGGGGCATACTTGAGATTTTTTGTTTGAGGGCAGCAATATCTTAAGCCAGCCCAGCCAACCATTGCATGCATCACAACAACATCTCTGAGCATAAGCACTCATCCAGTAAAAACAGGCTGTGACATAATGCAGGGAACAGGGCCTGTCAATCAATGCACCCTGTGCAACTGCCCAAAACCACCATATCCTAGAGTTCACACCAGCCAGCAATTACAGAGCCAATAGGTGCTTTTGCCTGGCATGTGGGTTATAAAGAGGTTAAACCAACTCACTCAAAAAACCAACTCACTCAAAAAAAAAACTTTAATTGAAAGTGAGGGCACTGTGGAGAGACCAAGGCAGAGATTGGATCTTCACACACCACAGAATCAGTAGCACAGAGAGGTCTCGACCAGATCAGACAGTGCATGGAAAAACATGCTGCAAGGATTTCAAATACAGGAAACCCTTAAAAAGGAGGCTGGAAAAAGGTCATTTTGTGGCTTCTTCAGTAGTCAGTGGGATATCTGTCACAGGTGTTGATACACCTCATCTCCTTACTCATGGTATGAGGATGTTGGATGTTTTGGTATCGAAGCAATCATAAGTTTATCGAGTTGCGCAGAGCCATCTTTATCTCCTTGTTCCTCAGACTGTAGACAATGGGATTCCACAGTGGAGGTCCAATTGTGTAAAATACAGAGATCATTTTTGCATCATTTGGTGGGATGTTCTGTGTTGGTTTAATGTACATGAAGAGTGCAGTGACGTACAAAACAGAGACATTGATCAGATGGGAGACACAAGTGGAGAAGGCTTTTTGTCTGCCTTCGAAAGAGCGGATTTTAAGGATGGTAGCAGTAATGTGAACATAGGAGAGGAGAATGATAAAAAATGGAATTAATAGAACGATGATCACGGCCACAAAGAAGACAACCTCCACAATAAATGTGTCTCCGCATGCCATCTTTATGATAGTTACAAGTTCACAAAAGAAATGGTTCAGAACATTTCGACCACATAAAGGTAACACCAGAGTCATCGCTATCACTGGGATTGGCAATAGGATGGCACTTACCCAGGAAGCAACCACCATATTTGTACAAGTTGTTGAGTTCATTATGTTTGTGTAATGCAATGGGAAGCAAATGGCCACATAGCGATCAAAAGCCATGATGGCTAAAACCATGCTCTCCGTACAAGCCAAAACCAAGGAGGCATACATATGAGCTGCACAGCCAGCGAGGCTGATGATCCATCTTTCCATAAAGAGATGGACCAAAGTGTTGGGGATGAACATAGTTGAGTAGAAAAGGTCCAAGAATGACAGGTTGACTATGAAGAAGTACATAGGCTTATGAAGGCGAGGCTCATTGATGCACACAATGATCAGTGTAACATTTCCACTGATAGTGAACAAGTATATAATTAGGAATACTACAAAGATAAGTATTTTCATTTGTGGATCATCAGTGAGTCCCAAGAGTATGAAATCAGATACATGGCTTCCGTTCCACTTATCCATTTTAGACCATTCGTCTTACCTGTAGGAAAAAAAAGAAAAAGAATTTTCAATATTTAGAAATATTATGTGTACTCTAAATGAGCTAATTATTTATGTTTGTTGTAAACCAATGAAGCTCAGAAGGGTATATGAAAATTAGACTCTGGATTTTATGTGCCTTTTTACCCACCTAGATTACTGAGCTTTTTGTCCTTTGGGCAGTGTGAAGCTGCTAAACAGCTGGCATTGCAAATTAATTTCCCTTAAATAATGTTTCCCTTAAATAATGATATTCGGTTAGCTAGCTGAATTTCAATATGTGACTCTTATGTAAGCCTTAAATGCTCACAAACATGTGCAGGTTCCATAAAAGTCACATATCGGTTATGAGCCATAGGGAGGTTTTTGCTGCCCACAAGTGAGTCCCAGACCAAGCACATGGGCTATAAGGCAGCCATGCCAATCTGGGATCAAGGCCCTAATGTTGAAATGTGTTTTCACATATAAAACCAAAATATGAAATTAGATAAGACATCAGTCATTATGCCTGCATTACTTGATAGTCTAACATTTCTGACTCCGACATTGAAACGCCTATAACCACCATTCTTGTGCCATATAACTAATCATTAAAAATAAAAATTATTTGTTCATATATTTTAATATTTTTTATGTGACAGAACATCTTTAGAGAAGAGGGTGTAGCCTTAAGGCTAGAGCGGTCGACCTCGAAGCTGGTGAATCACTTAATCTCCCCGTGCCTAACAAAAATGAATGTGTCCATCTTTAATGAAACTGGTGCTAATGTAAAGCGCTCTGATACCCGATTTCTCGGGTCTAGTTTGCGCTATATAAAACACCAAAAAAAGAATTAAAAAACGTATACTTTACTAAAATCTGAATTCTGCTGTGTGACAGACTTTCTGTAGATAGCCTTAATAAGATTCTCTCACACCTTTACCTTCAGAAAAAAAGGTGTGAGAGGCCGACATATCTGAGTCCTCTCCTAGGATAACAAATTTCCTGGACCTCCACAACCCTACTGTGGGATAGCTGTTAGTCAAAATTTGAGGTCGCTGATGAAAGGGCTGGGCACACATAAGTGATAAATTGCTTTGGTCTCATATTTTTAGAAGCACTTGACATGGAAGGGAGACATTTATCAAACTACATGTCAACGAAAACAGCCCTAGTGGTCCTTTTGAAGCAAGAAGGTCACAACAAAAGCTAAGTATCACATTTCATTGAAGGACATCAATGAGATGCTTGGAAGGAGTGTGCTTCTTTTCTATCATGAAGGTGTTGGCAGAGACACTAGGAAGTGAAGAGAGGGGATCTCAGCCAAAATACTTCACTGCCATTTTTGGAAACCTTTACCAGATTGATTCTGTAGTAAGTCAAAGGAAGGGCTGAGAAGAGAAGAGGGGAATAGGGTGAGATTTAATGTTATTTTTAAGAGAATGTATCCAATCCTAGTGGGTCACTCCTATTAAGTAATGTTTCCACCACTCACAATTCTGAGTGCTGCTATAATCAGAGAAGCCAAGATATTTGCCATTGGATGAATTCCTCTCTGCATAAGGAAGGCTTAAGAACTGTTCCAACACCCCTTTGAATGTTTGACTGTTGGACCTGGTGCTCTCTGCAAGGTCACCCCAAACCTTTTGTCTTCACCCCTCCAGTTTTGTTGAATTTGCTTTTTTGGCCGTAGGACTCTGTGCATTTTACCACTGCTCACTAGAGCTAAAGTACTTGTGCTCTTTCCGTCAAACATGATAAAATATAACTACACCTAACTCCCACATTGAATTTACTTGTAAGTCCCTAGGATATGGAACTACAGCACAGCACACAGTGTCTGCCAAGGAGATGCATTGGTTCCTCTGGAATTAAATGCTAGTAGTGGAATTCAGCACTCATTGTCCCACCCACTAAAATAACCTTTTAAAATATGTGTCAAGCTCACCACTGCAGCCTGCAGTGCACTTTGAATCTACCATTTCAAACTGGCAAAATAAACCTTTTGCCAGGCCTAAGCCTTCCTTATTAACACTTATAAGTCACCACCAAGGTAGCCCCTAACAGGTTATAGGGCAGGGTACTTTGTAATTAAAAGTTAGGACATGTGTACTTATGCTTTGCATGTCCTGGTAGTGAAAAATTCCTAAAGTTGTCTTGCACTGCTGTAAGGCCCACCTCTCTCATTGACTAACACTGGGTAACCTTATTACATTTAAAGAGTGATAATTTTGGATTGGGGGCAGACAGACATATGCTGTTGACACTCTAATGAATTGTAATTAAAATCCTTCTTTAGTAGTGAAGTGGAATTTTAAGTCACAATTCTGAAAATGGCACTTTTAGAAAGGTGGCATTTTATTGTCCTCAGGAAAACAAACGAGAGAGCAAGGACCAGATAGTGGGACCGTCCCTGTCCCTAGGTACGTATTTTATAAACAACTTGGATGAACCCAATACAGACAACTCTGTAACGCTTGTAGTGCCAGGCACCGCATAAGTTTGTTAAAAGAACCCTCACCCACCAACCTAGTTGGTGGCATGCTTCATCATCGGGTTCCCAGCTGAGTAGCCGAATGCTACCCAGCTGTGCTACGACGCCTGATTACAGCAGAGCGGGATTTTTTGTGCGGTGAAGTGGTGAAATTTAAAAATATCTCTGGGATTTATCAATCCTTATCTCCTTTGAGAGAACTCCTTTGTAGGTCGAGCCTATAGGGGCAGCGAGCATGCGCTGCTCGCTTTGTTAGGCATGCAGTAATGGAGTGTGGAGTGAAAGCTCTGTGGAAGCTCCGCCCATGTTTTTAATTGGCTCGTGTCATTGTCTTTCGTAAATGCTGCCGTCTGATTGATTATGAGGCTTGTTAGTCCCTCCTTATTATGGCCATGTCGTCATTTGTACCCTCCCATGGCTACTGACCCCTTTACTTTGAATGTTACACAGTACGGTAAGTGTTATTTAGACTGTGAGCACTACTTTGTCCGTGCCATCTCGCCCCCTTCTCTCCCCGCCCTTACTCCCGCTGTCCGTGCTTCCCCCCCTCCCGTTGTCCATGATGCAATGCAATAGGTCTCGCGTAAATGCAAGTCCTATTGCATTGCAAATGCTTATTAATCAATTGTAACATACATAAACTCTCAGCGTGGCGCCCGTTTTATGAGCGCCATGCTTTATCTTTTACTTGTTGTAGTAAGGGCTCATGTTTCCGAGCTCCGATGTCCCTGAAAATGTTTTTGCTTTTTGGTGTTTCCCTTCCCACGGTCATTTGTATTCTGATCTGTTCAGCAAATCCGTAGGAGAGGTCAAAAGGTGCACAGAGCAGCGGCGCTGAATACCGGTCAGAGCCCCAGAAGAGCAGGTCGGCACTCTTAACTAGTACAGGAAGCATTTGATATGGGAGGGGGCACTCAGGGGCCGATTCCGATCTGGGTCGGAAAACTCTCCGACCGAGCCGGATCCGGAGAGATTTCCGACCGAGCCGGACTCTTGCAGTCCGACCGAGCGAAGTACGATGCGGCCGCATGCTGCCGGACTCGATTCGGTCGGACTCCCATTGAAGTCAATGGGAGCCGGTCGTACGACGCGTACATGGGCTCCCAGTGACTCAATGGGTACGTTGCAAACAAGTGCGCCCCCTACAGTGTGTACGCGTCAGTGCAACTCACACCGTACATGCATGTTTAGGGGGGACCCTTGGGTCCCCCCTGTGTTCGACTCCGATGCGGCTACGGCACGGACCCCCAAGTCCGGCTCCGGGAGCTTTTCGAGCCGGACGCTCCGACTCGATCCGGCTGTCCGACGCATCCATCGTACTCACTCGGTCAGATAACGTCTCAATTTCGTGGTGCGATTCGTTTCCGTACGAGTCGGTCGGAGTGGTTCGGATCCGGTGGAGAGGTGTGGTGCAGCGGCCAGGGCAGCTGACTTCGGAGCACAGGGTTCACGGTTCGATCCCTGGCTCCGGCGGCAGCTCAGCTCAGCACCATGTGACTCTGGGCAATAGCTCACTTAATTTCCACGACGGCCCCCAGCGCCTTGAGACCCGTAAGGGTGAGTAGTTCGCGCTCTACAAATACGGATTTTTTTTTTTTTTTAGACTTGCGTTGTAATGACCGCAATGTAAATGTACCGCGGTGTAACGACCGCGTTGTAAAGGTCGTTCTCCGAATAGTACACATTATGCAAACTGTATATATCACATCTGGTACACATATACATGAAATCATTCAATTTGTCTATCTATTTATACTACGGATAAACGCTTTATTAACATAAACTAACTAATACCCAATCCCCCACCCACCAGTGTTCTAACATTCTGTTCCAAGTTGAATTGTTATTACCGTCCTATGCTACTAACATGAGTCTACCGGCTATTATGATCATATCCCCTTACCCGGACCGCTACACAGTGTGTTCTTGTGTACCATAGCGCCAAGATAGTCTATTGTGTGCTCGGGGTACTAGATGTATGGTCTGGGGTTATACCTTTAAAGGTTTCCAACATACCATCCCAGTCCATAGATATCTGTTTCTTGCGCAAACCCCGTGCTTCTTCCCGGTGGATAGCTGCACTCTCAGCCCCCCCAACGTAACATTTCACTATGCCATGTGTATACTGCAGGTGGTCTTGCCGACTTCCATCTCATAGTGATGGATCTTTCCGCCAGAATAACCGCAAGGTCAAGCAAACGGAGTTGGACTTTGTGGGAGGCCGACCGCTTCCGGAGACCCAGCAGGCATTCCAGTAGTGAATCTTCGATACTCAAGTCTGTAGATGTTTCTATGCATTGGCGAACCTCTCCCCATAACCCCCTCAGGCGCGGACATGCCCACAGCATGTGAGCCAAATCTGCTTCCACCAGCTGGCATCTAGGGCAGCGGTGTTGTGTATTTGGGTACATCCGCAGGAGGCGGCCTGGTGTAAGGTAAGCCCTATGCAATATCATGCATTGTATAAATTTAAACTTTGCATTCCTAGTCACTTTCTTAGGGTGTTCCAGTATGTTCTCCCACTCCCTGTCTGTTATCTCCCGTCCAGCATCCTCCACCCATTTGGCTCGCAAGACATCCAGAGATACAGCTGCTTGTGTCCGTATTCCCACATATAACCATTTGTTTAGATGACTTCCCCGTCCCATGTAATATAGTGATTTGACTAATTTGTGCGTTTGAGGCTCTGCTCTCTGGGGGGCCCAGTGTTTTTTTACATAGTGCAGGATTGACGCATGTAGCATGTATAGGTGATTTGGTACTCCGTTCTCCCGCACCAAATTCTCATGATCCATTAAGATCTGTGTTAAAAAGCGTCCCTATTGTGTCTACACCCTCGTCCGACCATGCCTTAATCCTATTTCTCGTGAGCCTCCCGATGGGTAGTGGTATTCCCAGTAGTGGTATGTTAGTTGCGTAATGGGGGCAACTGGACGTATATTGTAATGCCTTCTTCCAGCACAACAATGCTGTCCTCAGCAGGGGTGGTGTGTCTGGGGGGATTTTAGCCTTTGGCAGCAGCAGAGTGTGTAAAGATCCTTGATCAATGTTTTGTGCTGTATATCCAATCTCCTGTAAATTGCGACCGGCAGTCCAGTAAGACAGCCATTGTAATTGAAATGCTTAATAGTATGCTCAGAGGTCTGGTACCCCCAGCCCCCTTTGCGTGTTTCCAACTGTAATTTTTTGAGACTCACCCTTCTTCTGCCTGTTCCCCAGATTAGGTCCGAGAGTGCAACATCTAGCGTATGAAATATGGGCGGGGGTATTATGATCGGCAGATTAGTAAAATAATATAGGAGTCGGGGAGGACCACCATCTTTGACACTGCCACACGACCCATTGTCGAGAGTGGGAGCGAGGTCCAAAAAGCAATGTTCGAACGCAATCCCCATATTGCCCTGTTGAGATTACCCTCTAGCATATCCGCGTGTGAGCGGTATATATGAATGCCTAAGTATTTAAAAGTGGTTGGCGCTACCGGCAGTCGATACATACCAAAATCAATCATTTCAGGGCGTGCGTGGTTTTGAAAAAAGGCGTTGGATTTCGAGTCGTTTATAGCAAGACCGGAGATGTATTTAAATGATGCAAATATTCTAGGTATAGGGTCTAACTCACCCAGGAGGTCTTGCATGTAGACAATTATATCAACTGCATATGCAGATATCAAATGTACTGAGTTGCCCGATGGTATCCCAACGTGAATAGTTTCCTGTCGCATTCGAAGCGCCAGTGGCTCCAGCGCTAATACAAACAACAATAGGGATAGGGGACATCCCTGTCGTGTGCCTTTGTATTTTGGGTATTCGCTCGAAATATGCCCACCTGTCCGGACTCTGGCCGTGGGAGCTTCATATAATAGACGTAGCCAGCGTATGTATTCGGGTGGTATCCCAAATCTCGCAACAGCCCGAAACATGTATTCCCATGAAAGTGTGTTGAACGCTTGTCGAAGATCGAGTGCTATACAGCCAGCGTTCACTAAGTGGTCTGGATTGGTTGCCATTATGTGGTGGAGTCTCCTAATGTTCAGGGACGTGCTGTGTGCAGGTATAAATCCGCATTGATCTATGTGTATCAATTTATGTAAATAGGGGAGGAGTCTGTTAGCCAGTATTTTACTTAATATTTTATATTCAGTTGCCAGAAGTGAGAGCGGACAGTACCCTGTAATATCCATGACATCCCTCCCTGGTTTGGGAAGTGTGACTACTAGAGCTTGCTTGGTAGTGCAAAGGAGGCGGCCTAGTTCTAGCGAGGTTCTATACAGGGCTTCTAATTGTGGGACTAAGATTTCAGAATAAGCATTGAAGAACTCTATTGGTAGGCCATCCAGTCCCGGTGTCTTATTGCGTTGGAGTCCATTAATAGCGGTCTTTATTTCAGCTCTCGTAATAGGGCCTGCTAAACTGTCCCGCGCTCCTTCAGGGATCTGGGGATAAGGTAGATCCGCCAAAAATTCATCTATTAGTGTGTTATCTATAGCAGCCAGCTTGTCGTATAACGTTGCATAGTATGTACAGAAAGAATCATTTATACCCTGCTGTGTATACATCGTATTTCCCCCAGGCATTGCAATTTGACTGATCACTGTGGGTGGGGGGGTCTTCCCTCAGAATTCTTGCCAAAAGTGTCCCTGATTTATCTGCATCTGTATGCTTCAATTGGGTGAAGGCCCTTTAATCAATTACTCTTAGGGTCTCCAGCAGTTAAGCATGCTTGATGCGCGCCTCTTGTAGAGCAGCATGTTTCTCGTGGTTGCTAGCTGCTTCCTGCTCCAGCCCAACCATGTCATCCTCTACTGATTTTAAATTTTTATGTATTTCCTGTCTCACCCCCACTGTGGCACTAATCGCAGTTCCCCGAATTACTGCCTTAAGCGCATCCCATTCTACTAACATCGAGGACGTCGTACCGCCATTTTCAGAAAAGTAGTTTACAATTGCAGTAGATAGGGTAGAGCGGAATACGGCGTCTTCTATCAATTGTGGCCATAGCCTCCACGTGGGGACTGGGGTTATGGTCTGAAAACGTTTTTTGCTAAATATGTAGCGTGTGATATTTGTGTGGCTATGGAAAGGGAGCAGAGGATTCTATCAATTCTGGTATGTAATTGGTGAACTGGGGAATAGAAGGAGTATTCTTTGTGCGTTAAATTTTTCAGGCACCACACATCGCATAACGCCCAACCGTCCACCCAACTGCAAAGAGCCTCTGCCTGCTTAGTAGTGCCTGCACCATGGAGGGGAGGATGTGAACGATCTAGTTCAATATTCATGACTGCATTACAGTCACCGCCTATAATCCACGGGAATGCCTCCCATCCCGCCAATATTGTATTTAAACCCATGGAGTATTTGTTCTGGTGAAAGTTTGGAGCATATAGATTTCCCAACACAATATGTCTGCCATCTAGAGTCCCATGAAGGAAAATATATCTGCCCTGCGCGTCAACCCGTCTATTTCCACAAAAGGGACCTTGTATCTGATCCAAATTGTGACACCCCTGGCAAAGGGAGAATAATTAGTAGAGTATATTTGCCCCTTCCACTTCTTCCGCATTTTTGCCGCTTCCGATATAGTTAGATGGGACTCCTGTAAAAACACTATTTGTGCCTAAGCAATTGCGCGTGCACCCTGTGTCTTTTCTGTACTGATCCTAGACCCCGAACATTCCATGTAATTAAGGTGTATGTGTTTTGCCTATGCATCTTGTGATGTATATAGTATGATAGATCGAGGTACGGGCAGGGGAGCAATAGGTAGGACGTGACATTGATTGTGTGTTAGAACATATTAATCCCAGTTGAACTTCTAATACAAGGCCCAGCCGATGAACTGTGCTAGGCCAAACCATAAATACAACAAGACACAGTATAGTACCTATCTATATTGGCTCAAGAGAGCCCGGTATTAACTTTATAAACATTACATTGCCATCGTAATCACTGAAAAAGGATATATATGTCCATAACAGTGTGTGCCATCGCCGCTATTGTGCTATAGACACATGTGGAGGCAGTGCAGCAGCTTCTAGGGTTTCAGCAGCCCAGCAGTTCATCAGCAGTCTGAGGTGTCACAGTAGGGAACAAGGCGAGACTGCCCTCCGAGTCAGACCGTGCGATACTTCCTTCCGATGAGTCAGAGTCCAGATGCAGGGTATTTTCTCTGAATGTGGTCGCTGCAGCCAGGGCTTTGTCCCTGCTTTGCTGTACCTGTTCATGGGTGGGGCTGGAGGTCTTCACATTGCGACGCGAACATTGTCCTTGCGTTCGAGTGGGATTGCTTGATTGATTACGTTGGGAAGTTTCGGGCAGCGAGGCCGGGTCCATGACCTCCATCCATTCCTCCACGTCTTCTGGGCTTTCAAAAAAATAAGCTTTTTGGTCATGTATAATTTTTAATCGGGCAGGAAATAACAATGCATACTTGAGGTTCATATCCTGCAGTTTTTTTTTTGCAAGGCTGAAATAAGGATCGTCGACGCTGAACCATAAGGTTGTAGTCCGGGTATAATGACACCTGACTATTTTCATAGTGGATCTAGGGCTGCTCTCTTGCCTTTTGAAGCAGCACATCCCGGTCTCTATAGTTCAGAATTCTGACAATCAGCGGCCTCGGTGGGGCACCCACTTTGGGTCTCCCGGTAGGTATTCTATGGGCTCGTTCTATACAAAAGAAGTTCGAAAGCCCTTCAGGAGCAACATGACCTCGGAACCAGCGTCAGATCCTTCGCTACGCTCCGGAAGACCTATGACGCGGATGTTGTTCCGCCTAGCTCTGCCTTCCGCGTCCTCAACTCTATCCAAGAGGCCTGTCACCTGTCGTTGCAGTGTCTGTATTTGTGATGCATGTTCCTTTTGCTGCGGTAGAATTTCTGCTAGAGTATCACTATGATCCTTCACCTTTGTTGCTAACTTAGTATGATCAGCCTTTAGCAACGTGAAGCCAGTGGTGAGCGAGCCAATCTGTTGTTCTATTGCCCTGGAGGATTCTTTAACTTCCTGTAATATTAGGTCTAGCTTGTCCGGAGTCGCCGTTTCTCCAGTAGGTGGTATACAGGAGAGTGAGGGGGAAACGTAGGGTGTTCTCGCTCCTCTGTGGATTGTGAGCTAGGGGCAGAAGCCTCCTGCACCTTCCCTTTTGGGCGTCCCATGTCCCTTGATGTATAACCCACCTGGTCTGCTATTAGCAAAGGAGCAGGACCGTCTTTGCCACCCCAGGTCAGAGCTGTGCCACGCGTGTCTGGGTCGACGTTTGCGGTGCAGGCACCCTATTTGTCGTGGGTCTGGATGTAAAACCCTTAATTTGCAGTACTAGTTACCGTTCTATGCGGGCTTCTGCCAGTGGTAGCGATCGGGATCTATCTCCCACCTTAGGCTCCTGTCCAGATGGTGAGGACGTCTTTATGGCACACTCTTGTGGTATTTATAAGGGCTGGTGGGTAAATAACTGATCAGTGTTTAGTGAGCAATCGCAGTGACGTCTTGCATCACACCGCCACAGAGCCTCAATCCACACACCACTGGGCCGTTTTTTAAATGTTCATTCCTGTAGGTCCCATTCTCCTCGAGATCGTGGGGCAGTGGAGCTAGGGTCAGGAGAATCTGCAGTATCCCACATGCAGCAATTGCCCCTCACGGTCACGCCCCCGACACCACCACAATGCTTCACCAACCTCTGGTCCTGATCTTCGGGCCGCAGTGGTCACGGCTTTTGCGGGGGACAGGTGCAGAGGAGAAGCTCTCAGCAGCCGACGTGGGGTTAGGCAGCCAGCTAGCGTCTCTGTAATGCCGCCTTCTCCTCGTGCCCTCACGTTCCAACAAGTTTTGCACCCAGCAACCCAAAAGGGTGAGGACACAGGCTCGGTCCGACGGCCCGCTCCTCCTCCTATGCCCTCTGGATGTCGTCGCCCCCTATCACAGCCACACCCAACGGCCCGTCGGGCGTTCAAGGCAGACCCTGGGAGGGCCCCCGTGCGCAGGAGGGGGAGGTTTCAGAGGGGCCGCGGGTCATACCTCCACTTCGCATGTCCGTCTATGAGTGCCTCACTCCTAGGCACCCCCGGCATTCGACGTACGCAGTTGACAGCGCTGGGGGCCTGGGATCGGAGCTCTCACTGCAGGAAGCACTCCACGGCCACCAGAAAGCGGCGGGGACAGCCGGCAGGTGCTCGCTTCAGATTCTTCTACTCCACAGCTTTACAGCACCTCCGTCGCAATCTGTGCCTCATTTCCGCTTTGTCACTGGATCCATATCGCCAAACAATGGCGGCCGCTGCGCAGGTTCAGGATAATGGCCTTCGGCCCCAACGGCACCCGTGAGCTCCCAAATAACTTTTACGGGACTGCCTCGTGCATTCAGCTATGTTTATCCGCCCTGCCAGACTCGATAGGGCACAGCATTTGTCGATGGCGCAGGATGATTGGAGCCGGGCTCCAGATCTCTCTTATTCTGCGTCCACCATGTTCGGCGGTTCGCCACGCCCCCGTCTGTCCTCTTAAGGAGAGTTTTCAGAGTGAGCATGATTTATCATTCAGTGTAGCAAGTGTCAGCGAGGGGCCCCAGCGCCCACACTGAGAACTCGCCACTGAAGTGAGAGTAGTAGATACAGTACACCCTGAACACGCAATTCTTATCTAAAGTGTTAGGTCTTAATGACTTTACTGCCTTTGTCTGTTTTTTTCAAGATTTACGATTTTAACTCACGCAAATTGTGTAATTGATATCTCTTTCTAACTACCACAGTCTGTGATGTATATTATGGGCCTTCGCCGACAATAATTTAAAACTTGATGGTGGATACTTTAAGTTGTATTGTATTGTTATTTGTATCACACTTTCCATACCCCTTGCGAGGCATAAAGCAGTATAGATGTTCTGAGTCAGCTTGTTTTTATCAAAAGGTGAACGAAGTAACTAGCTCATGTTACTTCTAACACACATGCATATTTGATTCCATTATGTGAATAATGTCTGGAAGTTGGAATGCTGAATTGGATCCTTGTAAATGCTATTGGTATCAGCTGTGCTATGTTATCACCTTTTATATAGTGCTTTGTATCAGTATTATGGAGCTGTAGCGCTTTCTTAATCTGGGCTCCTTTCATCCATAGTCTCAGAAGGCCATCAGTCGGTTGTATATGTTTGGTATTGTGTGCTTAGAAGACAGATGTAGCACATATAGTTTAGAGGAGATTTGTGACTGCTAATGTGAAAGTAAAATGCCTTGTATGTAGAGCCTCATGGGAATTCATGAGTGTGGCGAAGGAGTTTGCCCTTTTGTTGCTTACTATGCATGTGCATATGGCGAATGGTATGTCACCGTGATCCAAGCGTCCCATGTCTGGATTTAATATTAGGCGGTGCATTTATGTATTTTAGTTCATGCACAGCACGATGGTGACCCTATTCAAGGGTGCCAGTGCGCCTGTCATGTCCAGCCAAGTGAAGAGTGGCAGTGTTAATTACAGCTACAGGGGTGCCTCTTGCTTTTTATTGTCATTTATTTTGGGTAGATTCGGTTTCTGTCGTCACATATTTATAAGATCACTGTGTTAAATGGAAGATGCTGAGACTAGCAAGTAGACGTGAGTAGGAACTGTATCCTACCACTTTTTCTGTTATATAGATGAACTGCATTATGTAATAATTTTTATATTTTCGGTACCTTCCTTTTTTGATGTTTTAGCACACCTCTTATGTCTTACACAATGCTGGCTGTGCATTGCTCGCATACTGGATGACAGCTGAAGCTGCGCCTCGCTGATGGGTCTGCAGAGCTATGCTGTGCTATGGTGGGCTGTGTTGAGACACCCCACTGTTCATCAGACGCCCCCCTCCCTACACAACCTTCAGACAGCGCAGGTCACAGGGTGAGCACTGTGTGCTCGTGTCCACATGAGGCCACAGCAGTCCTTGTGAGTCTGCTGCCACTGTTGTTGCCCCCTGTTTTCTTTCCACGAATGAGAGAGATCCGTGTGGGCAGAAAGGGATCGCGCCACCCCAGGATGGCAAGACTCTGCCTTTATATATCACAATCTGGAGGTTTAATTATACATTTTGGAATTAACAGAGACACGGTAATATAGCATGGCAGATAAAATCTAACCACCAAGAAAGACTAAAATTAGTTCTGTTTTCTACAGCAGTCTTCCTTTGTGGTACACGTGTCACTCTAAATAAAATGTGTTGACGCCTTTTACAACAACCCTGTATACAAGTGCAGGGCAAAGAAAATATAAATGTCACGCATTTGATATGAATGCACACAATAATGCGCTCTATAAACCCCAGAAAGGATATGCGACCGACAAAGTAAACCCTCACACATCAGGGGTTCACATTGTCATAAAGATAAATACGGACAGGGAAAAGGGGCGTAAAGATACAAATTAACGAAGAGAGGTTGGGACACAGTTGCATAAAATTGAGAGGAGGAATGCTTAGTGAACCAGATGAAGGACTGAAACAGAACAGGGTCTGGATTAAAGAGTACAAGAGCGTTCCAAGTTATGTACTGCTACAATTTCGATTATTTAAACTTAACTAGTGTCCTTCCGTTGCAAGTGCTATAATTGAGGTACTATTTCTACTTTCTTTGTGAAGTATATGTTATAGCACTTTTTTTGTTTACCTCTGCTTGTGGATTGCAATGATGTGTTTTATTTACTTTGTGCCGGCTTGATAAAAGAAACATTTGCAGCCGCGTACATCCACTCCACTCCAATATAAAACACATAGGTAAAATACATTGTCATTTATAACACCAATACCTCGAACTCTCACAAATGCAAGACCAATTTGCATTGCAAATGCATGTTAATTATTGCTTTCTGCTCGTCGCGGATGTCTATTGGCACCGCCACCCCATCTGCTTTTTAATTATTAATTTCCGCTGCCAGGAACACACAGCTATATGCATGGGCGCCGTGCTTTATGTTTCAGCACGACGCCCGATTTGCTCTTGCACCCCTTCTGCTTGTTGCTTTTCTTCACGCTCTTGTGAGTGTCTGCTCAGCTTTGGCGCCGGTCTGTGCCTCTCCCTCCCCGCGCTGTTGTTGCTGATTGTTCTTCATAATGGTGCTAGTATTCTTCATCTATTCATCGCACTTCAGTGTGAGGCTGTGGGAACAATCTGCTACACCTAGCCGGCCCAGCTCCTGTTAACGGCGCGCCACAATTTCGGACAGAGCTGTTTTGCTTTCCGCTCGTCGCTGCGTGTAAATTAAATAAATACCCGAGCTTTATATTTCCACATGTTACCAGGTACACACTCTAAAATATATCTTTCTACCTAGAAGTAGCTCTTCGGAAAGCTGCAGCTTTGCGCGGGTCTCATCTTACACTAAGCTCTGCTGGCAGCACTTCAACGTAATGCTGTGGTCTCCACATGCCACAGTTGTTGTCGTGCTGCCCGGCCTGCAGGTTGGCGGTAGTCCTGCACCCCTAGGCCTGCCCATTGGACGTCTGTGCAGGAGTAAATTTAAAGTTGTAGGTAGACTGCCTGACGAGCCGCCATTCGCGCTTCTTGCAAGGTTGTAGACCCACAGTCGTTGACACAATTGTTCTTCCCCCTTCGCATCCGCCACAGATAAATTATATTCTGCCACTTCCAAAAAGTCGGTCTACCATAATAAATAATCTCCTACCTCTGGAGGTATATCAGTGGGCTTAATGCAACCACTGTCGGGATTTGTGTTAAACCTCAAAATCACAGGTTCAAACCTATCGGATAACACAGTTGTTCCCAAACTGTGCGCTGCGGCACCCCGGTGTGCCGTTATGAGTAGCCAGGGGCGGCGCGCACGATGTGGGAAATTGATTGCAGCCGCAGCGCAACATACGGTGGAGTTAGAAATGCCACCTGCATAATCCTGGAACATGGTTTGGCCCAAGTGCACTGCCGCCATACGTGCGTACGTACGCGTCGTATGTGCTTTCAGAGGCGTAGTCTCCGCATTACTGGCATACGCAGCTCTGAACGTTTGAGGCGCGTTATTGCTTCGGCCGTGTTCTGCCGTGCCTCGTGGGACCCTCTTCACAAGGAAATAGGCTGGTAAGTGAAGTCCATTAACGTTAAGTAAGACTAGGGCCGCTGGAGTGTTGGTACTGGGATGGGAGGGATTCCTGTGTGGTCCGTTGTAGAACAGTACAGGAGTAGAATGTTGGAGTCCCGGCATAAAACCCAAGAAGCCAGAGAGAAGGCCTTGGCTTGGCTATCTTAACGACGTGTCTCAGCCTTAGAATAAGGACCATCCTCATTGTGAATACACGTTTTTACTTTCTCTGCCATGGCATTTTCACCAGTGTTTGGGTACTCACACTGATATATCACCTCAGGGCTTCTAGTTGCCGTTTTGCACTTTCGCCCATTAGGTTCCGAGTGTCTGATTATGACTGGGTTATGATTACCCCGAAAAGAGCCAAGTGTGCAATATTTGTGTATATTTCTATTTAACCGACAGGCACGCGTTCCCTCCGTGCTGCGTTATTTCCGTGTCCCCGCCAGGCAATGAACTGCGTTACTGGCCTCTTGTGGAGAGCTTTGCTCGGTCAAGGTGACCATTAACACGCGAGGCACATGTGCACCCTTCACCTGTCCTGAGGGACAGCATGACTTTTATTCTGAAGCAGACACTCGCAAACCGAAGGTAAAAGGCCCACTTCACGAAGGCTGGAATTTTCCAAAGGAGGAAGCCATTTTGATATTTTTTGGCACACAATGCTCTGAGTTTGTGTTTAGATTAGAAACAAAATGGCGCCAATCGCAAACCGAAGGTAAAAGGCCCACTTCCACGAAGGCTGGAATTTTCCAAAGGAGGAAGCCATTTTGATGTTTTTTGGCACACAATGCTCTGACTTTGTGTTTAGATTATAAACAAAATGGCGCCAATCGAGACTAGTTCAAGTAAAAAACTGAGGTTGGGCAGAAGATCGGCATGGCATTTGATTAATAGTAGTATCACCAGCATTATTTTTACACTAAAAAGGCGGGCTCCACGGAGCTCGTTAAAGAAATCATAAGCCTTATTTTCACGATTTCTTTAACGAGCTCCGTGGAGCCTCGCTTTAGTGTAAAAATAATGCTGGTGATACTGATTACGACAGACCAAACTCAATGTTCCATTTTCTCAGAGCGGGTCTCAGTACCAAAAGCTACTGAAAGCAGCTGGCATAATAAGGGTTTGGGACCAAGCACACAGTTTGCATCACTGAAGCATCTGTGTGCTCTCTGTTGCATCTGCTGCCTTTTCATTGACTTACATGTGCTCCACTGCACTTTTGCAGTGGTGTGTGTGCTCCACAGCATTTGCTGAATTGGTGTGGGTGTTGTGTTACATTTGCTGCGATGGTGTGTATGTGTGTGCAGCGCTGTATTTTCAGCATTTGCATGCGTTTGTGTGTGAATGGTAGTGTATCTGTGTGTGCTGTCTTGTTTGCTTCGATGACTTGAATGTGCTCTGCTGCATTTGCTACTAAGCTACTTGGATGCATGTGTACTCTTAGCATTTGCAGAAATTATTCGTGCTTTGCTGCATTTGCAGCTACAGCTTGTCTCTGTTGGGGGAAAAAACGATGCATTGGGATGCAGCCAAAGTGATTGCCAGTGGATGAGATTAATAATTCAAGCATTCCAACCATCACGTTGTTCTTTGTACTTCACTTCTTTAGGAACGGATAATAATTAATGAGGCTCTGAATAAATGTAAAAGTAATTTCAAGTTATATTTGAAGCATGTACAGATCATTATTTATTTAGATGGCATGCTGCATTAAAAAAATTGATAGCTTTGGTTGGTGAAAGAAAACTAGAGTAATAATACTAATAATTTGTCTCATTGCTTTTAAATCCTGGTTGTAGGGAAGAAGCACGCTGCGGAGGAAAAGCCGATCTCTGAACCCACTGAACCAGTTCCTCCAGGCAGAACAGCCATCGTTGAAGTACGAGCAGGTACGTGAAGTGGTTTCTACCCAGCTTATATGAACTAAGTCAGAGTTGCTCATGTTTTCTATTGTTGGTTAAAACCGCTGCACTAAAATACAGCAAACTTTCCATTTGCCATTATATTGTTCTGTATGGCTGCTATTCTTACTCTTGTGGGCCCGGGACTTGTAAAATGGACATGCTCATTTTTCTGTAAATGTTGCTCTGCCTTTCATTGCTGTCACGTTTATGCCAGAACATTGACCCAAAGCCATCCCAATGAGCAAATGGCATGCATTCGTACATTTTTCATTTGCCTTGATTGCAAAATACACAACAGATATTGGTTGGTTATGTCCGAGAATGGGACCAATAGTCAAACTACTGCCATGATTTTGATGAAAAACCATATGTCCGTGCTGTAGCGTACTCTGTACTACTGTGATATGTCCTTGGATGGACCCAGGAATTGTTGAAGTGTGCTATTTGCTGTTTCAAATCACAGTCTGATGTACACATTAGCTGCAATTTGGCTTTCTTCATTGCTTGCAAAAATGTGGGATCTTAGATTTCATTAAAAAACTGAATGCTCTTTCTGTCTGTGCGGGGAACCAATAAGAATAATAAGTCCAAATGGTCACCATCATCATGGGCAACTATTGAAAAATAACAGAAATAATAGATCCATCATTATAAAGAGAATAACTTTAGTTCTTCTTATACTTGTCTTACCTGGATGTTTTGTACTTCAGGCTTATTATTCCGTGGAGACCGTGGATGAGACCCGGAAGAAACCTTAAAATACTTGAGCAAAGGAAAAGAAAAGAAGACCAGGAACTTTACAGATAGAAAGAACTTTCTTATATATTTTTGTAAATTCTTCTCTTCTCCATCTGAATAATTAAGACGAGTGGAACTGATTTCCATCTTTCTGATTGACAATGAAGAGATTTCTAATGCCAAGTTCAAGTTCGTCTGAGCAAAGTGAAGTTGCAGGTTCTTCTGACAAAAAAGAGGACGGGAAACGAAAAGCCAAGTACAGAAAGTACGATGACAGGTATCTGGATTATGGTTTCACGTGTGTTCAGGTTAATAATGAGGAGCGTCCTCAATGTGCAATCTGTTTAAAAGTTTTGGCTGTGGAATCCATGCTTCCAAGTAAACTTAAGCGACATCTTGAAAGTCTTCACCCAAATGTGGTCGGAAAGCCAAGGGAATTTTTTGTAAGAAAAGTTGTAGAAGCCAAACTACAAAAGTCCACTTTCTCAAAACAAGCCAAAATTAATAGTAACGCCCTCCTGTCTTCATATAAAGTGGCCTATCTAGTTGCACAGAGTAAAAAAAAACACACAATTGCAGAAGAGATGATTTTGCCTGCTGCTGTTGATATGGTAACAATCATGCTCGGCGAAGATGCGGGTAAACAGCTGCTGAAAGTTTCTCTTTCTAATAATACTATCAGCCGGAGGATAAATGATATGGCTGAAGAAATTAACGATCAGCTCATCTGTAATCTAAGAGGCAAAGACTTTGCACTACAGTTGGATGAGGCAACAGACAACCACAAAGACACCCATCTTGTTGAGGATTTGTTGTTCTGTAAAGAAATCAAAGGTGGAACTACAGGTCAAGACTTGTATGTGGTTGTGGATGATTTTATGCAACAGAATCAAATTGACTGGGAGAGATGTGTTGGAGTTTGTACAGATGGGGGTCGTTCAATGGCAGGATGCTACCAAGGACTTCAAGCTCGCATACGATCTAAAGCGCCTATTGCTGTTTGGACACACTGTATAATACACAGAGAAGCACTGGCAGCAGGAAACCTCAGTGAGGAACTGCATGGTATTCTGAAAATAGTCATCAAAGTGGTAAATTATATTAAAACAAGACCAATGAAAGCAAGATTTTTTGCAAAACTGTGTGAGGACATGGGTGCCGAACACTCATGCCTCTTGTTCTACAGCAGTTCTCGGTGGCTGTCTCTCGGTAACTCCTGCTTAGAGTGTATGAGCTGAGGAATGAAATATACTCATATCTACACGATGATGAACATTGTTTTGCTGACAAATTTATTGATACAGAATTTCTAATACAAATGGATTTTCTTTCTGATCTATTTGAAAAACTGAATGCACTGAACAAGTCCTTGCAAGGCAATAATACTAACATCTTGCAACTGTCAGACAAAGTTTCAGGCTTTAAGAAGAAAGTGATCCTTTGGAAAAGCAGTGTAAGCAAAGATGACTATAAATGTCTTCCCTCATTGGACCAGTTTCTGCAGGACAATGAGATGGCGTATAAGGAGCAACTGAGGACAGTTTTTGTTCTGTATTTGTCTCAACTGCATTTTTACCTTGACAAATATTTTCCAGAGGATGAAGTGGAGCCAATAAAATGGGTGAGAGACCCCTTCAATGCTGAGATACCTCAGTATTTCAACAATGAGGAAGCAGAACAGCTTATTGATGTTTCAAGTGACCCAGCATTGAAAGTAAGGTTCCAGTCTCAGTCACTGCTTGAGTTCTGGTGCCAAACTGGAGATGAATACCCAATGATAAGCAAGAGAGCCCTGCATGTGTTGATCCCGTTTGCTACTTCGTACCTTTGTGAAGCTGGTTTCTCAGCAGTTGCAGTGATAAAGTCAAAATATAGGGCAAAAATTAACCTTGAAAAAGAAATGCGTGTTGCGATCTCAAAAATAAGGAGCTATGTAAGGAAAAACAAGCACATCCATCTCACTAAGATTTTTAACCCCTTCGGTGCTCACGACGGCTGGGAGCCGTCATGACACACAGTGGGCGTGTGCTCATGACTGCTCCCAGCCGTCGTGACACCCACCCACGGGGGAAGCGCTGGAGCTCCCCCCTTGGGACACCGATCTTTGTGCCTCCCCCCGACCCCCCTCCACGTCATCAATGACGTCAGCACGCGAGGCGCGCTGACGTCACTGGAGGTTTCCTTTGTGTTTCCCGACGCGCTGGAAGCCATTTGCTTCCATCGCGTCGGGAAAGAAAGAGGTGAGTTTTGCCTCGTGGAGGGTGGGGGGTATATTTTAAAGGGCATCGGACGAAAGGAAAGGGTTTTCCTTTCCTCCGATGTCTTTTAAAAAGCATTCCGAGGCGCGATCGTGCAGCAGGAACGCTCGTTTTTTTGTTTTTTTTTTAATGCCCAAATTTTGTCGGGGAGTGGCCCCTTGGGCAATATTTTAAAAAGGTGTGTGTGCCCCCACTGGGCCACCAGGGATTTTTTTTTTTTAAATGCCCTTTGTGTTTTGGGGAGCGGCCCCTTGGGGGAGAAATATGTGTAGTTGGTTCTGCCCCCATTGGGGGGGGGGGGCAGATCGGATATATTTAAAAAAAAAAAAAAAAGGTTTGTGGCGCCCACTGGGCCACCAGGGTTTTTTTTTGTTTTGTAAAGGCCCTTTGTCTGTCGGGGAGCGACCCCTTGGGCAAGGGTCGCTCCCCTTGGGGGAGCAATTTGTTTAGTTGGGTCTGCCCCCTGTGCCCACTAGGCCAACAGGGATTTTTTTTAAATTAAATTATGTTTTTGGGGAGCGGCCCCTTAGGCAAGGGTCGCTCCCCTTTGGGGATCATTTATTTTGCCCGTTTCTGTCCCCCCTTGGGGGCAGATCGGCCTTGTGAGTCTAGGCCCATCTAGACACCAGGCATTGTTTTAGTGTTGTTGGGGAGCGGCCCCTTGGGCAAGGGTCGCTCCCCTTGGGGGAGTAATATGTTTTTGGGGAGCGGCCCCTTTGGGTAGCATTTATTTGGGCCGTTTCTGACCCCTTGGAAGGCAGATCGACCCAAATAAACAATTAATTTTATTGTATGCCCACTAGGCCACCAGGGATTGTTTTTGTGTTAGGTATTGTTTATTGTACAGTTAATTAAAACTTTTACAGTCATGCATTAAAAAATAAAAAATAAATAAAAATTATCTTTAACATTTTCTTTTCTGTGACTTAAAAATATCTAATTGTTAAAACGCAGTAAAAATTCAGTGAAGTGCGAAAAAAAAACCAGAATGGGAAGTGAAAATTAAAACCAAAAGAAAAGAAAGGATGAAGAAAGAAGTTTAGTTAAAATGAGGAAAAAGGGTTTGAAAAGAGTAAAATCTAGTGCTAAGCTTTTAAGATGCAATTTATACATAGTTGGCATTACAAGGGACCCCATTTGAAGCGATTCCACAATCCTTAGCATGTGTGGGGTGCCAATCTTGGCGCTGCTAAAAGTTGCAGTGCAGACCCCGTGGACTGTTCCGTTGTAATGCAGTCTGCAAACTGAGTTGCCTGTTTTTTTTTAATTAATTGTACAGCAGAAACGTATTTTACCAGGTGACAACTTAGTTGAATATCCTCACCAGAAAAAGTTGTTGTTGGGATCGGCCCCTTGGGCAAGGATAGCTCCCCTTTATGGGGTATTTATTGTGGTTGTTTCTGCCCCTTTGGGGGCAGATCGGCCATATGTTTTCAGGCCCATCTGTCTCCTGGGGGGGGGCAGAAGCCAGTAGACACCAGGGCTTTTTAAATGTTGGTGTTGGGGAGTGACCCCTTGGGCAAGGGTCGCTCCCCCTTTATGAGGGTGAATTTTGTGGCTGTTTCTGCTCCCTGTGGGGGCAGATCGGCCTTATTCTTTTAGGCCCACCTACCACTTTTGCTTGGCTGGTGGATAGTATGTGGACTAGTGCATTATTTGCATATGTGATTGTAATGTTTTATTTCTCCTTTTTATTGTAGTGTAAAGCTTTTGATTCCTGTTTGCGGTTTCGGCAGTGGTTGTTCTGCAGTTTTGCGTAGTTGCATTTTTTTGTTAAGAAAAACATTTTTGTTGTATTTACTCCAAATGAGTATTATTGTCATGCATGAATGAATTTTTTTGTAAGTGGTGTCATAATGGCAGCATATTTAGTTAGTGTTTTGAGCATGAAATTCTTTGCCATGTGTTTTGCATTGTCTTATGTGTAATTTTCTTTTCTTTTTTAGTGGGATATTGTTGATCCTTACTGTGTCTGTGCAGAGTAGGTGGTGGTGAGTCTAGCTGCTTCTGGCAAGTGAGTGGTATCGTTTTGGAGTATATAGGTCTTTCTGATAAAGACGCATTTTGTCTATAACTTATTTTACAAAGTGTTTGTTGTTGTTGACTTGTTTGACAAGTTACCTTTTTAGTAAGGATTATGGCTAGCCGTAGAATGACTGCTCAGCAGGTGGTTGGTATGCTTCTTGAATCTTCCTCTGAGCAGGATTATGAGACTGACAGTGCGTCTGAGGGAGAGGAGGGAGGGGAAGATTCTGGCAGAAAGTTTTCTCTCCACATGGAATCATCGGATGATGAAGATACACTCAGTGCAGATGAAGGTACTCTCAGTGCGAATGAAGTGCCTGTTTTAGAGGGGGTCACTGATGTGCCGATGGTACAGCAAGAGACATTGGTATTGCAGCCTGAGGCTGCAAGGCTTCCTACTGGAAGTGCTGGACTTTGGGTTGATCCAAACATGGTGCAGCTGGTGTTGCCTGCCTTTAGTGTGGATGCAGGGTGTAGAGTGGATTGCGAAAATGTTTTGCCTATACAGTTCTTTCAGTTGTTTATGGATGATGTATTTTTGGCTGAGATTGCTGAGCAGACTAATTTGTATGCTGAACAGTTTTTGAGGGACCACAGTGCCACACTTAAGCCCCACTCTAGAGCTACCCGGTGGACTCCCACAAATCTGGATGAGATGAAGAAGTTTTTGGGTTTGACTTTTTTGATGGGCTTGATAAGGAAGCCGTCCATGGCTTCATATTGGTCTACCAGTCCCTTGATGGCAACGGCCATATTTCCTGCGATTATGACCCGTGATCGGTATTTACAATTGCTTCGGATGCTGCATTTTGTTGATAATACTTTGGCGTTGGCACGAGATCACCCTGACTGTGACCGTCTTTTTAAGATTCGGCCTGTTCTTGATCACTTTGTAGATCGATTTTCAGAGATCTATACTCCAGGGAAAGAAATATCTATTGATGAGTCTTTGATCCTGTTCAAGGGCCGTTTGGTTTTTAGGCAGTACATCCCTAGCAAGAGGGCACGTTATGGAATTAAGCTGTATATGTTGTCTGAGAGTAGGACAGGATATGTTTTTAATTTCCGTGTGTACACTGGTAGGGATTCCACTATTGACCCCCCTGGTTGTCCGTCCACTTTTGGAGTTTCAGAGAAAATTGTGTGGGATCTTGCTAGAGGACTGTTTAACAGAGGCCACCATTTGTACCTTGATAACTTCTACACTGCTGTGCAATTGTTTAAGGAATTGTTCAAAGTGGACACTTTTGCTTGTGGCACAATCCGCTCTAACCGTAAAGGTTATCCAAAAGAGCTTGTTTCCAAAAAACTTCAGAGGGGACAGTGCAGTTCCTTGCGTACGGATGAACTACTAGCTATGAAATTTGTGGACAGGAGGGATGTATACATGCTGACTACCATCCATGATGAGAGTACTTCACCTGTGGCTGTTTGGGGTCAGTTTGCTGAAGTACGCAAACCTGTGTGCATTTTAGACTACAATAAGCACATGGGTGGTGTTGATAGAGTAGATCAGAGGTTGGAACATTACACTGCTATTCGTAAGGCTTACATTTGGTATAAAAAAGTTGGCCATCCATCTCTTCAATTTAGCAACTTTCAATGCTTTTGTTGTGTACAAGGAGTGTTCTCCTGAGTCAAAGTTGACTTTTGTTCAGTTTCAGCAGTCTGTGATAGGCAGCCTTGTTGTTGTGGAACAGGCAAGTGTTCCTAGAGATGGAGTGTTGGAGGATGTGGCTAGATTGAAAGATCGCCCCTTCCTGATTTAATTCCTCCCACGCCCAAAAAAACAATCCCTGTAAGAGATGTAGAGTCTGCTTGCGAAGAGGTGTGCGGAAGGAGAGTCGTATACACTGTGCCGATTGTCCTTCTAATCCTGGGCTGTGTGTGCCCTCATGTTTCAGATTGTATCACACTAAAAAGAGTTTTTGGGAGCAACCGCGAGTCTAATAGTGTACTGCCTGGTCTGTATGGTTTTATATAGTTGTTCAGTTTCACGTTTGGCAATAGAATGATGTCTTTAGTTACTGCTGTTGTTTTTGTAGTTATAGTTTGGTATCTAGTTGCAATTGGTTTGTGTTTTCTATCTTGTTTAAAAAAAAATTATGACGGTGTGCGTGGACTGGCGGTTGGCTGGCGGTGTGCGTGGATTGGCGCTTGGCTGGCGGTGTGTGTGGACTGGCGCTTGGCTGGCGGTGAGTGGACTGGCGCTTGGCTGGCAGTGTGCGTGGATGGGCGCTTGGCTGGCGGTGTACATGGACTGGTGCTTGGCTGGCAGTGTGCGTGGACTGGTGCTTGGCTGGCGGTGAGTGGGCTGACGCTTGGCTGGCGGTATGCGTGGATTGGCGCTTGGCTGGTGGTGTGTTTGGACTGGCGCTTGGCTGGCGGTGTGTTTGGACTGGTGCTTGGCTGGCGGTGTGTTTGGACTGGTGCTCAGCTGGCAGTGTACGTGGACTGGCGCTGTGTGAGTAGTGACTAGGTGCTGGTCACTACACACACAGTGCTAGCCAAAAGCCACTCCACGCAATCCGTGAGCTGGTGTGGTTGCTGTGTCAGGAATGTGGGCGTGTGAAAGTGATGGGCCCTTGATTGGCGCTGTCTGCTGGTGTGAGTGTTGTAATGTGCTGGGCCCGCGGCTGGCGGTGTGAATGGTTTTGTATGTGTCACACGTATGAAAGGTGTATGAATGGCCTGTAAAGAGGTTGGAGCCTTGTCGTGGCTTTACAGCTCACAAGCTGTGAGTCAATGGTTCAGTTTCTCGTCCTTTCAATTATTAACAGTGCATTTCTTTTTGTGAAATCTCTGGTTAATACAACTATATATACTGAACCATCGCTCACCCTCGTGCCAAATCCAACCAGTATGTATGTGTGCTTGAGGAATAGGTGGTTGTGTAGAAAAACATTTATTTTCTGTTTTTGTCAAGCAGGGTGTACCTTGTCCCTTTTTGTGAATGTTGTAATGTGTTGGTTTTGTGCCTGGTGGTGTGAATGGTATTGTGTGTATCATGTATGAAAGGTGTGTGAATGGCCTGTAAAGTGGTTGGTGCCTTGACGTGGCTTTACAGCTCACGAGCTGCGAGTCATTGGTTCAGTTTTTTGTCCTTTCAATTATTGACAGTGCATTTCATTTTTGTGAAATCTCTTGTTAATAAAATTTTATATACTGAACCATCACTCGCCCTCGTGCCAAATCCAACCAGTATGAGTGTGTGCTTGAGGAATAGATGGCTGTGCAGTAATTTTTGTCTTTTTAGTCTCTGCCAAGGTGTACATTTCATCCAAGAATAACCTACCAACTGTACATTTTGTCGTGAACTAAACACCCATGGGAGTACATGGTGATATCTCTCTTGTGGATCCCAACAAGTTATCTTACCCACAATGTCCTGCAAACCTCAAAATGTGACTGTGACATTTTCCTTGCATTATTGTGCTCAAATTTTCACGCTGCAGAAAGTAACACCAAATTTCCAACCCCCCAGCATTTCTCAAAGTATCCCAATAGAAATGGTACCTCACTTGTTTGGGTGGGCCAAGTACCCGCGGCAGGGAAGGGCCCAAAACCTATTGATGCAACATCAAAATAACCTATCACAAACCAACCTGGTTTTGCAAGGGGGGTCCCATGAGTTTTTGGCCCGGGGCTCGGCGGCCATATTGGGAAACCTACCAAACCCACACATTTCTGGAAAGTAGACACCCGTGGGAGTCCAGCGAGGTATGGCTTGCGTGGGTCCCCCAAAATTCTCCTACCCAGAAACCCCTGCAAACCTTAAATTTTGCTGAAAGAAATCACTTTTTTCTCAAATTTCTGTGTGGGAAAGTTCTGGAATCTGCGTGGATCCACAAATTTCCTCCCACCCAGCGTTCCCCCACGTCTCCCGATATAAATGGTACCTCACTTGGGTGGGTGGGTCAAGGACCAGCGACAGGCAAGGGCCCAAAATCTATTGAGGCGACTTCAAAATTACCGATCACAAACCAACCTGGTTTTGCAAGGGGGGTCCCATGAGTTTTTGGCCCTGGGCTCGGCGGCCATCTAGGGAAACCTACCAAACGCACACATTTCTGAAAACTAGACACCCGGGGGAGTTCAGCGAGGTATGGCTTGCGTGGGTCCCCCAACATTCTCCTACCCAGAATCCCCTGCAAACCTCAAATTTTGTTGAAAAAATCACTTTTTTCTCAAATTTCGCTATAGGAAAGTTCTGGAATCTGCGTGGATCCACAAATTTCCTCCCACCCAGCGCTCCCCCAGGTCTCCCAATAAAAATGGTACCTCACTTGGGTCAAGGACCCGCGACAGGCAAGGGCCCAAAACCTATTGAGGCGACATCAAAATTACCTATCACAAACCAACCTGGTTTTGCAAGGGGGGTCCCATGAGTTTTTGGCCCTGGGCTCGGCGGCCATCTAGGGAAACCTACCAAACCCACACATTTCTGGAAACTAGACACCCGGGGGAGTCCAGCGAGGTATGGCTTGCGTGGGTCCCCCAACATTCTCCTACCCAGAATCCCCTGCAAACCTCAAATTTTGCTGAAAAAAATCACTTTTTTCTCAAATTTCTGTGTGGGAAAGTTCTGGAATCTGCGTGGATCAACAAATTTCCTCCCACCCAGCGTTCCCCCAGGACTCCCGATAAAATTGGTACCTCACTTGCGTGGGTGGGTCAAGGACACGCGACAGGCAAGGGCCCAAAACCTATTGAGGCGACATCAAAATTACCTATCACAAACCAACCTGGTTTTGCAAGGGGGGTCCCATGAGTTTTTGGCCGTGGGCTCGGCGGCCATGTAGGGAAACCTACCAAACCCACACATTTCTGGAAACTAGACACCCGGGGGAGTCCAGCGAGGTATGGCTTGCGTGGGTCCCCCAACATTCTCCTACCGAGAATCCCCTGCAAACCTCAAATTTCGCAGAAAAAATCACTTTTTTCTCAAATTTCTGTGTGGGAAAGTTCTGGAATCTGCGTGGATCCACAAATTTCCTCCCACCCAGCGTTCCCCCAGGTCTCCCGATAAAAATGGTACCTCACTTGTGTGGGTAGGCATAGTGGATGCAACAGGAAATGGCCCAAATCGTACTGTGGAGACTTCAAAATTACCTATAAGAAAACTACTCGGTTTTGGGGGGGCACCTGAGATTTTGGCCCCGGGATTGGCGGTCATCTTGGGAAAGTACCAAACCCAAACATTTCTGAAAACTAGACACCCGGGGGAGTCCAATGAGGTATGGCTTGCGTGGATCCCCCAACGTTTCCTACCCAGAATGCCATGCAAACCTCAAATTTAGCTGGAAAAAACACATTTTCCACATATTTTTGTGTGGAATCCCCGTGCCGGCAAAAATGTCCTACCCCACAGTGTTCTCCTTAGTGTCCCGAGTAAAATGGTACCTTCAAAAATGTATAGGTTTGTTAGGTTTCCCTAGGTGCCGGCAGAGCTAGGGTTCAAAAACTACAGCTAGGCACTTTGCCAAAAAAGGGTCATTTTTCTCTGTGAAATTGGGGTGTGTCCATGTTGCGTTTTGCGCCGTTTCCTGTCGCAGGCACTAAGCCTACCCACGCAAGTGAGGTAGCATTTTTATCGGGAGACTTAGGGTAATTCAGATTTGTAAAGCAACTGTTATTACCTATTGACTTTCGATGCATTTCTGCCTTCCAAATGAAAGACATTGTGTAAAAAAGAAGTCATTTTGAAAAATGACCGATAATTCTCATGCTAGTATGAGTATTCCCAATTTTGGAAATGTGCAAATATCTACTGTTTCTAAACTCTATATTTTGTTCCCATTTCAGAAATACATAGGTGTCTTTCATACCGATTTTCCCATGTATACATTTTCCCACAATAACTGCTATATACCCGGTACATAATAAAAAGCCATTGCAAATTGCTGCTCAGTTTTTGGCTCTGGGTTCGTCGGGTTCTTGGTGAACCTACAAGTCCTATATATCCCCACAACCAGTAAGGTCCAGCGGATGTAACGGTATATTGCTTTCAAACAGCTGTCATAATTAGAAGAAGTTACAGGTGAAAACGTTGACACAAAAGGCTGTTTTTTTCAACTAATTTTCAATTTTCCCTATATTTAACTGTTAGTTTCTATAAAGAAACCTTGATGGATCTACACAAATGACCCCTTGCTGAATTCAGAATTTTGTCTACTTTTCTAAAATGTATAGCTTTCCAGGATCCATTATTGCTTTCATACCCATTTCTACCATTAACTGGAAGGAGGTTGAAAGCACAAAAAATAGCAAAAATAGGCCAGGTCCCAGAAAAATGCCAAAACTGTGTAAAAAATGTTGGTTTTCTGACAAAAGTCTGTCATTCCCTAAAAGCTGGGAAAATTGTGATTTCAGCCCCACAAACCCTTTTTTGATACCATTTGCAGGGGAAAAACCCAGACGCTTTCATTTGCAGCACTTTTTTCCCATTTTTCCCCAAAAAAACAAAATTTAGCTGTATTTTGGCTAATTTCTGGGACCCCTCTAGGGGAATCCACAAACCCTGGGTACTTTTAGAATCCCCATGATGTTGGAAGAAAAGGATGCAAATTTGGCGTGGATACCTTATGTGGTCAAAAAGTTACAGGGGCCTAAGCGTGCACTACCCCAAATAGCCAAAAAAAGGCTTAGCACAGGGGGGGAAAAGGCCTAGCAGCGAAGGGGTTAAGGTAAATTCGGACTCCGTTGTTTTTCCTGTTCATTGAAAAAGATATTTTATTATACAAAAGTTTTTAAACTATGGTTAAAAAAAGTTGCATGGAAACATATTTGGCTATTAATCTTGTATTGTTTGTCACTTAACGAGTTTTTATTAAACAACTGTTATCTTTTTATTTTGTTACAAATATGATTATAATACCTTCATTCATTGCATCCCAATTAATTTAAGGAAGACAACAGGAAGTACTCCCGAGGTCGGGCTTACATCCCCTCACCCGCCCACCGGTAAAAAACTTGTGGGGAGCCACGGCCAACTGCTAATTAGGTCAAGGGAGCCACAGGTCAAAAAAGTTTGGGAACCACTGGGATAACACCTCCCTTTTATTCTTCAGCAGTAGATGTAATTAGTACATTGCATTGGCAAACGCGAAACATTGGTTATCTGTGAATACCGCCAAGAGGCTCCTCGAGGGTGAATGCGCGCTCCACAAATAGAGGTTTATGTTATGCCTCTTCGCCCCAAGCAACACTACCCTTGTAATGCTGTAGACACAAGATAATAGTCTTCCCCAGCCCACATCGATTTCGGGTGGAGTTCCTGTGTTTCTGCCTTTCTCACGCCTATCCTACGTGAACATTTAACACCACACTGGTTCCCCAAACCTCAAATTCCTTGATAATGGCCAATCATATTAAGAGTCGCTGGGTTGAGCCAGGTAACTCGGTGTCCCTTAATAAATACTTGTATGTTCTGTATGAAGCACCGTCTCTGCCGGGGTCAAAATGAAGCGGCAGAGAGGCTACCTGCTGCTTGGCAAGCTGCCATTCACGCCTTCTGCAGTCTTGCAAACCCGAGGCCTCCGCTTCTTTGAGATAATGTCCGGTTACTTACCGGTAATATTCATTACTCCGAGTTGTAGCCCTCCCTGTCACAGTCCAAACCACATGAGCAGATACCAAAGCAAGAATCGGCTTCACTCAGTAGCAAAAAACAGACTTTATTAGCACAAGCAGAAAGTCACACCACCTGAGCAGAACGCAACACCGCGTCCCCAAACCCAGCAGACTCCGTCCAACCCACCACCAAACGATAATGGGACATAACTCTAAGCCCATCCCTTCCCTCCAGGCCACTCCCACATCCTGTGGCATATAACCCATGACCCCCCTACCCACATCCTGTTGTTTTTTTCTGCTGGATGCTGTTCTGGGCAAGACTCGTCGTGGGGGGTTCCTGCAATACCTCCGACTGGTAAGTGTGCGGCAGTCTGCATTTGCGACTGTTGGTTTCCCTACGTGCCTGGCTGGGTGCGTTTAAGTCCCTGCTTTAGCGGGACTGGGGTTTGGGGGCACGGACTGCCTAGTGTGGGGTAGTGGTGGCCCTTGGCTGCGGCTTCCCCTCTTCCAGGTTCGCTCCCTGCTCTAGCGGGAACACCCGGGAGAGGGAGGGGAGGTGTGTTGGGCGCGGCTTTGCCTTTCTCGGCGCGCCGGGGGCATTGCGGATCGAATCCTCCTCGGAGGGCTTCTGCACGGGGGCTCCTCGGTTCTCGTTCCGAGTCTGAGTTTCCCCTCTGTTACATGCAGTAACTCCTGAAGGGTATTTTTTAAAGCAGATTCAACCTAATGGAATCCGCGGGGTGCCGATGGCTATTTTGGGTGTAGGACAACTGGTGTCCCCTCTCGTGTTCGTTGCTGCCTGTTGATGGGGCCGCTGTGGGTTTCCGATTCTCCCCGCTTGACTTGCGGTCTCTGCCTCTCTCTACGGGTTCTATGTTCGAGGATATAAGATTGTATGAGGCGCTGTGGCTTGTAAAATGTAAAATGTATAAGATTTTTAAAGGCGGTCTTTCTGCTCAGAAACCTTGCAGCATTAATCAAAGCAAAAAGTCATTTCGAAAGCAGCGTGCTTGGCGCTATAAAGTTTGCTTGGGGACTGCTTGAATGTGCTTCGTTGCATTGCGTCGATACCGGCTGCTTCCTGCAGTAAGCTCAAGATCAGAGTGTCTCTATTTGTCATGGCTTTAGTTAGGGATGTAGAAGTTAAGTCACTTTCACGTTTAACAAAGGCAGGCTTGCTTTCCTGCTAAGTTGTTGTCATTTCCGCATGTGTGTGTAAGGGCTACTCATTAACAGATACACTTTTAATGCAATAAATCAGCATTTTTGGTCTCCAACTCGCTGAGTTTATGGAGTGCCAGCTGCTTGCCAAACGTGGAAACTGTAAGGAGCGCTGGATGTAATAGTTTTCTGAGGCAAATGCATTGAATTATACACCACGTGTTTAAGTAACAAGGAAACACTTCTGTTGTTAATATGGTCATTGCTTTATTGTTGTAACCTATGTTGGCAAGGTGCTTTCAGCCACCCCACCCCCAAAAACCAGGCCAACTACATATCCTGTAATTTTATCATGAGTGTGTATAATAGTCTAATCTGGGTCGTTAGTCCAGCAGTACTTTTGTAAGTACCAGAGCAAGTAATAATTTTGGAGTCAACAGAATGGCACTATGACTGCGTATGTAATCTAATCGAATTCTTATGTGACCCTGCATATAGTGTAATCCCAACGACTCAGTATATAACATGTCCTGTTAAATCTTAGTGTAATAACTTGTAATTGGTTGGAAAGGCGGGTGGGGGGTTCTGTTTTTGTATGGTCCATTCCTGCCTGTCCTGTTGAGAAGAGAGCATTGCTGCTCTAGATATGGCCCCTAAAACTATGGGGGTTACAACATGAACCTTTGATATCAATATTGCACACACTGAGTGTAGCAGGGTGCTGCATAGCTGTCCTCATTTGTCAGTTGCCAGGAGGCCTTACGTCTGTGGAAACCTGTTATTTTTCTCTGTACCTGCAGGATCGGTTGCACGAGATATGTAAAATGTAATGGGTTTGTCTGCAGGTTTGTACAATGAACTGAGGTTTCAGGGCCAAGTGAGTCCCGTTTGCTGCTTGATTTCAACTTAAGTAACCAAATGGATGTGCCCTTTTCAGGCACTTTGGAATCCTAGGGTACCTCAGCTAGTGCAGGTTTATTTTTATTATTAAAACATGCTTCTGGTAATAGAAATACACCCATCACTCTACTGATCGTGCGTTTCAGACAAGGTCTCTATTAAGCCCTGAAAGGGTTAGCATAGCTGCCACGTTTTCAGTTGGTATGTGTGCAACATTTTCATATTTTGTGTGCTTCTGTCTGACATTTAGATTCTTTACTTGTGACACACCTCGTGACACTTTTTTGCCAATGAAACAGTGTAGTAAAGAAGTCCCATGCGTCCTCTTAACACGCGTTCAAAAATACTCATTGAAATTTGCAATTATGTATATTCGGCTTGTGCCTTCCTGCACATGTGTTCTAATTGGTGTTTCCATTTGTTTTCTTCTTCTTTCATTGATTTCTTACGACTGTGTTGCAGTGGCAGAAACCATCAACAACACGTTTAGCTTACAATTATAACAAGATTAAGCACAGCTAAGCTTTAAGAAAAACACAACACGTGCAGCAAGACATTAGTCAACTATTGGTGCATGTATACAAAAATTCCCCAAAACTACTTGCACCATTTCGCTTATGGGGCTTATTTGTATGTTCGTGTTGGCTACATCCATCTGGGGACCTTGGGTTTCCAATAGCCGCTTGACTCTATAAAGTTACTTTCTTCTTTTTATTCTTTTTTTTTAACACCTAACCTACCTATTTCTTCTTTTTCGTCATTAAAAAGCCAAAGCTATCCACACATTTCCACGCCACACAATTCAACTCCACACATTTCATATACACACCACATAATTCAACAGCAAACCACATAATTCAACTCAACAACACAATTACTCAACACACCACATAAATCCAATCCACAACACAAAATTCAAGCCACAAAATTCAACAGCACACCACATAACACACAATCCCACTCCACATAATTCCAGTACACTCAATACCACATAATTATAATCCACATCTTTACACTGCAAACCATGCCACTACACACATCAACTCCACTCCATACAATTGCACAACTAACAGTTTCAATCCAAACCACATAGTTTCACTACACACCACATACATACACTCCTTAGCACATAGGTAAAAGATAGTGTCATTTACAATGCCAAGCTCTAACTCAAGCGAATGCGAGACCTATTGCATTTCCAGTGCTTGTTGTTGTTTTATTAGCACTCTGACCCTCATTTATAGCTGACCGCACATGCTGTCATTTCCGACCATGCGGAGGTAACAGTTCGACATGAGCGCACAGTAGTTGCCCGTATTATTTATAGATTTCTGAATCTGTTCTAAAAGTTGCTGTTTTCTTTTGGGTTTTTTGACCGCCGATGGGCGAGTAGTGTTGGTGGTTGCTCTGCGCAGCCTGCTCAGTTTGCTGATTGCATGCGTGCGTGTGTACTTCTTGTTTGTTTTTCGAGGCGCGCGGAAGTGGAAGCAGAGCCTCGCTTCTTCACTTCTGTTAGCGCCTCGTGTGTGGAGACGGTAGGTGGGTGCAGCCGCCGCAGTGAAGGAAGGTAGAGATGGCAATGCGACATCCCCGACCGGAAGTGGAGTGCGGGTAAGTAACTCTTCCCTGCAACAAACAGGTGACGGGGTAGGGAGCATGTACAGTGACCTGCAGGATGGGGCCTGCAGGTCGCATATAACATTCTTGCAGATACATACATTACTGTGGGTTTAAATCTTCATCCATAAAAGGCATGCCAAGGTACCGAAATGAGGGCAAATAGTCAAAGGAAGCCATCATATGCTTCTCTTTGCCTTAATATAAAGTCATTTATAGGTTAGGAGCAGAGATAGGTAAACTCTGTGTCACAATAATGTGAAAACATCTCACTGCAGAAACCAACCAGTCTCTGATGAAATATTCCATTTATGTTTTACCTAATGGTTTCTTCCGAAAGAAGCCCAAGGAGTCAGTTCTTGGTTTTATCAATGCATTTATTTGGGTGACGATTTCATTGACATTGGAAGTTTATCATCACCTGAAGGTCAACAGCGATGTGTTTCTCCGTATTCAGCTCCCTAGGTGAAGACCAAAGACCACAGCTCACCTTCGCATGTATAGAGAGCACCAAATCTCGGTAGTTGTCCTTATTTGATTTATTTTTTTGCAATCAGGTGGTGACAATTATTACTTGAAAAGGCCATTGGAGGATATGGCGAATTCATTTTTGAGATAGCATAAATGACGGTGGCAGTTTTTGACCTTTTTTAACTATTTAGGCAACCAGATGTTGATGATCAAGTCTTGAATGAGCTGGTGGACCCTGGACGCAGTAGAGGCCGCCATTAGTCGCCCGTGAGCAGGAGCTTCTGAAGGGGTCTTCGGTGGCTTCTCGCGAGGGGTGTGATGTCATCTGGAGGTGTTGAGGCAGAGGGCACTTAAGAACCCGGCAGGCCCGGAGAGTTTTCTCTTTTATCCCTTGACCATGCGACTGTCAACACCTCCAGAAGGTCTGCAAGGCATATGAACAATTCTAGGTGAGTCTGGAGGTAGTGAGGAGTGTGGTCGAGGGGCATCCTTGACGTAGCTGGATCACTTCAGCTTTTCTATTAGTCATCAGGAATGATGGTGATCAAAAGACTGTAAACTTAAATTCAGTAGCCATACATGCCTGGAAAGCATTGCTTGGTATTATGCGTTCGAATCCTTAATTAATGTTACCTTGAATGAAGGCTAATGGAGCAATACAGCTTTGGGCCAGCATAGTGGGCTGGAGGTCCGCATATAAGAAGCAGGGCACTGTATGTGTCACTCTGAGGCTAGCAGCCATCACTTGAGGGTCTTAGACTTTCTATGTGAATGGCATGTGTTTGAGCGCAGGCATTGACATGATAGTGAACATGGTCCATAACAAAGAGGCAATGATTTTAAATATGAGAAAAGTTTTAAGGAAGTTGAAGCTTGACATATTATTCTCTGGCAAGGTTTCTAGGCAGCAACACGGTAGAGGCCGCACAGATTTCCCTTGTTTGTGCGGGCGGCAGCATATTTTACTAATTCAATTCAAAATATTTAAATATGAATATACAAATGCATTCATTGGAGGGGCATATTCACTTCTGTTTGCTAGATACAAAGCAGTTATAGAAGTCCTACTAAATGAAAGTGAAGTGGGATATAGTTAATAATGTCTAACCAAATGGGAATCTGATTCCCCTCACCTGGCCCCCACCAGCTACTGTTTCACCACAAGTGGCGTACAACGATGCAGCTGCTTGTGACGTACCCTAACGCAGTCCTTGCCTGTAAACAATGTCTTGCCTTTCTCTCTTCAAGTCCCATTACTGCCATCTTAACGAAGAGCAGCTACCGGTTATTGATGTAGGAAAACCAAACAAACACAAAACAGGCATGTGGTATTTTATGCAGCTCCATTAATATTTAATTTTTTTATAACGTAATTCCCATTTGGTTAGACATTATCAAACATAACCCCCTTTGTCTGCTTGAATAAGGACATGCTGCATGGGTAATGACGCAGTAGGAGGCTGCTCAGGGCGAACTGAGCACAATTGCAGTTAGAGCAGCAGGCGTAAGCATCCTGCATTATTTTCAAAGTGTTAAAAGTAAGAGGTCTTGCTGACGCCGCAGCCCTCAAGAGATTAACCTCCCACTCTGGTGACCAGTCACACAGAGTGACCAAAACTCCGGGGGTAGGGGGTAAATGGAGTCCTTGTCTTCATGTGTGGCACATTGCACTGGTAGAATGCTGGGCAGGTGTTTGCTTCTGCCCTACAGTGTTTGTAGCACCTAGTCAAGGGTACTAACCACTAGGTAAATGTGTATGCCACAATGAGCTGTTATTGTGAACTTGTCAGTGCCCCAACGAATGTTAGTCCCTCAGTGCCGGACCGGTGATGCCGGACACCGGGCAATCCCCCGGGAGGCTGGAAGGGTGGGGGCCGGTTTTGTCACAGCATCTGGTTTTGTTACTTGGGGCCCCCGGTAACAGAGTTAGAAGGCCACATGTCTGTGACAGTCTTTGCACTCTGAACTCTGTGCGGGAAAAAGCCTCACCAATGGCAGTGGTGCTTTTTCCCCGCACAGAGGTCAGAGTGCACTGTTGGTTTGATTTAGTAGTGCGTGTGCATGCGCTTGCACTTTTGGTGCTGCCACCCGCCTTATGTAGGCAGTGCACGCAGCAGCAGAAACCGTCTGGGAGTGCCAATGATAGTGCATGTATAGGGCGCGACGCGTGAGTCGGCCCAATGATCTGTATCCCCCCCCCCCAAGTTCACCCACCGGTGCCGCAGCATAGCCCGAGACTGACACACACGCACCGCAGCAGAGAAGCACGCAGCATTAGTCTGCATAGGCCTAAGGCCTCCAAAGTATAAAGTAAGTGTTTATAAAAATATTTTAAAACCAGTAAAAAATGTTGCACATGATTAAATTGGGCAAATGTATTAAATGTACAGAGGCTCTGGCGCATATAAAGAAACATCAGCCTTCAAATTGTTCCGGTAGCCTAGCTAGGAATCTAAAGCGTGACCTGCACATCACCTCACCAACCTATCCTGCCAGCAAGTGGGTGACCATGATATACAAAAAAGCACACCTTGCGCTTTTCACTCTCTGGTTCAGGGACCAGCAAAGTCATAGTTATGATGCTTGTCGGGCAGGGCTTTAAGTGGGATGAAAAAAAACTGGGGGGGGGGGGGTCTCTCAAACGGGCGTGGCCGATGTAATTAGGGCATGGCTTAAAAACACGAAACTCCAGAAAAGATAGGGGTCCTACTCACCAAAGGGACAGGATGCCAAAGTGACACTAAGTCAGAAATAAATTCCCTTCGGGATTTCTCATAAACATACCATTATATTTACACAACACAATCAAACAGTCAAACAATCATCATTAAGTATAGTAGTAGCCAAAAAACCAATATATAAATGTTTATTTAATAGGTCCTTCAATAAAATTAAAAAGATTAAAATGTACAAAATAAGCAATACAGCTAATACTTGTACCACATGTTAATAACAATCTCATACCACACAGGATATGGGAAAATACAAAATAATATCAAAAGTGCAAATAAATGTACAAAAACCACCAAACAAATGATCATAACAGGTTTAACATATGGTAGTTCCTTCTATTACTTGGTCCATAGGAACCTCTGCTGTTTGGTAGTTCTAAAACCAAGAAGCGACGCGTTTCGGTGGTATAAGTAGATCAAACCACCTTCATCAGGCTTAATCAAGAGATGTCTCTTTCATCAAGAACTGGTAGTGATGGTTGTCTTAACGGGGACCTAGCTCCTCCTGCTCGGTTCTTCACAATATATACGGGATGTAAAGGCGGACATAAAATCTCACCACTACACCCAATTCGTAATGGGAGAGTTTTTATCACAAAGGTAATTAAACTTCCCTCAGGATTCCAAATCTTCTATTCGTGTGGTCCGCAATAATAATGCGAAGCTGATGGCGGGAACCACCTCTCCCTAGTACCCTTAGTTTTAGCTAAAAATAACTCGCAGGCTGAAATTCATATGCCTCTAATTTGGGATGAACTACCTCCCAATATTTTGACAGAGCTTCAATGTCCACCACTCTTTCCAAATACGGAGACCAACTGCCGGGACTTAAAAGCCTCCTGGCATGCTCCGTTCACGAACAAACATTTATATATTGGTTTTTTGGCTACTGCTATACTTAATGGTGATTGTTTGACTGTTTGAATGTGGTGTGTAAATATAATGGTATGTTTATGAGAAATCCCAAAGGGAATTTAAAAACACGAAAGCCAAAAATCTGTGCTTAGCATAGTGTGCTGCCCAACTGGTATTTTACTGTTTCTGTCATATCCAGATATATAGTGCAACAAGTAACATTATACCTACAAGAAGCCAGAGCTTTTGGCTTTGTCAACGGATGTTAGTTGCATAAGAAAAAAAAACAACAACTACTGCTTCATTGTATATATTGAAAATGCTACAGTTCTGAAATGATAAGACTGTGAATGAGGGCGCCTGGGGGTGGCATTCGTAGAATGTCCACCCACGGGCAGCTTCGGGTAGATAGTACAGTCCAGGACAGGAATGACAGCTGATTGGCGGCGCGTGAGGCTTAGGCAGTTGGAACGCGACCGTTAGGGCTGGTCAGCCTAGTCAGGCGTAGGTGTTTGAGGTAGGACAGGAATTCAATTGCTGTGTCTGCGAATTTGATTTAATTTCAGCGCCGCTATGGCTGGAGCAGCCGCGGCAGTGAGAGAAGCATTGAAAATGCTTTGTGACGCCGGGAGGGAGAATTTATTGCAGCCTGGTGTACTATCGCAGGCATGGGCTGGCTTCGAGAGACCGAAGCGTCCAACGGCCGACGGTGTATCCGCCGCAGTGCTGGCCTGCTCGTCGAGTGACAACTCCCCCAAGGTTAGTCACGAAGTAAGTAGCATGAATAGGGAGGAAGAAGAATTTTTGATTGGGAAGGCTCCCCTTACCTCCTCAGTGCGCAATGTTTCCTCAGTTGTGAAGAGAGGGAGGGCCAGGGCACACACACGCACGTTGCACTGCAGCATGTTAGGCAGAGGCAAGCTCCTTAAAGGAGCCAAAACGATTAAAGGGGAAGAAAGCTCGGTATTGCCCCCTGGTGGGCTTCCATCGAATGAAGGCTTCATGATCAATATTGAGGTGGCACATATGAAAGTGGCTGAACCACAAAACATACCCATATTCGGGAAAAGGTTTATATCAGGAGAAAATAAGACAAAAAGCGGTAGAGAGGCATTTATCACCTATGGTTTGCAGCGAAACAGGTGACAGAATATTGCGGCCAATCTGTCCTCAGGCTGCTTTATTTAAAACAGAGGCGAGTAGTAAGGATGCAGATAAAATAACGGAATTAAATAACAAAGATAGGTCAGAGAAACTGGGGAAGGAAAATGAATTACACAAAGACGAGGTTAAGACGATTTCATTCATAAAGAAATAGATAGGGAGGCAAGACTGGCAAAGTTGAGAGGAAAAGACGCTCCACAGTCAGCAAGATTTAGCGACTTGCAGACCCACATGGGGAAAATGCTGCAGAAAGAGATAAAGTCCAGTAAAACATTGATGGGCAGGTCTCAAGAGTCCTGCCGTACC
Organism: Calotriton arnoldi; assembly: GCA_963921515.1. NCBI lineage: Eukaryota > Metazoa > Chordata > Amphibia > Caudata > Salamandridae > Calotriton > Calotriton arnoldi. The sequence goes on from CAWUFW010002616.1 coordinate 456,080, forward strand.
CTGGAGGAGGAGAGGAATGATTTTGATGCGATCTTTCCCGCACAGTTGGATCCAAACATTCTTCTCATTACACAAAAGCAATCGATTGGAGGGTGTATGATGGGGTGTAGGTGATGGAGAATGCCCAGGTGGTAGCAAGATAAATAAGGCTGCGCAATTCGAAGGGGTGGTAGATGATGATGATGACGAATTTGAAGATTTGGAGGAAGGGGAAATTAGCGATGAAAATGATAAGGGATTTTTCTCAGGAAATAGCAGGATGGTGTGGGGGGGGTTTCTAAAACTCTGTCCAAAGATCATGTTTTCCAGGAAAAAGAGATCAGGGGCGCTTGATGCAGACGCAATGGGGGAAAAAGAAGCCAGGACTGGGAGAGAAAGAAAAGAACACCGTTGGACTTGGACAATACATTAGGAGCATGTGAGGCTCAGAGCGGGGATTTGAGTAAATGGGTATGCTTTAAGAAAAAGAAAACGGCAGAGGTCAACGTGGCAGACAAAAATGTGGGGACTGATGGTTTATTAAATGATGCCGAGAAAAGTAAAAGTATTAATAAAGATAAAACAATGCACGAAGACCAAGAAAATGGGGTTAATGCTGATCTGCCTAAGCTAAAGGGGAACCTGGAGAAAAGTGATAAAGAAAAAGAGGACAAATCTAAAACAGAGGGTTTAAAACGGCTGCCGTATATGGGGCTTTCGATGCCATTGGGATCCCATCTGAGCAAAAACACAAAAGAAAAAATATGGAAGGGAGAATTCGTGGATGTGTTTAAACTACTCCACAGAGAGATTCAATCAAAAGAAGAGTCCAGGGAGGAGGCATGGGAATTAGCGAAAAGGCCTAGGGTTCCTACAAACATTGACTCGTGGACTTCAGCGTTCCTAATATTTGCAAGTGTATATTGCGAGAAGTTTCCAGACAGAGCAGTAGCAATATTTAAATACATAGACACTATTAGGAAAGCTCATACGGAGTTCGGGGGCTTTGCTTGGCTTCATTATGATGAAGAATTCCGAGCAAGATTAGTCCTTATCCCTGAGAAACCATGGGGGGAAGTTGATAACGAACTATGGGTGCAGTGAATGTATCCACAAAGACCTCCTTCTACTATGCATACGGCTAGTGGTCTGGCAGTGTCCCATCGGCCTTTTTTCGGCAGGGGGGGGTGAGTTTGGAATAGACCACAAACAGTTACTTCAGGCGCCTGTTGGAATTTCAATAGAAGCTACTGCCAAAAGAACCCCTGCAGGTTCAAGCATGAGTGCTCGAAATGTGGTGGTAAACACTCCATATTGCAATGCTTTGGGGAACAAGCACGCTGGGGAGGGTTCGGTCAAGGCAGAGGGAGAGGCAAAACATTTCAGCCTGGGCACAAGGGCTTCAATGCCAATTAACATCGAAGGTTTATGCTTTTGTTTGAAATTTTACCCCTACAGAGAAGAGGGAGCTAGATTGGAATGGGGGTTTAAAGAGGGTTTCTGACTGGGTTACCAAGGGCCCAGATATCGTAGATTTGCCAAGAACTTGAAGTCAGTAAATTAATATCCACAGATAGTAAGGCAGAAGCTGTTAGCGGAGGTGGCACAAGGGAGAATGGCGGGCCCCTTTTCTTCATGGCCGTTGCAGGATCTCATGATATCCCCGTTGGGGGTAATCCCCAAGAAAACAGCTGGCGAGTTTAGAATGATCCAGCACTTGCCGTGGCCACAAGGTGACTCTGTGAATGATTTCATAGCAAAAGAAGATACTATGGTTCAATTTACATCAATAGACATAGCTTTGGGGCTGATAAGAAAAGTGGGCTCTAATGCAGAACTGGCAAAATGTGACATTAAGTCAGCTTTTCGGCTACTACCAGTGCACCCATTACATTTTGCAGTGTTAGGCATCCATTTTGAAGAGCAGTTTTTTGTGGACAAGGTATTACCTATGGGTTGTGCAATTTCATGCAATCTCTTCGAAGCATTTAGCACTTTCATCCAATGGTGTTTTTCATTCAGGACTGGACATGTTGACATCACTCATTATTTAGATGATTTCTTGTTCATCGGTACAGCAGGTACTCAGCAATGCGTGAGAGCTTTACGTAATTTTGAGTCGTTGGCTAAAGATCTAGGCGTACCATTGGCAGCTGAGAAGACTGAGGGTCCTGCAAGCTGTTTGGTTTTTCTAGGTATCGAAATAGATACTGTCAAAATGGAAGCAAGACTACCGCAAAAGAAAGTAAAAGAAATTGTAGCTCTCCTGGCACACACCAAACTGTCTCCAAAATTAACGCTGAATGTCTCTTGGGGCACTTGAATTTTGCTTGCCGAGTGGTAAGAGCATGAAGAAGCTTTTGTAGAAGGCTAGGCTTCGCTATGTCAGGGGTCACATTACCACATCACAGAATCAGAATTTCAGCAGCTATGAGGGCCGACTTTAAATTGTGGCTAATGTTCTTGAGAGCTTTCAATGGAGTCACGATATGGTCGCAAGATGAGGATTTTGTGTGGCTAATTCAGACGCTTCAGGTGCTAATGACTTTGGGCTTTTCTGGGAAGGCAGCTGGTGTGCAGAGAAATGGCCAGTGAGGTGGATTTCAGAAGGGAGAAGCATAGCGTTTTTCAGATTTTTTCCTCTATTGGTAGCTTTGGCGGTATGGGGTAAGAATCTGGTAAAAAAACTGTAATTTTTACATGGATAACAGAACAGTGGTGGATTTGGTCAATGGCCAGAAAGCTAAGGAAAGACACCTATTGAAGCTACTGCAAAGATGTGTTAGGTTGTTTAATACATAACATAGTTTTTAAAGTCAAGCACATACCAGGAGCAGATAATAATATCGCAGACACATTATCTCGTTCCCAGTGGCAGAGATTCCGTGGTTAGGCGCCCGGAGCAGATCTGCGCAAGACTCAGATTCCTCAAGAGGTATGGGAATTAGCAGAGTAAAGCACAGCGTCTAGTTGAAAATTTTCTGGCGAGCAGTAGCAAGATAGCCCACAGAAGAGCATGGTTAAAATTCTTGGACTCAGGTGCCTTGTTTAGATCCTACAGTGCCAAAGGCCTAGAGAATCGTAGGGAGGACGTAATTAATTTCATCGTGACCAACATAGATCGGAAAATTTCTGCTACCACAATAGCTGGCAAACTAGCAGGCCTGAGTTTTTATGGGAAATTCTTTAGGGGCTATGAGCCATCAGCAGGTGAGATGGGAAGAAGGCTTCTGCAAGGTTGAGCAAAAGTGAAAAAAGAGGGGCCAATTCGTACGAGAGCCTATTTCCCTGAATTTTTTGTTCGAAATGATAAAAATATTACCGGTGATTTGTTTCTCTGAATTTGAATTCTGTTTAATTAAGTTATGCATGTGTTGGCTATTTTTTGGAGCCTTTAGAATTTCGGAGCTTTTAGGCAAGGTTGGTACCGATGATCTTAAAGTTAAAAATGTGGTCAGCTCCAAAGTATCAATAGGAATTTTCCTTGAAAAATCCAAAACAGATCAGGTAGGTAAGGGGGCTAAAGTGACCCTACGAAAGTTAGGAGGTTTATTGTGCCCCATGAAAGTGTGGCTAGATTTTAAGGCTGCAGGCGGTGCTTCATCCGAATTTGATTTTAGGCACCAAGGTGGATCTCGCCTTAAGGCATCTCAGATTTTGGCAATAATGAGAAAAGCATTGCGCAGCCTGGGAAAGAATCCTCTCAGCTTTGGGACACATTCTTTCAGGATAGGCGCCGCCTCCGAAGCAGCCAGGTTGGGTTTTTACATCAAGGAGGTAAAGAATTTAGGTCGTTGGTCTTCTGACTGCTGTTTGAGATACATTAGAGAGTTAGAAGGGCTATGAATTATTCAACTCATATTAACATTGTGTTTCTTTTTAGGTCACATTTCGTGTCCTCCAGTGCCCCCATGGACTATTTGGATAGTTGGACACTCTTTTGTAAAGTGGGCAGCGAAACAAGCAGAAAAGAGACATTTTGGGAAGAATCTGGGTTTTCGCACTGATGAAATAAAAATTGTTTGGTGGGGCAAAGGCGGCATGAAATGGGGTCAGTTAATGCCATGTTTAAGTGAACTGCTATCAACAAAGAGATGTTCTGAAGTTTTACTCATCCACTTAGGTGAAAATGACCTAGTTCAACTGTCAGGCCTGGGGTTGTTATTAGAAATGAAATCGGATCTTGAATTGATATTCAGATCTTGGGCCAAAACGAAATTGATTTAGACAACGCTCATGCCGAGAAGGGTGCGGAGAGGTTCACAGCGGTAGAACGAGCCAGGAGAAAGGTTAACAGAGAGTTGCATTGCTTTTGCGGCACCAATGGGATAAGTTGGTTGGCCCATAATGATATCACCACAGAAGATTTAACCGCGGCGCGAATTCCGCTGCGGTGCGGCGGTTTGAAAGAGTGGGCGGGGCCGCGTCGGCCAACGGACGTGCGCAGCACTAGCGAGGTAGTGCTCGCGACGGCCGTTGGCCGACGGAAGCACAGAAGGGGTTAAAAACATTTCACCAGGTCGGGCTCCACCTCTCCTTTATAGGCAACGAGATTTACATTCTGAACATAAAGGAGAAGTTATCAGACGTTTTAGAACTCAAGGCATGGTGTTAACGGGCGGGCTGTTAGGCGAGAGTCCCCACCCACCCCCCAGTCATTTTTCAGTTCTGGACTTATAGTCAGAACACAATTTAGTAACTGTTTTGGCAGAAGGCCCTCAGAGTAGTGCAGAGTAGTTATACATAGTGTATCAAAAAGAAGTTTGGGGGGGACAGGAAAAACGCATGTGCAGGTTAGAACAATGTTGGGTAAGTTTGTTGTGGGGAATAGCTAAAGGGCGGGGGGTGCTAGGATATTGACTTTGTATTAGTGAGGCCTTGTTTTTTTTATTGTTGTAAAATCTGAAACTGCATACCTGTCCAATAAAGAGGCCTTTTACCCCAATTGGCCTGGTTAGTGTGCTTATTGCCCGAAGAACGATACTGAGTTTCTTTGAAATTAAATACTTTGAAATTAAATAAAAAGCAGTGAAGAGTGGTACTGCTGCAGAGTTCAGATTTTTTTTCACCCTGAGGGTGAGGGCAAAAATGGAGAGCCTGATAGAGACCCGTCTCAGCAGCTTCTTTTTAGAACTGCTGGTGCTGAGCAACAGCAGTACCCAGCTCACGTAAAGCGCTGTTGTCAGGTCTTCCAAAGGGTGTTGTTTTAAACTAAAATGCATGATGCGGAAGCCTGTATTCTGGTTCTCTTTCTTGCAGTTTCTGGTCCTTAGCCTGACAATGCTAAGGCTGCATGTGCTGTGCCTGCTATATGAAGTCTTAAATTTGTCTGTGAGGTTGAGTGGCATGCTTTTTTTTTTAAACATCTTTTTATTGGCATTTTATATCAGTGTATACAGTAAACACATGTACATTTAATCATGTCTAATCACTATGTTTGCTAACCCATACAAGCCTGGATATTACAGATCATGCATATAAGTAGAAATTGCACATTAATGTACATTCTTATTAACAGTTAATCTTATGTTTTTCACTGCGAAGTTATGTATCACAACACATATGTATTCAAGGAGGTTACTGCCACATTTAGCCAAATGTATACTGTTAACTCCTTTTATTCTATTAACATTAAACCATATATATCAAACCTTTTCGTGTTCAGTCTCTAGCATTTCTGTTGATAGTAATGTAAGTTCTCGCTTGCTTCCTGGCAGAGTGGGGGTACATACTAGTCAGGTCGCCACGTCTTGCATATGCGAATATATCCTATGTGTCAACGAGGGGATGGGGCACAAGGGGGGTCTAGTTCTCTTATGTTAACAATCTGGTCACCGGATTCGCCAGTGTCTTCATCTCCTCCCTCAGAATCTGTCATATTTCTGGTTTCCCAATCCCCCAGCACCTTAGCCCATAGTTCCGCTATGGGTCGCTTGCGTGTTCCTCACGCATCATCTTTCTGTAGGGCCCTCAGTTCCGCTTTGGACCAAGCAGACACGTTTCTCTCCCATGCCTGTATCGAGGGTGATAAGTGTGCCTTCCAGTTTTGAGCTATCTTTTTACGTGCCAATACTAATTCCAGATCTACAAATCTATTTCCTATTTTTTTGGCCTTTGGTCTGGGAAACAGGCCTAGCAGGCAAATCTCAGGTGTGTGTGGGAGGGATCTAGCCAATGTTTTACCAATCTCAGCCAGGACCTTCTCCCAAAATTCAATTAAATGTGGGCACTCCCAGGTCATATGTGCAAAGGCGGCATCTTGTAGTCCACATCTAGCGCAGGACTGGTCAGTGTCTCCTCTCATAACATTCAGTCTATGGGGTGTCAGGTACACCATATGTATATAATTAAATTGGATTGTTTTGAAATTAGAATTTCTAGACACCTATTTCGAACCCCTCAATGCTCTGGACCATTCTTTATCCGTTAACGGTTTCCCTACAATTACCTCCCACTGTCTCCTAATCCGATCAAGTTTTTTTTTTACCGATTCCAGGAGTGCCCCATATATCTACCTTATCAAGTGCCTTGCCGTTCCGAGGGTCAGTAGCACTTTATGTGTGACAGGTTCTGTGGAGCCTCCCTGTCATATGTCCTGGAGTGTCCACGTTAGTGATGGTAGGTCAAGAATTGCCCAGGATGTAGGTCATGTTGGGACATTAATTCATCCATAGGGATCAAGGCTCCTAAGTGAAAACATTCTCCCACCACTGTAATCACAGCCCTCGTCCATGCTGCTAATTGGAGTCTGGGGTATGGAGTCAAGGGATCCCCATGTGGAATTCCTGTTAACGGTATTTCGGGTGCGTAAGGCGGAATATTTCCTGTACGCCGGAGGCATCTTTACCAGCAATATAGTGCAGTCTGCAGTAGTATGTTGGGATTCGGGAGTACTACTTTCTGGTGTATTAGTTTGGTTATTAACTATCCTGGTTGTTTCTCCCATTCCCCTCATCTAGGAGCTCCAAGCACTGCCCATCCACCCATTGAGCGAGCCACTGGAGCTGGGCAGCCAGGTAGTATAATTCAAAGTCTGCGGCGTCCAGTCCTCCTTCCTCGGGTGCCATCTGCACTAGCTCCAGTGCCACCTTATTCGGCCCCCCATCCCAGATTAATTCCCGAAGTAGCTGGTTCAGGTCAGAAAACCATCGCGGGTAGATCACCACAGGTAGATTCGTGAAATAAAACAGCAATCTGGGCAACATAATCATCTTCGATAGCGCTATGCGGGCCATCTGAGACAGTCTAAGCGACCGCCAAAACTGTATAGACGACTTTAGGGATCTAATAACAGGGCTCAGGTTGCCCTCTCGTAAGTCTTCTACCGTGTGGATGATTTGGATTCCCAGATATTTAAAGGAGCGGGGAGTCCAAGTCAGGTCTTTTGTGAAATTCCCAGGCTGCATCATGCCCTCCTGGAGTGGGAAGGCACAAGTCTTGGATTTATTGATCTTAATTCCTGCTAGTTCTGCATATTCTTCTAGCATGGTTAGGGCCAATTGTGTGCCAGTGCCCCCATCTCTTAAAAACAACAACAGGTCATCCGCATAGAGAGAAATCATATGCGGTCTCTGTCCCAACTGGATACCAATATGATATTCCTGTTGCCGAAATGCCGTAGCCAATGGTTCTATTGCTATCGCAAATAACAATGGGGACAAAGGGCACCCCTGCCTAGTGCCTCTGTATATGTTATATGATTCCAAAATTATCCCAATTGTCCTAACTCGCACGGTTGGATGTTTGTAAAGTATGTTCACCCACCTGATTCAGTCCCCCCCTAATTCCATTCTTTCCATCGTGACCTCCAGAAAATCCCACCTTATAGAATCAAATGCCTTCTCCAGGTCTATTGATAATATGAGCGCATCCGGGTACTGGTCTCGATCAGGATGGTGTAACACATGGAACAACCTGCGTAAGTTAACAAAGGTGGATCTTGACGGTACAAACCCGTTTTAGTCTCTATGTATTAAGCCGGTCATATAAAGTAAAACCTTGTGGCTAACACTTTACTCAAGATTTTGAAATCGACATTAAGCATTGAAAGGGGGCGAAAGTCTGACACCTGTGGGTGTGGTTTATTAGACTTGGGGAGTTGAACCACCAACGCGTCCCTGGTTGAAGGAGGTAGCTCCCCTCTATCCCTTGCTTCTGTATAGAGCTCCTCTAACTTTGGGGCTAGAATCTGGGCATATGCGGCATAGAACTCCATTGGCAGGCCATCAGGGCCAGGCGTTTTCCCTCTGGCCATCTCTTTAAGCGCTGTCATGATTTCCATTCCGGTTACCGGTCCCTCCAACTGCCTGCTTTCATCAGGGGATAAGAGTGCTAGAGGCAAGGGTGTTAAGTAAGCCTGTATGGATTCTCGGTTTTTCACTTTTGGTTCAGAGTATAGTGTAACATAATAGGAGCAGAATGATTTGTTTATTTCTTTAGGATGGTGTGTTATCACTTCGTCAGACAACCTTATCTGGGAGATGGGGATTCTCCCATAATCGGGTCGTACTAACCACGCAAGTAATTGACCTGCTTTAACTCCCTCTATATGTGCCCGCACTTGGTATTCCCGTATCAAAACATTTCAGCCTTTGTAGTACTTTATCATAGCCTTACCACAGATTTAGCAGTTTCGCATGAGCCTCTGCCTCCCCAATCAAGGCAGCCTCCACCTTGTGTAATTGGGATTCTAGGCAGGTGAGCTCCTCCAATATTGCCTTCCACTGTCCAACCCTGTGCCCCATGCATTTCCCCCTTAACACCACTTTGAAGGCTTCCCATTCAATCGCTCTGTATCCGGTCACCCCCTGGTTAAACTGAAAATATTCTGTAATAGCCTCTTGTAACAGAGTGCGAAACGGGGCGTCCTCCAAGAGTGTGGGATCTAGTCTCCATGCAGGGGTCAATGTAGGTTCAGTCGTGGGACGGATGTGCAGTAACAGTGGATTATGGTCCGATATAGTACGCCCCAAGTACTCTGTGTGCGTAATAGTTGGGCCCAGTCCACTTGAAGTTACAAACATATCTAATCTAGTATGTAATTTATACAAGTGAGAATAATACGAGTAATCTTGTGCGTTACCATGTTGTAGCCTCCAGATATCTCCCATGTCCCATCCTCCCAACCACTCCCGAAATTCCTTGGTCAACTTGGCTATTGGAGCGTCGTTTAGCGGAGGTATTGACTTGTCCAAGGTAAGATCGTCTACACAATTGAAATCTCCTCCAAGCAGGGTGTGGGAAGTGTCAAAAGTAGAAAGTTGTGTCGACAAATGATGGAGGAAGTGGACTTGTTCAGAATTTGGAGCATATATGCTTCCCAGAAGGAACATCTTACCCAAGATCCTACCTTGGATCAGGACATATCTGCCTTCTGGGTCTACTCGGAACTTACTCACATCAATAGGTGTACCTGCCCTTATCCATATTATTGTACCCCTTGAAAATGCAGAATACGTGGTGGCATATATCTGACCATGCCACCTATGCCTAAGTCTAGCGCTTTCTTCTAGTGTCAGATGCATTTCCTGCAACATTGCCACTTGCACTCCATGGCGTGTGAGGAAACTGTGAATTTTGTGCAGTTTGGCCATTGATCCCATTCCCCGTACGTTTCAGGACATCATTTTAACTTCTTGGTATACTTGTGGCATATCGTAAAACAATCAGCCCCATCTTACTCCTCCCTCTCCCACCCCCTCCCGCCCACCAGTACTTCTCCATGCGAAAGCAACAACCCCCTGGAGACTGACACATTTCCCCAACAAGTAACACCCTCAACCCAGGAGGGCTTCGCAACGGCTGGCCGCCCAAACCTGAAAAAAGGAAAAACCATTATTGAAAGATTGTCCCCAGTGTTGACCTGTCAGGGGATATCTTGGTGGGGTTGTGTGAGGTATTAAACACTGCGTGCTTCAGCGACCTGGGCCTCATCATCTTCTGACAGGGATAGAGATTCCACCTGCCGTCGGTAGACCTAGAAATTCTCCTGCATAGTTCACAAACGATCGTGTGTTTGAGACACTGTAAATAGTCAGCTGTCTGTGGGGTCACATCTGGCAGTTCTCTATCGCTTCCGGCTGATGCCTCTGACTCAGATTCCACTGCACTATGCTCTGAGGATTTCCCGGATCTATCCTTCTCCAGGGTTTTCGTCAATACCTCGGCCACAGCATACAGCGCCGCCTTCCTCTCTCGGGCAGTCTGTGACGCTGATGGTTTCTGTAGCGGTCTCTGTCTGGACGAACGTCGCAGCCTTTGCGCTGTGGTTTGGATGGTCTTGGGCCGTGGGGTCCCGCCTGCACCTTGGATCCATTTTTCCTGTAGGTTTCAGACCATGACCAGACTTCTTCCGGCAGGTCATAAAAATGTGTGGTGTCATCCATCATGATTCGTAACTTTGCCGGAAACATCAAGGAGTACTTGATTCCCTCAGCTCGTAGAGCTTTCTTCGCCTCCAGAAAGGAGGAGTGCTGAGCCTTCACTCTAGCAGTGAAGTCGGGGAAAATGGACACCTTACAGTTATCAACGGGATAAGGACCATTGGCACTGGCCTGTTGTATCAAAGTGTTGCGATCTTTGTAGTGCAGTAGGCGCGCCACTACAGGTCAAGGCGGCCTCCCCGGGGCCGGCGGACGCAACGGAACTCTGTGCACTCTCTCTAGAGCAAAGAAGGGAGACAGTAAACCCGGCGCCACCGTTGTTCTCAACCATTCCTACAGAAACGCCGCATTTGAACTTTCTTTGGTTTCCGCAAGACCCACCACGTGTATGCTGTTGCGTCTATTACGCCCTTCAGCGTCCCCTGCCCTTCTGTCCAGAATATCCACCCTGGCGGTCAAATTTTCCAACGTACTGGATAAGGTTGGATGATCTGGTTGTATTGTTTCAATCGCCTGCTCGACTGTTTTCATTCTATCCAGTAGCTTGCCGGGTTCCGCCTGCAGGAGGACCAGGCCAACAGATACTGCCCCAATATCTTGCTGCAGTGCTGTTTTTGTGTCTGCAATAGATGCTAGTATTTTATACAAGTGCTTATGAAGGGCCCTATCAGTTTGCTCTGGCTCTTCAGTTCCCAGAACATTGCTTGGTGTGTGGGCTTCCCCATGCTCAGTGGGTGCATCTCCCTGCTTCAGTCCGGATTTACCCATAATGGAAGAATATCCGAAATCTGGAGATTGAAAGCCTGTTATAGAAAACTCCTCGGCAATCAGTGGTACCAGGCCCCACCTCAGACTTCAACCGGCCACTTCTGGGACAAAACCCAGAGGCCTCGACCGGCTATTATCTCTGGTCAAGTGCTATATTGCCCTGGTCAATTGCTAATATTGTCCTTTATATTTCTCCCCTCCGAAGTGCTTCAGGAAGTCCCTTAGCTCCCTCCCAAAAAACACGGGCATGTCACATGATCTACTCTGCAGCACCACTCCATACACAGCGCCAGGGTCCGCACTCCAACCAGGCCCTCCAGACCCAGGAATCCGGCAGTCAAGGCCACCCTACTCGGCACTGAGTAAATATGTCCATCCCTCCTTACACTGTATCTCCAGGAGTCTCCCCCACAGTTAGTACACGACGCTGGCCCACTGTTGTCCTTCAGTTCCTGGGAAGTGTTCAAACATGTACTATCACTTAGTAACTGTAGGAGAGTAGGATCTGCCTCTTATGTTGCCCCCACTTTTTTTCTGATGTTAGCACTGGTTTCTGGCTATAGTCTGGCTGGGTCCCTGCCAATCAGGGCCCCAGCCTCTCTGTTCTCTCTAAACGACATGGAGTGCACTCTAGGTGCACTAGTGATTGGATACTGTGGTGCCTTATGAGTCCCTAGTATATGGTACCTTAGGTGCCAAGGGCATAGGTACTTCACAGGCCTACCAGGGGCTGCAGCATGTGTTATGCCACCCCTGGGAAGCAGTCTAAATCTGACACCACAGGCCTGCTACTGCAGCCTGTGTGAGGTGGTGCTAGCACCCCTCACTGAGATATAGGTTTCCTATATCTCTCCTGCACACACATATAAACCTATCAGTCACCCCTAAGGCAGGCCCTATCAATCCTGAGGGCAGGGTGCTTGGCTTCTATGTGAGGGGGTGCCTCTGCCTGAGCAGGGCCCCTCTGCAGCTCTCAGAGTCTATTCTCTGGTGCTGTTTGTGGATGCGGTTAGACCATATACTATTTAAGTGCATTATATCCTCGCGGTAAATGCTAACTTTGGAATGGCTGCATCAAAACATGTCGTGTTTGGTGTCAAACATCTTGGAATACTACCCCCCGCCAATCTTGGCGGCGGGGGTAGCATTCCACCCTTCTAGAGGGATAAGACATGTACCTGCTGTGGAAACGCGGTAGAATCCTAAAGAGCCCTGGCATCACAAAATGGATGCCACCAGTCACAGACACTGGGCTGCCCTCCTGCTGATGACCGAAACTCGCAGTGGAGGAAGCCCAACAATAGGCATCCTGTCACAGGGAGGTGTAACCACCTTCCAGACAGGGTTTAGTGTATTGGGGCTGGGTGGGTGCACTCTTAGAGTGCTTTGAAGTCCTGCACTGGGGGAGCAGAAGGCTCCTCTGTGCATATGCCAGTTCAAACCAGCTCAGGGGCTACCTGCCCCTGCTCTGGCGCAAAACTGGACAAAGGGAAGTGGGTGTAGCCACCCCTCCCTTGACCCTCCCATAGGTGGGGTCATAGAGCTAGTCCATCCCCTCTTTTTAGTATAAGAGGGGGAACCTTGCCATTGCAAAGCAGATAACCCCTGGACGACGCTCTACAGAAGAATCCTGGCCCTTCGACGTTCCACTACCTTTGGAAGACAGAAGAATCTCCCTTGGAGTCAAGGAGTGACTCCCCTGCTTGGCAGGCACCAAAAACGACAACGACGGTCGCAAACTACGCCGCTCCCGCCGGAGTCCGAAGTCCCTGCAGCCCAAGAAGTGGATTTCCTGACTTCTCCCAGGCCATCGTGAGTCCCCAGCGAAGCTGAGGCAAGTGGACCCCACGAGTAACGAGGAACCGCGACCCCTGGGTACCGTGCACTATTGTCGAGTGCAACCCCTTCACAACATTCTACGAACTTGTGCTTTGGACCACGTGTGGTCCCGACCTCCAGCAGGAATCCCTCCGAAGATCAGAGGCCTACACTGTCCCGAGTGACCGTGGGCCCCTGTTGAGTGATTCCGCCCGAGGTGTCTTCGCGATCCCTTGCCCGCCGGCTTGTGGGTCCCCAGAAGACTTCTTAAAGAAACCAAAGGGCTCCCCTGGTTGCTCCAGGCCTGCCCTGACTTACCCTCGCTGGGTGAGTCCTCAGACCTTGCTGGTCTGCGCCATCGACTTTTCTTCATCTCCCCGAGACTTGCTGCTGCCAAGGCTTGTTGGCTCCTATCGAGTTGCCGACACCGCAGTCAGCTGCAGACGTCGAGGGACACACCGAATCCAGCTCCTGGTCGTCGTCGACGCCTCCTGGACCACGTGGCTGAAGAGTCAAGGCACCCGCAACCGACCTGAAGCGACCGACGACGGTGGGCATCCATCTTCCTTGCCCCGGGTCACTGCCAAGTGACTTTGAACACTGTCCCCTCTGCTTTCAGGTCATCCTTCTTCAGAATCCAGGCTTGGATTCCACCGGACACTTCTTCAGCTCCCGCAAGCAGCAAGTCTTCTTTGTTCGCCATTGAAAACGACGCCGCGACCCGACACCAAAGGACACCTGTGCACCCGGCTTCCCTGGGTGAGGTAACTCCAGCACTACGGTGCTCCTGTGGGTGTGGGCCCTAGAACTACTTACCCTGTAAGTGACTTGCTTGTAGGTTCTCCCGAAGTATCCTAAAACTCTTTATTTCCAACCGCGACTTGCCCCATTGAAGTTAACGGCGATTCGCGCCTGTGTATCCACACTGCACGCGTCCCCCGTGGGTCCTTTACTTACCTGCCTTGGGTGGTTTTGTGAGGCCCCAGCACTTCTGAAGGCCCTAGGCCTTGTCTCCCTGCAAGTCGTTGTTTCTAAGTCTCTTACTTAGTATATGGTCTGGTACGCCCCTAGGGCCCCAGCCATATTTTGTGCTTAACTTATTGTGAAACGTTGATTTATGCATATGTTTGTCTTCTAATCTCATAAAGAGATTAGTAGAGAGTTATTTAGAAATAAATACATATATATTTGATATATATACCTGTGTGGTGTCTTTTCATTTGGTGATTCAAGAGATTATATGGTAAAACAAGCTGCTTTACATTCCTCCGAGACTTAGCCTGAAGGCTGCTCTCCACAGCTACCACTAGGATAGCTTTCTTTAAAAGGTTGTCTTAAACCTATCTACCATAAGAGTCGATTTGCCCTGGTGCAAGGTGTCCACTTTAATTAGTGAACAGCATATACCAGGCCAACTTCTCACATTGGTGGGCAGCGTGTGGGATTCCAGCTTGCCATTGTTTTACCAGAAAATCTCTATTTGAATTACTAACTGAAAACCATTATAGGTACTCAAGGTACATATAAAGTCAAGCTTAGTATCAATAAGTTCTACTGAACTTAGAGCTGTGTGCCAAGGGATAGCACACCCTTTCCACAGCTCAAGCTAGGATCAGTAGGCCACAAACTAGTGTAGGTAGTACAACACTGCACAACACTAGAATGTCCTTAAGGGGTGGACCCAGTGGATCCACTCAGCCTCAGTATAAGGACATGGCTTTCTCTGACTTGAGAGCCATGTGTGTTGACAGACACCTGAGGACAGGACAGAGTCCCTCAACACTACACCTGATAGATCTGCTGACAGCAGATGACCTTAGATTGGCTCTAGGAGCTAAGGGGTCTGAATCAGTGGGTGGGTCAATCATAGTATCTGGGTCAGATGAGGACAATCCGAATGACCAAGACTCTGTGGTTGAAGGGCCAGGCTTCAAGGAGCCTGAACAGGACAGAGGAGTTCTCCCTAAGAGAACTGGCAGAGTGGATGAGAGGCACAGATCCCCTTCCAGGGAATCTGAGCACTCTTATCACTCTGGCAGAGAATTTGTCCAGGAGAGGAGCTCATACTTTAACTTAAGAGAGACCTCCTCTGAGAGAAGGTGCAAACTGCTCCAGTATGAGGAAGCCAAAGTGGCCCTCAGAACCAAGCAGTTGGCACTGGATAGAGAAGCCCTGGAGATCCAGAGAGCTTCCAGAAGGGAGGGTTTAGAACCCCCTGGTGGCAGCAACAGTGTCCCTAGAGGCAGAGAATATGTCCCTGACCATAGGAACCTGAGCAAGGTTGTTCCTCCCTACCAGAGTGGGGATGATATCCACAAATGGATAACTGCTATGGAGAGGGCCTGTAGAGTACAGCAGGTCCCCCAAAAGCAGTGGGCAGCAATCTTGTGGCTCTCCTTTTCAGATAAAGGAAGAGACAAGCTCCTCACTGTTAGAGAGGAGGATGCTGATGATTATGAGGTCCTGAAGAGTGCACTGATAGATGGGTTTGGCTTAACCACTGAGCAGTACAGGTTGAAGTTCAGAGATACCCAGAAGGCACAGACTCAGGACTGGACTGACTTTGTTGATTGTGCAACCAAGGCTCTAGAGGGTTGGCTGGTTGGCAGTAGGGTTACTGATTTCAAGGGATTGTATAATCTGATGATGAGAGAACAGATCCTAAATAATTGCCAGAACCAGTTGTTGCATCAGTACCTGGTGGACTCTGATCTGACCTCTCCCCAAGAATTGGGAAAGAAGGCAGACAAATGGGTCAGAACCAGGGTGAGGCAGAAAACCCAGAACCAAGGGGGTGACACTAAGAAGCAAGATCCTAAAGGCTCTGAGAAAGGTGGGGATAAGTCAAAAGACCAGAAGTCTTCACAAGGGCCCCAAAAATCTGCATCTGGTGGGGAGTCACAGTCCAACAAGGGAAAAGGCCAAAAGAAGCCCTGGTGCAAATTCTGTAAACAGAAAGGGCACTGGACTTCTGATTGTACCAAGTCCAAAGACCAAACCACCACCACTCCTGCCCCTAAGGCAACTGTGCCCCCTAGCTCAGCTACTGGTGGAGGTGGTACGCAGAATAAGGGTGTAGTAGGGTTGACCCTGGGTTCTGAAGTGGATTCTGACCTAGTCAGAGTGACCACTCAGGCAATGCTGATTTGTGAGGGAAACATTGATATGTCCTTCCTAGTAAGCCCCAGTAATCTGGGCAAGTACAAACAGCAGCCTTTGATAAATGGCAAACAGGCTTTGGCATTTAGGGACACAGGTGCTAGTGTCACCATGGTGGCAGAGGACCTAGTGGACCCTGGACAGATCATCCTGGGTGAAATGTACCAGGTGACCAATGCAAGCAATGTCCAGACCAACCATAGTCTGGCAGTTGTGAATTTCTCCTGGGGAGGGGTAACTGGCCTCAAGAAGGTTGTAGTCAGTGCAGACCTCCCTGTAGAATGTCTATTGGGCAATGATCTAGAGACTTCAGCCTGGTCTGAAGTAGAGTTATGGACTCATGCTGAGATGTTGGGCATCCCTGCAGAGGTATTTGCTGTGACCAGGTCACAAGCAAGAATGCATGACACTGAACCAGCTCTGGATCCTGGAACAATGGACCAGATGCTTCCCAAGAGGAGGAGCAGTAGGGTTAAGGCAGTGCCTTCCCCTCTGTCTCAGATCAAGGATTCACTTCCAGAGGGAGGTGAAGCAGAACCTGAAGAAGGAACTGCCCCAGAGGGACTTGAACCTGACCAGGTTGAGTTCTTGGGGGCAGGGGCCCTTCCAGGGAAGATCTGAGCAAGGAGCAACAGTGCTGCCCCTCTCTTGAACCCCTCAGACAGCAGGCTGCTGCTGAGGCTGCTGGGAGTGCTAGTGGGTCCCATAAAGTTTATTGGGATGAGGGACTCCTATATTCTGAGGGTAGAGACCCAGCCCCTGGAGCCACCAGGAGGTTGGTAATACCTCAGAAGTTTAGGGGGTTCCTCTTGACCTTAGCACATGATATCCCTTTGGCAGGACACTTGGGCCAAAACAAGACCTGGGACAGGCTTGTTCCACATTTTCATTGGCCACATATGTCAGAGGACACAAAGGAGTTTTGTCGCTCCTGTGTCACTTGCCAAGCCAGTGGTAAGGCAGGTGGCACAACAAAGGCCCCCTGATACCACTACCGGTGGTGGGGGTACCCTTTGAGAGGGTAGGGATTGACATTGTTGGTCCCCTTGACCCTCAGACTGCATCTGGGCACAGATTTATCCTGGTGGTAGTGGATCATGCCACCAGGTACCCAGAGGCAATTCCTCTGAGGACCACCACAGCACCTGTGGTGGCAAGAGCCCTCATTGGAGTTTTCTCCAGAGTGGGTTTTCCAAAGGAGGTCATTTCTGACAGAGGTACCAACTTCATGTCAGGATATCTGAAAGCAATGTGGAAGGAGTGTGGTGTAACTTATAAGTTCACCACCCCTATCACCCACAATGCAATGGTTTAGTTGAACGCTTCAACAAAACCTTGAAAGGAATGATTAAAGGACTCCCAGAGAAGCTTAGGCGGAAATGGGACCTTCTTCTTCCTTGCCTGTTGTTTGCCTACAGAGAGGTTCCACAGAAGGGGGTTGGTTACAGCCCATTTGAGCTTCTGTTTGGGCATCCTGTGAGAGGTCCACTATGTTTGGTAAAAGAGGGCTGGGAGTTACCTCTCAAGCCCCCCAAACAAGATGTGATGGACTATGTACTTGGTCTCCGCTCCCGGATGGCAGAGTACATGAAAAAGGCAACCAAAAACCTGGAGGCCAGCCAAGAATTGCAAAAAGCTTGGCATGACCAAAGGCTGTGCTGACTGTATACCAGCCAGGACAGAAAGTGTGGGTGTTGGAGCCTGTGGCCCCAGCCGCCCTCCAGGACAAGTGGAGTGGCCCCCATACAATAGTTGAACAGAAGGGAGAAGTCACCTATCTGGTGAATCTTGGAACTCCCAGGAGCCCCCTAAGGGTGCTTCATGTCAACAGATTAAAGCCATATGTTGACAGGGCTGACATGGGCTTGCTCATGGCAACTGATGAGGACCAGGAGGAGGAGAGTGACCCTCTCCCTGACCTGCTCTCTCAGAACCCTGATGATGGGTCAGTAGATGGTGTTGCTTTGGCAAGCAGCCTCACTGACCATCAGCAAACTGAGTGCAGACAAGTTCTGCAACAGTTTAGACATATGTTTAGCCTGACCCCTAGTCAGACTACCTGGTGCACCCATGAGGTGGACACTGGGGACAGTCTGCCTGTCAAGAATAAAATCTACAGGCAACCTGACCATGTCAGGGACTGTATCAGGACTGAAGTCCAGAAAATGTTGGAGTTAGGCGTGATTGAGCCTTCAGATAGCCCTTGGGCTAGCCCAGTAGTCCTGGTACCCAAACCTCATACCCAGGGTGGTAAGAAAGAAATGAGGTTTTGTGTAGACTACAGAGGCCTCAATGCAGTCACTAGGACTGATGCCTATCCCATACCAAGGGCAGATGAGCTGATTGATACTTTGGCCTCAGCCAAGTATCTAAGCACATTTGACCTAACAGCTGGCTACTGGCAAATCAGATTAGCTGATGATGCAAAAGCCAAAACAGCATTTTCGACCCCTGGTGGGCACTACCACTTTGTGGTGATGCCCTTTGGATTGAAAAATGCACCTGCCGCTTTTCAGAGGTTGGTGAATAAAGTTCTGGCAGGGATGGAAACTTATTGCTCAGCTTATCTAGATGATATTGCTGTCTTTAGTTCCTCCTGGCAGGATCACCTGGTCCACCTTAGAAATGTTTTGGAGGCCCTGCAGAAAGCAGGCCTCACTATCAAGGCCACCAAGTGCCAGATAGGGCAGAGTCAGGTTGTGTACCTGGGCCACCTTGTAGGTGGAGGCCAGGTTCAGCCTTTGCAGAGCAAAATCCAAACCATACTGGAATGGGTTGCTCCAACCACCCAGACACAGGTGAGAGCCTTCTTAGGCCTGACTGGGTACTATAGGAGGTTTGTCAAGGGATATGGATCTATAGTGACCCCCTTGAATGATCTTACCTCTAAGAAAATGCCAAAAAAGGTTCAGTGGACAGCTAGCTGTCAAAAGGCATTTGAAGACCTAAAGCAGGCCATGTGCACTGCCCCCATCTTACAGAGTCCAGACTACACCAAAAAGTTCATTGTCCAAACAGATGCTTCTGAGCTGGGTGTGGGAGCTGTACTGTCTCAACTGAATGATGAAGGTCAAGACCAGCCAGTAGCTTTTATTAGCAGAAGGCTGACCCCTAGAGAGAAACGTTGGTCAGCTATAGAGAGGAGGCCTTTGCTGTGGTATGGGCCCTGAAGAAGCTGAGGCCATACTTGTTTGGTACTCACTTCATAGTTCAGACTGACCACAAGCCCCTCCTATGGCTAAAGCAGATGAAAGGTGAAAACCCAAAACTTTTGAGGTGGTCCATTTCCCTACAGGGGATGGACTATACAGTGGAACATAGGCCTGGGACCCAACATGCCAATGCAGATGGACTCTCAAGGTATTTCCACTTTGAACACGAAGACTCAACTGGTCAAGGTTAGTTTAGTGTCCCTACGTTTGGGGGGGTTGTGTAGGAGAGTAGGATCTGCCTCTTATGTTGCCCCCACTTTTTTTCTGATGTTAGCACTGGTTTCTGGCTATAGTCTGGCTGGGTCCCTGCCAATCAGGGCCCCAGCCTCTCTGTTCTCTCTAAACGACATGGAGTGCACTCTAGGTGCACTAGTGATTGGATACTGTGGTGCCTTATGAGTCCCTAGTATATGGTACCTTAGGTGCCAAGGGCATAGGTACTTCACAGGCCTACCAGGGGCTGCAGCATGTGTGATGCCACCCCTGGGAAGCAGTCTAAATCTGACACCACAGGCCTGCTACTGCAGCCTGTGTGAGGTGGTGCTAGCACCCCTCACTGAGATATAGGTTTCCTATATCTCTCCTGCACACACATATAAACCTATCAGTCACCCCTAAGGCAGGCCCTATCAATCCTGAGGGCAGGGTGCTTGGCTTCTATGTGAGGGGGTGCCTCTGCCTGAGCAGGGCCCCTCTGCAGCTCTCAGAGTCTATTCTCTGGTGCTGTTTGTGGATGCGGTTAGACCATATACTATTTAAGTGCATTATATCCTCGCGGTAAATGCTAACTTTGGAATGGCTGCATCAAAACATGTCGTGTTTGGTGTCAAACATCTTGGAATACTACCCCCCGCCAATCTTGGCGGCGGGGGTAGCATTCCACCCTTCTAGAGGGATAAGACATGTACCTGCTTTGGAAACGCGGTAGAATCCTAAAGAGCCCTGGCATCACAAAATGGATGCCACCAGTCACAGACACTGGGCTGCCCTCCTGCTGATGACCGAAACTCGCAGTGGAGGAAGCCCAACAATAGGCATCCTGTCACAGGGAGGTGTAACCACCTTCCAGACAGGGTTTAGTGTATTGGGGCTGGGTGGGTGCACTCTTAGAGTGCTTTGAAGTCCTGCACTGGGGGAGCAGAAGGCTCCTCTGTGCATATGCCAGTTCAAACCAGCTCAGGGGCTACCTGCCCCTGCTCTGGCGCAAAACTGGACAAAGGGAAGTGGGTGTAGCCACCCCCTCCCTTGACCCTCCCATAGGTGGGGTCATAGAGCTAGTCCATCCCCTCTTTTTAGTATAAGAGGGGGAACCTTGCCATTGCAAAGCAGATAACCCCTGGACGACGCTCTACAGAAGAATCCTGGCCCTTCGACGTTCCACTACCTTTGGAAGACAGAAGAATCTCCCTTGGAGTCAAGGAGTGACTCCCCTGCTTGGCAGGCACCAAAAACGACAACGACGGTCGCAAACTACGCCGCTCCCGCCGGAGTCCGAAGTCCCTGCAGCCCAAGAAGTGGATTTCCTGACTTCTCCCAGGCCATCGTGAGTCCCCAGCGAAGCTGAGGCAAGTGGACCCCACGAGTAACGAGGAACCGCGACCCCTGGGTACCGTGCACTATTGTCGAGTGCAACCCCTTCACAACGTTCTACGAACTTGTGCTTTGGACCACGTGTGGTCCCGACCTCCAGCAGGAATCCCTCCGAAGATCAGAGGCCTACACCGTCCCGAGTGACCGTGGGCCCCTGTTGAGTGATTCCGCCCGAGGTGTCTTCGCGATCCCTTGCCCGCCGGCTTGTGGGTCCCCAGAAGACTTCTTAAAGAAACCAAAGGGCTCCCCTGGTTGCTCCAGGCCTGCCCTGACTTACCCTCGCTGGGTGAGTCCCTCAGACCTTGCTGGTCTGCGCCATCGACTTTTCTTCATCTCCCCGAGACTTGCTGCTGCCAAGGCTTGTTGGCTCCTATCGAGTTGCCGACACCGCAGTCAGCTGCAGACGTCGAGGGACACACCGAATCCAGCTCCTGGTCGTCGTCGACGCCTCCTGGACCACGTGGCTGAAGAGTCAAGGCACCCGCAACCGACCTGAAGCGACCGACGACGGTGGGCATCCATCTTCCTTGCCCCGGGTCACTGCCAAGTGACTTTGAACACTGTCCCCTCTGCTTTCAGGTCATCCTTCTTCAGAATCCAGGCTTGGATTCCACCGGACACTTCTTCAGCTCCCGCAAGCAGCAAGTCTTCTTTGTTCGCCATTGAAAACGACGCCGCGACCCGACACCAAAGGACACCTGTGCACCCGGCTTCCCTGGGTGAGGTAACTCCAGCACTACGGTGCTCCTGTGGGTGTGGGCCCTAGAACTACTTACCCTGTAAGTGACTTGCTTGTAGGTTCTCCCGAAGTATCCTAAAACTCTTTATTTCCAACCGCGACTTGCCCCATTGAAGTTAACGGCGATTCGCGCCTGTGTATCCACACTGCACGCGTCCCCCGTGGGTCCTTTACTTACCTGCCTTGGGTGGTTTTGTGAGGCCCCAGCACTTCTGAAGGCCCTAGGCCTTGTCTCCCTGCAAGTCGTTGTTTCTAAGTCTCTTACTTAGTATATGGTCTGGTACGCCCCTAGGGCCCCAGCCATATTTTGTGCTTAACTTATTGTGAAACGTTGATTTATGCATATGTTTGTCTTCTAATCTCATAAAGAGATTAGTAGAGAGTTATTTAGAAATAAATACATATATATTTGATATATATACCTGTGTGGTGTCTTTTCATTTGGTGATTCAAGAGATTATATGGTAAAACAAGCTGCTTTACATTCCTCCGAGACTTAGCCTGAAGGCTGCTCTCCACAGCTACCACTAGGATAGCTTTCTTTAAAAGGTTGTCTTAAACCTATCTACCATAAGAGTCGATTTGCCCTGGTGCAAGGTGTCCACTTTAATTAGTGAACAGCATATACCAGGCCAACTTCTCACAGTAACCTATATTTTAGTTCCTCTGGGGGCTTGTCTTGTTTAATCCCAACCCAGCGGCCTACCTAACAGGGCGGCATCACCGCTTAACCAGTGTCCAGGCCAGCCTCCAGTGCTCTGCTCAAGCCGTCCCGACATCTCCTGGGGCAGCGAGATTGATGCTTCAGGGGCCTACAGCTCTGCCCCTCCGCCGCGGTGCGGGCTGATCAAGGCCCCCAGGCCGACCGCTCCAACAGCTGTGCCCACCGTTCACCGGGTTCCCAGGATTCTTCCCCAGCGCACCACTTGATCTCCTCCGTTCAGGCAGGTAACAAAGGCAGAACCCTCACACCTCACCAGCTTCTCTTCTCCACAAGGCGTGGTCCGATCCTCAGGCACAGGTCGCCAACAGCCTCCTCCGCAGACTACGTCACCCGCAGATCTTGGTCGTCAGGTCGCCTCCAGCTTTCGGGCAGCGCGCCTCCGCTCCCTGGTCAATCTTCCATCCGCGCGGTCGCAGGTTTCCAGCAGCCCCCCTCGGGCAAGATATTGTCACTCGGCCTCCACTTCTAGGCCGCCTGCATCGGTGATCGCAATCTGTATCCCGGGGGCTCCAGCACACTGCTCAGGACCTTATGGATTCGCAGTTAGCAGAGTCAGTGCTCCACTGCACCTCAGTCGTTTCTTTTGCTGTGCAGCATGCTCTGACACTCCAGTGAGCAGTTGCGGATCCCCAACAGCTCTCTCTGGGCTCCACCACACCGTCAGCCCGCGGCGTTTGGGGCAGCTCCATTTGTCGGGCAGTTCGTCATGACTCACTTCTCTGTCGCTTCCCTGCCGACTCCCT
The DNA here is from genome assembly GCA_963921515.1 of Calotriton arnoldi. Classification (NCBI taxonomy): domain Eukaryota; kingdom Metazoa; phylum Chordata; class Amphibia; order Caudata; family Salamandridae; genus Calotriton; species Calotriton arnoldi. Next base: position 479,194 of record CAWUFW010002616.1, read on the forward strand.
TAGCGGCAGCCGAATGTTGCGGTTTGGTCCCGATGTCAGGCTATATTATCAGGACTCATTTTAGGCTGCAGCGGAGCTCTTTGCTCACACAGCCATCATGGTTCCTGCCCAAGCCATGCCCTGAGGTAGAGTGGCATGCTTGATGTAAATGTCCACTCCATCTATGATGTGGCTGGTCAGTGGGTGCCAATGGCGGTCTTGGAGTATGAGGGTGATCGAGCTGAGCTTCCTAAGTCATTTGATAAATCCTGTGATTTCGCTTTCAGTTTTGTTGAATGGGTGTGTTGGAATGCTCAGATCTGCTAAAGAAGGGGCTTCAGCTTCCATGACACCCACACAGATGGTGAATGTAGACTTCTCAATCTGTCACAGTATCTGATCTGTTCTGAAGGGGTGTAATGTGTTGAGATGAAATTTCAACCTTTTCCACTCTGAACCACACCCTCACCACCTCCGCCAGAATAGGTGAGGCTCATTTGCTACCCTTGTTCTTTGTGTGATTCTTGAATATTTCACAATCCCATGACTTCAATGATGTAACATTGATGGCAGCGCCCACACAAAAGTATTCCAGCACCACTGGCCTGGATGTCTTTGTGTGACATTTTCATGCTTTCTGGCCTGGGTGCAATGTGTGACATTTCCATGCGTTCTGGCTGCCTGGGTGCTTATGTGTGACATTTCCATGCTTTCTGGCCTGGGTGCTCATGTGTGACATTTTCATGCTTTCTGGCCTGGGTGCTCATGTGTGACATTTTCATGCTTTCTGGCCTGGGAGCATATGTGTGACATTGCAGTGCATTATGTGTGACAATGTGAGTGACAATTTATCGAAAATACAAAAAAGAATATCAGAATGTAGTTCTTATGCTGTAAAGTTATATCATTGAAACATTCTTAAAACAGCATAAAATTCATAGCATTTTTGGCTGAAGAGACACGAGTGGCCCAAAGGGTGTTATGATCAGTACTGAACGGCCCCTTGAAGAGTCCTGGGCAGCAATGTATGCAATTTCACTCTCTCTTAGACTGACCCAGGGAGTAATCGCTAGGTTGTGAGTTCACTCTGTACTGTGCCATCTCTGAGCATGTCCTAGGGAGCTGTATTTTCTTCAGTTGTGATTATGTTCTGTTTCACACCATGCCTCAGTCTGTTCAATGAAACAGTCTCTCCTTCTGTTGAGATTTTAGTATATATAGAGTGTCTCTGAGCCTGTCCTGGGAAACACTCTCTTGAAGAGTTACTATTATATCACTTAACATTTTGCAGTCTGTTATTTAAACGTGATCCCACACTATGGTATGCTATTTATTAAACTGCACTGCAGAGAAGTCTCTTACTCTGTCTTGGACACCACCACTCCCACGTGATCTCACTCGACAATGTGCAGACTCAAAACAAATTATGGGAAGCACTCGGAAAAAAAATTCAGGCTATGGCGATACTTTTGTGGTCCCCAGGCATGTGCAGATAGATAGACTGATAAAGAGAAGCAAACATAAGGCGCTGACATCATTATTAATGATGAAACAAAAAAAAGTAATTCTAGTGTTAATGATAATAATTCCCAATGAAAACTTGTGTGACTGAAAAAAGCCACTTATTGAGAATTCTTGAGTTGGAATTATTTACATGTTTGAAATCCATAGCGTGTCTCTGCAAGAGAGTGAGTGATTCCATCTGTACCACTTAATAGCTGCCTAAATCTATGGGATTTCCTGTTTAGTAAATGAAATTGTGCAAAGCATGCTCTACGCACAAGTGATACAACAGTTTCTGTATACCATATACCCAAGCCCCATGCATCAGGTGTTTGTGAACTATGATTTTTCTCCCTTAAAAAGCATCACATTGTTCTCTTAATTTTCTTAAACTTATGTTCTCTTTTCGCATAAAGTTTTCCCTTTACATTCTCCTTTTCCTTTCTCTTATTCTTTTTCTTTTTTCTCGCCTCTAGTTTATTCGGTGGTCAAGGGAGTGCATACACCCTACAGTCTCGCAAGTCCAAGCCCCATCAAAGGTACCTAACATGTACTCATAGCGGTAACTCTACTAACGTTCTGAATGATCGGAGAAACGGGGGCCTGCTCCACGATCCAACAATCTGACATCATCTCATCTATGTATAAACACAGGTCTGACTACATTAACCAAACCTAAGACAAAATGATCCCCCAAACAGAACTTATTAAAATTGTTTCATTGAACGTAAAGAGCCTGAACCATCCGGTCAAGAGGAAAAAGATTTTGGATTATATCCATAAGCAGAGGGTGAACATTATCCTTCTACAGGAGACAAAATTAGACAAACTCGCAGAAACGCTCAAGGGCAACCAATACACTGAGGTTCTCTGCTCAGGTGCCAAAGGGAAAAAGAACGGGGTCATAACCATGATCTCAGAGAGATCCAGAATAAATCTAATATCCCACTCTACAGATAAACAGGGGAGATGGATTATCTCCAAGTTACAGAAGGAGAACTCTGAACTTTTTGTAACCAATATATACGCTCCTACGAATGATGACAGTGAATTCTGGGAGGATCTGGAAGATAATATTAAACCTATTCCAGATTCAGCAACCTCAGTTATTGCAGGTGACTTTAACCTCCCACTAGATCCGAATATAGATAGGAACTCATCCTGCAAATTCAAACCAAACAAATCACACAAAGCCCTTAAACACCTCTGTAATAGGTTTAACATGATAGATGCGTGGAGGCTACAGAACCCGACTGAGAGCGAATACACATTTTACTCTTTCCCTCATAACTCATACTCCCGCATAGACTACTTTTTAATTTCAGGGAATGCTATTAGTAAGATTGACCAATCTACAATTGAGCCAAGAGTTGTATCAGACCACTCTTGTGTCACACTAACACTTACAGACTCATCCACCCCTCTCAAAGAACCTCTTTGGAGATTCAATGATGAGGTACTAGCCTTACCTGAAAACAAAAAAGTAATTGAAGATGCGATCAAAAACTATTTACTTGATAACAAAGAGAACGAAACTTCTCACCTTATAAGATGGGAAGCTCTAAAATCTACCGCTAGAGGAGTAATTATAAAAATTAAATCTAACATGAATAAGGAAGCGAACTCATAGCTAGCTATATTAGAGAAGGATATCGCCAAACTAGAAAACTCACGCATCCTTAAAAACGACCCAGGAACGCTTAAGAAGATAATACATAAAAAATACGAATACAACGAGATAATTAGTACGAGAGCGGGTATCTGGATAAACAAACAGAAAAGTCTCCGTCTCTGTGAGGCGAACAAATCCGGGAGGGCGTTAGCCTCTTATTTAAAATTTAAAAGCCAGAGATACGCGATCAATGCTATTAAAGATGAAAAAGGAAACACCCAAACTAATGCCAACAAAATTGCTGAGACATTTAAAGAATTTTACCAAAACCTGTATAATTCGAACACTAAAGTGAAACCACAGAAGATGCAGAAATATTTAAATGAGGCATCTCTTAAATCTTTAAGCGATGAAGAAAGGGATTCTATTAATGGCCCGATCAATATGGAAGAGCTGGAGAACGCCATTAAGAAGTTAAAATTAGGCAAAGCTCCGGACCCAGATGGGTTCAATACATCGTTCTATAAAGAGTTTGGTGAACACTTGAAGCAACCTCTGATACTCCTTTCTCATCAGTTTCTTCATCTGGACAAATAACTGGTACCCCAGCTGAGGCAATAATTACCGTTCTCCCAAAGGAGGGTAAAGACAACCTATTGACTAAGAACTACAGACCAATCTCCCTCATAAACCTGGACTGCAAATTATATGCCATGATTTTATCGAACCGAATACAAAAATACATTGCAAAGCTTATACACTCCTCCCAAACAGGCTTCTTAAAACAAAGACTTTCTAGCGACAATACTAGAATATTTTGCAATGCCATTGAAAAAGCAAAATTAATTAGTTCGCCAACTGTTGCCATAACGCTGGACGTGGAAAAGCGTTTGATAAAGTAGATTGGACATTCTTACAAGCGACACTCAGGAAATTCAATCTTGGGGATAATCTGATCCAGATGATCATGGCACTTTACCATAGCCCCAAAGCTAGAGTTAGAGAGGGAGGTGCTCTTTCCTCTTCCTTCCCACTGAAGCAAGGGACCAGACAAGGGTGCCCCCTGTCTCCTTCACTGTTCCTCTTGGCTATTGAGCCCTTCCTTCAGTATCTTAGAGCAAACCAGAATATCCCCGGCACAGACTTTGGCAAAACTCATTTCAAGGTTGCAGCCTATGCAGATGATATACTGGTGGTAACCAAAGAAGCAGCCACAGCCATTCCGGCTCTTATGAAATCTATTCAGGATTACACTGAAGTATCGGGCTGCACCCTTAATAAAGACAAGACAGAAGTAAAACTACTTAACCTATGAGGGTCCAGAGAAGTTTTGGGGGACTCCGGGCTGACGTGGCAGACAGGTACGATTAAGTACCTAGGCATAGAATTCTCAAACGACCTGATTTCTACGCTAGAGGAAAACTAAACTATCATCCTTAAAAAAAATCACAGATCTTTTAGATGGGTGGTCACCGAAATTCTTAACATGGTGGGGTAGAATAGAAACGGTAAAAATGATGATAACACCTCTCATAAACTCTCTCATCAGTAAGTTACCCATGACACTCTCACATAACTTCCTCAAGAAAATAGATAAATCCATCAGTAAGTTTTTATGGCAAGGGAAAAGAACAAGGATTACCATAGAAAAACTAAAGCTTGACAAGAAAAAGGAGGTTTTGGTCTTCCAAATTTTAAGAACTACCAAACGGCCTACCTCTGCAAACAGGGGTCTGCATGGTTCATGGATAAACTTGAACACAGACCCCAGTGGCTAGAAGTAGAACTAAATCTGCTTAATGATATCCCACTTCAGGCTAAAATTACTATGCAGGTCTCAATGTTAGAACACTCCAAATACATCATACTTAACATGAAGAAAGCTCTGATACGCCTTGACACACTATCCAATACAAAAATTGGTGCCTCAAACATAGTGGCGATCTGGCATAACCCCTTAATAAGAATAGACAGGAAAACAATCTACTGGAAGGACTGGTCGCAAAAAGGCATTAATTTTATCAAAGACCTCTATGAGAATACTTCCCCCATTCCATTCTCTGTCCTCAAAAGAGAAAGAGGGTTAACTGACTAAGGGCCAGATGTAGGTAAAAACCAAATTGCGAGTTCTTAATAGCGATTTTTACCGAATCGCTATTAAGAACTCGCAAACTCCGATGTAGATAAAAATTTGCTAAAAGTTAGCGAGTCGGTAATAATCGCTAAATAAATACTGAATCCGTATTACCAAATCGGTATTTGCAAAATCGCAATTTAAAAAAAATCGCAAATTAGCGAATCTGCTATTCCGGTGCACCCTGATGACATAACAACCAGGAAGTGGCCTGACACATGCTGTTTCACTGAGCCTGAAGCTGTGGGAGAGGCAGGGAGCAGGACCACACACCCAGGAGCTGCACAGTAATTACCAAGCAGACACCAAATACAAGTAAAGACACACAGGAGAAGGGAAAGGAGCCCGCAGAGAGGAAGAGGAAACACAAATTCAGCGAGAAGGAGTTGGAGGTTTTAATTGAGGAGGTGGTAAAGACTCACAACCAGTTGTTTGGGAAGAAATCTCTGCATTTTCCTGAATTGCAGAAACGTAAGATATGGCTAGAAATACAAGGAAAAATGAATGCCATTGGTGTCACCCAGCGCTCCATTGACGAGCTGAAGAAGCGCTGGTATGACCTCCGCTTCCGTGCCAAGGAGAGGGTGGCTGACAGGCTCAAACAAGCTAATCAGACAGGTGGCGGAACATCCACTGCGCCGGAAACAACACCCCTGGAAGAATTGGTGGAGTCCACCCTCCAGCCTGAGACCATCATTGGTATTGGAGACGCGGACAGCTCAGCCAGAGGAAACAACAGACAAAGTAAGATGCATGCACAGCATGGTGTGCCCCCCTCCCCAATCCCCAATGAGCAAGTATGAATCCCACTCCAGTCCATGATTTGCTAACAACCAGCAATGCATCTTGGGAGATGTAGTCCTAATTAACACATAGCATACCAGTGAGTCCATTGAACCGAAGTGCATTTGACCCACATCAGTAAATAAGCAAGCTGGGGACTGTTAGTTTGAATGGCATTCATGTAATTTAATGAAACACAAATGCTGCAAGGCAAGTCAGTAAATTGACATTCTGTACCCACTGGAGAACATACACCCCAGACTGCTGCGAGGGAGTCAGAAGAGGCACCTAGGTGACACGACAATCAGGAGGAAGAGACCCTGTCACCCGCAGATGTCCCACCACCACCACCACCACCACCACCACCGAGACCCAGGAGGTACACAGTGGGTAGCCTTCAGGAGATGGAAGGGTCAGAGGAGGAGAGCACGGGACCCCCACAGACCATGCAGGAAGAGGCAGAACAGACTCCAGAGACACAGTCACCCATGGAGCATTGCCACACAAGTGCTCGACGACGCAGACCACGGGCACACAGTCCAGATGCACAGGGTGAAGATTCCAGTGTATTTGCAGGTCTGGAGGGAAACATGTTGAAGGTGCAGCGGCTGCAAGGGAAGACAATGCGGTCAATGCAACGTCAGATGGTGGCCATGAACAAATACATGAGGGACATGAAGGAGGGCATAAATGGTCTGAACAACACCGTTGCAGAGGGCATGCGGGACATGGCTGAGGCAGTAAGGCTGTTGTGCAGCAAAATGGACATTGAACGTGGGGCAAGGCGCAGGGACAAACAGCGCTTGGAAGGGTACACAAAGGCGGTGAACCCTGTCCTTAGCAGATGCTCAGTGGCCATGCTGTTGGAAATGGCCCACTGCAGCCAGATGTCGCTAGGGGGTTGGTTACTGTCACCACTGCGTTAGAAGTGCTCCAGACAACACACATCGCTGCCACAGGGTCTGGGGATGGTGTTGAAAGTGAGGACGTAACAAGCCGCAGCAGCATCACTCCACCAATTGCAGAGTCCAGGAGGCGCAGTGCAAGGCAAGGTCCAGCCGCAGGACAGTCCTCTAGGGAGGGCAGTGTGCAAAGTGAGCGGAGCAGTGCTGTGCGTGGCCACAGGAAATGAAAGCATGCTTCAGCTGACATTGGGAGATGGGTGAAGTAACCCATGTAACCAAATGATAAGGGATGACAATGAGCATGCAGTGTATCAATGCCATGCTGGGATTGTTGAGGCACTGAGAGGACAATAATGTGCGGCGGTGTGCATTCCTATTACCTGATGTAAGGTCAATAAAACACTGTTACACAATTGCAATTACTCGCTTTGTCTCATTACTTACTCAGAAATAGTTGCATGTGATCTCTGCCCGTCTGTGTCTCCCATCTGGCGCTGTTACGACACCTGCTGTGCGGTGCAGTGGCTGTGGACATTCCTCATCCTCATCCTCTGATTCAGTGAGTTCCACGGGTGTTCCCTTCTTTGAGGCCAGGTTATGAAGCATGGCACATGTTGCTATTATTTTGCAGCAGATCAGAGGCGGTACTGCCGTGCACCTCCACTTTTGTGGAGGCAGCGGAACCTGCTTTTCAGGAGTCCAAATGTACGCTCCACCACATTCCGCGTTGATTTATTGGCCACATTAAATCTCCTCTCACTTGGGGTAGATGGGTTGAGGTATGGAGTCAGGATAAATGCCCGCACCGCATATGCGCTATCACCTAAGTGGTAAAGGAAGAAACATTATTCACAGTCAGCAACAGATACATCCAAGGCATACATCAGGGTGTGTCACATTGATTTACCTAGCAGGTATCCTTCTCCAAATTCACCCCCAGCCAGACGTGTATAGATCCCACTGTTCCTGAAAATGTAGGAGTCATGCGTGCTCCTTGGAAATTTTGCTACAATATCGGTGATGATGTGAGACGCATCACAAATGACCTGTACGTTGATTGAATGTGTTGATTTACGGTTCCGATATATGTACTCAGTAGCAGAGGGGGGGCAGATTGGAATATGTGTCCCATCGATGCACCCTATAACATGTGGGAACTAGGCCTTCTGATAAAAATCCATCTTTGTCTTATGCAGTTCCGTCTGTGTGCTGGGGAACCGGATATAGTGGTGCATTCTTTGCATCCAGGAATGTGTTGAAAAAGCGTGACAGGCAACTTTGTGAGCACCACCAGCCACAGCTATAACCCCCTGGTAACTACCTGATGCAAGTAGGTGCAGGCAACAAAGGACCTGTACATGTGGTGGTATTGCGTGCGCCCTTGGTGTCTGGTGCTCCAGGATTGGGTGCAGGTCACGTATCAGGTCTAGGATGGTGGTGGGGTGAAGCCTGTACCTCTCATGGATTTCTGCCTCTGTGAGTTGGAATAGTGTAATGCGCACTCTGTATACGCGTTCCTGTCGTCTCCAGATCCTCAGTGCTGCTGCTTGCATCCGCCTTGCAATGACATAGAGGGCCGCCATTGTGTTCACGCAGATGCATTCTGGGGCTGTTTATATGCAGTGCACCTGGTTACCACCTGCTTTGAGTCAGTGTTAATTTGCGACTCCAAAATAGCGATTTTTCAAATACTCGCAATTTGCGATTTTTGGTACATTGGTTTGCGAATTTGTATTGTGATTTCTTATTTAGCGAATCGCAAAATAGAGAGTCGGTGTGGCATATTCGCTAAATAAAGAATCGCTAACCTTTATTTTTAAGCGATTCTTTATTTTGCGATTAGGTTTTTCTGACTCTACATTTCACATAGGTCATTTGCGATCGCAAACGTGGAAATTCTGCGAATTTCTGCGTTTGCGATCGCAATTTGTCTACCTACATCTGGCCCATAGACTTTTACAAATTCCTTAAACTTAAGGTACAGATTTCTAAGCTGGGTACGAACCCTTCTCCCCCTTCACTCCCTTCCAAATAGAACAAATTGTGTAGTACCGGCCACATGGTCTCAAGAATATACAAAGCCTTACTTTCTGAGCCTCGTAAAGCCCATAAGTCTAACGAGGATAAGTGGGAGTCTGAACAGAATAGCAAGGCAATTAAACCTGATTGGGAGCTAATCCATATGATGCCCTTTAAACACAAAATATCCCCCACACTCTCTCAAACAAAATACATGATAATAAATAGGAGCTATTGGACACCTGCTAGACTACACAAACTTAAACTTATCCAGTCTCCACAATGCTGGAATTGTAATTCCCAAACAGGCGATTTATCACACATGCTTCTCCTCTGTCCACTGTTACAGAACTACTGGAACAAGGTCCTTAATCATATCTCCCAGACACTCAACATCTCCCCGGTGAAAGAGATATCGTATATCTTATTTGGTTTCCAGGACCCGGACCTAAACGGGGATAATGACCGCTTTCTGCTTGACTTAATGCTGACCTTGGCATGCAAAATAGTCCTGTGTAACTGGAAAAGTTTGATAAAATTTCATACAAAACTTGGCAGGAATGGCTCACCTTCATGAGGGGTGCGGATAATACTGCTCTACAAGTTTCCCCTTGGAAACCAAGACACAGGAAGATCTGGAAATCCCTGGACGATGCCTCTATGGTTTTTAAAACCCCTTGAAATCCACCCAGCTATCCAAATCGAAAGAGCCAACATGCATCACAGCAAGATCTGGAATACGGCCACCCCACCATACAGCTAATATGATGATGAGCTGCAGACTACTTCAATGCGGTATGAGTACCCCTTGGCCCTGAGTTAGTTCTCTTTTTCTTCTTCCTCTCTCTTACTGGTTAATTATGTACTTATTTATTTACTTTAGGTTGTTTACTTTCCTTAGAAACCATAGGAGGATAGAGGTTATGTAATGGAGGTGATATACAACTTGCTATATATAATCACAATTGTAACCGTGGCGCATCGCTGATGTCGACCAGAAGCAGGCAAGGTTCGTAGGGTAAGTAATCAAAATGAAGTAGAGCAACAAGGATTTATCCATCCGATGAGCTGTGTCAACTATGCGTTGTCATTTCTGTCTACGCAATTGTATAGTCTGTAAGCACCATTACCAAAGTATTATCAATACAAATACCTTCTATCCTCTCTGATTAGCGACGAGAGCTCTGATATAAGTTATTTCTTTGTTTTACCTTGTTTTCTGTATTGTTTTTCCAAAAATCAATACAAATTTACTAAATTGAAAAAAAGCATCACATTTCTATTATTGTAGCTTCCTTCTGTATTTCATGTGCATACCTTATGAGTGATGCCTTCCGTGACATCTTGTCACAAGAATAGAAATACAGAAAACTTGTCAGATTGATATAAAATCTTGTCATTTCTTTTAATTCCGGTATCAATAGTTTTGATGTGTGCTAAAGTATAATAAGGAATACCTTGTTTCAAATTTGTTGTCTGTTTGCGTCAGCTTTGAAAACCCTCTCGTCTATCATTTTAGATTTTCACTATGAATATGAAAGGTGATAGGAAGAGAAAATCACACAAGAAAAAGAACGTGAAAAAAAGAAGAAAATGCAAGAGAATGAAGCAAGCCATTACCAAAAAGTGACTGATATTTGTTATCCCAAAAAAGATTTGGTTTTTTTCGAAGGTGGCAGCACGTCCACCAGCTTCAGTACTGAAGGTGGGGAACAAACTGCGGAAGCCCAAAGAACTGAAATAGGCAGTGAAGCTACTGTAACTGAGGCAGCTCCCAAGTATATGGAAGGTTACATTGAATTATTAAAAAAGGGATGTAGATGTGAAGAGAAGTGTCAAGAAGGCCCAGTCGTTGAGAAATCAGCATGTGCGGATGTGACTTTGACTCATGCAGCTTTTGGAAAGAGTAAATCGCACTAGAAAGGAGGAGCTGAGAAAGAACGTGAAAAGAAGAAAAAAATACAAGAGAAAGAAGCAAGCCATTACCAAAAATTGACTGATATTTTTAGGTCCAAAAAAGATTTGGTTTCTCTCAAAGGCGGCATCACGTCCACCAGCTTCAGAACTGAAGCTGCTGAACAGACTGTTGATGGCCAAAGGACTGCAATGAATAGTGATTCTACAGTAAAGGAGGCAGCTCCCAAATCTTTAGAAAGTTACATTGAATTAGAAAGTGAAGAAGATTCCAAAGAGAAGTGTCAAGAAGACCTAATAGTTGAGAAATCAGCATGTGCTGATGTGACTTTGATTGATCCAGCTGAAAGTGTTGATGAGAACCAATGGTTTTTGAAACCAACGTCTGAAAATCTGAATGCCTTTTTAAGTTTCATCCCTGTCAACCAGATGGTCTACGTTGGAATTTTTATTTTTATTTATTTATTTTATAGTTTTATAGAGCGCAAACCAGACCTGTGAGGGTATCAGAGCGCTTTACAGGATTAAGGGTGGTATACAAAGCGTTAGGAAGGGAGGGATCAATTGGGTACAATAGGGGATACATTATACAAGAGAAGCACGCAGTCTAAAGTCCCAGCTACATGTGGGATAAAAATTTTAAAAAGTAGATACATTATACAAGAAGGCACGCAGTCTCAACTCTTGGGGGGATGCCCAGGAGTGCAGGAATAGGTATCATCTGTAGAAGCCGTGGATAATGCCGAGGTGGAGGGTGGAACATGTCACTGAGGTGATTGTGATGTATTCATTAGACGAGGTATTTGCCCATTAAGAAGGTTTTGGTCTCCTTCTTAAAGTGTGCCAAGGTCGGAAGTCTTCTGATGGCGGGTGGGAGAGAGTTCCAAATTCTTGGAGCGGAATGCTAAAAGATTATATCAGCCAAAAAATGGGAAACCAAGGCAGTGGCTGACTTATTCACACAAAGCCAGCTTTTGTTTCTCTGTTTTATGTCTAGCTTTTAGAAAACAGATTGACAGAAGTGCTTCCATTGATGGCTGTTCTGAAGAAAGTCATATGTATCAAAGAATCGATGAGCACGAAGACAGAATCCTTCATTACACTACTTCGGAATCCTTCATGATGTGATCAAGAAACATAGATATATGTAGCCATCTTTTTAAAAAGAACACTACTGCAAATCAAGAGGAAGTCAATCGGAAATGTGCCTGTTGTAATGCTGCTGCTCAGCCTGGGTGACTGTGTGTGAGAATGCTGGTGATTGGAATGTTCCTGTGTGAGAGTGTCAGTTGGATGAGGGGCTGAGCAGCAGTAAGGCTGCTCCTGGTGGGGTTCTCCCCTCTATCAATCTTGTGTTGTAATGCTGCTGCTCAGCCTGGGTGACTGTGTGTTAGAATGCTGGTGATTGGAATGTTCCTGTGTGAGAGTGTCAGTTGGATGAGGGGCTGAGCAGCAGTAAGGCTGCTCCTGGTGGGGTTCTTCCTTCTATCAATCTTGTACCATCTTACCTGGAATAAATTACCTACAGAAACTACCTGGACAGCACTACCTTCATTTACTACACTTGGCGACGATTTAAGGAACGACAATCTACGCGTGCCACTTCAAGCTGAAAAGAAGCAAGAAGAAAAGTGAACTGAAGAAAATATTCATGGTACCTGTTCCACTGGCACTAAGAACCCCACCAGTGACCAATCCACCGGTCGCCCTACAAGTAAGTGCCAGTTTCTACTTTCTTCCCTTCCCAGCACCTTGGAGTAGCGTCCTATTCCTGCGATTTTGGGACAGTTCCCACCCATTATGCAGTTTCCCAGACGTTCTTGTCTGCCTGCCTTCCACTTCATCATGCCTGCTGTAACCTGGAAGGGCTGTCTGTGTCCTGCTACCTGCCTGTCTTGTTGCCTTGTCCTCCTGCTGCTTTACACAGGCGTCACTACTTTGCTGCATGGTGACAGTTTTCTGCCTTGCTGCTTGCTTGCCAGTCTCTGCTTCCTGTCTGTCTTGCAACTCATTGCTGCCAGTTCCTGTCAGCATCCCTGCCTCCCACCTGCTATTCACTGCCTGCCTCCCTGTGAATCTTCCTCCCCAGTGTGAGACATGGGGGAGGTGTCGCCAGTGCTGTGGTGGTACTGATCCAATACTTACTGCCACAAGGTACTTTTAGGGGAAAGCTTTCATGTGGAAAGTTTTTTCTTTATTATTTACATCTTATTTTGGCACTTGCAACCGTCCTGGCATTTTGGCAGTTCAATCGCAACGTTGCGGTTTGAAAAGGGCGCGAGCGCCACTCGCGCACTCTTACCTTCACGAGCCTTCTTCTTGAATTCGTCTGTGTTCCTGCGTCTTCTACCCTGCTGCTGTTTGACGTGGACTTGCTTCAATGCGCCGTGAGCCATCCGGCGCAACGTGCATTACGTACCGCCATCTTGGGTTTGGCGGTAGTACCTGGCATGCCATTCTCTGTGCGTTATATGACTTCAGGATAACGGACATTGTTTGCTGCTGATTGCATTTTCTCTCTGCTGCCAGTCAGGAACTCTCTAATCCTAACTGCCGTGAGACGCCTTTCAACAGAGACATGCCTGGCGCCTGTACCAGCTTCAACTTCTCCAGTTCAGTTCCAGCGTGGATTGCTCCCGAGTTCAGCCAACCGGTTTAAGGGAAGTGATGTGATTTCCTTTCCCATTTTCTTTTTACATTGACAACATGTTTGTATAGCGTGAAGGAGCGCCAACTTGGGGCATGCTCAGGTGAAATGCCGTTTTTGTCTACTTTGACTGTCTGCCACCTGAAGTCTTTACATTGCAACCCTCATATTTAACTCGCCCGCCTGTCATCTCTTATTGCTACATTCTTCGGTGACAGGCACACCTGGGTAAAGTACTGCAAGCAATTAAGATCTTTCCTTGTTTATCCACGCTATTGCTATGATTAGTCTAGCATTTCTGTTTGCAGCTGCAGTGACTCCTTTTCACCATTTTTCATGGATTTCTTTTCACACTAGTTCTGTACTGTTGCATTTTGTCGCTCACCAGAGTTTTACTGTATGCCAATATATTTTAAATCTGTACTCTGTCCGCCGTCTTGTGGGCTTATTCTGAAATTGTTTGCTGTTTAATTCTTAACATGTTTTCCTTCCTTAGATTATACTCGGGTACTAGGTCGAGTACCGGTGTTTTAATTCTTGCTGTATTTGAAATGTGATTTATTTAAACGTTATTTCCTTCATTTTCATATGAGAAGCTTCATCTGTATAATTTTATATTGTCATAATTTGCTACTCATTTTTGAGAGGTCTGCTTTATTCTGCTGTTCTATTGGATTTATACTCTGGTGTTAAGCCTTATACAATTCTTAGTGGGAGGTTACGTAAACTTAGTTTTACCTGTTCTGAGATTCATATTACTTTTACCTCCTTTTCTTACATGTGCCACTGTTTACTTTGGGTTTACTTGCATGAATACATATGTACTTTCTTTCTTGGTGTAGAATGTTTACACTTTACAGTTTTAAGCCTAGTTTGAATTTTGCTCTGTGGTCTAACTTGCTTAGTGTGCTGATGTTTTCCACTTTTTCATGGTGTTAGTATTCTTGGGTGAAGTGTAAGTTTTCTTGCTGTACTGTGTGGTCTTCCCTCCACACATCACACCCCAACTAGTGATGTTGGGGGAAGTTCGGAAGTTTCTAGGTATTCGATGTTTCTATACTGTTAGGTTGTGGAACTACGCTGATCCGTTCTTGGTTCTGTGTGTACTTTCTTGTCACACTTACCACCCTTACTACGGGTAAGGGTGGAGGGCAATGTTTCTGCCAATTGTTCCCTGTGGAATTACCTTCCACAGATTCATATCTTTTGTGCTGGTTTAGTTTCCTACCGTGTTTTTTGATGGTTTCTCTTTACCTCTTTTTGGGCCTGGCCAGCCTTTTTTGTGGGTAAGGGATTTAGTTTGTGTCTAGCTGCGTGGTAGTGTGTGTGTTTGGTGTGGTTTTAAGGAAAGGGAGATGTGGTGATTGGTGTGCAGTGTTGTTTGCTGGATTGCTGGAGTGCGTTTACTGTTATTTGCCTTATTATTCATCTTGTGTCATCTGATTATTCTTTAATTTATTTAATGCCCTCTGTTGCATGTTATCATTCTATTGTCATCTTGTACATGCTGCATTTACCTTGTATTTATATTTATTACTTATATTGATTCTGTTTCCCTTTGGAAAAAAAGGAGATGTGTTGTAATGCTGCTGCTCAGCCTGGGTGACTGTGTGTGAGAATGCTGGTGATTGGAATGTTCGTGTGTGAGAGTGTCAGTTGGATAAGGGGCTGAGCAGCAGTAAGGCTGCTCCTGGTGGGGTTCTTCCTTCTATCAATCTTGTACCATCTTACCTGGAATAAATTACCTACAGAAACTACCTGGACTGCGCTACCTTCATTTACTACAGTGCCATTTTAGAAAGAGAAGTGGAAACAATAAAACTGATTGACAAAAGAGGTCTGAGCTATCGAGCAACTACAGAAGCTACCTACACCGTAGAAGATGAATCATTGGATCATGGACATTTATTGGAACTTATTCAGTATCTTAAAAAATATGATCCCATATTAAAAAGCCATCTTCAGGACGTCATTACAATGAGTAAAAAACATCATGAGGTTGCCAAGAGTGGTAAAAGACGTGGCAATCTGGTTACCTTGATTTAAAAAACAACTGCGAACCCTCTCCTAGATATTATTTCCTCATTACTAAAAGAGGGTATCTCTGAAGAAATCAGGGAAGCTGAAATGTTCTCCTTACAGATGGATACAACACAGGACATAAATGTTGTAGACCAGTGCTCTGTTATGATCAGATATGCGACCGATGTTGTCCACGAACGTCTTGTGTCTGTTGTGAATTGTACAATTACAACTGGAAAGGCATTGTGTGAGGTAGTTTGGCTGCCCTTTAATCCATGAACATTAAAGCTGGAAATTGTGTTGGTAACTCAACAGATGGAGCCTCCAATGTGCAGGGACAGAATAATGGGCTCACAGCATGGCTGTGTAAAAAAGCTCCTGAACAGATTCATGTGTGGTGCTACATGCATGTACTTAACCTTGTCATAACTGATTTCACTAAAATCTCTGTATCTGCAGTATCACTGTTTGGGCTGTTAAATTCTTGTGCTGCATTTCTCAGGGATTCATACCTTCAAATGAACGTTTGGCGAAACAAAAGTATTGAAGCATGGTTTCGGTCCATCTCTATAATTGGAGAAACAAGATGGTGGGACAAAGATGTGGCACTCCAAAAAAAGTGTGGTCTATACAATGACCCAAGCAAATCAAGGTTCTTCAAACTATGGAAGAGATATCCACATCAGATAACTTCAATGATGAGCTCAGAGACAGAGCCATTTCATTTCTAAAGTCACAAGTTATATTTGACACCATTTTAACTGCACAGATGTATCTGTTTATTTTTTCAAAATATCAATCCTTTATCTCTGTACTTGCAAACACAAGGTCTTGACATACTGCGGCATATCGAATGATAACTAAAACCATAGACTCTCTACAGCAACAGGGTCGGGATTTCAGCTGCATAATGGATGCTACAAACAAATTCATAAATTGGGCAAAAGAAAAATCAGATCAGTGTGATAGCGAAATTTTGATTCAAGATGACATCCCAGAGGTTTGAGTACGTAGGAAGAAGATGATGCCTGGTGAAACTGTGACTGATGAACCCATCAGGTCAGCTACTTATAAATACAGGATATAAGTTTACAATGCTGCAATGGACAAAGTAGTTACCAGCCTGCAAAGTCAATTCACAATTCATGGTCAGTTGTTTGCAGATTTGGCATGCCTGGACTGCAGAAACTTTGAGGACATCCTCCAGAACGTTCCCCAAAATGCCCTTCAACGACCAAATGGCTTGCTAACTAGATTTGAACCAGAAGCATCTGTTGAAAAACTGCAGCATGAGTTACTTGATTTTGCATCTAAGTGGAGTAGACTAATACTCAGTATTGAGGAAGAGTACAATATCATGCAAGAATTTCAAGATGAGCAAGACTTAGACACCCGTTATATCAACTTTGAGGATCAATCAATAAATCATGGGTTTGTTAAGCAAGACTACTCACCCGTAAGGGTCTCAAGGCGCTGGGGGGGGGGTGGGAGGCGCAAGGTCCTGTCCATCAAGGAGGAGGTCTATCGAAAGAGCCATGTTTTGAGGCCCCTCGTGAAGTTGGGGAGTGATGTCGTCTGTCTGAGGTGGAGTGGGAGGGAGTTCCAGGCTCTGGCCGCGAGGAAGGAGAAGGAGTGGCCTCCCGATCTGGACTTCCTGGTGCGAGGGACCACGGCGTAGGAGAGCTGGGCTGATCATAGGGTCCTTTGGGGTGCGTGGAATGTGAGTCGGCTATTCGGGTATGCTGGTCCGGTGTTGTGGAGGGCTGTGTGTGCGTTGGTGAGAATCTTGAAGGTGATTCTTGCCTCGATGGGGAGCCAGTGGAGTGTGCGCAGGTGCTGGGTGATGTGGCAGGTTGAGGATTAGTCTGGCGGCGGCGTTCTGGATGTTTTGAAGTTTGCGGGTGAGGTTTCTGTTGATTCCGGCGTAGAGTGCATTGACGTAGTCAAGTCTTCTGGTGACAAGGGCGTGTGTGACGGTCTTTCTGTGTTCGAGGGGGATCCATTTGAAGGTCTTGCATAGGAGGCAGAGGGTGTGGAAGCAGGAGGATGCGACGGAGTCGATCTGGCGGTCCATTTTGAGTTCGGAGTCCAGGATGATTCCGAGGTTGCGTGCGTGGTCCGTTGGGATGGGCGGGCTTCCGAGGGCGGGGGGCCACCAGATGTCGTTCCAGGCGTCAGGGTGTGGGCCCATGATGAGTACTTCTGTTTTGTCCGTGTTGAGTTGTAGACAGCTGCTCTTCATCCATTTCGCGACTGCTTCCATGCCTTCTTGAAAGTTGTGTTTGGCTGCGTTGGGTTCGTTGTATTGGGAGAGGATGAGTTGGGTGTCGTCTGTGTATAAAACAATGTTGAGTCCATGTGTCCTGACGATGGGGGCGAGCGGAGCCATGTAGATGTTGAAAAACGTGGGGCTGAGGGAGGATCCTTGGGGGACTCCGTAGGTGGTGGGTGTGGGGTCCGAGAGGAAGGGAGGGAGTCTGACCCGCTGCGTTCTGCCGGAGAGGAATGAACGGATCCAGTCGAGGGCCTTGTACCGGATCCCTGCGTCATGTAGTCTGCATGTTAGGGTGCGGTGAGAGACTGTGTTGAAGGGCGCTGAAAGGTCGAGGAGGATGAGGGCTACTGTCTCTCCTCTGTCCAGGAGGGAGCGGATGTCATCTGTTGCGGCGAGGAGGGCGGTTTCCGTGCTGTGGTTCTTTCTGAAGCCGGATTGGGAGGAGTCAAGGATGTTGTGCTCTTCGATGAAGGTGGCGAGTTGGCTGTTGATGGCTTTCTCGATGACTTTCGCTGGGAGCGGGAGCAGGAGATGGGTCTGTAGTTTTTGAGGTCGGTGGGGTCCGCTGAGGGCTTCTTCAGGAGGGGGTTGATCTCAGCGTGCTTCCAGTCGTAGGGGAAGGAGGCGTTTGTGAGGGAGCGATTGATGGTGTGGCAAAGCATGGGGGCGATGGTGTCGGCGGCTCTGTTGAAGATGTGGTGGGGGCAGGGGTCTGTGGGGGCCCCGGAGTGGATTGACTTCATCGTCTTCAGTGTGTCTTCGGTGGTGAGGGCTGTCCAGCTGTCGATCGTTAGCTTCAAGGTGTCGGGGGTAGTTGGTGAGGGTTCTGTGTGTTGGCTGTCTTCGTCGAAGCTGTCGTAAATGTTCTTGATTTTGTGGTGGGAAAAGGTGCTGAGTTTGTCGCAGAGGTCTTGTGAGGGAGGGATGTCTGTAGACTCGCTGATGGGTTGGGCGAACTCCTTGATGATGCTGAAGAGTTGTTTGCTGTTGTGCGCATGTGTGGAGATTCTTTCTTTGATCGCTTTCTTTCTTGTATTTCTGATGAGTTGGTGGTGGGCGTTGGAGGCAGCTTTGAGGATGAGATAGTACAGCATGCTAATGTTGGGCACAAAAAGTCTACGTGTAAGACCTGCAAGGACTGTAGTGCTTGCTGCTATAGATTATTATTGCGTTATAACATGTACAGTAAAGCCTACTCTTCTCTCTTTAAGCCTACAAGTTGACATTGACTCTTTCCTCCTCTCAGGTGGCTTGTGAAAGATCTTTTTCCAAGATCAAGTACAACTTGAACATGCCGCATAATTTCATTACAAGACCGGAGGCTACAATTATGCATAACCTTTTATTGCCACTCCTGAACAGCAGCCCATTTAAAGAATTTTAACAAAGAACAATCCAGAACTGGAACAATAAAAAACAATCTCCTGCATAGAACTTGACTCTTCTTTTGAATGCTGCTCCTGTTCAGATAAGGACAATCTTAAATTACATTTATGAGTGTGTGTTGGTAGGAGAGAATGAAAATATTTTTTATTTATTTAAAGCTTCGAATTTTCAGGGGCCGTGTGTATCAAATTTGTATGTTAAAGATGTGTAAGTAATTTTTTTTAAAAAGGGGACTTGTATAATGTGAATATTAAGGAATCAAATTATCGAGATATAGACTCTTGAGTTTTGAGCATTCGGTGCATAATTGGATTAAGTTGTAGAAATATATTTGATTTGAGGAAAGACAGAGAAGCGCATTAGTTCAGCGCATTAGTTCACGCTCATGTTTACCCAGGATTTAAAATTGGCACGAGAGCCTAGGGCGAGCCGGCAGGGTCGCGTGCTTGCAGACCGCTTTGTTCTGAAGAGACACGGTAGCCTGTCTCTTCAGAATGGAGGAGAATGAGGCTCGCAGGTGAGCTCGAGCGAAGTAGGTGAAGCTGATAGCGTAATGGTTGACTACGCAAGGTCACGCTATCAGATTAGGAGGAAGATAAGAACTGATTGGTCTACTGTGATCTCGCGAGATCACGGCGGCCATATTGAACTGGGCAATAATACATTGCACACAATACAAATAGGTCGCAAAAAAACGGAAGTACATGGTTTCTGATGGAAACCATTTACGATCGATCAGCTGAGCTAGGACGTGTGTTTTTTTGGGAAGTGCAACATAAAAAGCTATATGATAAGGATTACAGGCAGAATAATTGATTATATTAAAATTTAAGCAAGATGACTTCTGAGGAGAATGGTGTAAATCAGCAGGTGGTTGAAGGGAGAGTAAGTGAGGAAAGCTTGAGGAAGTTGATACAGAATGAATTGAAAACTTCAATAAGGGAAATAGTAGAAATTGTAATGGATAAGAAAAGGAAGGAAGTTAGATCTGAGGAAGATTTTTGGTCCTTTTCTGAGCAGGAGGAAGGCAGAAAAGAGAGTAGACGAGCTAAAAAAGCTAGGAAAATGTGACATCTGCTTACATCTGTGGCTTCTTACTGAAGTCATGGTTACCAAAGAAAGTAATGTCACAATGCCTTGCTTCAGCTTACTTAGCATTAGTTAGAATGTTACTGTTTGAAGAATGAACAGGAGGAGAGATTGAACTGTTGCCCTGCCTGGATGGGATCTTCTTACTCTGCAATAAACCTACATCTTTCTACTTCAAACCTGCCTTGCGTGATCCTTCTACCTGAACCACTGGATCTTACACTGGCGTAGTCGGCAGCTTCAATCTGAAGATCTCAACAAGTTTCCTCATCTTCAAGGGTATTCATTTCCTTTTGAAGCTTCTCAGCTTTCAACTACAAGTTACTGTTCATTTTTGTTGTTTTTATATTACAACAAAGGGATCCCAACCATTAGGATTTATTTTTGTTTTAAAATCTTAAGTTTTACTTTGCCCAGAGCCCTGCGCTTTACTTTGGGGTTCAGTGCGACTTTGACTCTGTGTCAAAATCCTGCAGTGTTACTGGCCCTGGCCTGCGCATTGTCTAAATCCTTCACTTCACGTGATTTACCTCCGCCATTTCAACCACCTGAGACTGTTCGCTGTCTGTGTTCCACAGTTATGCCTGGCGATGTGTTACTTAAACACCCGTTTACCGCAGGCATATGAAATACTGTTCGGGTGCACATGTGTTTATGTGGGATTGAATTTTGTACATTTGGTGGTTTAGCAACAAAGGATTTCTGTTGGCGCTGCATTCGAGCAACTTTGTCATCCGCGCTGGATTCATTGCGCGCTCCCATCTGCTTATTTTTAAATACGCGCTTGTTTCACACGCGCACACACTTGCCTGTTGCATCTCTCATTGTTCTGCCCTCGCGCAAGTCTAACGGATCCCTCATCTCGCCATTCACATTGTGGAATCTTCACACGTCTTCCCTGAAGTGAGGAAGCACGTCATCGCGCACCTGGCGGATCCACGTCATTGCGCGCACGGTGTTTCCTTTCAGCCGCCATGTTGTGATTGGCTTCTCCAGTGATTACTAGGTTGGTGCCTAGCAACGTCTCTTTGGTGACAGTTTTCTCCGTGATACCAGCCATGAGTATTGCACTTCCACTGTGATGCGCACACATGATATTGTTTGCCTTCAATTTTGCGAATACACTGTGATGTGCACACATGATATTGTTGCTTTGGCTTCACAATTATTCAGCACAATTGCTTCGCGCTGGGAATCACACTAAATTATTCACGCTGATGAGCACAGCTTTGTTTTTAACGCTCATCATTTACCACGAGTATTGCGCTTCCACTGTGATGCGCACACATGATATTGTTTGCAATCATTTTTGCGCATACACTGTGATGCGCACATGGTATTGTTTGCTTTGGGTTCACAATTATTCAGCACAATTATTACTTTGCACTGGAATCACGCTAAATTATTTACGCTGATGAGCACAGCTCTTCTGCAAGTTGAAATACACGTTGCATTTCAATACCTCTAGGAAGTATTATTCACGCAGATGGGCACAGTTCTGTTTCACTTTTATGCTCATCATTTACGCTGATGAACACAGCTGTTCTGTGTTTGTAAGCTGAAATACACGTCACTCCTGTTCTGTGCTGGTTTAATATTTCATTTTTCTAACACCTTTGCATCATACATTATTCGCTTACTTATTTATTTTCTCTCTTGATTCAAGCAATGCAGAATGTCACAGCTCCTTCTTTTTTCCTAGTGTCACCTGGGGAGCCTCCCATCAAATGGCAGAAATGGAAGAAAGTGTTTGATGTTACGCTAGGGTCTCCGGGACATCACTCAGTGCGTACCGAAGGTCTTCATTGTTATTGCACTGTTTAGGGTCTGAGGGCCAAGACATTTATGATCATCTCCGTGAACTAAATGACTCTGAGTCTCAAGGTCTCAATGAGTATGAAATCTGCATTAAGAAATTGGACAAACATTTCCTTCCCAAGGTTAGTACGATTTTGGAAAGGTACCAATTTGCCAAGAGATTACAGACTGAAGGAGAGTCTATTGAAACTTATGTAACTCACTTGAGAAAACTGGCGTCTTCATGCAAATTTGCTCATCTCCTTGATGAAAGAATCAGAGATCAATTTATGGTGGGATGTAATATTGAGAGTGTCAGGGAAGAATTATGGATGCGTGATGAACCATCTCTGGATGAAGTGTTACAGGTGGCAAAGCGTGTTGAGAACTCTTTGAAGTGTGTTGAAATTATTAAAAATAATAAACAACCTGTTATACAAGCGATAAACACAGATGTTAAGAAACCTGCAGGGAAAACAGAGGGTGCTGAGGTTAAATATAAACCTACTATCAGAAAGTGCTATAGATGTGATAAGCCTGGGCATTTAGCAAACGATAAGAATTGCCCTGCCTTGAAAACTGTTTGTTCGAAATGCAAAAGAAGGGGGCACTTTTCTAGTGTCTGTAAGTCGAAAGTAACCTTCTCTACTAAAATGAGATGTGTTGATACAGAAAATATCTCAGAAGAGGATTTCGTTTGTGGGCAAATTGTTGTTCAGGTTGATGATTTGGGGAATAAGACTAAGTCATGTCCTAGTGACACTATTCTGGTAGAAGGAGAACCAACTAAAGTTCTATTTGACTCTGGGGCAAAATTACATTAATTTCAAACATTTTCTTTCTCAACAAGCTTACTCAACAGAGTTACATTGAACAGACCTGATAGTAAGCCGCTAGCATATGGGGGTGAGCCTATACCTCTCAGAGGTTATTTCACTGGTCTCATCGAGTATGAGCAACGATATACATCTGGTAAAATATACATGTCTGAGAAGGGTGACAGCATTATTAGTTGGTTTCACCAAGGTGACTTAGGAGTAATGCTCGACCCCAGTGGTGAAAATCCCATTATTCTTAAGGATAAGAATGTTGTTCAACATTCCCCTTCTCTCTGCACTGTCTGTACACATAACATTAAAGAACAAGCATTTACAATGCAATAGGTCTCGCATTTGCGAGAGTTTGAGCAATTGGCATTGTAAATGACAATGCTACTTATTTATGTGTTTTGAAAAGCTGCAAGCTGTGCATAAACAAGCACTTTGTACTTATAGTCCTTGCTTATGAGAAGCAAAGCTTCCAGTAACTGCGCCTTTGCGCTTTCCATATGTGTCACAGAAGCAGATACTGCCTGCTTCTTCCTGAAAGACACAAATAATCAGAAGATGGCATCCCAAACAGGAGTTAAACATCTCTGCTGGCAGAAGAGAGGGGGGCAGAGTATGGCGAGAATGCATACAAAGACCAAACTATGAATTTTGGCAAAGCATCTGTAAAGACTCACCGGAGGCAAGAGGTAAGTTCAAAGGTCTTTATTGTAATAATGCCACTGACACCAGAGAGCACGTCTTCTCAGGGGCTACAGGTTACAGCAACTGCCAACCAACCGTCGCCCATGCCCAAGATTCTACCGTGGAACTATAGGACGTCATAGAACCCTTGGGCATGGGCACGCGGCAGAGAAGCAGCCGCGAGGCAGAGAGACAAGGTGCAAGGCTAAACAGCATATAAGCTAACAAGTAACATATACAACATAACACATCTCCTTCTCATAGATGAAAAAATGTGGAACAGTGAGGAAGGACCGAGGCATGAACAGTACACAGAGGAAGGCGGGACCAGAGGCTTTAGTCACACACAAAGTCGTGTAACTTAGCAGGTGGTTTGACTACCCTACCATATCTGTTCACCAATGGTTCCTTCATAAGAGTGCTAGTAGAGGGAAAAACATCATCAGCATCATGATTTTTAATTGGCAATACGGCCTTATTGTACAGAGGGTTTCCCATATGTGTTCGCCGTACTGGTGATACACACTTCTCTGGAAAGTGCGTTCTCCCATACCGGTGACACGTACACCTCCTACTCATTTATGGATGCATGATTTATCTGTTGCGTTCTCCTCACCGGTGATCTACGCACCTTCTGGTTGTAAATTCTCTTTCTTCATCTGTGATGCACACACACCTTGCGTACCTTCAACTTTTTGTTAGAGATTGACACACCAGCGCTGTCTTCATTTCGTTCCATTTTTTTTGTTTACTCATTATGGCATCTGTAAACACATGGAACACTTTCATTCCCTCGACAGGGGACGCTTCTCTAAAATGGGATGAATGGTGAGTATTTTGAAAACTATATCTCAACAATGGAGGACGAAGAAGAACTTACTCTGAGAGGGAAAGAAAAAATCCTTCTCCACTATTTAGCGCAAAAGCAATGAAAATTTACAATCACATTAACAAAAAACCCAGGGAGGGAATGTTTACATGAATGCTCTGGAAGACTTGTCCTTCAGTACTTCAGACCCACTATTTCAATCTCAGTTAACAGATTCAAGTTTTCCAACGTAAACAGATTCCTGAAGAATCTGTTGAAGACTTTAGTCGCTGCCTTAGCCAGAATTAAGCGCTTACTTGCAGGTTCGGTGCATTGCATGCGCGAATTCATTCGCGACCAAATTGTCATGCGGGCGGCGAATAAGAACATCCAAGAGAAACTGTGGGCCAGAGGAATTGCCACTTGAAGAGGTCATCGAGATTGCCAAATGCACTGAGTTGACAGGCAGATGCGCAAAGGCAGTTCTGTCTGAAGAAAGGGAATTCCTGAAGACAAATCTACCTTTGCTAAAGTCAATGTTTCGAAAAATTCTCATATCAAACAGCGTTCGGAACTACATGCAGGAAAAGACACCAATACTATGACAAAGTTGTCAGATGATAGAAAGTATGCTTTAGGTGTGGCAGCTAGATACCATTTGGCAAATGATAAAACGTGTCCCGCACTAAAGCAAAGATGTTCAAGATGTGGGATTGTAGGACATTTCCTTGCAATGTGTCAGAGAAAACAAAGGGGTAGAAGCAGTGTAAAACTAGTAATACCTGAGGAATTAGACAATGCATATTCACTCTGATGATGACATGAATTTATGTGTGTTACAAGTCCAGGATAATACGTTGGGAAAAGGTAGAAAGCCCATGTGTCATTTAAATATTGGTGGTGTGGAAATTTCCATTGTTGCGGATTCTGGATCACCGTATACTATTGTAAATAAGAATGTGTGGTTAGAAAAATTTGTTCCTGTCATAGGTAACCATTTACTCAACCCGGACATATCTCCCAAAACTTTCACTGGGGAACCCATTGAAATCCTGGGTTTCAGGGAACTACAGTTCCAATTTAAATCTCGAGAAATGCTGGGTAAACTGTATGTTTCTGCTGTCGGTCCTTCTGTTCTGGGATGGATCGATCAAGGGAATTTGGGGATAATTCTTGACCCCAACAGCCCTGATCCCGTGCTTTCATTACGAACTGAGGAGGAGTACAAGAACCTGATTGTAAAAAGGTATCCTCAGGTATTCTCAGAGAAGATTGGCAAAGCTTAAAGGGTTCGTCCACAGAGATTAAGCTCAAAGAAAATGCTGTCCCTTGTATACATAAATCTAGGAACATTCCTTTCTCCATCATAGGCGAAGTGGAAACTGAACTTCTTAGGCTGCAGAAGTCTGGTATCATTGAACCAGTGGAGTCGGCTGAGTGGGTTTCTCCCTTAGTCGTCGCTAAAGAAGTCAATGGTAAGCTCAGCTTATGTGTGGATCTTAGCGATCTTAACAAAAACATCCTTGTCGACCAATTTCCATTGCCAAGAATTAGTGAGATGCTGTCCTACACTAATGGAGCTGGGTGGTTTTCCACCATCGATCTAAGTTCAGCCTACCACCAGGTGGCCCTACACCCTAACTGTAGAAGCCTCACTACTTTTGTCACACCATTGGGGTGTTTCAGATTTAGAAAGAAGTACCCTTTGGATTGGCCTCTCTGCATGACCATGTTCCAGAGATTGATGCGTATGCATCTTCAAGAATGAAAAAGATCTCCTCATCTTTCAGGACGACATTATGGTGATGGGCACCAATAGGAACGAACATGATGAAAAATTCAAACAGGGTATTAAGTATCCTAGAACATCATGGTCTTACCGCCGATGTCCGGAAATGCAATTTTGCAACCAGTAATGTCACATACCTGGGACACGAGATTAGTCGAGGGTGGCATAAAACCAAAAAAAGACTCCTTTCTGCCATTAGAGAAGCCCCGTCTCCTAAAAACAGGGGAGGAAGTAGAGAGCCTTCTGAGCCTCTCTGAATTCTATGCTAAATTTGTCCAAAACTTCTCCTCCAAAACATTGACTTTGAGACAACTCAGTGAAACTTAAAAATAAATTCGAATGGTCCACTTCTTGTGAGGAGGCTTTCAATATAATTAAAGAGGACATTTGCAGTGCTCCACCGCTTCAAGGTTTAATCACATCCCTACACAGTGTGGTCACCACAGATGCCAGCGGGAGAGGTCTGGGAGCAGTCCTCACCCAGATCAACAAGGCTGGCAATGAGGTAACCGTGGCATTGCGCCTCGCGCTCGATCACACCTACCGAAGAAAGGTACTCTGTGATCGAGCGTGAAGCCTTGGCATGCGCATGGGGTTTGGAGCACTTCAGGCAGTACATATGGGGGTACTTGGTCACCCTTAGAAGTGACCATAAACCGCTTGTCAAGGTACTCTCCACCAAGGGCCTACAAAGTGCTTCTCCCCGTCTCGCACGCATTTCCGTCAGGATGATGGATTTTAATTACAACGTACAGTACGTCCCTGGAGTAAAGAATAGGGTGGCAGACTGTTTAAGCCGTTTGCCTTTTGCCAGACACTGGTGATCATACCTCGGACATTGAAACGTTCTGTGTTGCTAACATCCTAGAGGAGGTACCCTGCATATCACAGTCAGAGTGGTTGACAGCCCTAGAGGGAGACACTACACTTCTTGAGTTTAAAAGGTACTATAAAAAATGGTTGGCCTGCAAAAAAATCTGTTCCCAAACAATTTCACACTTTCTGGGAACTCAGAGAGCGAATTGTCCAGAGTGGAGGAGCCTAATACTTAGGAACGGTAAAGTCATACCGCCAACAGGGCAGATCTCACCGTAATAATTCGCCGAAGGTTCCAATCCTCCTCACAACAGTGGAACGAAGGGAAAGTAGCAGTCGCTGTTTTCGTCCGTGAAGAACCAGAGCAGGTGTTGGTAGGATGCAGCACGTTGTCCCTCTCGGGAGCAGAGGCACCGTGTGGGTCCCGTCGCACCTTCAGGCAAGGACTTGGTCGAAGCAGACGTCATGGACAGCAACCCCTTAGCTGTTCTCCCATCAAAACAGGCTCGAAGAAGAAAAGAAGACGACCCTCGCAGGAGTGAGGAACGAGGTGAATAATTGCTGGTACGCACTTGTGGTTCCGTGGTGGTGTCAGGGTCACTCGTCGCCAAAATTGTAAAGACTCACCGGAGGCAAGAGGTAAGTTCAAAGGTCTTTATTGCTAATAATGCCACTGACACCAGAGAGCACGTCTTCTCAGGGGCTACAGGTTACAGCAACTGCCAACCAACCGTCGCTCATGCCCAAGATTCTACCGTGGAGACTATAGGACGTCATAGAACCCTTGGGCATGGGCACGCGGCAGGAGAAGCAGCGCGAGGCAGAGAGAGACAAGGTGCAAGGCTAAACAGCATATAAGCTAACAAGTAACATATACAACATAACAGCATCATTCCAAAACTGGGCAAGTTGGCAAGTGAGGAACCTGACAATACTTAAGACAAAAAGTTAGTGTTCAAGTAAAACCAAGATTCCGTCCAGTAATCTCACTTTGAAGAGATCTTAGCATATCACCTGCTCAATACAGTCAGTCAGAACTAACAAGGTTTTTTGGTGGCTTGGACAACAGAAAACAATGTGGCCTACCTGACAAAAAGTTCAATCTGATAGTTCCCCTCACAAAAAATGTGAAAAAATATAAATAGTAGTAACTACATTTTAAGGGACCCACTGAGACAGGTGTGAGGTAGAGGTGAAGGGCCTTGGATTTTATTCAGAGGCTGACAGATGAAGTTTGTTTCTGCACACAGCACATGTAACTTTGGGAATATTCAAGAGAACTGCTAATCAGAAGTTCAGTTCTGGGCTTGTCAGTAAATATTTCCAAATGTTTGATCCTTTTTATTGATCAAACTAGGAAGTTTACAAAGTATGGTGCAGCCACACAGTCGTTTGACAACATTTTAATTACACATATAGGTGCAAAGATCTTTAACCATGCCTTAAAATCCACATAACGGATCACTCAATGCTGCTGTCAGCATTTCCACACCCAAACAAGCAGCAAAGCAACTGTGGCCATTTGCCCTGCTTCCCTTTGTACCTAAAGGCATAGTTAAAACTGTAACAACCAAAGCATAAGGTTCATGAAGCTAAACATTAACTAAGTCTTGTTTTTTCTCTGGGACCTTATTTAATGATCTCATGGACACTGGTTGGTGAGTAGTAGAAGTCAGAAGCGTCAACTTAGATGAGAAAGAGCAACCAACACAATTCCTGATACAACGAAAGATCATTCCTTTCCAAAGACGTCTCCTTTGGCTATAGACTGTAGCAATGAGTAGGCGATCTGACAAGCAACACCAGTCACCAAAACGCAGATCTCTTCAGACTGTAAAAAAAAAAGGAAACATAATACAGAAAACTCCATTCAAGCATACTATACAGCCTAGCATTTTTCTGATCTTGTAAAGAGAAATACAAATGCTTGTCATGTGCCTGCTTCAAAGGGAGCTGTTTTATAAAAATTAAACTCTCTCGTAAATTCTGGGCAAATAACCATAGGAGAAAAAACAGTTTTGCTCACGGTGGATTTGCTGTGGGATTCAAACTCAAATATGTATGAGCTACAATCACTCAATGTAAGACTGAGGGAAACATTTATCCGCTTCTTCACTGTAACTGGTACACACTCTGGGATCAATGGAGAAACCGAAAGCAGAAAATTAACCAGTCTCATTAGTACAATGAGAAACACGTTTGCAAATAACACTTGCAAGCTAACATAAGTGAAGCAGTAAATGCAAATGTGTCATACAGGTGTGGACTGGGAACCAAAAGCTGTTCTGGCAAAAATGCTCAACACCAGCCTGATCCTTGTTATTCTCGCTCTGTCTTTCCCTCCATTCTGTGTCTCTCTGGTCTTTCTTCATCACCTCTCTCTGCTTACGACCCCGGCTGAAATGAACTCTAGGGAACTGGAGAAAGAATAACGGAACCCCTAGCCTCCAATGGCTCTACCCACCCTGAGATACACTCCACCCCTCCCTAACCCCTAACAAACACTCAATGAGCTAAATGGACATGCCCTGATATCTTTTATACATTTATAAAACGCTCACTCTGAGCCAAATTGTCTAAGTGACAAGAGATGCTGCAGAACACCTTTTAACTGAAACTTGCTACAACACGGACAGCTAGCTCGAAATACTAAATGTATATTTCCTTAGCTTTACAGAACAAGAGTGTGCTTTAAACTTCAAGGGGAAGAGCAATGGTCAATTAAGGGCGAAATACAAATAATTTTTGAACTTCTTGCGATCTGAAATTGAAGTTGGGCTCCTAGATGAGAGCCAGGCAGCTAGATCTCAAAATCTGGTTCGGGATGTAGAGAATTAAAAAAAAAAAATTAAAGTAGCCACAAAAGATTTAGGGTGGTCGTTAGGCAAAACCTCACTGCATAGTACAACGGAGAAAAAAAAAGTAAAGCAAGCTGTGTAAAACACATAAGCATATATGTAAAAGGCAGT
This sequence comes from Calotriton arnoldi, assembly GCA_963921515.1. Classification (NCBI taxonomy): domain Eukaryota; kingdom Metazoa; phylum Chordata; class Amphibia; order Caudata; family Salamandridae; genus Calotriton; species Calotriton arnoldi. The sequence goes on from CAWUFW010002616.1 coordinate 509,152, forward strand.
TTAACCGATGAGGAATGACAGATGTTAATTGTTACCCATATCAGTGGTACTCATGTTGTCCACCTTGTAAGGAAAAAGGCTGAATAGACCAGCTGGGATTCAAGCCTCTGGCCATGAGGATACATCCCGACCCCTGAAGAGGATGCACGGATCCTAAATCACCAGACCCAACTACGAAACATAAATTCATGCTGCAACGCAATGTCGTTGTTTACAGAGTAAAGAGGTTTTTTTTTTGGAATAACTTTATACTAAAAACCCCCAATATAAACAGCCACTGTTTCTTAGTGGTCTACTCAGGACAGCTGCTTTCACAATTTGTTAGGAGACGGAAATTGCATTCGAGGACAAACACCTACTTTAGGAGAGCAGCTGCTTGAAGTTTATAAAACTATTCTTATAAAAACGGAAGGAGTCTGTGCTCCACAAGAATATTTTGAGTCGCTGCAACTTGTTTGCACCAATGCACATAATTTGGCTTTACAATTCATTGAATTGTAATATTAAATACGCATCACATGCTTTGGAAAACGATCGAACAGTTTAAAAACATGTTTTGTAACCATCAAGAAGCACAAGTTAGACCACGTGTGTTCTTGTAATACTGATTCCACTTAAACCCTAAATAAGTTTGTGTCAACATTCCCTGGCAGATTAGCAAGCAGAGGCTTGTTGTGCAGCATACTAAATAAAAAGTTGCCTAATACACATAGATTACACAGTCTCCGAGAGAACGGGAAAGTGGTAAAACTGACAAAAGGGACGTAGATTACATCCCGCTCTGCCAAACGTTTAAGCAGAGACGATTGCAGCCATGTTATTTAGTAAATAATGGTCTCGTGCACGTCCCGTCCTGCCTGCAGCTTGTTAAATAAATAAACAATGGTGAGAAAGAGAAGAGTGGAAGGAGCAGGAGAGACGCAAGGATGAAAGCACGATGCAAGGACGGGTACCCAGAGATGATTATCCGCCACGTTGTTTCTTAAATAATTGCCTCATACACGGCCCTCCTTCCTGCAGCCTGTTAAATAAACAATGATGAGGAAGGCAAAACGGGATGGGGCAGGAGAGATGCAACAATTGGTGCAAGATGGAAAAACAAGGAAAAATACCTTCTCTTCGCCCGGCTGCGAGCGCTGTTTTCTATGGTACTGATAAGAGGAGAAACCTCCACGTTCACCGTAGAGCGTGCGAGGAACAGTATGCAGCTTTGGTGACTTGGTGCGCATGGAGCACGACAACTCGTTGGGGACAACGGCCCTTCCTGCCCTCAGCTTGTTAAATAAACAATGATGAGGAAGGCTAAACAGGATGGGGCAGGAGAGACGCAACAATTGGTGCAAGATAAGAAAACAGGAAAAAAAAAATACCTTCCCTTCGACCGGCTGCGAGCGCTGTTTTCTATGGTACTGATACGAGGAAAAACCTCCACGTTCACCGTAGAGCGTGCGAGGAACAGTATGCAGCTTGGGTGACTTGGCGCGCATGGAGCACGACAACGCAATGGGGACATTATAGAGTTTGAAAGCTACATAACCAAAACAGTAATACTGATATGAGCAGAAATGTTCACGTAGAGCGTGCGACAAACAGGATGCAGCTTAGGGGACTTTGCGGGCACCCAGCACGACAACGCGACGGGACATTTATAAATAGCTTTTGAAGGCTAAATAACCAACGCCATGCTACGTGTCGTGGTGGCAAAGTGAAACAAGTAGTCCCTAAATGAATAGACAACAGCCAGCAGCGGAACTAGACTGTAGTTGGTCGGTGCTGCTTCCTGCAAAACGGAGGCAAAACGGAAGTGACATATGGGATTAAAAGCCAACCATAAGCCAGATAAGAAGACCAATGCCAGAATCAACCAATGGCAAGCGACAGGAGAAATTACCCTCCATATTGTGTTTACTATAGGTCTTGCGACAGCGCATGCGCTGTCTACGCGAGACCTAAAAATGTCCTAATGTTTTTAGGGAAGGGCTTGGTTGCTTAAAGGATTTCAAACTTGCAATACGCCTGCGAGCTGGTTCTCAACCTTCGTGTTCAAAAGTAAGGAATGTACCTTTAGCTGTTAGAGAGGAAATGGGAAAAGAATTACAAAAACTAAAGGATGGAGGTATAATAGAGGAGGTTGAAAGCACTGAGTGGCTTGCCCCGGTGGTTGCAGCTTGAAAATCCAATGGAAGTCTCCGTCTCTGTGTGGATTTGAGACAACTCAATAAAAATGTCATAGTGGATCATTATCCACTACCCAATATCTCAGAAATGGTGGTTTTACTGGATGGTGCTAAGGTGTTCAGCACCATTGATCTCACGTCAGCATACCATCAGATTCTACTTGATGAAGCCTCGAGAGATTTCACAGCCTTTGTAACTCCTTTTGGAACCTTCAGGTTTGTGAGGATGCCGTTTGGCCTTGTGTCGGCGGCATCCGTTTTTCAACGGGTTATGGAGAAGGTTCTTAAGGGTTGCAAAGGAGTGTGTATTTATCAGGACGATATTCTTGTTTTTGGTAATAATGATGAACAACACAGTCTTCGTCTTTTTGAGGTGTTAAGAAAGCTGGATGAGGCAAATTTGACCATTAAAGTGTCATTTTGGACTCTCTACCATTAATTACGTGGGTCACTCCATTTCAGGTGATGGAGTCTTACCAAAATCTGATCTAGTAGACACTATCACTCGCATGTGTGCACCGAGTTCGAGGGAAGAGTTAATTAAATTTCTTGGTATGATAGAATACTATAATAAATTCATAGAGAATTTTGCAGCACAAAGTGCCAATATGAGACATCTACTCAAAAGGGAAGTGAATTTGTGTGCGATGATGCGTGCGAACATGAATTCAGTATTTTAAAACAAAGGCTCAACTCAGCTCCGTGCTGAAAGAGTTTTGACCCTTGTAAAGTATCTTATGTCACCACAGATGCCAGTCTTAAAGGTCTAGGTGCGGTACTTCAACAGCAGAGTGATGATGGTTTGGTAACAATTATGTTTGCGTCTCGTGGCTTGAAAGTTGCAGAGTCACGTTACTCAGTCATTGAGCGTGAGGCGTTAGGTGTTTTCTGGGCCATAAAGAAATTTTAAAAGTTTTTTGGGGGGACAAAATTCAGGACTGATCACAAGCCCCTTTGTGAACATTTAAAAAAAAAAAAGGTATTGATTCTGTCTCCAGCAGAATTACCAAATGGGTGGTTGCCTTACAGGAATTTGAGTTTGACATAAGGTACATACCTGGTGTGGATAATGGTGTAGCTGACACTCTATCCAGACTTGTGGACGCTGTGGATGATACTGAAGCATCAGATGTTGATTATGTTGAAGATATTCATGTGTGCGTGGTTGATGAAGAGATTGTCTCTCACGATGACTGGTGCAGTGAACTCTCCTCTGATTCTACTCTTACTGAAGTGATATCTCTCATTAATAAAGGTTGGCATTCAAAAAGACAAGCCTCAGATGATAGTCAGAAATTTTGGGGTGTGAAGGACGAATTAAGTGTTTCCGGCGGACTTCTCTATCGAGGTACGAGATTGATTCCTCCCCTCAACCTCCGATCCAAGCTGGTTGATCTATCGCATTTATCTCATCTGGGAATGTCCAAGACCAACGAGAGACTTAGGATGTCATACTGGTGGCCTGGAATGGATCTGATGGTTGAGAGACTTGTTAGAGATTGTGTGGAATGTTCTCTGTGTGACAAGTCCAAGATGGTGAGAGTGCAACCCATGGTAATAAGGAAGTTGCCAAATGGTCCATGGAAGGAAATAGCACTTGACATTTTGGGGCCTATCTATGGGAATGGACAGCAGGTTTTTGTCATCGTTGCAATAGATATGTATTCAAGGTGGCCAGAAGTTTGCTTCACGTGTGGCATAGAGACTAAAAAGATAATTGAGTTTTTAGAGAGTCTCATATCTAGAGAGGGTCTTCCCAACACCATTCTAACGGATAATGGTGTTCAGTTGGTTTCCAAAGAGATGGAAGAGTTCTTAAGTAAACGTGGTATCATACACAAAAAGTGTTCATTATATCACCCCGAGACCAATGGAATGATTGAGCGCTTTAACCGGGTTTTAAAGGAAGTGATTACCTTGGCTAAGAGTTCTGGGTTAGATTGGAAAAAGGAGGTTCTCAAGAAAGTTCACATGTATAGATTGACTCCACATAGTACTACAGGAAAGTCTCCTTTTGACTTGTTCAAAGGCAGAACTCCGTGTACGTTGGTGGAACCACCTTGGGTGCGAGAATTGGAGAAAAAACCTGGTGGAAGTTCTGACAGAGACTTGTGGCGTGAGAGAGAGATTGAGAAAGCTTTTGTGAGGAAGTCTCTGTTTGACTCTAGAAAAGCTGTTAAAAGTACCAAAGTTAACATTGGTGATTTGGTAGTAATAAAGCAACCAGGTTTGAGTGGGAAGTTTTCTAAACCCATCAGAGTGACTAAATTGTTTAACAATGCTGTTAAAACACAGGATCATCGAATTTGGAACCTGGGAAGAGTAATACTGTACAAAGGTTCTGTAGGTCCCTGTGTAACAGGTAATGGTTCTGGTCGACTCACAAACACTCACTCACCGGTAGGCAACGCAATATTACCGAGAAAAGCTCCCAGGTTGTCAACAAGGGTTAAAGTTAAACCTTCGTATTTGAAAGACTTTGTACATTGAGATTTGTTTTTGTTTTTATGGTACTTTTGTGGGTTTTTTTGAGGTTTGTTAAAGGAGGGAAGGTGTGTGGCATCTGCTTACATCTGTGGCTTCTTACTGAAGTCATGGTTACCAAAGAATGTAATGTCACAATGCCTTGCTTCAGCTTACTTAGCATTAGTTAGAATGTTACTGTTTGAGGAGAGATTGAACTGTTGCCCTGCCTGGATGGGATCTTCTTTCTCTGCAATAAACCTACATCTTTCTACTTCAAACCTGCCTTGCGTGATCCTTCTACCTGAATCACTGGATCTTACAGAAAACAAAACATTTAAATGAAACAAGTAAGGTTGGATTTAACTCCACAACAAGAGTTGGTGTCTGTGGCGTTACACAGAGCAAAGGTGTCCTTAGCGGCACACAAGATGTTTCAGAAGAGGAATATGCTATGGATATTGAGGATAAAGTCGGGAAGAGTGGTGATAGAATATATGATGAGTATATATTTGATGTAGATCAAGACGATGATTTAAATGATGATCTAAAGATTGCTAATGATTCAAAATCAAAGACAGTGATTAAGGATCCATTAGGGGAGGAACTTTTTAGTCCATATGAGTTAAGTCACCCAAGAAGTGCAGATTGGTGGCCTCTGGATCATGTTGGTAAATTTACAATGGATACAAAAACCTCTGGAAAGGGAGGTATGAAACGTATTAAGAGCTGAGTGCGCAAGACCTCAGATTGAAAACAAGGTGTGTTGCACATCAAATCATGATCCAGATATAATTTCATACTTATTTAAAATGGGAAGGGACCAATGCAAAGGTCTAGAAAGGTCTCCGAAGCAATGTCAAGACCGATTGTTGGACATATTGGGTCCATTAGCATAGATAATGGACATGGCTGAAGAAGCTTATATAAATGGAGAACAAGTTGAGGTTCAGCTTTTGAGAGGTTGGAGCCAAATGGCAATGTTTTTTTTTGGGTAATGCCAATTCAGGATTATTGGCAGAACGGAGAAAATCTGTTTCAATTAAATAAATCCTAGATTAGGAGACTTAGCAAACAAGGAACGCAAAGAGCAGGCAAAAGGATTACTGTTTGGTGAAGGATTAGTGAAGTGCCTGGGCAAGCATGTGTCAATTGTTACTGCTTTAGAGAAAGCGCAATGAAATATGAGAAAGGTATTCAGAGGTGTTTTTGAAAGGTCCAGCAGACAGGGACCGTATGCTGGCCGGGGGTTACGGAGGTCCCAATATAACTATGTATACAGAGGAACAGGAAGAGGCTTCCTAGGGTCCTCAAGTTTCTTCCCACAAAAAGGTAGATTTACCACAGGAAGAGGAGATTGTGAAAGGAGTCAGTCGGCATCAGGTTCACAAGGTGAGTGTGCAGATAACTTTTAGTTCTACCCTAAAAAGAGTCGGAGGATGTTTGAAACTATTTCAAAAGGAATGGGAAAAGATAACACAAGACCCATGGGTTATAAAAGTGATACAGGGTTTTGAAATAGACATTGTACAATGACCATTTCAGGTGAAGAAACCAAAGGAATTAATTTTATTTAAGGAAAAGGAAAGAATTGCAGATTTAGAAATAAAGGAAATGTTTCAAAAGGGGGTGATTTGTATGGTAGAGAATTACATGAAAGGTTTTATAAGCACTTTGATTTAGTGGAGAAAAAGGACAAAGGATGGAGACCGGTAATAAACTTGAGAAGTTTAAACCGGTCGTTAGTTTACAAACATTGCAAGATGGAAGGGATCCATCTTTTAAGGGACATGTTACAATCAAAGGACTGGTTGGTGAAGTTAGATTTGAAAGATGCTTACTTCACGTTACCAATGAAGGAAGAGAGTCAGAAATGTCTACAGTTCACATGGAAGAACCAGTTATTTCAGTGTATGTGTCGCCCTTTTGGTCTGTCTTCGGCACCATGGTGCTTCACAAAGTTGGTGCGTGTAGTGGTAGCTTACTTGAGAGAGAGGGAATTCCGTATCATTGTGTATTTGGACAACATTTTACTCATGTCTCAAGATGCAGTAGAATTGGTTTCACATCTCAAAACAGCTATGGATATGTTGGAAAGTATAGGATTCTTGATAAACCAAGAGAAATCAATTCTAGTACCCTCTCAAAATTTGGAGTTTTTAGGATTCAGGATAGACACAATTGGAGAAGTTTTAAGAGTACCAGAAAAGAAAGTGAAGATGATAAAGAAAGAGGTTCAAAGAGCTTTGAGGATGGAGTTTATGACTGAGAGATTTAGCAAGGATTCTAGGGTTGTTTTCTTCCTCCATCCAGGCTATATTTCCAGGACCTTTGCATTATCGTGGCTTACAGAAAGTGAAGGCAGATGCCTTGAGAAGGGGGTTATGGTATGGTGACAGAATGAGGTTGAGTCAGGAAGCAAAAAAAGAATTGGATTGGTGGTTCCACAATCTGGAAGCATGGAACAGAAGGACGATTTTTGGATGTATTCCAGATTATGTCTCAGTGACGGATGCCAGTCTATTAGGATAGAGAGCACGATTGGGAGCTCTGGAAACAGGTGGTACTTGGTCAGGACTAGACAAGGATCTTCATATAAATTTCCTGGAACTGACAGCGGGGATGTTTGGCTTGAGGAGCTTCAGGGAGAAATTACAGGAACAGACGGTTTTGATGAGGATGGACAACATTTCAGCAGTACTTTATATAAACCGGTTAGGAGGTTGCAGATAGAAGAGACTTTTGGATGTTGCAAAGGAGTTGTGGATGTTCGGTTTGGATCACAAGATTTCGTTAAGAGCGGAGTATCTTCCAGGAGTACAGAATGTTGTGGCAAATTGGAATTCGAGACATGTGAAAGATTACAGCAATTGAATGCTAGGAAGAGAGTATTTCAGGAAGCTAGATCAGTTTTAGGCCGTTTGGAGGTGGATCTGTTTGTAACCAGATAGACTTGTCAGATGGTGAGGTATTAAAGTTGGTTACCAGATCGAGGGGCTGCAGTGATAGATGCATTTCAGCAAAATTGGTCAGAGATAAAAGGTTATGCTTTCCCTCCATTTGCAATGATTCAGAGGGTACTTCTGAAGGGAAGGATGTCAGTTGGTATTGATAACACCTTTTTTGAGTGTCTCAGGCATGGTTTCGAGCGGTGTTGGAATTGGCATGAGAGATCCCTTTTTTGATCGAAGTGGAGAAAGGTTTGTTAATAAGTGCAGAAGGAGAAGATCATCCTTTGGTACAGAATTGAATGTTGAACCTTCTTGTTTGGAAGGTGTCAGGAGATCCAGAGCATTTTGAGGGACTTTCGAAATGGGCTGCGGAGTTACTTGAGGAATCTTGGCCACCAAGACTTAGAAAAAGATAAAAAGGAGTTTGGAACTTTTGGGTTTGTTGGTGCTTGGAAAGAAATATAGGCACATGTAGTGGAGATTGTTAATTTTTTAGTGAAGCAATTCGAGAAGGGAGGTAAATCAGTAGGTAGCAATGTTTTAGTTTGTAGAATACTAAAGAGTATGAGACTGAAGAGACCGCCTAGAGCACGGTATGATGTATTGTGGGATGTAAATTTGGTCTTAAAGTTGTTTCTTGATTGGCCAATGAATAAATATTTGAATAATAAGAATCTTTCTTTTAAGCTAGCAACACTTTTGTGTCTGATATCATGTAGGAGAATGTCTGGAGGTAAACAATAGGAATTTCAGTCCAGATGGTGTGTTTTGTGAGATACGGAAAAGAACTAAGACTATGTCAACTTCAATATTTTATCCAAAGTATGAGGAATGTAAAATGTTATGTGTGGTTGATTGTTTGAAAGAATATGAATGCAGAGTAATGGAGAACAGAAGAGATGGTGTGTATAAGTTATTGATATCTTTGGTTAAACCATTTAAAGCAGTAAGTGCAGTGACAATTTCAAGGTGGGTGAAATGTGCAATGGAACAAGCAGGAGTGAATATGAAAAAATGTAAAGCTCATTCAGTCACGGGAGCAATGGTGAGTAAGTCTTGTTGGTACGGTGGAAGTCTGAAGAATATTTTAAAAGCAGCAAATTGGTCATATGTGGGCACTTTTGCTAAACATTATTTTAGACAGATTGAGCATAAATCTGAAGTGGTGTTGAAGTGCTTTCGACATGAATAAAGGTAGCCTCCGGTCTTGTAATGAAATGATGATTCTCAGATTAACATGACAAGAGAATCAGGATTTCATTAAAGACGGGAAGGCTAACATTATCCCTCCCTCCTCCCCTTAAAAAATAAATAAAATAAAAGAAGAAAATATGAATATAATTGATATATTGTATTAAGTGAGTTTTTGGTAAAAAAAACAACAACAAAAAAAAAAATATATATATATATACTAAAAGTAAGAATTGAACATGGCATTATAATACTGTGTGTTTTAAAATAAGAAGATTTGTTTTAATAAAGTGTCTTCTGATTGCAGAATCTCAGTCATAAAGCATTAAGAAACACATGGGGTATAGATGTTGAAGAGGATGGAGAAGTGTCTTTACGGTTTTGCATTTAAAAGTGGAGGAGAGTTCTATGCAGGAGACTTTTATGGTTTATTGTTGTTCTAGTTTTGAATTGTTCTTTGCAAAAATTCTTTAAAGGGACTGCTGTTCAGGAGTGGCAATAAAAGGTTATGCATAATGCTAGCCTCCGCGTCTTTAATGAAATCCTGATTCTCTCGTCATGTTAATCTGAGAATCTTCATTCTCTCTATCAGTCACGTTTGGAAGCCTTTATGCTTATGTCTGTGGAAAAAGATACCTTGATGCGAGTTAGCGATGAAACAATCATTGATCTTTTTGCCTTCAAAAGCAAATTGATGCAAAGGATGTTAACACTTTAAAATGTGAGCTCAAGTTGCCACATTTCTGATGATGAGAACTGCTAATAAAATATTTTATTTCAAGGCTGCATGTAAGAATCAGGACATGAAAAGCATTTGACTTTTACACATTACAGTGAACATTTTGAGGCCGATTTACAACTTTCAAACGACGCAGTGCAATAACCAGAGTTGATCTCCTTGCGTCGGCTCTCTTTGAGCCTGCTTTGTACCACCCACACCCCTTTGTATCATAGTGAAAGGTTATGAGCATTATGTCTGTCATAGGTTTTGCACTGAAAATAGATCCATCCACTACAAAATCCTATGCTTAGGCTAACTTTAAAATGTTTGCCGCACTGTATTATGCTGTCAGTAGAGCACACATGCATTCTTGGAAAACCTCAAGGAAGTGCCATTATTTGGCTTAAATCTAGATGGTTGCTTGGGGACTCCCACATCTCACCCATGAAACACCCTCGACACAAATTACTGCAACATAGTGCGAAGTGCGATTACATATAACATTTGTTTGAGATTAAGTACGTTATTATGTTTTTACAGTATTTCATATTGAGGAAATTGCTGCAGGCCATGTTAACTGTTTAAAATGTCAAAATGCCCACAATCATAATAATGTGCACTGATGCACGTTACATAAGATGCTTTATTTTAGCACTGTTTACAAAACTCAGGATATAAAAATAATTAAATTTTTTTCAAATTGTCTTGTACATTTTTTTCCTCCAAACCTTTGCACAGTTGTTTGAGGTTAAGTGTGTTTTAAATCTCGTGTTTATACTATTTTCTATAAAGAATAAATCTGCTATATTTAAATTCATGTTTTGTGCTGGACATGTCATTTTTTGGTGTTTCTGTAGGAATGTCTGTGAGTTATGACTGGGTATCCTGGTCCACCGTAAGGTCATCATTTACTATGCTTTAAAAGTTAATACAATTAAATATGTAATGAAAAATGTGTTGAAAAAAGCTTTGTTTTGGCCTTTCTGTCTCCAAACTTTTCTTGGGGGGAGAACCCCCCAAACCCGCCCTAGTAGTGGTCAGGCTCGCTCACTGCGCTTGCTCGCTAGACACCAGGAGGGGGCTGGTCTGACTTATATTTTCTGTTCTATGATTCACTACTCTTGTGTCTATTTTTGGTGTTCTATGTCTATGGGTACAAATGAGTCTGGGTAACCTGGTGCTCTTTAAGGGCATCATTTACTATTTACTGTGCTTTGAAAGTTTATACAATTAAATATGTAATGAACAATGTGCTGTAAAATGCACTGTTTTGGTCTTTTTTCTTTTTCCAAAATTTGCTTGGGGGAGAACTCCAGCAAACCTCCCTAGCAGTGGTCAGGCTCGCTTGCTACGCACCGACGAGGGCTGGTCTGGCAACATTTGCCATGGCTGCTTTCAGTTCCCAGTCCGGCCCTGCCTGAACGCTTTCCTGCAGAGACAGAACACAAGACTGGCTCAACAATCAAATGGGGAGACAGGAAGCAGGACTCAAAATAGGTCTCAAATTCAACATAGGTGGAGGGGGCATTGACCTTTCATGTGCTCATTTTCCCATGGGGATGCCAGGAAGTTACACTTGTTGTGAGGAGATGATTCCTATGATGCACCTCATAAAAGAAGCACTGGACTCCCCAGTTAGCATAGTTGCCGCCGTGCACCATTGAAAGTAAGGGGGTGGGGGCTTAGAGGTTAATAGAGTTGATTACGTGGAATGTCATTATTTTGTTTGCTGGGGCGTAAAATGACAAAGGGGAGTTTGATGTAGCACTGTGCAACACAGTTGGCAATTCGTGCATGGAACATTTTATTACATGAAGTGGCTTTTGAACTCTGAATAAGAATCAGATGGGCATCAGGAAATCATTCCATTAAACGGTACGTCTTTGTTATGGTATGGTTGCTGGAGAAAGTACAACTGGTCAGTGAATCTGAAGTGAAAGTGCCATTTTGTTTCAGTTTAGGCAATAAACCTTTGGTGCAAAAGGAAGTGCACTCATTGTTAGGTTTGTTCACTTTCTCATACTCTCAGCACAGGGTCACACAGGCCAAGGTATCAGGAATGTTAATAAGCAACAGCAAGGTGATAATGGCTGTAAAGCATGCAGGGTTACATAAAGTGCAGCCTGGGCAGCACCAGTGGCAACTCTAATTGTGTTGTATGGCCTTGGGGTTTTCTTCCAAGAAGTGCTAAGAACTTCAAAGGTAGATAGCAGGCGGAGGGTGAAGTGAGAGGGACCACAGCAGCATTATTTATTGTCCTACTACGAAACCGGGAGACCCGAGTGCCCCATGCACTGGGCGGCAGGGCCTAGTTTACTATAAGCCTACAAGGTTGGGTCCCTATTTAGGTAGGTTAGAGTTGTCAATGAAAGAATTCCTGAAAGAGAATAGGATTTCCAGACCTCTGCTAAAGTTGCGCAGTGGCCAGTGGGAGACAAATATGAACACGTTAAGAACGATCTGCAAAACAATTAAGATGTTGATACAAATTAATTTCCAGTTTCACCTGAAGCTGTTGAGGGGGACCTGGTTAAGTGAATACTCAATTATATTTAAGTTACAAACTCTTCATGCTTTCATCCTCTCTATGCTAGGTGTCATCATGACCTCAGGAGTCTGACGTACTCTTGGTTGTGCTGCTTCGAATCCCTTCAAATGTCACAGAATTTGATTTGTGTTTGGATGGGTTTTTCAGGGCAAGAGCTCCTGAGAGGTAAAGGGAACCCTCCATGGCTGGGGTTACTGACCACTGATCCAAATGTAAACACTTAAAAGCTCTCTGTATAAGGCAGACACAAACATTTCAAGGGAGGCATAAGGTGCATATCACGCAAAGGAGTATAGTTTGAGGAAATATACGGTATAAATAATATGATAGTATAGGGAGGCATTTCGGCTCATGGCCCCTTATAGCTCTGGACAAACCAGTGATAGAACAGGAACCAGGAAACTGAACCAGGTTCTAAAGAAAATTAAGATTCTCTCAAGTCTGCAGGGTTTGGGTGGAATTAGCACTTTGCAATTTCCAGACTGAATTCATTTTCTGGAGTGAATGCAATAAAAGGTGTGAGGTTCTAGTGAGATACTTGTCTTCACCTACCAGGTGCGCTGGAATGAGCTTACAGGAGGAGCAGGTTCGAAGCACATATATGATAAGAGTTATTATACGAGTTAATGGACTTAGGCAGGGGATGGTGGGCGGAAGTCAGCAAACCAAGCTAACAAGAAGTTTCAGCAATCTCACACAAAGAAACAAGATTACAATGCACAGCCTACATCGCCTGTTGGATGAATTAAATATAACTAAATGTTTTATTTTATTAGCAAGTCTGAGAATGATATCAGTGCCTGTCATGTCCATTGCTCGGACACAGTGTAGCGTGGGTTATTAGTTACTAATATGACAGAGAAATGGAAGCTTGAGCTTTCAATAATTGAATAGTTAGATGTTTCATGGGTGTGCAGGAAAAAGAAAAATCGAAAGAGCAACAGGCTATTTTCAGGCTACAACAGAGAGCAGCATTCGACTAGCTTGAGGGCTTGCTTTACTTACAAAAACACTGGACCAGCATGGGCAGCACCTTTGTGCCTAGCATTGCCGGTTTGAATGTATACCATTTGGAAACCCACAAAATCTTATGCTCTAACAACACTTTCCTGAACAAAATCACCCTCTGGGAGAGGTATATTGACGACGTCCTGGTTATCTGGAATGGGGACAAACGGTCTGCTATCGTTTTCATCAATTCACTAAACCCACAAAATGAGTTCCTTAAGTTCACTCACATGCTGAGTAACAAGGAACTGGTGTTCCTTGACTTAACTATCATAGCAGACCAAGGAGGGTCTGCTATGACCCTGCTTGCTGAGGTTGGACAGTTTCCACCCTCATCATTTGAGAGAGAATCTCCCCTTTGGACAATTTTTGAGGCTAAGACAGAATTGCTCAGATGTACATGACAATAAAACACAAGCGATGAGTCTAGTTACCAAATTGCGAGCCAGAAACTATACAACAAGGATAATGGAAAGGGCAATGAAAAGGGCCCGTAATAAAAACAGAGAAGCACTGTTGGAAAATACACCACAGAAAGACAAGGGCGATAGGTTCATCCGTATCACTACATTCCATGTAGCATCTGACAAAGTGAGCAAGATCATTATTAAACACTGGTGGATTCTGAACAGTGGCCCCTTGAATTTACCTAAACCTATGTTTTCACACAAACGAGGGAAAAGTTTGAGAGATCACCTTGTATACGCCCATCCACAGAAATCAACAACCGGTAGCACTAGACAGCCCATGGGCACACTCCCTTTAGTGTCAGGCCACAATCCATGCGGGGGATGTAATGTAAACCATCTGACCAAAGTCACCAAAACAATCACCTTCGACGATAACACCCAATGGGAACTGAAACATTTGACCTACTGTAATACAGCTAGAGTGGTATATATGAATACATGCCCTTGCAACCTTCAATATATAGGTATGACAACCTGCAACGTGGAAATCAGAATGGGGAATATCGTAGCAACATGAGATGCAGTAGAGTCACTACTAAAATATATACCGATTACATTGAAATGAAACATACGGTGTAAGGTTATCAGTGAGCCATCCTGGAACGTGTACATGAGGTGGTTGAATGTGAGAAGAGACTCTTAGAGAGGGAACAAAGATGGGTCTTTAAACTGGACACGCACTGTACTGTTCTGAATGATACCATCCCGCGGGCCAATTTGCAGTATAAAATAGTCTGGCATACCCCTCTCACAGTGTGAGAGCACAGTCTCCTGATTTAATGTCTGTGTGCACCTGACATACATAGGAGACTGAGGGCCAAATGTACAAAGGCCTTTTCCATTTCTAAATGGGTGAGTCACAATTGCAGCCCGTTAAGAAATGCAAAACAGCCCTTTCCTTTGTACAACGTCCTTTAGGAAAAAGCAAAATGCGATTTCTACGTAGTTAAAATCGCATTTAGCGATTCCCCAAATAGGAAATGGCAACTAGGGATTTTTTGTATTTGCGATTTTTTAGCACCTGTACAAAGCTTTTCCTAAATGCGAAATGAGCATTTAGGAAATGCAATTACCATTGACTCAAAGTCGAGGGTAACCATCTGCAATTTAAAAAAAGCACTCCAAGATGCTATTTTCAAAGTGCAAATGGGTGCACACATGCCCCAGGCCATATGTGTGCTTTACATATGCACCACTATTTGTGGGGTGCAATACGGGGGGGCCTTATGCCCATAGTCATCATTGGTTTAGCATTTCCAAAATAGGGATTTCCTAATAAAAAATAGCTAGTTTGGAAATGTAAAATCTGCCCAGTGGTACAAATGGCATGGCTTTCCTAATAGCGATTCCTACTCTGTAGGAATCGATATTAGGAAACCAGTACTTTCATACAAATCATTTTGCATTTCCTAAATAGCGATTCCTATGTAGTCGCTATTTAGGAATCGCAAAATTGCATTTTCGTACATCTGGCCCTGAGTCCCTTGGTTTAATATAACACAAATCTCCTTTATTAAAGAAAAACAACAGAAGGGCGTCATAATCTCCTAATAGAAGCACGTGCTCTACCAGTGACTACAAGGTTTTCTTTTACACACACCTAGTATAAGAGCAGCAAGGAAACCAGGAAATGGTTCTTCCCTCCACTGCTATCGAATGAGGATGTGCGGACTAGTTTTCCAACACCCTAGTATTTAACACTTATCACACATGACAAGCGCCCACGAGTAAAAGCCATTTTGGTAAAGTGTGCAGTCCAGTTTTCTCAAGGAGACGCGAGGCATGTGCAGCAAGCGTGCCTGAGTTCCTCCAGATTGGGCTATTTCCCTCACAAATGGGCGACATTTTTCCCATTTGTTTGGGGAAAACCCATACCTGGCGGGGGGCTACTTTTTGGGTGGATATTAACCCACTGTGCGCAAAATCCTGGCTGGGGTGCTCCGATGAGGAGCCCACGCCTATCTCAGTGGCGCACTGTGTGGCAAGGTTCAGGATTGGCGAATGAGCCCGCAAAGAGCGCTGATGGCTGGGGTATGAGTGGAGGAGGACCAGCCACGAGTGAGTGACTGACTGTGCGCTGCTGTCGATGATGTATACACCTACCCACCCCCTCACACGTGAGGTGGCTGAGCAGCACACGTGCATGTAAGTGCAAGCACACCTGCTTGCAAATGCTGCACCCTAGCATACTGGTAGTGCAGCGGGTACCGTGTATGTGGGTCCCAGGGCTGTCAATCTTGTAGCACGCGAAAGCGCCACCAATGACCGCCCTGGGCATAATTTTTGGCCAGCTCCCGCGCAGTGCTGTTAAATGCCCCGGTGAGTCACGCTCTCTTTCTCGGCACGCAGGGGACGGACCGTCGGGCACAGTCCCAGTGCTGGTGGGCATGAATTGATTTGCCTGCCTCAAATTGCTGCAAAGATGACACAGACAGACAGGACTCCTCCAGCCAGCAGTCAGTTGTTACTCCGAGTGAGACCACCACGAGTCCCGCTCTGAGACACCTGACCGGACCGTGACTTCTGACTCACTCATAGTCACACACTCTACCAGTCTGACGGAGACCGGCCTGCGTGCGTGCACCGTGACTGGCCTGTGCTGCTGTGGCCATGTGGGCTGCGGCCCGGTCTCGCACCAGCCCTGAGTCGACTCGAGAATCAAGAGAGACCCACTGGTGAATGACACCAAGTGAAATTTAATTTTTACCTCCATCCTATACAGAAGCAGTAGGACCTGGTCTGGGTTGATATTTATTATGCCACAGAGAGTGTGTGCACTGACCAATGCGTTCCTGGCTGCGTGCAGCCAACCTCATATTTGTGAAATCAACTTCAAGGGTGGCTGTTTAAGGTATCTCTCCGGTCCCGTTGTTGGATATGGGTGAAAGTTGGAAGGACTTTTAGTTTGTGACCTGGGCAGTGCTGGACCTGCGGCCGGTGGTGGTGCTTTTTAAAGGACTATCGAATCACTGCAGTCAGTGCTGACTGACACAACATGTGAAGTTAGCAGGAGGTGAGGGTCAGGCCTGTGGAATGCATGTGGATGAGAAAGCATTAAACTGCCTTCCGTTTGTGTTTTATAGTGCCTTTTCCCAACGGTATGCGGTGTGTTACCTTTGCAGACGCAGTAAAAAGAAAAACATGTACATTTTATTTTTTTTACTCTTCAAAGTAATGGGGTGTCGTTTTTGGAAAAAGTTGGCAAAACAGGTTTCGTGTTTGGGTAAAATTATTCCTTCCTAAAATGGAACGCCTTGAAGCTATGGAGTCGTAGAGGGACTAACCAAGTTAGTCAGTATGCAAGTGACATGGCGTGTGCCATCACAGCCCATGATGCAGAAAGAACAATTGATGGACAGAATGCAGAACAATGTCATACATTCACCCCAAAACAGAGATCTGGGCCTAAATCCATCGTTCAACCTGAACTGCTAGGCCAGGTCCTCCCTGGACTGGAAACAAGCATCATAGGACCGGTTTCGGGGTTTCACCCCTCATCAGCCAGGATAGCTTGACTCCAGTGGCATGGAGAGCACAGGACCCACGTCTGGGCATACCCGTCCCACTCGGGGTGACAAATGCAAAAAGAACAGTTGATGGACAGAATACAGAACAATGTCATACATTCACCCCAGTACAGAGATCTAGGCCTCAATGCATCGTTTTGTTGCTCACTATGCTATTCCAGTTTGAACCCAGCCATATGCAAATTAATCTTGACCCTGCGCCCAATGGGAACAGTCCAGCCCAAACTGCTAGGACAGGTCCTCCCATGTGTGACATCACATGTGGCATCACAGTAAGTGACATCACAAGAAGTAACATCAGATAATAAGATCTCACACATTTGTTTTTATTAGGTATATCATGAGTGCATTTAAGTGCATTATGACATTTAACAAAAATAGATTTTGCTTTAGGGTTGTGCTAAAAAAGTGGCACAATCCCGATGCAAAATGCTGGGCCTCAACTAATTTTACAATTTTTTTTAAAAACCCTGCCACAAAGAAATTGGCAACAAGGAGAAGCATGGTAGTAGGTCTGTTAAGCTCGATTTGTTGCAAAGTCTGTGTTTTCTAATATTTTATGGGGTTAAGACATCTGTAGAGGTGACCAGTAAATATCAGGGAACAATAATTGGTGAGATAACTCTGGAGGTGAAAGTATTTTTTGGAGAGATCTCTGTTTTGAGTAGTCCCAGATCTGAATCAAAGTAGTATAGAAGGTTAATGTGTCTCCTGCAAAGCACATCATGTAATATGACAGATTTTTTTTTTAATGTAGTTAGGTAAGTGGGTTACTGCTTTGAACACAGATCTTTTCGTTACTTGCAGTTCATAAATTGTAAGCCTTTTTAATATAGCACAGTGAGCTATATAGAATATGTGACTGATACACCCTTTAACCCTCACTGAGTCATGCAACACATCTTGTACTTTGATTTACATACTTGCATGATTTATTGTCAATGTGTATGTTATGTAAAGCGCTCTGACACCCTGTATTGGGATGAGTAGCGCTATAAAAGAAATAAAATAGTGCTATTTAAATTATGTGTGCAAATACTGGGACAGTCCAACACATCTGACATTCTTACAGTTCATGCACTTACATAAAGGGACTGAACAAAGTCAAAAGCATGCCTCTCTTAAGTACCTGTGAAGAGATAACAAGATGTGTGCTTTTGTTTCCCTCTGTTGCACTTACATGTAAGTGTGAGGTGACAGGCCACTCGATCAAAAGGAGGCCTGACGGCCCCTTAACTTGGCCTTTATCTATAAATGAAAAACTGGGACTAGACAAAACATGGATCCCTCCAGAATTTTCTTACCTGGGGCATATGTGCAAGGAAAAGGAGCATTCTGGATGTTAAATGAGATGTTGTTTTTTACGAGTGTAATAGCATGCATTTTGAATCAATACATAATGCATAAAGTGCAGTCATATGAGATGCATGGAATTCTAAAGGGGTGATGCTGTATGGACTAACTCTGAACTGTTCTGGGGGGTGCATGTTCCCAGAGTGCTAAGTATTCAAAATGGTGTGCTCTCACTAAAAAGGAATGTGGGCTGGGCAACAAAATGGTGTGCACTTGTTTTGAATAATTGTTTTCTCTTATTAAGGGTTTAACAACTCTCAGAGTCAAAAACAAACTTTCATATGCCTTATTTTGGTTGTATTTTCCATGCTTAGGCTGGGATTCATTTTGTGTTCTGTATTGGATCAATAAAAAGTGCATTAGAATCCATTAGATAGGGTTGTTGATTACTGTAGGTTAATGATGTAGCAAATGTTATCTTTGCACGTTGGCAGTGACATTTTATTGGGATTAACAGTATCTGTAGTGTAAAATGCAAAGGGGAAAGCAGGGTTGTGTCTGCTTGTCACAAACTTGAGTCCTACATGGAAAGTTGAGTAGGTATGAGGGCTATGAAGTATCCTGGTTCTAATATGGTTCATACTATGCCAGTGCAATTCTCCCTGATTGATGTAAGATAGAATGTTGGGAGTGCGAACCTACAGTTGGAGAAGGGCTGAGCAGCATGCTGGCTGCTCCTGGTGGGGCTGAACATCTGAACATGTAACTTGTACAATAAATACTCCTGAAATACTCATACCTGTCTGGACCAAGTTACTACAATTTTATGGCGACGAGTTGTCTTAAAGAACCTGCGTGTGTACCTTTCAAGACCACCATTTTCAAGAAGGAGTATCTGGGAGCCTCATGTCAAGGTGAAGCAACCACTGTACATACAGCTGCCCAGATTCATCATTTAACTGGCACCACAGCCCCACCAGTGACCTTTACATCGGTCGCCCTCTGCGCAACAGTGCCAGCTCCTGTCTCATATGCAGCTCTAGTCTCTGCATGCTGTTAATATTGCGTCTCAACAAGCAAGGTATTTGGACTGTCTTGAGGTGTTCCTGTCTTCAATGGCACACCCCACAGAGTGTGTGTCGCATCTACATGTTACCCGCAGTGCCACAAGGAAGTCAACACTGTGACAGAGTGCACACTTTGGAGGACGTGTGAGGTGAGGCATTTCAGTGTCTGTTATTGTTTGCCCCCTTTGAGACATCAAGACCTTCGCTGTTGTCCAACAGTCATGTTTTGGTTTAAACATGAGGTGCGTGTCAACCAGCGCCTGCATCTTATGTACTATGTCTTGTGGAGACGGTCTTTGAACTAAAGTTACACCTCTCATGCTTTTGGGGCGATCCTGTCACAATTACTGTTTATGGTCCGTTGCTTCATTCTGGAAAAAGTGTTTCTGAGATCGTGTTATTCTGCCTCCTGCTATGTGTAACCCATCAAGCTATTGCCTACTTCAGAAGTTTGTTTAACTCAAAGGCTGGCGTTTGTGTGGTGAGTTTATCTGCGTCAATTATTTCTGAGCACAGCTGAGACTTTTCCAGAGAGGGGGTTTTTCAACAGTCTTGTCTCTATTTAAAAATAGTGGCACGAGCTCTACATAGAGCGCGCAATCTTATCTGCGGTGCCTTCGTGGGATTCTTCATTATGCTTTGTTCGTCGTGGGATCCTCTATGACGTATTCTGTCTTCTCCTGGATTTTCAAGACCGCGTCAGAGCT
The DNA here is from genome assembly GCA_963921515.1 of Calotriton arnoldi. Taxonomy (NCBI): domain Eukaryota; kingdom Metazoa; phylum Chordata; class Amphibia; order Caudata; family Salamandridae; genus Calotriton; species Calotriton arnoldi. The sequence goes on from CAWUFW010002616.1 coordinate 529,275, forward strand.
ACCACGCAGCTATCAGCGCTGCTTTTGTGCATCTACGTGCCGTGAGCCATACTGCCAGACGTGTGGAAACGTGCTGCCATCTTGTGTTTGGTGGCGTTCTGATCCTTTGGGCACATTTTGCTTGGGTGTCCTTCCTTTGCTCTGCCAACCACGTTTTTTTTTGTGTTGGGATGTAAAAAAAAACGATGCAGCGTCTCTTTTACATGAACAACTTCAGGGATCGTCGTCGTGGGATCAGGTGATTTTCGGAGTCAGTCAACTGTTACAAAGACCGTGGTTGCAAAACTATCGGCACGTTTAGATGGATGCTCTGCAGTAAATACACGTGTTGACCGGTGACACTCTGGAGGTACTTGTATATTTGAAAAGACATGTGTTGACCTGTGACACTTTGGAGGTATTTTTAGATTTTTTCGCACGATACGCAACATTTGGGGGTCACCAACATCTCCACGTGTCTTTCAAAGAAAAAAAAGTCTCTTACACGTTTCTAGCGCTATTTCAAAGACATGTTGTTACCTGCCATGCTATTTCTTATGTTTGCCATGTCTACGCTGCGCTTCAATGTTTCATAATGTACTGTGGGGTGCATAACTGCTCAGTTTTAAATGGTGTTTATTGCTTATGCATGGTTTGTCCAGAGTTTAGTTGGACTATTGTTACAATTACACCACTTTATGTTTTATTTGCACTTTTCACATGATTCCTTAGTGTACTTTACCCCACACGGGGTGTACAGTCCTTTCAGTCTCTACGTTATGATGCAGAACAAGAGACCATTACCCAAGGTCGCTTGTACACTATTTCTTATACTTTTACCCTACATAGGGTGTCGTGAGGGTTCCTGTCATGTCACGAAGTACACAACGTTATTACCTCCATGCGAGGTGTCTGTACTCTATGGGGCCGATTCCGATTCGGGCCGGAAATCTCTCTGACCGAGCCGGACCCAGAGAGATTTCCGACCGAATCGGACCCGTGCAGCCCGACCGAACGAGTACGATGCGTCCGTATGCTATCGGACTCGAGTCGGTCGGACTCCCATTGAAGTCAATGGGAGCCGGTCGTACAACGCGTACGCGGGCTCCCATTGACTCAATGGGTGCGAGGCGAACAAGGGCGCCCCCTACAGCGGGTACGCGGCGAAGCGACTCGCGCCGTACACGCACAGGTAGGGGGGACCCATGGGTCCCCCCTGTGTGCGACTCGCGCGGCTACGCGTACAGGGGGGTCCAACACGGACCCCCGAAGTACGTCTCTGACTGCTCTTTCGAGCCGGGCGGCGCGTGTCGGTCGGACTGCTCGCGGCGCGCATCATACTTACCCGGCCGGGGAACGTCTCCATTGCACGGTGCGAGTCGTGTCCGAGCGAGTCGGTCGGTGCGGTTCGACCCGGGAACGAGTCGGACGGAGCGGTTGGGACGCCCGAACGAGTCGGTCGGCGATTTTGCATCGTACTCGCTCGTCCGGACGCGCGTACGAATCGGTCGGGAAACAGGGCTCCGAATCGGATACGGTTATGCCGAATCCGATTCGGAGCCCTACCGGCCGAGATCAGAATCGGCCCCTAAGTGTTTAGCAACCTAGCCAGTGCACAAGGTCCCTACCTCCTCACGAGGTGTGTTCCATGGGGTGTCGTCCTTTTTTGTACAGTGCACAATATTTTTACCCTCACACAGTGCACAACGTTGTTACCTCCATACGAGGTGTCTTTACTCTAAGTATTTAATTACCTCACACAGTGCACAACGTTTTTACCTCCATACGAGGTGTGTTGCATGGGTTCTAGTCCCACTGCTGCGGTGCACAATGTCTTTACCTCCACACGAGGCATATTGCATGGGTTGTATTCCCATTGCCACGGTGCACAATGTGAGTGTCTCCACACGAGGCGTATCGCACGGGTTCCACTCCCGGTGCTACAGTGCTCAACCAGTGCACAACGTTTTTACCTCCACACGAGGTGAGTCGCATGGGTTCCAGTCCCGTTGCAACAGTGCACAATGTTCTTACCTCTCTACGAGGTTACCCCTGCACAAGCGAGTTGTTACCCTTATTGGGTGTATGGTTTGGGTTCAAAACCCATTTCCATAGTGCATGGTTTACGTTACACTTGGCGTTTGTTTTTTTATGGTTCATGTTTCATTGTCTACACTATAGCCCAGTGCTATTCTCTATTTTGATTCGGTCTTCAATATGTGATGGAGAAGTATGTGTAATCATTTGTATTTCTCTTCTTCTCTGTCTTCTTGTTTCCTCCTGCTCTGACTTGCTTCCTCGCATACCTGTCTGGCCAGTAGGTCTGCAGGTGGTAGTCATTGATGGTTTCTCCTTCCACTCTTTCTTTTCTTTGGTTATATAAAGAAGGGAGGATGGGTATTGGATTATGTTTATTTGTTTTCATATTTCCATTGTCTCTCTCACTGCTCTTCCTTCCACTCTTTCTTTTCTTTGGTTATATAAAGAAGGGAGGAAGAGTATTGGATTATGTTTTTCTGTTTTCATATTTCCATTGTCTCTCTCACTGCTCTTCTTGTCTCTCTTTGGTTTTCTCTTTGGTTCATCTAGCTTCTGCATCTTGTTTCTGCTTTTCTCTTTTTCTCTTCATCTGTTACAGTGTTGTTTTCTGTTTTCCTTTGGAAGAAAGGAGGATATGTAGTATCCTGGTTCTAATATGGTTCATACTATGCCAGTGGAATTCTCCCTGAATGATGTAAGATAGAATGTTGGGAGTGAGAACCTACAGTTGGAGAAGGGCTGAGCAGCATGCTGGCTGCTCCTGGTGGGGCTGAACATCTGAACATGTAACTTGTACAATAAATACTCCTGAAATACTCATACCTGTCTGGACCAAGTTACTACACTATTCCATTAGGATGTATTCATTTTTTCTGTGATCAATAAGCTGTTCTTGTTTATTATAAACAGATTGAAAGCTAGAGCAAACCTCCTAATACTCCCTGAATAAGAGCGAGTGGCCACCCTTTGGCTCACCCTCCATTTCAAAACATGACAAATCCCACTCAGACTCAATGGTGTCAGTCATTGGAAAAATTGCTTGCCCCAGCTCAGAGTCAACACCACTTAGTGTCTCCATTGATTTTACTGGTGTTGTACCCCAAAATAATGAAATGACACCCATGGACATGCACAAAGTAGAGGTATGCTACCAAGAGCAGGCCGTGCAGGTAAGAGCGGTGGGGCAGGGTGGGTATTCAACAGACAGCCCAAAGGAAAATTAAATAAATAATTAATTTTCCCTTGTCTGTCGAATTCCCCCAAAAGTCTTAAAATATATTTCTTTTGCATAGCCCTATTGGAGCAGATCTTGCCCTTGTGATAAAGCAATAGAGGTCAAGTGGGAGGTTTATTTATCAGTTTGTTCATTGTTGTTTTCCCCCTTTTCTCCCAGACTTTATTAAGTTTCAAAGGGGGTTCCCTTTCTCAGAAGTACTGCCATATAGACCTCAGTGCCAATGATAATAATTTGAAGCAACATGCAGCAACCACGAAACACCGCTCACACTGTAATGGAGTGAGCACATCTATGGCATCCTTTGTTCAGCCTATCCCTTCGATATCTAACAACCAGAAAAGAAGAGAAATCCGGTTTGCCATACAAACTGCTTGTTGTACAGCCATTAATAATATAGATCTGTATGGTGAAAATTTGAAAGATGAATTTCCTGCCATCCGAATGCACCGCACCAAATGTACAGCAGTAATGAATTCTGTGTTGGGCCCATATTTCAAAGAGGAATTGCTGAAAGATATCGGAACATCACCATTTTCTTTATTGATTGATGAATCAACTGACATTGAAGTGAAAAAACTGCTGTGCATTTGCGTAACATATTTCAGCAAAAAGCTTAACAAATTTGTAAGCACTTTCCTTGCCATGGTAGAATTAAATCAGGCCTGTTCCGAAGATACAGCAAATGCAGTCCTAAACTTGCTTAAAACTTGTAAGCTTGAGATTAGAAATCTAATTGGCATAGGCACTTATGGGGCAAGCGTCATGTGTGGGAAGCACCACTCAACATTCACCTTGTTGCGAGATAAGCCACCTTCCTACCAACTTGTGCGCAGCTTTTGCCACTCCCTTGACATCATTGCTAAGAAAGCAATAAGGAGCATTCCTAGCAATATAGAATTCATGATCAGAGAAACTTCCAACTGGTTTTCCCACTCACCAAAACACCAGGCTGACTATAAGGATCTCTATCTCACATTGGACGGAGGAGGCATGCCCCTGAAATTAATGTCGCCTTGCGAAACACAGTGGCTAGTGATGGCAGATGTGTAGAGCGTTTACTAGAACCACATGATGCCTTAAAATGACACTTTTGCACAGCAACCTATGTGGAACACTGCTATGCAGCAAGGAATGTATCAAGATGAGACAAATCTACCTCACTTTCTTAAAGCCAGTGTTCCAAGAAATAAAGGTAGTTAACAAAATCTTTCAGCTAGAATTTAGGGATGCACTCTACTTCTTCCGTGATCTATATACTCTGTACTTGTCCACACTTACAGTATTGGTGGGTGAATATCCGGCTTGCCTTCCTGAGTCTCTCAGCATGCTTAAAACTACAGACGTTTGAGTCCCCAAAAAGTACATGCAGATGCCAAACATCCTGCAACTGACTTACCAGATACCATTTTCACATGCCCATTGGAAGTCCTGGAGTCACAGTGGAGAAGTGTTTCATCATGCTCATTTCCAGCCACTTGAAACACAGAATCCTTCTGGATGGAAGTGTGTAACAACACTGATGCTGCTGGCACCCATTGTTTTCACAAGCTTGCAATGGGTGCTAGCAAGATGTTGACTCTCGCGATATCCAATGCTCATGTGGAAAGAGTATTTTCCCAAATGACGCTGCTGAAAAATGATAGACTGCTACTGTAATGTATTAGTTTTAGGATTAACACAGTTATGCCAGTACAGATGGAGAAATGATCATTTGTGTCTTGCAGGCGAGACAAACCTGCTTAACTTTCTTAAAGCCTGTTCTTCAAGAAATAAAGGTAGTTAAAATCTTTCAGCTAGAATCTGGAGAGGCACTCCACATCTTCTGCGGCCTATATTCCCTGTGCTTGTCCAAACTGAAAAGGATACTTCAAATGTTTTCACCTGTAATCGAGAGAAATTGCTCAGTCAAGATTTACAAATGTAAGCGATTTATATTTCACATCAGGGTGTGGATCATAGACTAACTTTCATTAACTGGAAGAAAGTAACCAAACCTCTGTCTTTAAGGGTGACATTGTGAAACTGTGGCTGGAGTTCATGAAAGTATTGGCCAGTGAAATATCCATCTTGCCTTCCAGATTCGCTGAGCATGCTAAAATAATTCCCAAGGCTGAAGTTGAAAGTCTTCATGCTCATTTGCTGGGAGACACCAAACCAGGTATACTTCCGAATGGAAGTGTGTAACTACACTGATGCTGCAAGCAATCATTGTTTTCACAAGATTACTGTAATGTATCCTGTGCCACTGTCATGTATTAACTGTAGAATAGCAACAGTTATGGCAGTAAGAGATTTAGAGATTGAAACCTATATTTTGATGGCTCAGCGGATGTGGTGGTGACAAAAATCCTGTGCATATACCTAAACTACTAGAGCCAAAAGCAAGACCCTAGAAAGCCACTACCATGGCTTGATGGAATTAAAGCAGGCCTATACATAAAATGTAGCAAATGCAGTACTTCACTTTCTTGCAACTTGTAAGTCGCAAACCCTTCACTGCTGCAATGAGTCATTAAGTTTCCTCTTGCCAGCCTTGCCTACTTACAGGTACACGCCTTAATATGTATACCAGAGGTGCTTCCTGTCTACAGGTGAAAGGATATGACCTTCTTGATTGAGATTTATGATTGCCGAACATGCATGTTCATTAGTGCAACATGAGGTCTTAAAATTACAATTTCACATTGCGTGATGTCCTTTGTATAACACTGCTATGCATCAGGAATGCTCCACGCAATTCATCAAGATCAGCCACACATATTTTCCCCTTACTTTGATGGAGAAGGTGCCATTGCCATGTATTGGCTCTAGGATTACCACAGTTATGCCAGTACAGATGGAGAGAAGATCGTTTGTCTCCTGCAGTTCAGGTAGTCCCCTGCCCTCTGATAAATCCAGTATTTGTAAAACACGAACAATTACCGGAAAGCCTCAAGGCGCTGGGGGCCGTCGGGAAGATTAAGTGAGCTATTGCCCAGAGTCACATGGTGCTGGGCTGATCTGCCGCCGGGGATCGAACCGTGAGGCCCCGTGTTCCGGAGTCAGCCGCCCTGGCCGCTGCGCCACACCTCATCAAGACACAGTTCATCATTGAGCAGCTTATCCCAGTAGGCAAGCAGTTGCAGTTTAAAGAGGGCAACATGGACAAGTGAGCTCAATATTTCAAATGACAGTCTACGAAAGAAGAACAGTGTTGGAGACGCGCTCGAAGGAAGCGTGAAACGTAATTGACGTTTGCAATAAACAAAGATTGATACTAGAAGAAGGATGGGGGCACGACATGAAACTTAAAGTCATATGAGTATCATGATATTAGAAGCCCTGATGATGTCCGCGTAGTACGAAACGCGTTGGCTGGATAAATTGGATAATGTACCTTTGTGTTAAAAAATTGGATTGAATAATAAATTCGGCTGGATAAATTGGATAATGAACCTTTGTGTTGAAAAATTGGATTGAATAATAAATTCGGAATTGGCTTTCCAATTAAACAAGACTCCCTTGGGATTTTCTTGATTGGATACACAGAGAATGGACGATATATGAGCACACTGCTTGGAACGCTATCATTACTTTGATGAATCACATGCTCCTTGTGTATAGATTGTAGTCAATATTTCAATATATAAAAAGCAGTGGTAGTGGTTTCTGAATTCAACGGATGGATTGCCCAATATAATGAGATAATACCAAGGCAGCATGCAAGTACTGCCATATAGAACTGCATGCCCATTACAATAATTTGAAGCAACCTGCAGCAAACTGAGTGTAAGTGATTGACTGAGCCATTCGGAGCTTCACTGTACCGGCTGTCTACTTTACAGGTGCATGGTGTCAGAGGATGGATGCGCACTTGCATGATGAAAGCGACGTCCAGCCAAAGGCTGCCGACTCTGAAATCCATAAAAGCAGAAGTGATTCAATGAGCAACTCGTAGTTTCCCAGTGCGGGCCATTTTTACATTACAGGAACTTGCCTAAACCCTTGAAACGAGCGTATCGAGGCATAGGATGTGCCTATTGACCTTGCTTACTGCCTTGAAATGGAAGAAGCACAACTGGCTCTTGCTAAGGGCTCCAATGTGAGCAGGTGTGTCAGAGGACTGATGCGCACTTGTTAGATGAAAGCGACGTCCAGCCAAAGCTGCCGAACCTGAAATTCAAAAACCAGAAGTTTGACCAAACTGCTGCTCATCATATGCAGTGAGTGACCATTTTTCCATGTATATTTTTTATGTGTAATGTGATGAATAATTAGGGCACTGAGTTTTACAGACTTTCTTAAAATACAATTTAGAGGGAGCAGTACTTTGCACATAATACTATTGCTGCCTTTCTTAATCTCTTTGTTTTCTACTATTGTATTTTGAGCAGTGCCTGTTACATGTTGCAAAGTCACAGTGAGGACTGGTCTTGAAAATGAATAGCATTAAGACAGGTGCCCAGTTAACTCATTCCACTATCTGTATATTGAATAGAATGTATATTCATCCTTAAAATGGTTTCTGATGACTATTTCTGCATAATTTGAGACTTGCTACTTTGGGCTGATACTGTTCTGCGTTGGGCTAACTTTGGGCTTATACTTGAGTGGCTTTAGGCTTGGGATGGGTCTCAAAATCTGGCAACACTGATGTAATTCCTGCCACGCCAGGACGCCAGCTAACATTCAGAACCCGGTGCTATCTAATTATGTTATTAAACTGAGACAATAACTTGGAGTTGTAAGTACGGCACAGCCGACACATCAGTATACAGGAGGTTTGAGCATTCCTAATTTGACAAAGAGTGCCTCCTCTTTTTTCCAACAGAGTGTGACTATAGGCACGTCTTGCCGCAGGAGGATCTATGGGGCATAATTGATGACCACTATATGGATGCAATAGTCTTTTGTGTGTGTGTGTAATGCCCACCATATATGTATTGTTTTGTTAAAGTGTGTTTTGCCACTGAGTGTCTCACAGGTAAATCATCTTTGTTTTTAATAAAGTGCTCACGTGTAACACCTCTGAATGGACCCACGTTGACTTTGCACAGGCTTTAATCACCTTGAGGTGTTTTCTTCTCAGTATAATTGCCCGGAGTCCCACATTTGATTAACCCATGCATTGTTATAATACTGGGCCTCTGAGTTTTGGCTGATTATCCTCTCGCATTGTATGTTACAGGTAAAAAAGAATGCTTTACCAAGTAGGTGTTTACGCTTATTCAAGTATGAAGAGTGTATGAAGTGTTTATACCCTGCAGTCGTTGTACTAATGCAGACTAGGAGTGGAATCAGGGAGTTATATCCTTGGTCCTGAAGACAGCCTCTTGAAAGAGCGGCTCGAAACATGTAGACCTAGCAGAAACTAGGGTCACTGCAACCACAGTTATTCTGCGCTTCTTCCCCTCTTTAATCTTACCACCCGGAGGGTGGCATAAACAATAGCTTCCCTACCAGGCAGGTATTTTTATTCTTACCAAAAACCATCTCCTTCGACTCATATTCAATCATTATTTGGCATTGACCATTCAGTGCTCATGTCTTCCGCTGGTATCAGCACACCCCATTCCACAGCGGAAAGGGAAGAACCCTATGATGAACCTTGAGACCAAGAGGTAACCCAGGTGGGTGAGAGTTAGACAACAAAAAGGAGTGTGCTTTTTATCACCTGTAGGAGATTTAGGACTTTATATGAAGTAGGGCTCTCACTTTTTTTCACGAAGACCTAGTGGGTTCAGCTACGACACATTGAGATTTGGTGATGTTGCTATTATCAAAAGATTTGGAAGCTTGGGCAGGGGAAGGATGAGCTCGCCAATGACCTCCTAGCCCTGTGGTGGAAATTTCAGCAGAAGAGAATGGGGTTTCCTGAGAAATTGGACTGATTAGCTGTTTTTGTCCCCTTGGCAGGCACAGGGATCCCTGGAGGAGGGACTGACCAGGTGGAGTTCTTGGACCTTTCATCCCTAGCATGGGTTGCCTGGAGGTGATTATAGATGGGGGCTTCGCCTGAGGTGCCCTAGAGATGTGTGTCTTGTATCAAACTGTGTGTATTTTCCATCCCTTGCCTAATCAGAGGTGAAAGCTTGTATAAATGGATGTGGAGAACATTATTTGCCCAAGAACCCTAAGTCGGAACTTGAATTGTTGGCACCAGGTTCCTGTCCCTGCAGGGGATGTAAATGGAAAGAGTCTGCTGGCTGCAATGCATTTGTTCATTGTTTATCACAGGATTGAGGAATTAATGGCTAAATGTATTCCAGCTCATATATTTCAAGAGTCACTTGCTGCTCAATCTCTGTGTTACCTTCCCTATTCCTTGCATTGCACATCGAACTCATATATGACTGCCATTGCCTTCCTTAATGGTGTTTTTGCTTCACTAAATAGCTGCGTCTTGGCAAACCACATACTTTAAGTATGTTTCTATCTTGCCTTGGGGAGGGGCAGTTGTGTATAGGTGAAGTTCAGTGACTTACACACTGTGCGCACTATGGACTGGTGGAACCTTCATGTAGCAGAGAAGCTGCCATTAGTTGCACCACAGGCAGGAGCTTCTAAAGGGTCTCCTGTGTTTTCTTGCGAGAGGTGTGCCTCATAGGGGGACCCATGACAGAGGGGGCTTAAGAACCCACCAGGCCCAGGCAGCTTCCTATTTCATCCCTTGACCATGAGGTTGTCAACACTGCCAGAGGCTCCGCTCCTGCGGTGGGTGCTGCAAGTGATGTGAACACACACCCACACCTGAAGCAGAAGGTGAAAATTTGAATAGAAGACAAAAGGGCTACCCAAGAAATTAGACTGATCCACTTGCTTTGTCCCCTAGATGGGGTAATGATCTTGGCAAGCGTGGAGCTGGCTGGAGGGAAGTCTGACCTGCTGGTGGTCCTGTCCTGGACCTTTCAACCATACACTGGGTTGTCGGGATTGTATTATGGGGTGGAAAGTTCAGCAGAGGAGAACAGGGCAACCCAAGAAATTGAGCTGATTGGGTGGATTTGTCCTCTCGGCAGAGTAATTATCTTGGCGGGCACGGGGCTTGAAGGGAGGACTGACCTGTTGGTGTTCCTGGACCTTTCAGCCCTACCCTGGGTTGCCCGGTGTTGATTATGGATGGGGGCTCGGCCTTGAAGCTCGTCAGACCACAAGTACCTCGGCAGGGACGGTGCCTTATGAGCTGCCCTGGAGCTCCATGCTTTGTATCAAACTGCGTGTATTTTACATCACTCATTTAATTAGAGGTGAAAGCTTGTATAAACAGATATCGAGTCTTGAACAACATTGTAAGGCGAATATAGAAATCTTAATTTTTCGCTTAGATTTACACCCTCGGCTGAGTTGGAAGGGTGCCCTAGTTTATCGTCCTCCTGGTCCCATAGGGGACTTTTCAATCCAACTTACGGAACTTATTGCACCCTATGTTATTTCAAATCATAATTTCCTGCTGTTGGGGGACTTTAATGTCCATAGTGAATGCTCCGCCAATGCAGAAGTATCGTCTTTCTTAGCGGACTTGGCGACATTAGACTTAGTCAAACGCGAAGGCCCCTCACATATTGCTTGGCATACGTTGGACATTATTTTCTCCAACTCCAGTGGAATCAGTTGTGAACAACCTCGTCCTTTAACCTGGTCCTATCATTCCCTGATTGAATTTCACATACAAGGTGCAAGAGGGACAGCCCCCCACATTGCTCCCCAGCGGGTCGGTAGACAGTGGTATAAAATCACTCCCGACCTCTTTCACACCGTCTTTTCAGCTCCCTGGGATGCTGAACCCACAAAGCTAGAGGAGTGGTTAGCCATGTACAACTCCGGGGTTAAACAAGCCATTAATCAACTTGCCCCTTTGAAATCCCTCCCCTCCTCAGTCAGGCGCCCACAGATGGCCTGGTACTCTTCTGAGCTGCGCACCGAAAAAAGGAGATGTAAAAATTTAGAGAGACGCTGGCGTAGAAATCATGAAGATAGGGACAAGGAAAATTTCAAATTAGCTCTTACTCTCTACCATAAATATATAAAAGTCGCCCAGAAAACCTTTTTAGCCTCACAGCTAGCTCAGGCAGGAAATGTGTCCAAAACCTTGTTTCAGATCCTGAAAACCTTCACCAATCCCAAGGCATGCAAATCAGTAGAGGCTCCGTCCCAAGTTTTATGCAATGACATTGATAGGTATGTCACTCAGAAGATAGATTTGATTTATGACAAAATTACTTTATTAGGGGGCACACCTGCCTCCCCAGCCCTCCTCTCAAGTGTGCCTAGTAGCACACAGCTGCTAGATAATTTCCTCCGATAACTCTTGAAGCAGTAGAAGCGGCTTTGGGATCGGCTAAATCAGGAACCCCCCTGGACATCATTCCGGCGAAAACTGCTGCTTCACTATCCACTCATTTGGCTCCATATATCACTCCACTTCTTAATCTCTCTTTGAAGGAGGGTTGGCTCCCACCTGAATGGAGGGCGGCTCAGATTATTCCGATCCGGAAAAATACTAAGGCCCCCATGGAAGATCTCTCGAATCTTCGCCCTATCTCTCTCCTCCCGCTCCTGAGCAAGGTCGTGGAGAAACATATTAATAAGCAGCTGTCTGACCATGTGGAATCCCTGGGTGTCTGGATCCTTCACAATCTGGGTTTAGACCTAATTACAGCACGAAGGCCGCTCTACTAGCGGTCACGAATAACATCAGAATGACCCTAGATAGCGGCCACTCTACGATTCTGGTGCTGTTGGACCTCTCCGCCGCATTTGATACGGTCTCGCACCGGATCTTGCTGGGGAGACTGGAGGAAATAGGACTGAGAGGTGTAGCGTTGCAGTGGATGTCCAGCTTTCTTTCCTCTAGATCTCAGACCATCAATCTTGGCCCTTACTGTTCACAGGCTAGGGAGATAAAGAGGGGAGTCCCCCAGGGCTCATGTTTGAGCCCTACATTATTCAACATCTATGTGGCTCCCCTGGCTAATCTCCTGAGGACATGGGGCTTTGTTCCCATATCCTATGCGGATGACACGCAACTGCTGTTCTCTTTTAATAAATTCACTCCCTCAGTTCAAGACACCTTTGCTTCAGGGATGAACGCAATCTCTATCTGGATGAAGGACAACTTCCTCCAGTTCAATGCCGTAAAGACGGAGCTTATGCTCTTTGGTGATGCCCCGCTGTGGTGGACACCCGAGTGGTGGCCAGAAGATCTCGGTGTTCCCCCCCACCTAAGACTTGTGTACAAAATGTAGGCATCCGTCTTGATCAGGCTCTGACCTTAAAGGAGCATGTGACTGCTACAGTCGGCTCCTGCTTTCATGTATTGGGATTACTACGGAGAGTCTTTCCACTGCTCCCTGACTCGTCACGTAGAACTCTTATGCAGGCGATGGTTCTGAGTCGCCTTGACTATTGTAATGCGCTTTTGATCTCGGCGAATGAGTCGTCCCTGCAGCGTTTGCAGGTGGTTCAAAATACCGCTGCACGCCATGTTTTGAACGCCCCCCCTAGGACTCCGTCCCTTCCACTTCTCCGCCGACTCCACTGGCTTCCAGTACACCAGCGGGTGCGGTTTAAGATCTGTTGTACGGTGTATAAGTCTCTTTATAATAAAGGCCCCTCTTACCTTGCTGAAAAACTCACCAGATACTCCCCTATTAGAACCCTCCGCTCTGGCACCAAATCCCTTCTCAAGGTACCCCGGATTAAGAGAACAAGGTTAGGAGGGAAGGCCTTTTCTCACATTGCTCCGTCTTACTGGAATAAGCTTCCCATACAACTTCGACAATGCCCCAATTACCTTTGCTTTAGAAAGTGTCTTAAAACCTTTCTTTTCTAGCCTTTGGTCTTACAGCTTAGCCTGCGGTGTCCTTTGCACTGAGATACCCCTCCGGGGGTGTTTCAAACGCATTATAAAACCTATAAATAAATAAATTGATGACATTATTTTCCAAAGTACTCTTGTTGGGAACATGAATTGTTGGCATCAGATGCCTGCCCCTGTGGGGGATGTAAATAGAAAGAATCAGCTGACTGCATTGCCTTTGTGAACAGCTGAATGTATTTTGGTTCATATAGTTCAAGAGTCACTTGATGTATAATCTATATGTTGCCTTCCTTATTTCCGTGCATTGCACATCTAATTCTTGTATGACTGCCATTGCATTCTTTAGTGGTGTTTTTGCTTGATTGAATAGCTACGTCCTCGTAAACAACACATTTTGAGTATAGTCTCTCACCTAGGGGATGGGGCCGTTGTGAATGAGTGAAGTTCAGTGACTTGACCGTTGTGTGCGCACTAAATGCCATGGGCGCATGCTGGATGAATTTCTTTATGTTACATAAATAACAGAGAAAGGCTGTTAGAGGTGCGCATAACAGGGAGGCCACCAAATGTGTCACTTGTTATACTGCGCAGCAAGCTGCATGACCAATGGGACAGCTTCCAGGACAAATTGTCTGCCAGATAGATTGCTCTGATGCCATTATGTAGCACAAACATTAAAATCTGTTTTATGAGCAATAAGATGCAGTCTCCCCATGTTCCATTGTGTGTATTCATAGCTGGCTACGTTTGCCAGAACCATGCGTGACTAGATATGCCATTCCCATTTTCATCTAAAAATTCTGGGTCTTGCGGTCCTGGTTTTATACTGTGTAAAATAAGGCTATGTTACTTGAACATGAAATACCTTGAAAAAAACAAGAGAGGAGAAGCGTTTGGCAAAACAGGAACAGCTGGGAGAACAGTTACAGGCACAGGGTCCGAGGACTGTTTCAATTTACAATCGATCTGCGACTTTATTATACACAGTTCATCGTAGGTCATAAAGATTTACGGTGATCCTTGTATGGTGAGGAATGTAAGTTGCTGCCTTAGGAGTCCTAAATAAATTGTCTACTGGATAATACGGGTGGGCCTCGACCGTGAATGGACAAAATATGGCCGGTGGGTAACGTGTCCAGATGTTTGGCATGGGGAGCGCGTGATCAATGCTTGTGCTCTGTCCAGATTGGCTATATGTTCCTAACTCATGTAGATTCTGAATTTATGATGGATTAGGAATGTGTGTAACTCCCCCCCGGCCATGTGTGCTTTATTGGGGCCAATCTCCCTTGAACATTGTAGTGTCGCTGCGCCTATGTGTGGGATTTATCTAAGGTTTCCTGTCCGTGTGTTTGTCTGTCGGCTATGTGCCACCTCCTGGGACCTATCAGCCAATAACCACAGGCCTACGTCTCAGTGCCTGCTTGACTATGTATCTGTGAGTCAGGGATTCTTCCAATTGTGGAGGAATTGTCTAAATTATTGGAAGAACTTAATAAAGAGGTGTCACAACTCAAACAAGAATTGAGTGAAAAAATGAGCAGTGATGAATGGGCAAAAACACTCGAAGATATAAATTCTCAGTTGGATAAATACATGAAAGAAATTAATAAAAGAAAATTACATAAATTTAAGAGAGACACTGTGGACTACAAATTGGGAGAGGTCTACAGCTGGGCCGAGGTCTATGCCTCGCGGAGACAACAAAGGCCATTTACCAACAGATCCACAGAGGGGGATACATCATCGTCAGATGAGTCACAACAGTGAGGATTACCACCCAGAAACACCAACACACAACTTAATAAAGAAAGTAGGCCAACCACCTCGAGCACAACCAACTCAGAATCTGTACCTTTTTTAGGACGAGGTCAGAGAATACTCGTCGAACCAGGAGGGCAAAGTACAAAGGAAAAAGATGTACCAATAGCAAAATCCACCAGGAGTCAGGCAACTTAGTGATCAATATTTCTAAAAGAGAATTAACTCCTTTTCAAATTCAAACGTTACAAAAAGGTGTTCTTCGTCCCCACTTATGATTCAAACGAATTGGAAACTCAAGTTTGTTGGTTTAAATTCATGCGTAGTCTACGGTTGAAATTTTTTTAAAAACATCATTGAACCCAAATCAAGTGAAGAGACAGGAACTTTACTTGACCTTAAACCTAAGAGTACGTTCATGGCACCTTTAAGCCATAAAGTTTTGGATTAATTTGAAACAGTTGTAGAAAGAGAGTTCCACGATCTATTCAAACAAAAGGAACGGAGGCGATCTAATTTGATCGTAAAGGAGCGCAATGCTATTGCACAACTGGCTTCTGACGAGGAAATTATCTGCTGCAAGGCGGATAAAGGTGGCGCCCCAGTCATCCTAGACACAGAATTTTACCTTCAAAATGTGGAAGCACACGTGACGGACAACAATATCTACATGAAATTAATTTCAAACCCAACAAGAGAATTTAGTAAAGTGTTGGCTACTATTATTGACACAGCATTGAACAAAGGAACCATTAATGAACGGACAAAAGATTTTTGATAAAAGACAACCCTAGTACACCTTATCTATACATGATTCCCAAAATTCATAAATGCTTGGAAAAACCACCATTCAGACCCATTGTCAGTACCAGAAATTCTATACATGAACCCATAGGAAAATATATCGACCGACACTTACAATCTTGTGTTCAGAACATGTCAACGTATTTGCTAGACACCACTGATTTTCTTATGAAAATCAACAATATTGAGATTGAAGAATACACTCAACCCGTATTGTGCACTATTGACGTGAAGTCTTTGTACACCTCTATCCCCCATGATTTGGGGCTACAGGCAATGGAATCTTTTCTCATCGACAGCAACAAGGAAGAAGATCTTAAAATATTCTTGTTAGAGCTGATGCATTTCACGCTGTATCATAGCTATTTTACTACACTCAACTATCAGGGACGTCCATGGGAAACTGCGCAGCTCATGCATATGCGAATCTTTTTATGCATCGATTTGAGCTTGACCATATTGTTTCGCAGAAAACCTGGCAGTAAAATTGGATTACCCTTTATAGGTACATAGATGACATTTTCCTAATTTGGAAAGGACCAAAATCTGAACTAGTACAAGCCATAAACCACATGAACACCATTGATGAAAGAATTCAATTTACACATAACATAAGCCCCTTAATAATTTAATTCTTGGATGTTGATATCATGCTACAAGACAAAAAATTGATTACCTCCGTGTTTACCAAGCCTACAGACCGCAATAATTTTTTGCATTTCCTCAGTTTTCACCAGAAGTCTCTCAAAAAACATCTTCCTTATTCGCAATTGCTTCGGGTGAAACGTATTTCTTCTTCTGAGGAAATATACAGCAACAACAGTATTAAAATTTTACAGAAATTTAAACAAAGAGCATATCCAGCATCAATTTTACAGGAAGCAGCCGATAGAGTCAAACTGAAGGACAGGGCTCAGTTGTTAAAACCAAAAGCTGTAAGCACCACAAAGGAGGAGAGAATGGTGTTTGTGTCTAAATTTTCTACTAAAAGCACCAAAATCAAACAAATTATTTGGAAATACTGGCCTTTGGTACAAGCGGAACCTGACTTCAGGGGAATATTCCAACAACCCCCTATTTTTGCATGTCAACGCACCAATAACTTGAAGCAATTACTTAACAAGAGAACCTGTAAACCTGAGCAGAATTACAGAGGCACTGTTCCGTGCCACAACTGTGGAAGTTGCAATAACATTATAAAAGGTACTACCATCATGCATCCCACTCAAGGTACTCCTATTAAACTGAAAGTCACAGCCACCTGTGACACCAACAACGTTGTTTACCTACTGAAGTGCCCTTGTGGATTACCATATGTAGTAAAAACTGGTTTTGTGATTATTATTCTATTATAATTTGGTAACTGTCTTTTTCTGTTCTTTCTACACACTCTTATCATACATTTTTTCGTTTTTTGTACACATCAGGTGCACAGCGTGACTTTTTACCTTCAGGCATTAATTTCACTGAGATGGTTGATGCCAAATCACGTTCCGTTTACTTGAATGACTCAGTTGTGCTCTTGGAGCCCGTTTATTACCTTTGGATTTGACGGGCTAATTTAAGTTGGGCACTTTCACTCGCTCGCATTTTTACATTGGTGCTAGAATTTATTAAGAGCCGTTTGGTTCGCGTTAACATAAGAGCTGACGACATGTTTACTGATTGCCATGACTACAGAACAGTCTGTTGTCACTTTTCACCGTTGTACGCGATCCACTTCCTGTGGAATAGATTATTTACTTCCGGGTCACTCGTGTGTGTTAGATGAATACTGTTGGAAGCGATTACGGCGGTGTCACCGTGTTGTTGCAGGTACGTGGAAGTTCCATGAGAATAGGAGGCGCGACTGTGTGTTAATTTCCGCTGGTAACTTTTACCGCGTTTGAACGCAAGTTTTTGAGTGGGCTTTGAACATTTGTCTCGTTAAGCCTTGGCGCGCACTAGGGTGTGTTTATTTCTGTTGTTTTTCACCGCAAATTTTGCCTCAGAGCGCACTTTGCAATTTTAATCACCACGATATGTAACAGTAGGCACTTATGATTTTGTGTGTATTAATTCACGCAGGGACACTCGGAGTGCGTAGGCACGCTCCTCATACGGTTCTATAAGGGGGTCTTTCCATATTACTCTATTTTTTTAACACATGTTTTTTCGTTTTTGTTTACTGTCCAACTCTTTATACTCCTTCTCTGCATGAATTGCATGGATTTAGGCATTCATCAGTTCTTGGATTTTTGGAAATAAATGTTTGTGTTACATTCCTTGCAGGAATCACCCCTGATGAAGGGCAGCGCCCGAAATGCATTGGGGTACCTGTATAACCAGATGACCATTATTACTGTTATGCATATATGAGAAGAATCATATGAATAATAGAGTTGGTGAAATAATTAACGCAATATACATGAAGAATAAATCAGACTGAACAATCATTTGAGTGGATATCAATCTTTTGTGAAGCGACAAACGTCGTCAGGAGTGCTATTTGACCACTTCAAACATTTTGTTCGCCGATCAAATCGGTCTGCACCCCACTGGATTAAAAAATGTCATACGAAGAGATTGCTAACTTAACTGGAAACAGAGCTGAAACATTTGGTTTTTCATTGGAAGAAACAAACCTCAAGCACCGCATCAGTTCATCTAATATCAGGCAACTACTATTCTCAGCAAAACGAGAAATAAATCAACGACTACACGCCAGCACGTTAATACGATATCATAAAGTGCAACGGATACCAAGGGGCTTACGCATACCACTGAAGTCCACCCTATGTAAAAAATAACATACGTTTCACCGAACGTTGGCACGCTATTTTAAATAAGTGCTCACTCGACCTCATTCTTCTAATTGTGGAGGAATTGTCTAAGTTATTGGAAGAACTTAATAAAGAGGTGTCACAACTCAAACAAGAATTGAGTGAAAAAATGAGCAGTGATGAATGGGCAAAAACACTCGAAGATATAAATTCTCAGTTGGATAAATACATGAACGAAATTAACAAAAGAAAATTACGTAAATTTTAGAGAGACACTGTGGAATACAAATTGGGAGAGGTCTACAGCTGGGCCGAGGTCTATGCCTCGCGGAGACAACAAAGGCCATTTACCAACAGATCCACAGAGGGGGATACATCATCGTCAGATGAGTCACAACAGTGAGGATTACCACCCAGAAACACCAACACACAACTTAATAAAGAAAGTAGGCCAACCACCTCGAGCACAACCAACGCAGAATCTGTACCTTTTTTAGGACGAGGTCAGAGAACACTCGTCAAACCAGGAGGGTAAAGTACAAAGGAAAAGATGTACCAATAGCAAAATCCACCAGGAGTCAGACAACTTAGTGATCAATATTTCTAAAAGAGAATTAACTCCTTTTCAAATTCAAACGTTACAAAAAGGTATGTCTTTCGTCCCCACTTATGATTCAAACGAATTGGAAACTCAAGTTTGTTGGTTTAAATTCATGCGTAGTCTATGGTTGAAACATTTTTTTAAAAACATCATTGAACCCAAATCAAGTGAAGAGACAGGAACTTTACTTGACCTTAAATCTAAGAGTACGTTCATGGCACCTTTAAGCCATAAAGTTTTGGATTCATTTGAAACAGTTGTAGAAAGAGAGTTCCACGATCTATTCAAACAAAAGGAACGGAGGCGATCTAATTTGACCGT
Organism: Calotriton arnoldi; assembly: GCA_963921515.1. Lineage (NCBI taxonomy): Eukaryota > Metazoa > Chordata > Amphibia > Caudata > Salamandridae > Calotriton > Calotriton arnoldi. Next base: position 548,579 of record CAWUFW010002616.1, read on the forward strand.
AAAGGAGCGCAATGCTATTGCACAACTGGCTTCTGACGAGGAAATTATTTGCTGCAAGGAGGATAAAGGTGGCGCCCTAGTCATCCTAGATACAGAATTTTACCTTCAAAATGTGGAAGCACACGTGACGGACAACAATATCTACATGAAATTAATTTCAAACCCAACAAGAGAATTTAGTAAAGTGTTGGCTACTATTATTGACACAGCATTGAACAAAGGGACCATTAATGAACAGGACAAAAGATTTTTGATAAAAGACAACCCTAGTACACCTTATCTATACATGATTCCCAAAATTCATAAATGCTTGGAAAAAACACCATTCAGACCCATTGTCAGTACCAGAAATTCAATACATGAACCCATAGGAAAATATATCGACCAACACAATCTTGTGTTCAGAACATGTCAACGTATTTGCGAGACACCACTGATTTTCTTATGAAAATCAACAATATTGAGATTGAAGAATACACTCAACCCGTATTGTGCACTAGTGACGTGAAGTCTTTGTACACCTCTATCCCCCATGATTTGGGGCTACAGGCAATGGAATCTTTTCTCATCGACAGCAACAAGGAAGAAGATCTTAAAATATTCTTGTTAGAGCTGATGCATTTCACGCTGTATCATAGCTATTTTACATGGGATGAAGGTTACTACACTCAACTATCAGGGACGTCCATGGGAAACTGCACAGCTCCTGCATATGCGAATCTTTTTATGCATCGATTTGAGCTTGACCATATTTTTTCGCAGAGAACCTGGCAGTAAAATTTGATTACCCTTTATAGGTACATAGATGACATTTTCCTAATTTGGAAAGGACCACAATCTGAACTAGTACAAGCCATAAACCACATGAACACCATTGATGAAAGAATTCAATTTACACATAACATAAGCACAGAAATAATTTAATTCTTGGATGTTGATATCATGCTACAAGACAAAAAATTGATTACCTCCGTGTTTACCAAGCCTACAGACCGCAATAATTTTTTGCATTTCCTCAGTTTTCACCAGAAGTCTCTCAAAAAACATCTTCCTTATTCGCAATTGCTTCGGGTGAAACGGATTTCTTCTTCTGATGAAATATACAGCAACAACAGTATTAAAATTTTACAGAAATTTAAACAAAGAGCATATCCAGCATCAATTTTACAGGAAGCAGCCGATAGAGTCAAACTGATGGACAGGGCTCAGTTGTTAAAACCAAAAGCTGTAAGCACCACAAAGGAGGAGAGAATGGTGTTTGTGTCTAAATTTTCTACTAAAAGCACCAAAATCAAACAAATTATTTGGAAATACTGGCCTTTGGTACAAGCGGAACCTGACTTCAGGGGAATATTCCAACAACCCCCTATTTTTGCATATCAACGCACCAATAACTTGAAGCAATTACTTAACAAGAGAACCTGTAAACCTGAGCAGAATTACAGAGGCACTGTTCCGTGCCACAACTGTGGAAGTTGCAATAACATTATAAAAGGTACTACCATCATGCATCCCACTCAAGGTACTCCTATTAAACTGAAAGTCACAGCCACCTGTGACACCAACAACGTTGTTTACCTACTGAAGTGCCCTTGCGGATTACCATATGTAGGAAAGACTGAGCGTAAAATCAAGACCCGTCTCACGGAACACAAAAGTAATATACGGACTAAAAATCAAAAATCTACTGTAGCAGTGCATTTTTTGGATATGAACCATAATATCAGTCAGCTAAGATACATGGTGCTAGAACAGCTACAAGAGAAGGAAGGAAGAGACAATAAAAAATACCTTTTACAGCGTGAACTGTATTGGATAAGCAAATTGAATTCCATACATCCGAAGGGGTTAAATGAACGTTTAGAATTTAGCTGCTTCTTATAACATTGAAGACTGAATTGTATAGAGGGATACGTTTTGTGATCATTATTCTAATGTCATGATAGTAAGTTTTGTGATTATTATTCTATTATAATTTGGTAACTGTCTTTTTCTGTTCTTTCTACACACTCTTATCATACATTTTTTCGTTTTTTGTACACATCAGGTGCACAGCGTGACTTTTTACCTTCAGGCATTAATTTCACTGAGATGGTTGATGCCAAATCACGTTCCGTTTACTTGAATGACTCAGTTGAGCTCTTGGAGCCCTTTTATTACCTTTGGATTTGACGGGCTAATTTAAGTTGGGCACTTTCACTCGCTCGCATTTTTACATTGGTGCTAGAATTTATTAAGAGCCGTTTGGTTCGCGTTAACATAAGAGCTGACGACATGTTTACTGATTGCCATGACTACAGAACAGTCTGTTGTCACTTTTCACCGTTGTACGCGATCCACTTCCTGTGGAATAGAGTATTTACTTCCGGGTCACTCGTGTGTGTTAGATGAATACTGTTAGAAGCGATTACGGCGGTGTGACTGTGTTGTTGCAGGTACGTGGAAGTTCCATGAGAATAGGAGGCTCGACTGTGTGTTAATTTCCGCTGGTAACTTTTACCGCGTTTGAACGCAAGTTTTTGAATGGGCTTTGAACATTTGTCTCGTTAAGCCTTGGCGCGCACTAGGGTGTGTTTATTTCTGTTGTTTTTCACAGCGAATTTTGCCTCAGAGCGCACTTTGCAATTTTAATCACCACGATATGTAACAGTAGGCACTTATGATTTTGTGTGTATTAATTCACGCAGGGACACTCGGAGTGCGTAGGCACGCTCCTCATACGGTTCTATAAGCGGGTCTTTCCATATTACTCTATTTTTTTCACACGTTTTTTCGTTTTTGTTTACTGTCCAACTCTTTATACTCCTTCTCTGCATAAATTGCATGGATTTAGGCATTCATCAGCTCTTGGATTTTTGGAAATAAATGTTTGTGTTACATTCCTTGTAGAAATCACCACCTGATGAAGGGCAGTGCCCGAAATGCATTGGGGTACCTGTATAACCAGATGACCATTATTATTGTTATGCATATATGAGAAGAATCATATGAATAATACAGTTGATGAAATAATTAACGCAATATATATGAAGAATAAATCAGATTGAACAATCATTTAAGTGGATATCAATCTTTTGTGAAGCGACAAACGTCGTCAGGAGTGCTATTTGAGTTCGTTCTTTTCTTGCTGGAGGACGCTTTGCAAAACTTTTCAATACTTGAAATAGCAAGCGATATATCTCGAGCGGCAATTTATCTGGCCCTGCAGCTTTCCCATTTGCAAGCAACCCTAGTGACTCCTCCAATTCATCCATTGTTATTGGTTCATCTAATAACCCTTGCTCTTCTTAACTTAACCTATTCAAATCGAGTTCTTGCCAGAATTTCTCTATGTCTTGTTCATCAAAATCATTCTGCGTATATAGTTTTTGATAAAAATCATAAAAAAACCCTAGTATGTCTTCTTCTGTTTCAACCGTATTGCCAACCGCGTTGGTCATAACCAGTATTCTCTGTAAGGACTGCCTTACTCTTAATCTCTGAGCGAGACATCGACCCGTAGCTTCTCCATATTCATATCTATCCTGTTTATAAATGTTATATTGCAGGGCAATTTCCTTGCACCAGATTGCATTTATTTTGGCCTTGGAACATGCTATCTTAGTATGTATATCCTTACCATCACATCCCTGCATGAGCACCTGTATCAACTCCTGTTCCGCGTTCCTTAACTCCCCCAAGAGTCGCTGCATAAAAATGTGTCCTTGTTTCTGTTTAGCTAGTCCAAAACTGAGTGCTTCTCCGCGTATTCCCGCTTTAAGGGTATCCCATACTATAGGGCTAGAGGAAGATCCGCCATTAACCTTCAAAAATTGCCCAGTCCAGCTAAGCATGTGCTCAATGATCGCTTTATCTTTTAAAAGTTTCCTATTAAATGTAAACGCCCTTCCAGCCTTCGTATATCTTAAGCTATATAGATCTAGCAGTAATGGACCATGATCCGCCGTTATCCGGGGCCATACCTGCATTTTTGCTCCAACAATATACGCCCTAGACATAAATACATAATCGAGTCTCACCAATTTCTGATGAGGATGTGAATAAAAAGTATATCCTGGATCTAAATCATTTAGGGTCCTCCATACATCTACCAACCCATGGTCCCTCAACAGTTGAATTAAAGCTCTAAAAACCTTGGGTTTTCGACCCATATATTTATAATTTTTTCCGTCTAGAGCTTGCCCCTCCAAATGAATATTAAAATCCCCACATAAAATTAAAGGGGTCGCCCAAAGAGCCAGCTCTACATTTAAAGTCTCCAGTATAGCCACTTCATCAAAGTTTGACCCATAAACTGTACAGATTGTGCATTTGGTCCCTCCAATAATACATTCAGCAATCGCCCATCTTCCATAGTTGTCTGTCATTATCCTTCCAGTCCCACTAATCCCACCACATTTCAAGATAGCAACTCCCCTACTAGTAATAGTCTGCCTAGTCGCGGCCAGAAGTGTATATCCAAGCTCTTCCATCACTTTGCGTTTTGCCCAGGGTATATGCGTCTCTTGGATACACAAAATATCTGATTTCATTAAGCGTAAATCTGCAGCTACCCTACGCCTCTTATTGTTATTAAGGCTGCATACATTAAATGAGCATATACGTACCCCACTAGCCAGCATTTTCCATATATCTGTCCAAAATTGCCTGACTCCTTGCTGATCTTTGGCTATACATAATTAAACATAATATATAAACCAGAAATATTTTTCTATGGATTGATTTTTGTATTTTTAATACCCCCCCTGCCCCTTCCCAGCCCCGTGACCCACCCCATAACCCTCACTCAACACCCTCGTGCCCCCCACTAACCCCTGTCCCACCCCCGCCCTCTCCCCATTATACAGGCAATCGGGCTAATAGCCCTAGTGATGGAAGGTGAGTGTATCGCCCTGCTTTCACCGATCCCCCAAAATTAAAACCGGTTTACTTTCCCCTCACACAAAAACTTTTTACTCCAATATAAGACACATTACTTATAAACCATGAATCTAATCAAAGGGATTGCTGATACTCTTTTGCTTGAACCTCGGAAGGAAAGAATCGTGTTTGCCCCTTATAGAGAACTTTCAGAGTGGAGGGATTTAACAAGAAAGCCTGTGCCCCCTTTGCCTGAAAGGGGGTAATCAGTTGACGTAACTGCCACCTTTTCTCTACCGTAGAATGACAATAATCCGGCCTGACAAAGAATTGCGTGCCCTTTCCCTCCCTCTTCTTATCTGGTCGTGCCAAATCATATTACACCTGCCTTGCCAAAAAAATGTTCAAGGAAATCAAAATCGCCCGAGGTCTCTGTTCAGTTTGTCCTCCTTTCGCCACTCGTTGCTTAAACAGGAATCTATGTGCCCTTTGTACTTCCATAGACCAGTTCCAATCCTTCAATTCCGGAAAGGCCTCTTCAAATAATTGAACCACAAATTTACGAGCGTCTTGCCCCTCGACCCCCTCAGGCACTCCCAGTATTCTGAGATTGTTTCTACGGAGCCTATTTTCCAAATCCACAAGTTTGGTCTGCACATCGTCTTTATTAGCATTCATAGCTTCTGTAATCCCCTTCTGTGTCTCCATTTGAACTTCCAAAGCTGAAATTCGCGTCTCAGCTTCAGCCATTCTTTCAGTAAAGTCATTACATGTTTTGGCCAATCTTCTGACAGTATTTTGAAGTTTTCGACAAGCCATATGAGTCTTCATATTCTCTGAGCGAGTTTCCTCCCTATGATCCAATAAACATCTATAAATTGATTCCAATGATATTTCAACAGGAGGTTTCTCGCTCACCCCACCAGATGCTTGGTCAGATAGATTGGGACCCGCTGAGGTCATTTCACCCGACGAGGAGAAATCCCACTGTGGAAACTCTATTGCTACTATCCCAGACTCTCCTTCATTAGTTGCTGTTTGTTTGCGCACTGTACAAAACTTTAAATTCTCCTCATCCAAAACAGTACTGTTCACATCACTGCCAACACTTATTAATGACCCCTGCAGTGAACCGTTTTTAAATCCTAAATCGCCATCATCGTCAGATATATCAGAAGGTTCAGAAAGGGAGAAGAACTTCTCCCCTGAGTCACTCTCCTTGTTAGTAACATCCTCCCTGTCTTTACTGATCTCAGCATCCAGCTCCGTTGATTCCAGCGAACTATTATCTTCATTAGGTCTAATTATAGCTCCTGGAGCCTCATGATCGCCAATTTCCTCAGTATTGTTATCACCTGCTCCTTGTTCTTTGTGACTTGTTTCTAATTCCTCAATTATATTATTAGAGGCTAGCGGTGTAGTCGATTTTTTCTTATTTACAGCTTGAAATATCTGTGGAATTTTTCTAATAGCCAGTTCTTGATCATTAATTTGCAGGATATTCTCCAAGTTTTCTCCTCCTGCAGCCTCTCTAGCGCTGCGACCCGCAAGCGCTGCTCTAGTCCCCACCAAGGCTTCACCTACAGCTCTTGTTTTCCCACCTCGAGCAACTTTGGGCGGCATTTTGCTCGTGATTTACACTTACGAATGCCGAAAAAGTGGTCAACAAACACTTCCGGGGACTAGGAGTAGGCACAGTTATACACCAGCACTTCGCCCGGCCGTCCCTGCTCCAAACACCTCAAACTCCCGACTCTCTTACTCCTTCTGACTCCTTCTGCCGATGCTGCCGATCCCTGCTCAACTGGCCGCGCCTCCGCCTAGCCTCCACCCCAGCCTCAGGTGCGTTTCAACTTACGGCAGCGTCGCAGTCCAGGGAAAGCCTGAGTATGACGCCGGGGTTTCCCCCAACCATCCGCTCAACAGCAGCAGCGATCCACCCCCTCTCCGCTGCCACAAGTGCACACCCTCCTCCGAAGCCGTGGAGCTCCAATTCCGCCACAATTGCCGCCCATCAGTCCGCTGGTCACTACATCGCCGACATGCTCACTCTGACACGGCTCCCAGCTTGCCGTTCACCGCGCTAGACGCCAAATCGCTTCCTCTGCAGCCGCCGCAGGCTCGCCCTGTAGGTAAACGTAGCCGACACTCCCAGAAGCCAAATCCAAGATGTCCAAAAACCACCGAATTGAGAAAGGTTTTTATCCAGCTACTTTCTTTCGTTTTTCCATCTCGTCTTCTCGGCCCTTACATAACAAAGGGTGGAGGAAAGGTGAGCAAACACGGGAGCCACTCACTCGCACGTCCAGCCAGTGGACGCCATCTTGCCCGCCTCCCCATCGGACGAGGTCTTGGTGAAGCCCTTGACTTTTGGCGAGAAAGTGTCAAGAGGGAAAATTTAAATTCGTCACCCAGAGAAGGTCCCTCGCCAGCTGTGCACTTTTCGCACCTTCGCCTGGTGAAGAATTCTACCTTTGTACTTAGTTACTTTTTTTGGAGCTGAGATTCTTCAAGTAGGGCAAGGCTACTACCTGTAGCTGAACAGAGCTTCACAATGCTGGACACCTTCTCTGTGAAGTCCCAGTGAATCAGATTTACTGCTGTGGAGAAGAACATAGCGTAAGCAACCCGAATCTTTGGTTCTATGGCAATGCACATTCATCAGCGTGGCTGTTTGATCCCGGTACCCTGACGATTCTCAGGGCAAAAAGTTGGGATAAAGTTTGTAAGTCCAAGGATTCAGTATTTGTAAGGAGTACACTTTGACATCAGACAAGGGTCCAGGACCTTGAGAACAGCACTTGGGGGTCAAGACGCACTCTAGCAGAGACCAGCAGCCGGGTCCAAGTCAGGTCCAGTTAGAACTAGGCAGCTGGAAATGCAGAACAAAAGGCCTCTTGAAGCTGGTTGTTTCCCTGTAGCCAAAACAAGAGGTCAGCTTTATGTCCTTCGAGTCCACTTCTTTATTCTAGGTAATATAAAGAGAGCAGCTCCAGTTTTCAGGGCTTTTCTCAGGTCACAGACAACAGGTCAAGTCCTCTTCTATTCTTCCAAAGCTCCAGAAGTGATTTGAGGAGGTACTCTGGATGCCATAATTATTCTGTGTGCCAGCCTGTGGGTGGGGAAAAACTCCCTAACAAATGGGGAAGAAATTTCCCAGGGGTGCCCTTACTTACTTTTTCAGTATTTCCTCTGTGTTGTACTGAAAATAATCCCACAATACCACTCTCCAGTCAAAACCAACATGGCAGAACTGTTCTTCACTGAGCAGAACTCCTGTGCCCACTCTATGGTTTCTCAAAACCAGTTCTGGGAACAGCCCCTCTTCCGCTGGGTCTGGTGTTTGGCTGGCTAGGGGGACAAAGGCAGGGGACAAGCCCAGATGTTAGCTACCTTTGAAGTTCATTAGGTATTTGGGCACACCCCCGGAGGTAAGTCTAACAGAGAAATACAGCAGGTCCCCATAGCCAATGCCTTGGTCTCAGCTCTGGGAGAAAGTTCACATCTAATTAAGGGAGCTACTCAGCTCCTGGTTGACAGCGGGTAGAGCATGCAAATGGACTTCTAGAGGCTTTAGCCAGGTAACAGGTAACTTTATAAAAGTCCATGTTCTAAAATATTTATTAAACATCCGACTTCATCAATGAATTGGGTTTGTAATAAATATTTTACAAAGTATGAATTCTGCAGCCATTTCCCAAGCGGAGATATCAATATTATATTTAAAATTGTATCCCAATGTTTTATATGGAACAGGTAACCCTGCTTTAGTGAAAATAGGCCTTTTCACTGTAAGGATGTTTGACATTAATTGTTTACATATCATATTCATAAATGCCAAGCACCCTGTCATAATGGGCAGTAAGGTCTGTTTAGGGGTAATCTATTCATATTCAAAAAAAGGGTCCAGGCCTGTCAAAAAGAATTTTAGCAGGTCTAATTGGCAATTAAAACTTGCACCACTGAGTTTCAAATGGCAGGCCTGGGGTAATATTTGTTCTGTCACTGCAGGGGAAGGCACAATGTGTGCTACCGACCACTGGTGACATTAACCTACAGGCCCAGGGTATACATTAGGTACCATATACAAGGGACTTATGGGTAGGTTAAATATGTCCATTAGATGTATGTCAAGTTCATCAGGTGTAAAGGATTGTGCAGAGATATACAGCAAGTAAAAACAATCAAGATAAAAATCTGGGGGTACAACACACAACAAAGGTCATTTCCAACAATACCCCAACAGCGTGAACGAAGTACTTACTATCCTATGAGAAAATATTAATTGCCAACCTATTGAAAACAGCACAGGTACTCAACCTTGTATAACCTGCATTGTTATCTTCAAAAAGATTAAATAAACCCAACTGCACAAGCCTGACCCACCGCTTAGTGCCGCAGTTCCACACCCAGAAAGATGGGTCACAATTAAGGAAGACGGATCAGTTAGGTATACCAGATGACCAGGGTTCATTTGCTGATGTACCTTAGGAGATGCAAATGAACGTGAAGAGACCAAACAGTACTTTACGCTTGTTTCAAGTTCTGAGCATCCACACAGGCTTTGTCAGTGTTGCAGTGCTGGCTGGCGAATTTTGAAAGTGGTGGGGCATAAATAACTGCCCACATTTTTCACACAAATGAGAGCAGCAAGCAATGAAGTGCAGTGAGTGCGTGGCCCATACAAAGGGGCTTCCGCAGCTCTGGGACATTTTTCATTGTACAACACATGAGCATTGTAAGAAACTGATCTGCTGGTTGGCTGGGGTGTGAGCCCTGGTCAAGCAACAGCCACAATCTCAGGGAAGTTGAGTCGCAAAATTAACCTGTGCTTAACCTTGGGTAGTTTGGCACAAAAAAAGAAGTCAGGCTTAACTTAGAGGCATTGTGATGAATATACAGCACACAAGCAGTAAAAAAGTGAAAACACAAGAAAAATCACACACCAATTTAGAAAAATAGAGTAGATTTCAATAAACTATTTGACACAAAAACAACAAACATCCAATCAATAGAACCCGAGTTATTCATTTCAAAATTATTTTGAAAAAACTAGCGCTTTAAAGGTGAAAACGCCTACCGCAAACATCTAGTCACATGAGACTGGGTCAATGTCAAAAGATGTCGCTGAACGCAAAGGAGCACGGGTCAGATATAAGAAGTGAATTGGGCCTGGTCAGTGCTTACGTTTGGATTTAAAAGAATTTTCAAGAAAAATATTCTAAGAAGGTAAAGTTCAATGGAGAAAGGATGTAGGCAGAGTTGTTGCTGGGGAGCCGCAAGACGAAGTCACAGTGAACATTTCTACATTCGGACGTAGTCAATTTCATGGAAGTCGAAAATATCCAGCGAGACAAGGCAGAAGGCTGAAGCCGAAGACAGTTCCAGGACCATGGATACCCATGTGGCAGAGGACCGCTGAATAGGATTTGAAGCTGCGGAGAAGAACATAGCGGAAGCAGCTGCAAAGTCAGGCTAACCGGCGATGCACCTTGGGCAGATCAACGAGCAGGGTGGTCCCGGTCTTCCCTCGGTTCTCAGAGCAAAGCAGTCTTGTGGGGTACACAGGAGACAAAGCAGAAGGCAATCCTGGGATTGTCTTTTAGCAGGTTCAGAAAGTGAACTTAAGAGTGGTTCAGAGGGCCCTATTTTTAAACGTAGTGCCTTCTTTGTAGTTGGAAGAAGTTTCTAGAGGTTTAGCTTTGAAGACTTTTGAATTTCCGGCTGAGGAGATAATGTGGAGGTGACCAGCCCTTTGTGTGAAGGCAGAAAACAGACAATTCAGTTAGTCAGGAAAACTTAGTTTTTTTAATCGTTTGAATAGTGGCACGTTTTTAAGACTGTGTTTTCTGTGACCGAGCTGTGTTATAGCTCTTGGGGGGGAGTTCTCAATCCTGCACCTGCACTTTGGCGGCCATTTTTGGGTCAGCGCTCTAGACGCTGGACCCCGATCAGGCTAATTAAACAGCCCGATGATGCGACCGCGCAGCAGGCCCTGAAGCCGCTACGAGGCACGCTTGGCGCAAAGGGGGTCCAGAGTCATTTTATTGAGCTTTTAACTTGTTCTTAACCTGTGAATGAATTGGGGGAAAACTTAGTTTTTTTTAATCGTTTGAATAGTGGCACGTTTTTAAGACTGTGTTTTCTGTGACCGAGCTGTGTTATAGCTCTTGGGGAGAAGTTCTAACTCCTGCACCTGCACTTTGGCGGCCATTTTTGGTCAGCGCTCTAGTCGCTGGACCCCGATCAGGCTACTTAAACAGCCCGATGACGCGACCGCGCAGCAGGACCTGAAGCCGCTACGAGGCACGCTTGGCGCAAAGGGGGTCCAGAGTCATTTTATTGAGCTTTTAACTTGTTCTTAACCTGTGAATGAATTGGGGGAAAACTTAGTTTTTTTAATCGTTTGAATAGTGGCACGTTTTTAAGACTGTGTTTTCTGTGACCGAGCTGTGTTATAGCTCTTGGGGGTAGTTCTCACTCCTGCACCTGCACTTTGGCGGCCATTTTTGGGTCAGCGCTCTAGTCGCTGGACCCCGATCAGGCTACTTAAACAGTCCGATGACGCGACCGCGCAGCAGGCCCTGAAGCCGCTACGAGGCACGCTTGGCGCAAAGGGGGTCCAGAGTCATTTTATTGAGCTTTTAACTTGTTCTTAACCTGTGAATGAATTGGGGGAAAACTTAGTTTTTTTAATCGTTTGAATAGTGGCACGTTTTTAAGACTGTGTTTTCTGTGACCGAGCTGTGTTATAGCTCTTGGGGGGAAGTTCTCACTCCTGCACCTGCACTTTGGCGGCCATTTTTGGGTCAGCGCTCTAGTCGCTGGACCCCGATCAGGCTAATTAAACAGCCCGATGACGCGACCGCGCCAAAGGCGCGCCTAAGGCAAGCCCGTTTGCGCTTGTCCGCGTCCGGACGGGACCAGGGGCCATACACTCTGCCTCACCCAAACCAGATAGGTATGTCTATAGTGCGGAGAACTTAAAACAACTAAAGTTAGCATATAGACCTAAATGTACCCATTCGATTAACCCGAATAACTTGGTCTCTAGCTGTGAGCACTGCACATTTAAGCTCCGGCCACATTTGCCTATCTCCCCTTCTGTAGGTCCGCCTATCAAACAATTCAAACTCCTATTACTGAACTGTAGGTCCCTTCCTAAACATGCCAATGAACTGTCCATGTTGCTAATGGATGAAAGTCCTGATGTTCTATTTCTTACCGAGACTTGGACGAATGCGAACTCTGATCCCGACATCGTCCAAACACTCCCTCCTGACTACGCAGTGTCAAGACTAGATAGGACTTCTGGCAAAGGAGGAGGAATTGCTATTATTCATAAAAACTTCCTCATCTGCCGAACGTTCGGGAGCCCTTTGCCTGACTGCGAGAACCTCCAGTTCTCTATAGGATTTTCTCCCTCGCTCTCACTTTCGGGGATCTTAGTTTATCGTCCCCCCAGACCCTTGGGTCAGTTCCATAAACGATTACCAGAAATAGTGGCAGATTTAGCCGGCATTGCCCCGAATCTCACTCTACTAGGTGATTTTAACATTCACTTCGATGATGAAACATCGACTATTGCAACAGAGCTTTCCCATGATCTTGCAGCTCTTCAATTAACTCAGAAGGTGTCTCAGGCAACACACACGAAAGGACACCTTATCGACCCCATATTCTCCAACGTAGAGGAGCTACTCTGCCAGGAACCTATTCCCATTCCTTGGTCAGATCACTTTCTGATTCCCTTTCTCTGGTCCCCCTCTCAAGTCACACCGCCTACCCGGCAATTTTTAATAACGGCACGTAGTTGGCCAAAACTTCCTCTAGAGAAATGGACCTCCACGTTAGAAAAGTCTAAGCCACCCCCACACTCCGATCCCACACTGGCTAACGAACAATTCAACAAGTGGATTGAGGGGACGCTAGACCAGGTCCTCCCTAAGAAGACCACCCAGGTGCATATCGGACCTAACAGAATGCCCTGGGACACCTCCAAACTTCGAGAACTCAAGCAGACATGCAAAAAAATCGAGAGGATCTGGAGAAAGGAGTTTTCCCCTAGTAGGAAAAGGGACTACAGGGAGGCTATTAAAGCCTATAAGATGGAAATTAAAAAGGCTCAGACCTGTTACTTTGAAGAGAAAATCTCACTGGCAGCAAACTCCCCTCGTGAAACATTTCGCATTGCGAAGAAACTCTTGAAAGTCCCTTCCCCCCCTGATACCCTTGAAGCAACAGATCATCGTTGTAACGAGCTTGCTGAGTATTTTTACAACAAGATCCAATCAATATGTTGTGCTTTTACCGCAACGGACCACCACACTAGTCCCCGACCGAAAGCTGTTAGCTCTCAGAGCCTGGAATTATCACTGGAAGCCTTTCCCCTAATGAACGAGGAGACTTTCCAGATAATCTCGGCACTCGTGAAAAGTGGGTCGCCCAGTGACCCCGCTCCACCTAAAATTCTGAAATTAGTGGCTAAATCTGTTGGCCTTCCTATTTTAGACGATCAATTCTTCACTTGTTGCCGGTTTGGTCCCGCTACCATGGAAAAAAGCTATGGTGAAACCCCTATTGAAAAAACCTAGCCTCGACCCTGATTGCCTGGCTAATTACCGGCCTATTTTCCTTCTCCCAGGGGTCAGCAAAATTGCAGAGAAGCACGTCAACTTAGTACTATCTAGACACCTAGAGGCTTCAAATCTTTTACATCCCTCTCAAACAGGCTTCCGCCCAGGCCAAGGAACCGAAACAGCCCTACTAGCAGTCGTCGAGGAATCTAGAAAAATCCTTGACGCAGGAGGCTCCCTGGCTGTGATCCTTTTGGACCTAAGCGCAGCCTTTGATACGGTTAGCCACCGAATCCTGGTCGAACGACTTAGCAGCCTGGGTGTGTCGGGAGACGCTCTGACCTGGCTGCAATCGTTCCTGGAGGACAGAACTTTCCAAGTCTTCGAGGGGGGGGCCATTTCAGATCCTTTGCCTTTACATTGTGGGGTTCCTCAGGGGTCGTCTCTGAGCCCCACTTTGTTTAATGCTTATATGGCCCCTCTTGCTAACATCGTCTCTCCCTTTGGGGTCCATATTATTACATATGCAGACGATACTCAACTGGTGGTTGCGCTGAACCATGCTGACAGGGCCTCTACCCGTCTCTGTCCCTGCCTTGAAGAGGTAATAAAATGGATGAAACATTCTCACCTCAAACTGAATGGGGAAAAGACCGAAATAATGCTCCTTGGCAAACCCTCCCTTTTCAAAGCAGACACTATGTGGCCAGTATGTATGGGCCCGCCACCCTCCCTAACCCAGAGATAAAGAGCTTAGGTGTCTGGCTGGACTCAAACCTCAGTTTTAAAACCCAAGCCAGAAAGGTTGTGGCTTCCTGCTTTGGTATGCTAAGAACGCTTCGTAAAGTGCTTCCGTTGCTACCGTTTCAATCCAGAAAACTCATGGTCCAGGCGTTGATTTTATCACGCCTGGACTACGGAAACGCCCTCTATTTGGGCGCCCCATGTTCAGTCCTGGCTAAACTCCAGACCGTGCAGAACTGCGCCGCAAGGATTCTCTTGGGAGTCCCGCGACAGCAATCGGCTAAACCAGCTCTGAAGTCTCTCCACTGGCTTCCTGTCCAGGAGAGAGTCTCTTTTAAGGCCTTGTGCATAGCCCACAAGCTGATTAGAGGGAAAGGACCAGTAATCATATCCTCCTTGGTCCAGCCCTATCGAGCTAATAGGCGTCTGCGCTCAGATGAGCTCCACCTGGCTTTGGTTCCTAGAATCAAGAGGGCAAGAAGTGGGGGTCGGCTTTTTTCTTACAACGCCTCCAGGCTCTGGAATTCTCTCCCTCTTCAGCTACGAAAGGAATCTAACCACCTAGCCTTTCGTAAAGCTCTGAAAACCTGGCTCTTCCCCAAATAAATAACCTCGTAGGGATTTCATTTGCCTGCTTAGCGCTGGGATGCCTCCGGGTAGCCATGCGCTTTATAAGTGTTGCTTCATTCATTCATTCAGTTGCAAGTGGGGCTGTGCCCAGCTCCGCCCCCCATCCTGCCACCAGATGGCCCATTCAGGCACACTTAATCTCTCTAATGTGTGTCTGTCTGGGAGGAAGTCTAACTGTCAGTTACATCCAGTCATGTGAACCAGGGGAAGCTGCAGGCACCAAATGACTAAGAGCAAGAAAATGCAAACTTTCTAAAAGTGGCATTTCCAAATTTGTCATTTAAAATCTGACTTTATCATTAAAGAGGATTTTTAATTACAATTTCATAGATACCAAGCATGAACTGCTTTCTGTCCCCAATCAAACGTTACCACTTATTCAATGTAATAAGGCAATCCAAAGCCTATGGGACGGGTAGACCTCACAGTAGTGAAAAACAAATTCAGGAGTACCAGGACATGTAAAACGTAAAAGTACATGTCCAGCCTTGTAATTACAATGCACCCTGCCCTATGGGGTACCTAGGGCCTGCCTTAGGGGTGACTTATATTAAATATAATGGGATTCTTAGGCATGGCAAGGGGGTTATATTGCCAAGTCGAACTGGCAGTTTAGAGCTGCATGCAGGCTGCAATGGCAGGCCTGGTACATGTTTTAAGGGGCTACTTAAGTGTATGGCACAATATGTGCTGCAGGCTCACTAGTAGCATTTATTGTGCAGGCCCTTCACATATGGTATGCCAGTCCTCAAGGGACTCATAAGTAAATTAAATATGCCAATCAGGTGTAAACCAATGTAACCATGTTTAGGGGAGTGTGCACAACCACTTTAGCACCAGTTAGCAATGGTAAAGTGCACAGAGTTCTAAAGCCAACAAAAACGAATTCCAGGAGGTAAATGGAGGTAAGTAGGCAAAAAGGATGGGGATAGACCATCCTAAGGCTGTCAGGTCTAACAGACATGCAGTTCATTGTATGGCCCTTTTGTAAATTGATTGGTCAAATAATTCAGATTGTACAAGCAATTGGAAAGGACATCCTTAGACTATAATAGTACAACATATTGAGTTCCCAGGAGTGCTTATGGTGTCTTCCCACACCCACATAAAATGAGAACAATGGATAGAAACTGCATACTCTCTCTAATACAAAAAGCTATAACAGTTGTTCATTTTCAGACAACAGGGGTGCAAGCTTTACTTACCACACAGGTACAGCATGTGCAGCAATAAATCATGTATCTTTCATACACACAATGTGTAAGCAAAGGCAGTAATTCATGTTTCCCGTACACACTGAACAAAGTCCACACAAGCAGCAGCAGTGCAAGCTTCCCTTACATGGTAAAGCAAGTTATAGCAAGCTTCACACACTCAAACAACAAGTTTCACAAAAGCAGAGTATTCCTAACTAGTCTTGCAAAGAGAAAGGTAGAGTTCATCCGCTTGTCCACACCTACCATTAAGCCTGCTCTCTTCACCTCCACCCAGTATGCTACACTCCTCACCCTCCCTCCTCTCCTGGCAGCCATCTTGCTACTGAACTAATACCACTGAAGGAGCTGAACTCTTCTCAGCCTCTGCTAAAGGTATATCCCCTTGTCCACATCTACCATTATGTCTGCTCTCTTCACCTCCACCCAGCATGCTACAATTCTCAACCCCCTTCTCACCTGGCAGCAATCTTGCTACTGAATTAACACCACTCAAGGAGCTGAACTCTTCTCAGCCATTGACAAAGTCACACCTGCTTGTCCACAGCTATCATGAGGCCTTGTATCTTCACTTGCCCCCAGCATGTTACACTCCTCTACCCAGCTTCTCACCATCTTGCTACTCAAATATCAAACATGAAATCCGTGACACAGAGATATGTAAAAACGTTCAATACGAGGTAGACAGCTTCGGTTGTTGGTGTCATGCACACAAACCCTGAGCTATGTTGGGGGGGGCAGAAAGACTGTAATTTTGCGGGATGGGGTGGGGGAATTGGCTTGCCCATATTAGGCAGCCCCCACCCCTAATTATAATTGGAAAAAAAATCCCTGGTATCTAGTGGGTTTTATACCCCCCAGGGGGCGCAGATTGGGGGCTACTGCCCCCGTCTGCCCCCCAGGGGGGCAGAAAGACTGAATTTACCCAATTCTTTATGGGGGGAGCTAAGGCCCTTGCCCAAGGGGCTGCTCCCCCTCCCTAGTGTCTAGTGGGTGGATCCGTGCTTGGGGATCAACCTCCTGGGGCGATCCCCACGCAGGGATCTACAAGCGAGGGGTACCATTAGAGATTCTCCCCTTTCCAATGATACCTCTCCTGACTTTCTACGTGCTCAGGGGGCTGAGATAGCCCTCTGAGCACATAGAAAGTGAAACTGAAATGAGCCTATTGGCTCATTTCAGTTTCGGTTTCTTTGCAATGAGGTCAGCGCGATGTGCACGCTGATCTTCATTGCACAGAAACAAAAGAGACAGCCTCAGGAGCTGGGAAGCCCTTCCCCAGCTCCCGAGGCTGTCGAGGGAAAGGAAATCCCTCTGGTGCCTGCACCAGAGGGATTTCCCCTGCCATGTGCGACGACGGCTGGGAGCCGTCCTGCGCACACAAGCACTTTAGCGCAGAACCGCTTCCGGCTGTCCTGCGCATGGAAGGGGTTAATCCTAGGTCATTGTTGACAACTTAGCAAACAATATGAATTTTTGTATGTACTGATAAACTTTGGAATCATAACCTGTCAGTGTAGGCAACTGTTGATGACACAATGAGGAAACTGCAAATCCCAGAGAACGAAGATTTCATATTTTAAATTGTGATATGAAATATCTGCAGATTTTCATTACTAATGAAAAGGATGATTTACCTTACTAGTAACAGGTATCAGTTCTTCAGCTCTGCAAAGGACTGGACAAAAACATCCTAGATGTGCACAAATAAATGCAGCCATTAATTTTCAGTCCCATTTAAATCCATAGCTGAACCAACAACTGCTGCCAAGCAGACAGAGGAAAGCCAGCCAAGTCCCTACCAAGATCAAGAAGAAGAAGAGGAAGAAGCCCTCAGTGACCAAGAAACTCCTAAAGCATTGGGCGTCCACGTATGTTCTCAAGGTATGTTAGGCCAGGTTGTCAGCGAAGTTAGGGAAATGAAGGAGTTGCATGAGTCTACATACCTGGAGGTCGTTGCCATCGGGGGAGATGTTGCTGGCCTTAACAACGAGGTTGCAGGCCTACCCACAGAGGTGGCAGGGTTCCACACCGAGGCAGCGGGCCTACGTTCTGCGTGGCCTCCATGGTAGGGATGCAGAGGGATATCAACAGCACCCTCTGCAGGGCTTTCTCAATAACAGCTCCCCCTCCCTGTGTGCCAAGCTCATCACCACCATCAACCTCTGCAGCTGCCACAGGAAGGAAAGCCATGAATGAGGAGTTTACATCCACAGGCAACCCAGCCTCAGCAGCTCCTGATCCCCCCTCCCCCAGAAAGATGGGTTGTTCTTGTAAGACTTCAGGGGGGAAGCACCGGCAGAGAAGCACCTCACCACTAAAGTCAATGCTGTGTGTGCCACACATTCATGTTGTTGACTCAGCCTCCCCATATTTCCCACTCTGATTTGAGGAGTAATTTGGACTTTGGTTCCCGGAAACTAGGGACTCTACTTAAATGCTTTCATCCACCATTATTTTGTCCTTCACTTCAACGGTTTGTTTTCATACATACTCCTATCACTGTTATGCTTACATTTCTTTTCTACTCGTCATTCACTGAAATAAATTGTAATATACCCAACAAATCATACGGTCCATCTTATTTATTCTCTTACTGTTTCATGTGACAAATCGACCACGTTCAAATTACATTGTATGTTTGCAAAGGTAAAATAATTGTCACTACTGCAAATATAGTTGTCTGTATAAAAACAGTACTATCCCCTCTGTACAGTAGTAGGTCACATGAGGATATACACACATTGATTCATCATCTACGTAATTGAATCTGTACATTCCTAGACTGTTAGAATGTGTGCCAGCACTACATCTTGAGCAGGACTTGCTGCTACAGTGAAAATCTGTACTAGCACCAGTTGTACTACTTGGTATTAGATTACAAAATAGTCACAAACTCATTTCATGTCAAAAACAAATAAATAATTACAAAAACATATGACATGCACTTGTAGTTTGCCACAAACCTCATTTAATCCAAATAGCAAATCGAAAATCAGTACACAGACACATGTCTGCTCCACAGTCCTTGGCCCCAGGAAATAATCAATCGAGGGTTGCCTACATCTGGTGGTATAACACATGTACATGTCAGTTATATGTGACAAGCACTTTTAAAACATAATGAGAAGACACAAAAACAGTCACATACAGGTCATAAGCAATGAGGAATGAGGCAGAGTGAAGGCAGATTTACATTAACTGGCCTTAACCCAAACATTTGTTGTGATACATGATGGCAAACATATTGCTTTGGGACCAACGCACCACAAGACAAAATTCCAAAAGAAACAAGGTACTTGCCAAACCATTGTAGTAGAAGCTGTACTTACAAAGATGTGTTACACCCATCATCTATGACACACAGTCCCAGGAACAATCCATGTTCACTTGGTTCGTCAGAAACAGAAACACATACCAGCTGAAGTCACAACTCAATTCTATACACATGAAGATGACATTGTGCAGAAACCTACAATCGAACAACACAGTGATTAAATCTGCAAAATCTAAATATACATACCTCATGTAGCCCTTTTTTGAGGTTCTACATTTTTTAATAATGAATTACCCACTGGTGTCATTAATAACCTTAAAAACATCAGTCTACAGAACCTTTTCTTGTCTAACCCTGGTCTGAATAACTCAAAACATTTCCTCTCTCTGTACTACACCCTCACAGTGCCAAGTGTAACTATGAACCCCACATCTCAAACTACACTCACCTTCAGGAGAAGTAGTTGAGGATGATTTCCTGCCGCATATCTGCTTCATCATCCTCACCACTATCACTGCTGGGCATTTCCCAGGGCCCAGCAGCTAGGTTCCCATGCTCTCCATCCTCTGGGTCATACGGTATCTCCTGTCTCAGGGCAATGTTGTGGACGATGCAGTAGGCCACGGTGATCTGGCATACCTAGTGAGTATTGGAGGGCTCCACTAGTCCAGTCCAGGCAGCGGAATCTGACTTTCAGGAGACCAAAAGTCCGCTCCACCGGCTACCATGTCCTTCCTTGTGCATCACTGAAGTGTTGTTTTCCAGGTGTTGTAGGATTTCGGAGCAGCATTAACAACCATGGCCGGTTGAGATATCTTGAGTCTCCTAAATGTGAGATATATACTAGGAAAATATTAATTCACACACTCATATTAATTTGCATTATATCAATGCATAATTTATATATCATACATCACACTTAGGCACAAGCCAGGCCCTCTTTTGTTGGAAATGTGACATCAGCCGTGGTAGGTTACTGTTCTGCAGGATAAAGCTTCCATGGGCAGATCCTGGAAACCGGGCACGGACAACTTGCCCGTTAATGTAGTGGCAGTGCTTACGGTTCCTGTAAACTTGCTTACGGTCATGTGGGCCACTAAGGGAATGTGTGTAAAATCAATGAATCCAATAATTTTTATTTTTTTTAAAACAGATTTTATTGATTGCCACCGTGTCTCATTCAATAGTTACAAGCATTTTTTGATGTTTCTTGTCATTATATACTTGTCATATTCAAACGAGATTATTGCAGTGCGTACATACAGGTACATCACGTTTACACTTTGTTACAATAACATTTCGTATGGTGCTATAACTGAGAATTTTCTGTATTTGAAATTGGGCTATCAATATAACTTATAACAACTACCCACTGTCCCCCCCATCCCCCGCCCACGTTCTGGCCCATCATGTCAGTTGTCTGGCATGTCGATTGTTCTCTCGGAAAGCTGCTTAGTGTTCCAGTTTGCTTTGTGCGGGTATGTGTAACTCCCATTCGCTCTTTTACAGCACAGTCTGTTGTGGCTTGACTTGTAAGTTACTGTGTGTCTGGAGTGGCATGTTGGGGGTTGAGGTCTATAGCTTTAAAGCTCTCCAGCATGATATCCCATTCCATGGATATTGGGTGCTTGCGCAGACCCCGAGCCACCTCCCTTCTGATTGCTGCACTTTCTGCGCCACTACATCGCACTACCTCACCATGCCAAGTGGATAATGCAGGGGGCATCATTGACTTCCACCTCATGATTATGGCTCTTATTGCTAGTATAAAAGCAAGATCTCGAAAGTGAAGTTGAACTTTCTGGGCGCCTGTGCGTTTATGGAGCCCTAGCAGGCACTCTTCTGTGGTGTCTGAAACCTGTAAATGTGTGACCTCCCCCATAGCGTTATGTACCTCCCCCCAAAATCCTCTGAGGTGAGGGCATGCCCACAACATGTGTATAAAACCCGCCTCTTCCATCTTACAGCGGGGACAGCAATGCTGCGTGTCTGGAAACATTCGGTGTAGACGGCGCGGAGTTAAATAGGACCTGTGTAAAACCATGCATTGTATGAATTTAAATTTCGCATTCCGAGTCTCTCTTTTAGGGTGTTCTAGAATACTTGCCCAATGCTTATCAGATATGTCCCGTCCTATAGTGTCCAACCATTTAGTTCTCAAGTAAGTGAGGGTGACTGCTGCATGAGCTCGAATACCAACATACAGCCATTTTATGAGGTGCCGCCCCTCTCCCTTGTAGTATAATGTGCGGACTAATTCATGTGGCGGGGGTTCCACACGTTGAGGGGCCCAACTCTTCTTCACATAATGCAGCACCATGGCGTGCGTTAGATATAAATGCCCTGGCGCCCTTGTAACGCGTGTAAAATTGTCGTGATCTAGGAGAGTGTTGTCGCTAAATAGGGCTCCCACCGTGTCTATTCCCGCGTCAACCCAGGCCCGTATCCTATGCTTTGTGAGTCTTCCACCAGGGATTGGTATCCCCAATAATGGAATGTTTTCAGCATAGGGAATGGAGCGGGACGTGTATTGCAGCACTTTACTCCAGCACTGCAGTGCTGTTCTGAGCAATGGTGGGGCATCTGGGGGGAGTTTGCTTTTCGGCAACAATAATGAGTGGCGCGTTCCCCAGTTGATGTCCTGCATTGTGTATCCTATTTCCTGCAGATTTCTGCCCGCAGTCCAATAGGACAGCCACTGTAGTTGGCTAGCGTAATAGTATGCTCTAAAGTCCGGCACTCCAAGTCCCCCTTTATGCGATTCCAGTTGTAGTTTTTTAAGGCTTACCCTCCTTCGTCCTGCCCCCCAAAGTAGATCCAGCAGTATTGTGTCCAGGGCACGAAATATGGATGGTGGGACTAGTATTGGCAAGTTAGCGAAGTAATACAACAATCGGGGAAGGACCACCATTTTAGATATAGCTACCCGGCCCATTACTGATGATGGCAGTGACGTCCAGAATGCCACTTTCGACCGCACTGCCCGTACTGCTCTCATGAGATTGCCGTCGAGCATATCCGCGTGCGACCTATATATGTGTATGCCTAAGTACTTAAATGTATTGTGTGCTACCGGTATAGTATATTTACCAAAGCCGATTTCATCTGGGCGGGCACCTTCATGCAAGAAGAAGGCACTCGGTTTTCTTTCATTGATGGCGAGACCGGAAATACGCTCAAAGCTGGAAAAGATACTGGGAAGAGGCTCCAACACTGCTGTGAGGTCCCGTACATATACAATGATGTCATCTGCATAGGCTGATAACAAGTGTGTTGCATTGCCTATTGGAATCCCCAATTGATCAGCCTCCCACAGTAATTTAAGCGCCAGCGGCTCTATGGCTAGCACAAATAGTAGTGGGGACAGGGAACAGCCCTGTCTCGTGCCTCTGTGTACTGTGTATTCTTGTGATATGTGGCTTCCGGTGCGTGCTCTTGCAGTAGGGGCCGTGCACAACCGAACCCATCGGAGATATTCAAGGGGCAACCCAAACCTCTCCAGAGCTTTAAACATATATTCCTATGTGATGGTGTCAAAGGCTTGGCGCAGGTCCAAAGCGATACAGCCGGCTTTGCCATATTCTTCGGGGGTAGCAGCCATGATATGGTGTAACCGCCTGATATTTAACGACGTACTGCGCGCCGGTAGGAAACCGCAATGGTCTCTGTGTATTATTTTATGTAGATGGGGAAGGAGTCTGCTTGCTAGGATCTTACTTAATATTTTATATTCCGACGCCAAGAGCGATAATGGGCGATAGCCCGATAGATCTGTCACATCTCTACCTGGCTTGGGGAGTGATACCACCAGCGCCTGCATAGTGGTATACGGGAGATGACCCAGCTCCAGCGATCTATTCTATAACTCCACCAATTTAGGGATTAGAGCCTCTGAGTATGAGTCGAAGAACTCTATCGCTAGGCCGTCCAGACCTGGTGTTTTATTTAGTGGGAGCCCTTTAATGGCCGCTTTTATTTCCATTTTCGTGACTGGGCCTATTAGGCTTTTCTGTGCATCAGCGGTTAGCTGCGGGTAGGGTAGCCCTTCTAAAAATATGTTGATAAGTGTAGGGTCAATGTGCTGAGGTGCACCGTACAAGGTACTGTAATATTTGCAAAATGCCTCATTGATGTCCCGCTGTGAGCGCGCCATGCCTTTCCCTGGGACATCAATATTACAGAGTACATGAGGTGGAGGGCCATCTATGAGTATCCTAGCTAGTAGTGTCCCGGATTTATCAGCATCCCTGTGTTTCAATTGAGTGTACGCCCTGTGATCAATTACCCTGAGAGTTTCTAGCAACTCAGCATGCTGTATGCGCGCTTCTTGCAATGGGGCCTGTTTGGCCGGATTGTCCACTGCTTCCTGCTCCAATTTGTTCAATCTACCTTGATTAGGTTTTTGTGTGTTTCCTGCCTGTTACCTGCCTAGCACCTACAGTGGCGTCAATCGCAGTGCCCCTTACCACCACCTTGAGCGCATCCCATTCAATCAGGATTGAGGAGGCAGTGTTCCAATTTTCTAGAAAATAATTTGTGATAGTTGTGGACAACGTACTGCGAAAAGGGGTGTCATCTAGCATCTGGGGCCACAATTTCCATGTAGGGACTGGAGTGGGTACTTTACCCCACGTAATGCAGATCTCTAGGGTGTTATGGTCCGAAAAGGTCTTTGCTAAGTATGTGGCGTGAGTCACTTGTGTTGCGATACTGAGGGAGCACAACATTCTGTCAATGCATGTGTGTAATTGATAGACTGGTGAGTAAAAGGAATATTCTTTACTTGCTGAATTCTTCATTCTCCATTCATCCCCCAGCGCTCACCCATCGGCCCAGTTGCAGAGGGCCTCAGCCTGCTTTATAGTTCCTGCTCCATTTGGGGGGGGTGACCTATCTAACGATATGTCCATCACTGTGTTGCAGTCACCTCCCAATAACCATGGGTATATCTCCCACCCAGCCAACACCATGCTCAGTTTCCTGAAGAATTTATCCTGGTCAAAGTTTGGGGCATAAATATTACCTAGCACCACTGGCGAGCCATCTAAGGTCCTGCGTAATAGTATATATCTGCCTTGTGCATCAGTGCGCCTTTCCAGTTAAACAAACGGAACCCCATGCCTAATCCAAATAGTCACCCCCTTTGCAAAGGGCGAGTAATTAGTAGAGAATACCTGCCCCCTCCACTTTTTGCGAACTTTCCCAGCTTTTGACCCAGTGAGGTGTGACTCTTGCAGGAACACTATCTGTGCCTTGCATCTGAGTAATTGCGCATGTACCCTGTGCCGCTTGTGCACTGATCCTAGCCCCCGCACATTCCAGGTAATTAAGTTATAGGAACCAAGCATACTCGACTTGTGATTGCACGTGACTGCAGTGTAATTATTGTGCTCCTTAACGTAGAGCTAAGCAACTGCTGTGAGCCAGAACCCCCAAACAATTAATACATGGCTCAGCCATTGAACTATGCTGGGCCAAACAGAGAACTTAATCATACAAATACTGCTGCATCTATACGGTGCGTACGCTGTGTGGGGTTAGTCGCTGCCACCTGTCATGTTTCTTACATACAAGTATTAGTTCCATAAGCTCTACAGAACCCGGGAAATATCTCATTGCCCTCTTATTAACAGGCGCCATCATTGCTGTATGAAAAAAGGATACATTAGTCCATGAAATCACATATCGGGCATTAACTGCTGCTTCGCCCTAATCGCTGTCGCCTGCCACGCTTCTTACATGTAATTATTGCCTCCACAAGCTCTACTAAGCCCGGGAGATATGTCCTTGTCCTTTCATTAACAGTTACCACCTTAACAATATGAGAAAAGGATACTTTAGACCATAAAATCACATATCAATCACCATCCGCTGCTGTGCCTTAACGTCAGATATTGTCGTCTGTTCAGTATAGTTTATCCCAGTAGATCGTCCGCTGTCTGAGATGTCACCGTGGGGAACAGTGTAATACTTCGCTCTGAATCAGATTGTATAGTGCTGTCCTCTGATGAGTCAGTTGCCATCTGAAGATTATCTTCCCTGAAGGTGCTCGCAGCAGCCAACGCCTCCTTCCTGCTAAGCTGGGCTTGCTCGTATGTAGGGCTAAGTGCTTGCGACTTTTTAAGTCCTTTGACACAGCAGGGCGTGATCTGCGGCCTTGGGTTCGTTCAGGACTGTTGGGCGGGCTGCGAGACGTGGCTCCAGAGTTCAAGACTGGGTCCATTACTTCGATCCATTCCTCTGCGTCTTCCGGGCTGTTGAAGAAATACGTTTTTTGTTCGTGAATGAGTTTTAGGCAGGCAGGGAACTGCAGAGCATATTTTAGATTCAAGGCACGCAATTTCTTCTTGACTGTTTGGAAAGAGGACCTTTGGCGCTGAACCATTGTTGAATAGTCAGGATACAGTGATATCCGGTGGTTTTCAAACAGAATCTGCGATCCCTCACGTGCCTTCTGGAGTAGCAGATCACAATCCCTATAATTTAGTATCTTAGCTATTAGGGGTCGCGGCGGTGCTCCTACTTTTGGCTTGCCAGTCGGGATCCGGTGGGCTCTCTCCACGCAAAAGAAGGATGATAGGCCATCCGGAGCTATATATTCCCGAAACCATTGCTCCAGAAAGCTGGCGGCATTGGGGCCCTCACTGCGTTCCGGGAGGCCGATGACTCGCACGTTATTCCTACGATTCCTGCCTTCCGCGTCTTTGATCCTGTCCTGTAGGCCATTGACTTGCCGCTGCAACTGTTGTATTTGTGTTGCGTGCTCCTTAACTTGGGGCTCGATCTCATTCAGGGATTGCCCGTGCGATTTCACTGTACTTGGTAGTTTGGCGTGGTCGGCCTTGAGCAACGTGAAGCCCGCCGTGAGCGATCCAATTTGCTGTTCAATGGCCTTTTGGGAATCCCTAACTTCCTGGAGTATTAAGTCCAGTTTGTCTTGGGGCGCCTCCGCGTTCGTAGGGGGGATGGAATTGGGCAATAACATTCGTGTAGAGTTATCCGGGTCGTCCATGGGGTGGTTGGTGGTGGAAGTCAACTCCAGGATTTTCCCTTTGGGTCGCCCCATTGCTCGTGGCTGCCCTCCTTCCAATGACAATTGATCACGTGTGCGGGTGGCATCAGGATGTGTGCCTGTTATGTTTCTGGGTTTGCACACGTTCCCTCCGATTTGTGTATCCAAGCTATCAGGGTGTAATATGCTTCAACTAGATAAATCTTTGCTTTACTCAGTCAAGACTTCTGCAGGGTCTCTTGGTTAACACACATAGCATTAGCTGGATTCGAACTGCATCCACTAGTCACAGGAGTGTGAGCGCAGTCCAGGCACACATCTAGTATGGTCAATTTTTGGTGCCCCTCCAGTCAAGCTTAGTCCGAGCACCCGGGTTATAAATCTGTGCCACCAGTCCCCGGTATTAGCGACACCTTCCCTGCCCCGCTATTCCCAACAGTACCTTTTAGGGTCAGCTTTTGGCACCAGCCGTGTCTGGCTACAGCAAATATCAGTTGGCTGCAGACTGGTTCCCAGTTTCTCACAGTGATCCTTTGCTGTTATCAGCCACTCCAGGTCCCAGGCAGGGTGCCTAATGGACTCTGACTTTTCCTGTGCTATATCCAGGCACCCGGCCGCGTGCCTTCTCAGACCAAGTCAACGGTCAGGCCAGGATGTTGGGGGAAAGCGGCAGTGCAGGCCAGCCGGTCCGCACAGGTTCAGTGCTCGTGCCTCCCTTCAGAGCAGCGTCCTCCTCGGCGCTCCCGCCCGGTGTCAGATACGGACGCGGCTCCCGTCCAGGATTGCCTCACGTTGCCCATGCAGAAGAGGCCAGCGAGCCAGGATTCAGCGCCGCTTTACCTCCGATCACCCCCACACAATGCCGTCCGTCCGGCTAGCCTGCCATTCCAGGCGAGCCCCCAGAGCAGGCAAATCACCGTCAGTTCCTCCGGTGCAGCGTGAGAGGACACAAATCTCCATGGGGGGGGTCAGGCCGGTCCGACCAGGCACTCGCTGCCCCCGTGTGGTCACAGGCGAGAATCGCTGCCAGCAGGCGCACGCCGGGCTGCTCCAGTGTCGGCCTCGGGGATCAGCTATCCGGGCGGAGCACCCACCTCGGGATCCAATCACGCTTGGTCCCTGCAGTCCAGACCCTCCAGCGTCGGGCAGTCGATGGCAGTGGTAGGAGGTCAGCCGTGACCTCCGCTCCTCTCTGTGGAGACACGCCGTCCCTGAGGCAGTCAGCAATCACACCACGCTAGAGCGCGTCGCTCCTCGTCTGCTAGGCCTCGCCACCAGGTCGGCCTCGCCTCGAGGGTTCTCCCCAGCGGTGTCAGTTTTGGGCTCAATATTCGAACACAGCCTCTGCCCGATTATGCCGCAGCAGCTGCGCGGTGGAAAGAGCTCGATGTGGCACACCTCATGATGGCTTAACAGGATTATGATTCCCGGGGCCTGGAGCCACTTCAAGCTGCGTCCGCCATGTTAGGCGGTTAGCCACGCCCCCAATGAATCCAATTACTTGTGGGATGTGATGTAGGCCATAGAAAGCTGCCTTCACTACAGCTAAATCATCATGGCCAAAGAACTGAATGTAGCGTCTCACAGCTTTCAACAATGCTGCAAACACCTCTGTCAGGACAAGACTGATCATCGCTTGTGATATCCCACCTGAATTGGCAACAGTAAACTGAAAAGAGCCAGTGGCCAAAAAGTGCAAAACAGAAAAACTTTCATGAGAGTAGTGATACTGTGGGGATTGCTAAGCTCAGGTCGGAGATCACACTCCAACTGACTAGTCAGATCCAGGATGGTCAGTCGATTCAATCGGTATTTCTGGATAATGAGCCTCTTCTGCATGGTCTGAAGGTCAGGGAATGGACGGAACACTGGAGGATGACTGCCTTCCCCTCTCCCAGGATACCTAAGTGAGAAATTAATTGAACATCATTGGACTCTGTTTGTAACAGCAAAACATTTTGTAATGTAATGCACTGTACATGTGTTAAAGACATATTTTTTTAAATGCAGGAAAACAGGTAGTGTGACTTTATTACTGCCCAGTCTGCCTTTTCTATGATTCACCTACAAGGTCACAATTCACATCCCGACACCTTGATTCTATGTCAGGACCGGAGGCGAGGATTATGCTATTCTTTCTTCTCTTTATTGAATAGCAGCCTTTCAAAGCAAAACACAATAAACTATCATTTTCATAAAACACTGGGAATGTTAAGAGAAACAACAATAGAGTCCAACAGGTAATTGTCATTTCGCTTTCCACCAATCGGGGGGCTCCAGCTGGATCGTAGTCCATTGTCACTGGCCCTTCCTCCTCTTTCTTCGCTGCTTGCAGCCTGAGATAAGTGCATATTGTACATTCCCTCATGTTTGTGGTATAATTTGTTGTATCTGCTTGAATTGCTCGAGTTTACTTGAACTGCATATTAATGTGATAGGAACGCATGTTCTTACTGAAAGCTTTGTGGCTGCCCGCGCTTCATGTTCATGCGGTGCTCGCCCGTCTCCGCCCGCGGGGGCGTTTTCTGCTCCTTCGCGGCCGCATTTGGTGCAGGCTCGGCAGGGTGTCCCTCCCGCCGCCAGAGGGGGCCTAATCGACGCTGCTTGGCCGCAGTGCATGCTCCACATTTTGCGCATACCGCGTATTCCTGAATCAGAGCCGCAGCGCTGTGGTGAGCCTTGTCTGTCTGGAGAGGTTATGCCCGCATGTGCGGGTCCATATTGCTTAGTGGCAGTGATTTGTTTTCTACGCCCTTTCGGGTCTGTATTGGAGTACTCTCTGTCTCCTTTATGCTCCAGTTTGAGTACTCTCAACGCTCCCAAGAGGGACCAACTCCCAGATGCGTCACCCCATAATCTTTGCACCAGGGCTGCAGGGTCCTGGGCTACCGCCCCATTAAATAGCGAGGCACGCCCTCAGTGTACTTAGGCTGACACCCAGCCCCCCACATAAGGCATACTCCTGCCAGGCCAGCTCGTGCTCATCTGCTAGCTGTAGCATGCCGCAGTGTACCACCCTCCGAGCGGCAAGGCATATCTCCCACATGGAGCCCTATATTGAGGACCAAGGGGTGGAGGAGGACCCCCTTGGAGGACTTCCGTGGGATGATGAGTTTATGATGTGGTGGACGCATCAATTCATGGTGCCGTTGCTGAAGCTATGGGCCCTCTGGAATAGCGCCTTTCGCGCCAGATTGCACAAGTTTGCGACAAACTGTCAGGGGCCGTCTCGGGTTCCGCGACCCCAACACTGCCCAATGCACCCCCCCTCCTGACGTACAACCCCGCCACCAAAGCGCTCCCGCGATGCAGGGGTAGATCTGGACGCTTTCGCCAGGCTTAAGCAGGCATTTTTGGCCAGCTCTGTTACCCCAACGATCCCCCCAGACCCCACGGATGGGGATCACAGGGACACAGACGGTGACGCAGGCCCCTCCCGGCCCTGGCTTCCCTCATCACAACCCCCCTACTGCTAATTCCGACCAGGGTCTATGGGGACATGCTGGACCCAGATGAGATCCTTCACCCGAGGTCTTCCGAATGGGCTCCCTCGGACAAGGTAGCGCAATATGTGGCGAGCCGCATTCAGACGCCTCTCGAGAAGGATGCCTGCAATTGCCTCAGGGCGGAATGTCCCTGCCCATCCTTGGAGGGCAAGGAGGCCCTGACACCCGATTTCGACCTACGAATGGCCACCTTCTTACAAAAGTTTGTTAGGGATCCTAAGAAAGGGATCGATAGGTCTTGGCGGTCTTGCCAGGACAAGCTGCTGGAAACTCTGGGCCCACTTTGGACATGGCGGAGGAGGCGAAAGCTTCGGGCTGTCTCATCTCCCCGGATACCCTGTCCTCATGGGTGCAACGCGCTGTGGTTTTCTTGGGCAACGCCAACTGCGCCCTGTCTACTGAACGGTGCAGGTCCTTGTTGATCAAGGTGGACCCCAAACTTGGGGATCTGGCAGACATGGAAGCGGGTCTAGTGGTGCAGGGCGGCCTGTTCGGGGAACCCTTCATTAAAGAACTGGGGAAGTTTGAGAACACCTTTACCTCCCTAGATAAGGCCTTGTCCTCTATTAAAAAGGTGTTTCAATCCCAGGTTTTCTGGGGGGGGGTGGGGGCGGTCGAGGAAGGGGCCGCTCGACCGGCCGCCCTAACCAATATACTCCCAGAGGACACAGCTCCCACCAATGCCATTACCAGGACCAGGCAAGATTTGGGAACTTCTATCCCACCAGAGGACGGCGTGGTAAGCACAGAGGGGCCAGAGGCACCGGCACCTCCAACAACTCCTGTGAGTGTCATACAGTCTTCCCTTCTAAAAGTAAGGGGCAGTCTGGCAAATTTTTTCCAGGCCTGGACTTCCATGACCAAGGACGCCTGGGTGCTCCAGACGATTCAGGGTTTCCGGAGAGAATTCTATGGGAATCCCATCCGGCCCGTAACCCCACGGCCCATCTGCTTCTCTGCGGCGGACTCAGCCCTGGTATCCAAGGAGGTGCAGTCTCTCCTAGCCAAGGGAGCGATCTCCCGAACCCTTCCTCACCCCTGGGGGTTTATCAGCAACCTCTTTCTAGTGGACAAGGCGGACGGTGGTCAGCCCCGATCATCAATCTGCGCGAATTCCACAAGTAGCTAATTTATCGTCACTTCAAAATGGAGGGTATCCACCTCTTCTGGGATATCCTGAGACCACGGGATTGGATGGTGCGTCTGGACCTCAAGAACGCCTACCTTTCTGTTCCTAACTCCCCACACAGGAGGTCCCTACAGTTCTCCTGGGCGTGCAGGACCTACGAATTCACCACTCTCCCCTTCGGACAATCCTCAGCCCCATGGTGTTTCACCAAGGCCCTCTTGCCAGTGTTGGAGCGCCTGCCAGCGCAGGGGATGAGACTCATCGTCTATCTCGACGATATTCTGATGATGGCCCAGTGCCCCCCGGCACTCACACAGAAACTCCAGGCAGCGGTTGACCTCCTGCAAAGCTTGGGCTTCATGATCAAAGAAGCAAAATCCACCATGGTTCCCTCCTAGAAGGTGACTTTTCTAGGTTTCTCAATCGACTCCGTCGAGACAACTCTCAGCCTCCCTTCCAGGAAGGCGACGAAAATCACGAAGCCGCGTTTCTCCCTCAGGCAGGTGGCTCGCATTGTGGGGCTCCTGTCCTTGTCGAGCAGGCCATCTCTCCAGGGCCGTTGCACTACCATGCCCTTCAGTGCACGAAGGCAGTCCACCTGCGCAGAGCTCTTTCATACTCGCAGAAGGTGGCGTTGAAAGCGGAGGCCAGGGAAGAACTCACTGGTGGCTCGGCAACATGGAGGCTTGGAACAGTCGGGCAATTTTTGGTTCTGCGCAATTATTGTCATAGAGTCCGACGCCAGCAGACTAGGCTGGGGAGCAAGGTGTGGCGATTTCACCACGGGGGTTTTGTGGTCACCTCTAGAACAACGGTTACATATAAATTGCTTGGAGCTTCTGGCGGGCTCTTTTGCGATCCAGTGCTAGACCAAAGACTCGATCCAATCCTGTGTCCTCCTCAAGATGGGCAATGTGTCAGCGGTACGATACATAAACCACTTGAGAGGCACGTGTTCGAAAGCTCTCTCCGACCTTGCCGCCAACTTTTGGCAATATGGCCTGGACCGTCAGATCTTGGTAACGGCGGAGTACCTGCCCGGTAAGGACAATCAAGCAGCAGATTTCCAGTCACGTCACTTCCACGATGTGAGCCTGTGGAAGCTGCACGCAGGTGTGTTTACGGACCTCCAATACAAATGGGGTACTTTCTCTGTGGATCTCTTCATCTCCCGCCTGGACCACCAACTTCCCACGTTCTTCAGTTGGAAGCCGGATCCCTTGGTGGACAGCACAGACGCATTCCTCTAGCACTGGAAGGAGGAACAGGGCTATGCCTTTCGACCGTTTGCAATGAAAACGGGTATGCCCAGACATGGGTCCTATGCAAACTGTGTCACTAGAACAAAAGCTATACCTGGCTGATGAGGCCAAACTAGTGCAAAACCAGCCCTGGGTTGCTTGTGCTCCTATTAAGGAAGGACCTGACCTGGCAGTTTGGGCTAGGCTTTTCCCATTGGAGGAGGGTCAAGACTGATTTGTGTATGGCTGGGTCCAAACTGAGGTGGCATGGTGTGCAAAATAACAATGGACTGGGATGCATCACAGAGTAATTACCAGTGGCTCAGATTAACTCAAGCATTCCATTCATAATTTTTTTGTATACTACAAACACAAAGGTCTACCCTAATGCTAAACTGGAGGAAAGTCACAAATTCAGGCCAACTGCGATGGAGCACAGGCTGGACACAGGGATCAGGTTAGTTACATTCTCAAGTCTGGTACAAAGATCTCTGTTCACGTTGGAAGAGGCTGCAAGGAGGAGGCTTTTAGTGTAAAGAGCAGATTGAGCGTGGCGGATGGCCGTTGGTGTAGCCCTGGGATGCGGTTGTTGTTGGAACTTTGCACTGGCGGTCGTTGCCGGTTGTTTTTGCTGTAGTGCAAAGTGTGGGTCTCGTGTTGCTGGGTCATCATGTGTGGCTGCTGTCAGCACAAGACCAAGCCTCACCAGAGCTTTGCATTGGCGGTCATCATGGGCGGCAAAGTTTTGGTGCCAACGGGCCCATTCATAGTCGTGAGGAGCTCAAAGTTCGCCTTTTCTTCTTTGGAGGAGCATCCACTGATGCCAGCCAAGGGTCCAGGACCTGGGAGGCACAACTTCTGGATCAAAACTCACTCCAGCAGACCAGGAGAGGTGCTCAGGTGGTCCATTTGCAGATGGTCAGCTGGGCTGCTGTAAGGAGGCCCCTGAAGCTTGCTGTGTCCCTGTAGCTCAAACAGGAGGTCAGCCAACTGACCATTGGCATCACTCTGGGTAGCCTGGGATCACCGCAAGGAGGTCCAATCTTCCTTCTTCAGACAGCAAGGTAGTCTTTCAGGCAGCAGGGCAGTACTTCTTCTGCACCTTCCACAGGTCCACAAGTGTTCTGAAACGTTTCTCTGTGGTCAAATATTAATACCTGGTGCCAGCCTTTGTGTGGGGAACTGCCTTCCCTACCTCCAACACTGGTCCTGGAAGGTCCTTCCCGTTTCACTGGTCAGGGCTCCAAATTGCCCGGGGTGGCAAAAGGAAGAGCAGGCCTGGTGTGAGGTATATTTGTTTGTGCTGTAGGCAAAGCCCTTTGAAGTAAAGGTGGGGCTGGGTGCAGCCCCTCCCCAGCCTTCCTATCAGGATGGCCCATCCTGTCCACACCTAAGCCCCCTCTGTCTCACTGTCTGCAAGCAATATACAAATTCCCAACAGCAGAGCCATTAACAGTCATTTGACCCAGGACACTGGCAGTAAGGCACAGTTGGTTTGGAGAAAAAAATACTAACTTTTTAAAAGTGCCATTTCCAGAATTGTAACTTAAAATCAGACTTCACCATTAAGGGGGATTTTAAATTACAATTCTACAGTTAGCACGTATTAAATGTAATAAGTTAACCCAGCATTAGTCAACGGGGCAGATAGCCCTTAAAACAGTGAAAAACAACATTTCACTGTCAGGAAATGTCAAACTTAAGTACACATGTCCAACATTTGGAATACAATGCACCCTGCCCAATGAGCCTTAAGGGCCTACCTTATGAGTGACTTAAAAGTATTAAAAAGACAGGTTTTGGCCTTGTAAAAGATTTATTTTGCCAGGTCTAAATGGCAGTTTA
Organism: Calotriton arnoldi; assembly: GCA_963921515.1. Lineage (NCBI taxonomy): Eukaryota > Metazoa > Chordata > Amphibia > Caudata > Salamandridae > Calotriton > Calotriton arnoldi. Next base: position 582,613 of record CAWUFW010002616.1, read on the forward strand.
AATTTGTCCTCACAGTCTACAGTGGCAGGCCAGAGATATGTTTTAAAGGTCTACTTTAGTGGGTGGCACAATGAGTACTGATTCCCACTAGTAGCATTTAATTTACAGGCCCTAGGACTGGTAGTACCATTTAAAAGGGACTTATAGGTAATTTAAATGTGCCAATTAGGTGTAGTACAATTTTACCATACTTGAAGGAAAACAGGAGGGGTGAACGCAAAAAGTTTGGGGGAATACCACGCTAAGGATGCCAGGTCAAACAGTTACTCTTACAAATATTAACTGCAATAAAAAATAAAAAAAACACCTGAGAGGTGCAGAATCAATGGTGCTTAAAACACAAGTGTTTAAAAGCCATCAGTACAGATTAAGGACAGAGAATAGAGTAGCACCGGGGAGTCTTTACAATGTATTTACTGAGGATTTCCAAAGGCAAAGGGCATGGAAGGTGGAAGAAGCTAAATGATTCACCATGTTGGTGTCAACAGAAGAATAATTTATAAAGATGGAAGCCAGTTAAAGACCAAAGAAGAAAACAGACCACTGGATAAAAACACAGAATTTTTCCAAGCAGGAAATACACTACAATTATCAGTGAATTCTTGAGAGAGGAAAACAAGCAGTCATCCTGGAAGATGGGAGGCATACAACTTCTTAAATGCACAATAGACCCCACAACGTTATTCACAGCACTAAAGATAGCAGAAGAGTTCAAAAGCTACGGGACAAACAAAAACCCTAATTCAGATCATGAGCCAAAGCATATTTACAGAAGGCAATTACTCAGCATAGGTGAGAAAACAGCAGCAGCCACTGCAGCCTTGTCAGAAAAACATATTTTACAAAGAGAATTGTTATTCACAGCTGGACCACAAGAATAGACTTCTCTTTACTCTCAAAACTGGGAATATTCCTGCTGTTTTCACTTCTTATGTAGCTCTTCAGTATTCTCCCATGCTAGGAGTCTAAGATTTCTCCCATATTGTAACTAATGTAGTTTCTCCAGCACTATGACCATCACTGTCTTCTCTTGTTCAACTAGAGCTAGCCTTTTTTTTTTAAGTACTGTGTAAGCAATTATATTTTTTTTCCAAGGTTGTGACTAATTACTTGCAGCTTTGTATTTTGGGACAAATCATTTTGTTTACAAACAAGACAGGAATGGGTTATATTTTTCTACCAGACAGTGAAAACACTGTGTATTTCACCTCAGCTGTCAAATTATCTTACAGTGTTCTCATGTGCAGTAAAACGTTCATTCTTTTCTTTACTACGTTCCTTTCCCTCAGGTGTGGCAATGGTCTGCTAAAGAGTCACATGGAAGAACACAAATATTCCTAATGAAAGAGAACACCAGTGATGTCTACAGCCTTAGGGAAAACATACAGGTATGTAGAAAATGGGAGAAAGAGGAGCATTAGTCACAGCATAAGAGACACAGCAGCCTAAGGTCATACTACTGTCAACACAGCGCTACATAACATTGTGTTAACATGACATAGAATGGCCTATAAGATCTGAACAGTTCACAGCATGGCCAACAAAAATTTTAATATAATGGTTAAATTCATCAGATAAAATATTAACAGCATGTAAGAAAGCAGCAGAATGGCCCATGGCCAGGGCGACCAGAAGAATCGTAGCCTGGAGTCACATCCCTGCACTCTGAACTATCAGTGTCTGCTGAGTGCTCCATAAGTGAAGTTGCTTGAACCCATAATTCCTCTCCACTTCTAGGCCGCTGATCCAGAGTGAAAACCTGGACACAGCAGACCAGAAGGAGGGGGAAAAAGAGGAGAAGACTGTCGTTACTGAGCTGGGAAGAACACAGAGGATGAGGTCGGGGGAGGACTGTTGCTTTGCAGCCCTTAGCCCTTTCACAGTCATTTGATTTTCAAGGTCAAGGATACACACCCGTTTCCAAGCACCAATTTCATAAATAGAAGGTAAAGGAAATCCAAGGCAGGAAACCCACACTGCTGACGAAATAGAGCTGAGCCATTCAGGGGCTGGGGGGCAGGGGAGAAGGTCATCCAAGCAGAGCAAACTATAAGTCTAACCACAAACACACAAGAATAAGAATGGATGGGTTCATCCACTGTACCCCACGCCACTGTATGCCACTCCAGTCTAGGACACTCCACTATATGCCACACCACTGTTCGCTACTGCACTGTATATGCTACTCCACTATATATGACTCCAGTGTACGTCATTCCACTGTATGCCACGCCACTGTACGCCTCTCCACCATTCACTATTCTAGTGTACGCCACTCTACGGCATGCCACAAAACTCTACGCCATGACACTGTACGCCATGATACACTATGATTTGACACTCTACGACAAAACACTGCACAACACTGCACTCTATGCCACTCAGTCTATGCCACTCCAGTCTAGTCCGCTCCACCAACCTCAACTTCACTGTACGACACTCTACACCCCTCCCCTCTTCCAAACTCCCCTTTACTCTAAACTACTTCCCTGTACAACATTGTACTCCAGTCTGTCACTATAGAACACTATAGTTTACTCAAGGCTACTCTTCCAGACTGATTCCACTCTACTCTACAACGCACTACCCCACTCCACTGCACTATTTGCCACTCAACTCTACAACACTCCATGCTACTCTACTGAAACACACTCTACTCTACCTCACTTCACTCTACAACACTGTACTTCACTCTATTCCACTCAACTCTACTCCATACTATGACAGTTTCCCACACTCTACCACATCTCATACATCTTGACTGTAGGACACGCCATGCCACTACACTGTGCTCCACTCCACGGCACTGTACTATACAAGACGCACTCCACTATCTGACACTTTAGTCTGCTCTACGCTACACCACTCCACTCTACAACACTTTACCCCACTCTATGCCAGTGTACGACACTCCATTCTATGCTGCTCCACATACAACACTCTACAAAAAGTGTACTCTACAACACTTTACTCCACCACATGCCGCTGTACGACAACGTACTACACTGTATGCCCCTACACTCCACTCTACAACACTCTACTCCACCCTGTGTCACTTTACAACACTTTACTCAACTCTATGCCACTCTACGACACACTGCTCACTCTAAAAAACACTATGCAGCTACCTCTACGTCACTCCACCGCACTTTACTTTAATGTACTCTATGACACACTACTCCACTGTACTCCACTACTCGAGTATACAACACTCCCCTCTATGTGGCTCTATGCTACTTGGCTCTACAACACTTTATACCACCACAGTCTACCACACTCTATGACACTATACTGTACCCCACTCCACAACACTGTACTCCCCTCTATGGCACTGGCACTCGACTGTACTCTACTTTAAGAATTTTTACAACATTATACAACACGCCATTCCACTCCACTGTACCACACAGCACTCCACTCTATGGCACTTTACTACACTGTATGATACGCCAGCCCACAGTACTCCACTCCGTGCCTCTCTAATGTACAGCATGACGCTCCACTGTATTAGGTTGCTACACTGTATCCTACGCGACTCCACAAACTCTACTCCACTCCCCTGTATGAAACCTTAACCAACCCTACACCACTGTTCAACGCTACACTCTATGCCTGTCCACTGTGTGACACTCTACTGTACTCTATGCAACTCCACTCTATACTCTATGCCATTTTATGACACTTTACTCCAGTCTGTTCCCATCCACTCTATGCCACTGTACTACACTATAGCTCACGCCACTCCACTCCTCTCCTCTCTAAGACACACCACGCCATTATATGACACTGCACCCCACTCTATGACACTCTCCTACACTTTACAACACTGTACCACTATACGGCACACCACTCTACAATGCTCTAGTGTATGACACTACACTGTACTATACTATCCGCCACTCTACTGGATGACACTCCACAACACTGAAGCGTGCCACACTTTACTGAACTGTACTCAAATCTATGCTACTAAAATATACATCACTCTTCACCACTCTATGCCAATGTATGCCACTATACTCAATGACACTCTACACCACGTCACTCAACTCCACGACACTGCAGTCAATGACACTCCACTATACGACACTCAACTATACTGTGCGACACACCACTCCACTGTACAACATGCCACTCCACTATACAAAACATCACGCCTCTCCGCTATATAACATTTACTTCCCTATATGCAATGCCACTCTATTCCACTCTACAACACTAGTCTCCATGACATTAGACTGTACAACATTATCCTTCACTATACTCTATGACACTCCACTTAACAGCAATTAATTAAATGATACTCGACACTACAATTTAAAACACATTTTTATTAAAAACATAAAATCCATTTAAATTCTATTAAAAGAACAAAGGTTAAAGATAAGTTTTAATTAGGAAAACTATTTATTTTCTGTATACAAACCCAACTTAAACTACACAAACTTAAGAAATTCTAAAGTTATAGTTATAACTTAAATTTCTAATTTCCGCACCACCTTCAATTTACAACAAGTCGTGTACCTCCGTAATCTTGTCCCCTCATTCGCCACACTACAATAACTATAACTCACCCCTTCTCCATGCATTTGTTACACCCTTGCATATTACATGACTTACAGCATTGGAAATTATAATACTAATAAACAATAATGCAGTTCCCAAAGCGCATAGATACCTCAAATGAGGTGTCCCAGCGCTAGGTACAGATATCCTCAGGCCTAAAAGCAGCTGTTAAACCTCCATAAACCCAGAGCTAAAAAAAACAGGTTTTGAGTTTTTCTCTGAGTAGACATTCTGACTGGCCTGATTAGGGGAAGATCATTCCACAATTTTGGACTTAAATATCATTCATAACAAAACTTATGACATCGCAAACCACAATATGTGTGAGAACACAGTGCATGGTGGAGTGGCATGTTATAGTTTGTGGCGAGTGAGGGGACAAGACTGTGTACGGAGGTGAGGGACTAGTGAGGATATGTGAGGTCATAAGCAATGCATTGCGGGGGCACGAGTTATAGTTAGCTCTACTAACTATAACTGGTACATTTCTGTGTTTCTTTTAGTTCAAAACGTTAATGTTGTCACTGACAAATTCACCTATGTATAACGTTACATTAACCTTTGATTTTTTCAGGGAATTTCTAAGGTTTTTTAAATTAAAACCAGATCTTCTTTATCTCATCTAACTATAACACTCCTTTAACCTTTGGTTTGTTCAGTGAGTTTTCTAGATTTTTTTTTAATGTAAAGTAACATTTTACTACCATACATATAGTCAACCCCCCAACACACACAGTCGAAGGGGTTGGCCACAGGGCCTTGTGTTTTTTTAAATAGGAGGCCCCCGTCCCTGAGCCTAATTAAGCCCTGTGAGGGCTTACCGGCATGCTGTTTTATTTTAACATGCAGGCAGCCCGCATTGTCTCTAGAACTCAAAACTGTTATGACATATGTCCAGATGATATCACTCTCTAATGGTTCACTATTGAATCTCAACATATCTTCAAATTGGCCTGCCAGGTAAACAATATTTTAGCTCTTCCTATCATCTTTCTCATAATCTGAAAATCTCAAATAGTCTCAGTTCTCCCAGAAATTCTGTGAGTCTTCTGCAGGAGCCCCAGTATTCAGGTAACAGCAAACTTTGGCTCAATCCTGTCTCTGGCTGTGCTCACAAGATTTGGAACTCTCTTGTCTAGTTCTCTAAAGCAATCTTTTGTTCCCCGTATTAACAAAAGACCAAAAGGACTTCACCTTTGAGATACATTTCCACACGTCTTCAGTTTAAGACATCCAATGACCTCTGCTTTTGTTTCTAGCTTACTTTATTCCTCAACTTAAGCAGCTGTCTAGTGGAGTACTGATATACAAAGTAATATTTAGACAGAATCTGGATGCACCATTGAACCTTGTGTCACTGATCAGTCTATTTTATTGCTGGGCATAGCTGTAAAAATGTTTATAACACTGTCAGGCAGACAGGAGTTCTTGTTGCCCAGTAGTCTTCTGGGTACTTTGGAGAGTTCCCTATGTTGGCCAAAGGGAACTTAGAACTGGAACAAGAAGTGGGTCAGCAGCCCCTACCTTTATACAGTGGTGGCAGACTGGAGATGTGGGATTCCCATCAGCCTTTGCCGAACCTGTCTGGGATGGTCCCCTTTCATATATCCTTTCTGTCTTTTTACAAGACTAATCCTTTACTTTAGCAAATGCTCTTCACAGCAGAGTTGTCTCTAGAGACCAGGCAGAGAGACAAAGGGCTGCTCCCTTTCTAAAGGACCCTTCAAAACGTGGCAACAGATCCTACAGAACCATCCCTCACGCCTGCAGTCCACCAAACGGCTATCTAAAGAAAACTAATCATCGGCCCTCAATGTAAGGAAGGAGCTAATCAAATTTCTAAAGGGAAGTCTGCCTTCTCTTTCCCCACTTCAGTGTCTAAGTTCCCTCCCTCATTATCAGGCAAGTCAGCAATATACTGGAAAAGCAACCTCGCCTCCATCTTGTGCATGTGAATGAGCCAGGGGCTTCCAAAATGGAATCCACAGTCCTGTGACACTCTGGTTAACTCAGGCACTCATGAACTGCACACCACCCCCACTAGCACACATGCATATGTCCTGGTACACGGATCTGGGCCCTAGGATTCCAGGTTCACTGTTAGTACCTGATCTTTGGTTGAATAGGCCAGTAGGATCCGATTTGCATGATGCAGGTGCGAAGGTGTAGTCAGACTATAACTGCTACAAAACACAGTATGCTGCCACCCCTTGCCGTACACACCAGAAACCCATAGCAGCAATCCTAGTCTTACTATAAGGGCTCTCTTGATGCACCCCTCCAGGTTCAGAACACCTCGAAGGCAAGGCCCAGCCTAGGCCATTCGCGCACACACAGGATTAGTGTGATCTTAAGGCTAAAACACAAAAACCAGTATGACAGATACTTTACATTTGGGCACGTAGGGGACACACTCTCCCACTAATGTTTAGCTCCATATAACTAATCACATGTTGCTGCTAGTCTGCCAGAGCCCAAATATCCAGTGGAGAATCTTGAGTCCCTGAGGACCTCCTGTGGGCTTGCTGATTTGCTGTTTCCCTAACCCTATGTGCTCAGCTTCAAGACTGAATGTCTTGTCTATGTGCATGTGATGTGATTATTTTGTGGACCATATTTTTACTCAGTAAAAGTCAATCCTTCAAGAACCCTGTTTTTGTTTGACCACTTTTAGATCCACCCACAGTAACTATGGCCCTACCATCTGGTCCTCTGCACTGGACATCCTCAAACTCAGCCCATTCCAGAGCTCTCGGCGTTTCAACAAGTGCTTCCAAATGTGCATTTCTCAACTGCAGAGTGCGCCTAGAAGAGCCAAAGTATCTTACTGAGGCATCGAGCAAGGGACAACCTAACGCTACTGTCCTCATCTTTGGGGATAAAAAGAAAGTCAATTGTGTAAGTGTCTAAAGTGAAAAGTGTATTTGGCTGCTATCATGTGAACAAAGTACCGATAAGTACACACAGATATGATACTGCAAGCCTGATGGTAGTTTCAAAGCAGTATCGAAAGGAGTGACATAACGGCAGTGGGTTGGACAGACAGGGCCTGGGTGCCAAGGTCCAGGAGAGGCTCTTGGTAGCACATCTAGTGTGTGTGTGAGAGCAGCAGCCCATCAGGAACCAGTGGGTACTGGGGCCTCTACTTAGTCCCGAATGTCATCTGTCCTAACCTTTTTCTGCTTTTTGTAGTTTAACTCTAGGATTAGGAGCTAGATAGCAGTTACAGGTACAAATCTATCAATCTATAAACATTAACAAAGGCATCCTTGTCATGTCAGAGATGAACCCTACCCACTAGAACCTGTGTCTCCTAGCTGAGCTCACTCCCTGTGCTCACTCTTCACATTCATTGTTTATATTTCTGTTATTGATGTTCATTCAAAAAAGTTGCTTGCTTACTTTGCAGCAGGTCAAACTGAGAGATTTGCATGGCAATAGTCAGCACCAACAGGCTATTGAAAAAATAATAGGTTAACAGAATTAGAGTTGCAAATCAATGTTTTGCTTTTTCGGTGCAAGGGTTATTTTTGCTAAGCTAGCAAGGTAAAAGCTGATTTACACCGTTCAATTGCGGAGAGGATGTGGCCTTATGGCTAGAGCAGTCGACCTCGGAGCAGGGGAACCGGGTTCGAGTCTCGGCAGGGATGCTCAACATCCTGTGATTTTGGGCAAATCACTTAATCTCCCCGTGCCCAACAAAAATTAATGTGTCCGTTTGTAACGCAACTGGTGTTCATATAAAGCGCTCGGATACCTGATACGTTCGGGTCAAGTTCACGCTATATATAAATCCGAAAAAAATAATGGTGCACAGGCCTTTGTTCAATTGCACTACACCAGTAAAAAGTTTAGGCAATCTGTCTTTGTTACGGAATTGTGTGGCTTAGAACATTATTGTGATCTTCAAATCTATTTTCCTATTACAAGAGAGCTGGTGGTTAGAGTTTCTGCCCAGAACACCCTATGTTGAATGATAATGCAGCTTATTTTTGTTGCCACAAAATAAACTGATTAGTGTTGTGTGGCCAGTTAGCTACTATGATTTATGCTAAGAATAAATTCACAGAATTCACAAAAGAATTAATCAGTACTTTCACTAACCCAAGCCCTATTTTTTAAAGAGCTTTAAAACCATTCATATACAAGCTGAAATTGTGTAAATTGCAAATATATGTATAGGTGAGTTGACATAAGCCAACCACTTACAGTGAGATGCAGGTCAAAACAGTGCTGCTCAATTTTTCCACATCCATCTCCAAAGTTCTTCACTGGTTGCTTTCTTTGGTACTCGGTCTAAGGTTTCTGATGTCTTATGGTCTGGGGTCTGACATCCATCTCCGAAGTTCTTCACTGGTTGCTCTCTTTGGTGCTCAGTCTAAGGTTTCGGATGTCTTATGGTCTGGGGTCTGTCTCTGGAGCAGACAAACGATAAACCTTGTTTGGGATGATTGGCGTGGAGAACAGTGACACCCCCTCTGCAAACAGATCTGCTTTGTTCACTTACAGCAGATATGATGCCTCGTCCTGATGACCGCAGTCAATGGCTCAAAGAGTCTGAAGATCACACACTGATATGGGATGACTTATACAAAACTACAGCCTCTTCTCAAAGGAACAGCGCGCACGAGGTGAGGCATTTCTATATATTGAGCATAATACAAGGCAGTATAACTCTGTATGAAATGCTTGCGCACCTCTTTGCCCACTCGCATAGTGGGAAAAGTGCTGCACGGACTATACATCTTGCGGTTACACAATCATGCAGCACAACCCATCGGCTCTATGTGTGCAAAGGCAGCCCCCTCTTTAAAGGCTCCCAGTGTACACCACCTGCAGCTGATTGAAGATCAGACACTGTCCCAAGATGTCAAATCCCAGAAGCATCATCTGGTAATGAACCCACATGTGGCCAATTAATGAAGGAAAACAAGCAGAGCGGAATGAGCTGAGGTACTACATACAGTGTCTTGAGATCAACAACACTTAACTTGGATTACATCTCTTCACGCTCACCCTTCTCATGATCCATCCCGCGCTAGGGATGGCAACTGCTAAAAATATGGCAGATAAAACAGGAGCTGCGACAATGTGCATGTTGGCATAAGAGAGAATGTCTGAGATTGTATAAAATAATTACTGCTCCTCACAGGCTAGTTGGTAAACAGAACAGGCTCTGTTCCAGTGGCACAGCTATGTCACATTCACATCATATAACCTAATTATGATTTTAAGCATGAAGATGGGGACATTTCTTTCATTTTTTTTAAACTTTATTTTTTGATTTTAATTCATAGCATATAATACAAATACAATCAATTAAACCTCAAGTACAGAATTGAAATTCCACAGTATAACAAAATTATATATATTCATACCGATATCTCCATATGATTAAGCATGGGTCCCCAAATCTGTACCCCCAGTTTTTTCTTCTTCACTGATTTCAAACAATACAAACTATATTCCAAATTAAATAAATTATAAAACTTTGCTTGCCACATCGCGAACGATGGGGCGTCAGGTTGGAGCCAGACTGAAGCAATACATAATCGAGCTGCTGCCACAGCTATGAATATAAGATACCTAAATGAATAACCTGTCTGTCCTGTTTTAATACCTTCTCCAACTCCTGTTAGCATTACCTCTTTAGAAATAAGCACATCAACCGGGTCGGATATGAGAAGTATATAGGGCGTAAACCAAAAGTTTATAGGGCCTTGAAACAACTTTTGCAAAGTCATGGATTAGTGGATGTGTGGTCAGTAGTAAATCAGGAAGATCCAGGTTATACGTTCTATTCATTTCCCCACAACAGATTAGTTAGGTTGGACTATATTTTTATGTCACGGTTATTTAGTGTAGGTGAAAAGATGCAGGTATGGCCGCGGATCACGTCGGACCATGGTCCTCTGGTACTGGATCTCTCTAGTATAAGTCAGGCAAGAAAATTCAGGCCATTTACTTTCAATAGGAAGTTCTTGGGAGATTGTCAATATAATGACCATATTAAGACATGGGCAATACAATTTCTGGAGATTAATAGAGGTTCTACTACTCAGTCGATGGTATGGGATGCGTTGAAAGCAGGGCTTAGAGGCGAAACACTTAGCTATGGGTTGACCAAACAAAGGCAGCAGAAGAATATTATGTTGGGTCTTCTGGAGGAGTTAAAGATAGGGGAGCAGGAACTTATACAAGTAATAAGGAATAGGGGGGAAGTTAAAGAGATACAAACTAAGATTGCATGCTGTAAGGCTAAGATCAATAGGATTTGGAGTCAGGAAATCGCCGCTCAATATAAAATCTACAAAGAAGAACGGTATGAGTATGGGGAAGCTACAGGTCGGTGTTTGGCCCAAAGGCTTAGAGGTAGACAATCGGTACAGAAAATAGTGTCATTGCAAGATAGCAAGGGGAGAATGGTAGAAACTGTGGAAAGAATATTGGAGGTGTTTCATACTTTTTATAAAGAGCTATATACACAAGATACAGCGGACAATGATAATATAGAGTCATTTTTGCAAACAATTGATTTAGTGGGTCTTGGACAACAAGAGCGGGTAGATCTAGAAGCCCCGATAACAATGGCAGAACTTGAGGAAGCATTGGGCGCATTGGCTGGGGGTAAAGCGGCAGGCCCAGACAAACTACCATTGGAGATATATCGAATACTCTTCCAAGCTATAAAGGATGATATGTTGGCTACATTTTTAGAGGCTCAAGCTGGGCACCCACCATTGTCGTGGGACGAAGCCAACATTGTGGTCTTTAAAAAGAAAGTCAAACCGGCGAAACAGCCAGGGTCATATAGACCAATATCACTGATAAATACGGCTGGCAAGGTATACTCAAAAATTTTGGCAGCCAGGCTCGCTCGAGTAATTACATCATTGGCTTCTAGACATCAGCACGGCTTTATACCTGGCAGAGGTACAGTAAATCATTTAAATAGAGTGATCGCAATGATTGATTATGCTAATGTACAGCAAAAGAACTTTGGCATAATTTTTTTAGACGCTGAAAAAGCGTTTGATCGCGTGTCATGGTCGTTCTTATGGGCTGTCATGCTTAAAATCGGCTTCGGGCCGTGTTTCATAAGAGCAATACAAACCATGTGTAAATCTCTGTGGACTAAAATATGTGTAATGGGCCGGGTATCGGCTCCGGTATACATTAGCAGGGGAACAAGACAGGGGTGTCCATGTTCGCCCTTATTATTCGCCATATATATTAACCCGTTGTTAGTAATGTTGGAAGCAACGAATAGGATTAAATCTATGATTTGTGGACAATTTCCAGTGCGAGTATTAGCTTATGCTGACGACATAGCGATAGCAACATCTGACCCAAAACAAGCATTAATTGAGATAGAGAATTTAACCCAGAAGTTTGGTGTAGTGGCTGGATATAAGTTGAATGTATCCAAAACCCAGATCGTATGCTCTGAAGGAGCATGCCCTGGAGAAGGACGGGTTACGGACGAAGCTAGGTATCTGGGTATCAAAATTAGGATGTCACTCCAAGACTTAGTAGAGGTAAATTGGGGTGATATTGTCTCTTCGGCCAAGCGACAATTGGATAGGGTTGAATGTCTGCATTTGTCAATGGTTGGGAGATGCAATGTCCTGAAAATGTGTATTCTCCCAAAGGCTATGTATTATTTCAGGGCAGTTCCGTTGGAGTTGACGCGACTGCAAGTATCGAAGCTACAATCTTTATGTGATAGGTTTATTTGGGGCCAAAAGAAAGCTCGATGAGCTTCAAAATATATGACATTACCACTAGAGCGAGGGGGATGGGCTGTACCAAATGTTATGTTTTATTATTTAGCATGCCTCCTACAAAATATGCGGTTTTTAATGACTGGAGAGGAAGAACAACTAGCAGAAGCACCTAATATATATCAAATGTTGATGGGATCACAGGTCAGAAATGCTTTATTTAAATTTTTGGAACCCAGTTATTTCAAGAGAACACGGTTCAAAATTATGATTACAGCACATAAGGCTTGGAAAATAGTATGTAGAATGTTTTCAATAACTCGGATAAATTATTATACGCCACTGAATTCTGCAGCTATATTCCCTGCGGTTTTTGGGATGCAAAAATGGATAGTTGGCGAGATAATGGGATTAGACAAATAGGGGATATATATTGTGGGGGGTACTCGCTTCCTTTTCTGACTTAACAGAATGATATAAGCTGCCTAAAAATGATTTCTTCAAATATTTACAAATACGAGATTTTTAGTTAAGCATTATAGACATTTAATGATAACCTCTAATATTCTAGTGGAGGCAGTTAAAAAAAGAGTCAAGATAGGTATACTATATAGAATACTTATCGAAACCCAACCGGATGATATAGAGAACCAGGATGGGAAGTGGAGGGCACGACTAGGGACCGTAGATAAATATGTGCAACAATCAATTGATACGCCTGCTAGAGTTCTCCTGACAGCAAGTCTACGTGCTCAACATTATAAGACTCTATTCAATCTATATCATACCCCGGTAAAAATGATGAAGTGGGGGGGGCCCACGACGGGAATTGTTTCAGATGTCATACGCAAAAGGCGGATATTGTGCATATATTCTACGAGTGTGCAGGATTATGTCAGTTTAGAAATCACATTGAACAGTTTCTAATGGGAATCACTGGGGTTGATGTGCTTATTTCTAAAGGGGTCATTTCTTTCAAATTAAAACAGTAGAGGTTTGGGCTGCAGGTTGGCAGGAATAGCAGACTCTATGACCAGGAAGGCCGGACAGCAGGTAGGGTGGCAAGGGAAGAGTAAACCCACAATAAACCTTAAACCCATGGGGTTTGTACATCCCTAGAGATCCTTGGAGATAAAAGTCTGGTAGCACCATGTCTTAGGGCCCACTTCAGACTGAGTGGTAAATGAAGCCCTCAATTTCCTAGAGGAAGAGATAAATCTTGAGCCCAAGATTCACATGGAATGCAGGTATAGTAAGTATAAATATTAACACAAATCTAAATAAGGTCTTGTAGGACATTCTGAACCACGAATCCAAGCCATTGAGTTGGAAATTGGGTTTTTGTCCCATCCACACATTCTATAGGTGGATGAGGGTACCATGGGGATGAGTCTAATGAGTTAAATATTCTCTTCCTGCATGTACGACATTGTACAGATGACTCATCTCTAGTGGTCAGCTAATACAGGGGCATTCAGTTTTAGTGGTCAGTGAAGCAGTCATGTCCTAATAATTTGTGCTGCCTACTGCCTTTCTGTTAGACAGGCAGCTAGTGAAACAGTGGCACAGAAGTACAATAGTACAACTTCACACAAGGGGCCAGCAATGATCTACTTTCTATGCAAACCTCAATACTGGATGCCAACATCTCAAAGTCTATTTTATAACTTTTCTACATATTGCTTCCATGTAAAACTGCAGCACGATAATGTAGGGAGAATACATGTTCTATACATTTCTTTCATTCTAATATTGATCTATTTTCATTTATTTTGTGATTTATAAGGAGTGAAACCCATCAACACAAATCCACCTAAATATTGCAGAGATAAAAGCTTGTTGACAAATGCACAGTGGAAAACTATAAGGTGCTAATTCAAAACGGTCAATGTACTAGTAAAAGGCGTCAACACAGAACGCCCTAACAAGACAACTCACATATGAGGGGAGTGCAAAAACAGAGCTAAGTAGAGGTCATGAGGGATCTAAAATTAGTGTGGGATTTTTGTTGTGTTGTGTTTTTACTTTATTGATGTTTAAGTGCTGCATAAATACTTTACACATAGCCTCTAAATTAAGCTTGATTGCGTTTGTGCCAAGCTACCAGCGGTTTAAGCACAGGTTAATGTTGTGACTTTTGTGGTTCACCCTGACAAGGACTGTGGCTGTCACCTGAAAAGGGTTTTTACCCCCCTCAACAAAAAAAACAATTTCTCACACTTTCTCTCCAATTCTCTCCCTTCTTAAATGTTACAAGATTGTTGCTTTTCTTGTACCACACCCCACCCTTTCTCCCAGTTCTGCTTACTATCATGTTTTGATCTAATGAATAGACTCCAGGACCCTAAGAAACAGCTATAAGATAAATTAAGATGATACTATGTTAAGGCAGCAGAATTCCACCTGGGAGACTGATTATTTTGAGTATTGGCTCCCATACTGAAAAAATTTCGGAATACATTGACATATCTTTAGCACCTTTGGATCAGAAATTACCCTCTTATATTAGACACTAAGGACCTTTTGACCCAAATCCTAGATATAACTTGGGATAAGGAATACTATTTACTGGTTTCTCACCCGATGTGCTAGCTTGATGGATTTGCTATTTGATGGTTCAAGTCTGTTAGGCACCATAGCTGATTCTGCCTTGGAAAGATTCAAGGATAGTAAAACGACAGCGGGATCTTTGGGTCTTCAAACACATCCTAAAGATTACAGGCAGTTTCGAAGGTTCCGGGGGTTTGGCCGGAACTTCTTTTGTGGAAGGAGCGAATACCAGCAACAATGTTAGACCTGGCACCATTGGCGTGGGTCTCCCTTCCATTTTTTGCTGCTGCCTCCTATGTTTTTGCTGTGATTTTGCTGGTCTAGATGCTTTGGGCAATTTGGCACTGCTGTTCAGTGCCAAAGTGCAAGTGCTCCCTACTGTAAATTGTTGTAATGGATTAGTGACTCCATGATTGGCTTATTTGATTTACTTGTCAGACCCTAGTACAGTGCACCAAGAGTGCCCAGGGCCTGTAAATCAAATGCTGCTGGTGGGCTTGCAGCACTGTTTGTGCCACCCACAGAAGCAGCTTGTAAAATATGGCTCAGGCCTGCCGTTGCAGAGCCTGTGTGCAGTCTGGGACTGCCATGTCGACTTGGCAAGTGCACCCACTTTGATGCAAAAACAAAGATGATTGTCACTTGCACACCAAAAAGTGATAACAACTAATCAAATGTGTTGAGAAGGTAAAATCAACCAATGAATCTAACTGTAGCGTGCTACAAGGTGTAAGAGGGCTGCCCGTCCCTCATGTGAACACGAATCGCCTTAACTGTAGCTTAGGAGACGGCAGCCGTCATTCCAGACGTGAGGATTGTGAACTTTCAGCCACTCCTAAGCTACAGTTAAGGCGATTCGTGTTTGGTCAAGATCAGATTTAAGGCGCTCGTGGTTAGTGTTTTTGAACTTGTTGAGTTCCGACTTCTATTTAAGTTCCCATGGCCCCTGAGGAAGGGACAGGAGGTCCCGAAATGCATTGGGCCCAACGACACCAATCGCCACTGTTTTGTTAAATATTGTAACATTGTCGTGAATGTCATTTTTGTGAAATGATGTTTTTTGTACAAATTGTCATGACGCAATGATTTTTGTACTATATTTAATGCCTTATTATGAATAACATTTGAAACTCAATGAAAATCTTTGGTTAAATCTACGCGATTACTTTTCCCTGTTTATTTGGTATGAAAGCTGAATAGTCATAAATCAAAGATTTTGATTTAGTAAGTGTAATATGCTCCAGCTGTGCACACGGTTCTGTTCAGGTTATCCCACCTGAACACCTCTACACAGTCAAGTGCACCCACTTGCCAGTCCCTAAACCTTCCCTTTTCTACATGTTAGTCACACCCTAAGGTAGGCCCAAGGTACCCCTATGGGCAGGGTGCATTGTATGTGAAAGGTAGGACATGCCCTGGTGTGTGTGGCATGTCCTGATAGTGAATTACAGCCAATTTAGTTTTTCACTATTGCAAGGCTATCTGTTCCCATAGGCCAGAATGAGCAGTTTGATTATAACATCTTATAAGCATAACTGACCTAAGGAACAAGATAGGAAAATAAAGTTTAGTATGCCTGAACTCAGAATGTTAAAGTGCATCTGTAGATGATGTTAACATTCTGTGTTTGAAAATACCACTTTTAGAAAGTAGGTATTTTCTTGCCTAATCATCCAGTATGCCTCTGCTAGGTATGTGTATTACATGTCTGGTTTGTGAGTGACAGGGGGCTGGAGAAGGCTTTGGCTCCAGCAGTTTGATGAGTCAGGGCTGGGCTGAATAGGACCTGTGTTGAATAGAGAGTAGGGGGAGGAGATTTCCTTTCACTTACCTGAGCCTACATAGAATAGAGAGTAGGGGGAGGAGATTTCTTTTCAGCTACCTGGGCCAGGTCTGCTTTCAACAATGCTGTCTCCACCTCCTGCCAGGAAGCTGCACCAGGGAGGACAGAACTGGTTTGGGCTGGGTACAGACACTCTCTGCCTTCAGAGAACAAAGGAATTTGGAGTATAAATATTGGGGCCCAGACCCCAGAACTTTAGATCACTTCTGGGAATCAAGACGAACCTTTGCCAAGGAAAGAAACCAAGGAAGCTGAAGGAGGAGACTGCCCCTACGCAAGTGACTGTTTGGGGTTGGCTTGCATGGTTACTTATTGCCAAGGAAAGGAGAAAAGGAACTTTGTGTGTACTTTAATCATCTTGAGGAAGATCTCCAAGGGCTTGAAGCTGAGCTTGCCTCCTGTTCTGAAGTCTCAGGGACACATAGACTTCACCACCAGCTCCCCCTGAATTTCCTTGCTGGGAATTCTACCTGCAGAGAGGTACCTGCTGTAGTTTTGGGCCCTCTAGAGACTGCGTGTCGCTGGGAGCTGGAAGCGCGATGCAACGAGGAAGAAGCGTGTCGCCGCTGCATCGCCGAAGAAGCGTGCCGCCACCGCAGCTGGTTGCCGTCGCATCGCCGACGAAGCGTGTCGCATCACCGGAGAAGCGTGCCGCCGCCGCAGAGGTTGCCGTCGCATCACCGGAGAAGCGCGTCGCAGGGCCTGTCGCGGCTCAAGAAACCATCGATTTCACCGCACGGCCGCTGGGCATGCACTCATCGCATCCAAGTTGTCGCATCGCATCAAAGACGCCATTTTGTCGCATCGCACCGGATCGTCGCATCGCATCGAGGCGCCATCTTGTCGCATCGCACCGGATCGCAGTAAGAAACAGACGCTTCACTCCTCTCCGGTAAGGAACAGACGCATTGCCTCCCCTGCGCTGCAGTAAGTACGCCGCCTCCCCCGAAGCAAGGACCTGACGCATCGCCTTCCCTGCGACCCTTTTGTTTATATTGCGTTACGCATCCAAGTTACTTTGAGAGTAAAGTGTCGCATTTACCATCTACATTGAACTAAGTTATTTCTACCATTTGAAAGTCATATTTTTGAATACTGTATTGTGGACTTTTGTCGTTTGGTCTTGTGTTAAGTCGAGATAAAGATTACTTATGTTTCTAAACTGGTGTGGTGTCCATTTGTAGTGTTTTCACTGTATTACTGTATGTGTTCACAAATGCTTTACACACTGCCTCTGAGATAAGCCTGCCTGCTCGTGCCAAGCTACCAAGGGGGTGAGCAGGGGTTATTTTAGGAGTGTAGCCCCCTTACCCTGACTAGAAGCAAGAGCCCCTACTTGGTCAAAGGTACCTACCTCTGCCAACTAGAGACCCCCATTTCTAACAAACAACAATAGCAACAACACTCTAATCCCCTCTATAGGAGTTAAAGAGGGTGGCTCAGAAGAAGACAACGTGGAGCCGGCCATCAGCCATCTTCCTCCTCTTCCTACCCTGCCAATGTCGCAGGAAAGCAGCCCTAGTTTTGCCAACTTGGAGCATGCTTTGCCGGTGGGAGGACGGTTGGCCTATTTTCACCTGGAATGGAGATCTGTACCAACAGATCTTTGTGTTTTGGATATTGTGGAAAATGGGTATGCCCTACCCTTTCAAGAGTTTCCCCCACCCTTTCCTCCTCAAGGTTTTTTGTCAGAAGAACGTCTTCTACTCCTCCAACAAAAGGTTCAGATCCTACTTCAAATGAGCGCAGTAGAGTTGGTTTCCAAGCAGGAACGGGAACTGGGATGCCATTTCCGGTACTTCCTGGCTCTCAAAAAGAACAGCCGTTTGTGGCCGATCCTAGACCTCAGGAATTTGAACTGGTTCCTCAAACAGGAAAAGTTCGAGAGGCTGACCCTGGGACAAGTGCTTCTTGCACTGGAGAAGGAAGGCTGCATGTTCTCGATCAATTTACAGGATGCGTATTTTCACATCCCTACTCTGCAATCGCACAGGAAGTATCTCCGTTTCCTGGACGATTGCTGATCAAAGTCAAGAATCCAGAGTTGGTATTGCACCACTAGCAGTTAACAGCGCAGTGGTTGTTCAACCTGGGCTTTTCCATCAATGTTTCCAAATCCCACCTACTGCCCTTTCAGCGCACTCTGTTCATAGGCGGCACTGGACACTACGGTGAATAGAGCCTACCCTCTTCTTCAGAGGATACTGGACATTCAGGCTATGATTCTGATGCTTCACAATGTCCTAAAGGTCTTGTTCTTTATAGGTCTGATGGCATTCTGTTGGTCACCCATGCACGCTGGCATATGAGGGCCCTCCAGTGGTGCATCTGCAGGCAGTGGTTTCAAAACAACAGGGATCTCAAAGAATCAGTTAAGCTCTCCAGGGATACTGCAGAGGATTTCGAAAGGTAGGGTGTGCCCAGCAATCTGTCTCAAGGGAAGTCGTTTCACCCTCTACCTCCAGGGGCCACATTGATGATAATGGATGCCTCTACTCTAGGGGGGGGTCATCTGGGAGATCTGGAGATCAAAGGACTTAGGTCTCCACAAGAAAGATTGTTGCATATCAATCTATTGGAATTGTGGGCAATACGACTGGCTCTCAAGTCAGTTCAAGTCCTAACAGACATACTACTGCGATGTGGTAGATAAACAAGCAGGGAGGAGACGGGTACTATCCTCTCTGCAGATAAGCTCTACGACTCTGGTCCTGGGCCATCAGGTTTCCAGCAAGGAAAATCACTTGGCCAGAGTTGTGACCGTGCGTGTGGACAATCTCAGTCGGCATTTTTGAGCCGATCGTGAGTGGGGTCTCCATCAGGAAGAGGTTCAGCACATTTTACGGCTATGGGGGACCACTCAGACAGACCTTTTTGCCACTTACGAGAACACACACTGCCCATGATTCTGCAGTCTCCAGTATCCGAAGCAGGGAGCACTGGGGGACTTAATTCAATTGGACTGGGGCTCGCAGCTATTTTACGCATTACCCCCATACCCTTGATTCCTTAGGTTCTAAGGAAGAATCGCCAAGACCGGCCTCAAGTCATATTATTAGCCCCAGATTGGCCGCAAAAGGTGTGGTACACAGACCTTCTTTACCATTCACTCTGCCCTCCAATCCATCTCCCTCACAGGGCTGATCTCCTCTCATAGGGGCAGGTTCTACACCCCCACCTCTAGAGCCTGCACCATCATGCCTGGATGTCACTGACCATGTCATGAGTGGTGTAATATGTGAGGTCATAAGCAGTGCAATGCGGGGGTATAAGTTCTAATTAGCTCAGCGAACCATAACTTTCACTGGTTTTGTGCGTATGAAATCTGAGTATAACTATACCGTATAACCTTTGTTTTTTTAAGTGAATTCCTAAGGTTTTTCAAATTCTATTTCCAAACTTTAACACCCTTGTAACCCTTATTTTTTTTCAGTGAATTACTAAGGTTTTTTTAATTCTAATTCCTAACTATAACGTTGCTGTAACCTTTGCTTTTTTAGTGAATTTGTATGTTTTTTAAATTTGATTTCTTCACTATAACGTGCGTATAACTTTAGCTTTTTATAGTGATTTTTTAAGGTTTTTAAATTCAAGATCAAAACTATAGCGTCCCAGTAACGGTTAGTTTTTCCAGTGAATTTGTATGGTGTGTTTCTTGATTGGATGTAGATAGTATCAGCTCTCTGCACTTCTGTTGTGTACAAGTTAGAAGAGTTAATAGAAGGTAATAGAAGGTATCATGCCATTTAACCACTTTCACCATCGTAAGATACTTCTGACCCTTAACAGACAATTAACAGTAGTGCTCTAGGAGGTCTGGTGGCAGAGTGTTGGGGCCTGTGATTTGTTTTTACAAATTCTGTAATCTGATAGTTAGGGGAGATTACAGGAGAGCTTCTTGTCTCCTTGGTCCTTTACCTAGAAAGGAGACTTTATTTTACTACAAAGTGCTTGGTGAGTGGTAGTGAAAGTGGCTGAGAAGGCTATAATGATATTATATTTAGTTTGATTTTTTGTCTTTTTTAAGTTTAAATCAGAGTTGTGTACCTATTGCGCCCCTACGCGGAGGGTACGTGACTCCTATGTAATTTTTAATACAGATAAATAGATTGTTATATTGCTTATTTGTACATTATACAGAATGAAGACCAGTAAAGATAGTATTATAGAAATTAAGTTATTTAATAAATGTTTAGCATATTTCACAGTTGCGATACCGTTGCGGTACGTATTTACCAGAGTAGCGCTGGGAATGCGACTCCCACGTTATACAATATATATATATATATATAGTAAATATTATGCTTTATTTAAGTGAATATATATCGTGAAAGATTAAGAAAATAGTATGCTGGTCTAGAAAATTACAGATAAGTAAGGATGTACTTATTTTTAGGGAGTCGCGTTCCCAGAACCACGATGTGTCGCTTAGGGTATGCGGTTCCAGTAAAGTTTTAGTAGTAGTAATACATATGTAACATCACTTTAATGTCTGCATTTTTGGAAGAGATTCACTAATAAAGTAAAGATAATAATGGTATAAGTAGTACAGTATATTTTTGATGTGATTCCTGCTGCTTTTGGGGAGCAGTAATATCATCGCGGACCGTCATGTCACGTATTCCCGTGGTCGCAACTCCCACGTTTTTAAAGTATAGAGGTATATATATATATATATATATATATATATATATATATATATATATACATTGTTAATGAAAAATATAAGAGGTTTACTAACAATATTTTAAAACTAAAAAATATATAGTTTGTGTAATTAATAAGTTTCAATATATTCTCCCGGATCACGGCCCAGACGCGATAGAACCGCACTGGGGTTGCGCATCGCATGTGACCTAGAAGGAAATGAATTTCATTGGATGAGCACCTTTCAATAACAACCAAATGGTAGTACTACCTGCTTCTGGAAATTGTAGGGAATAGCTCACAAATTCTTTTTCATCATTTGGAGAGGAAGGAGAAAGGCAGGATTGATGTTTTTTTCAATTTTTCGACTTTCAAGATCGCATCAAGGTCACAGCAGCAGGAGGAGGAAGAGCTCAGATTGCTGGAAGAGAAAGAAGAGCCACCCAAAAAGAAGAAAGAAAGTGTTGTGTGGCAATTTTTCTCCATCCCGGAGGGGAAAAAAACGTAGATGCAAGAAAGGTGACATGTAATCTGTGCCAGAAAGTCCTTTCTCGAGGAAGCGAGTGGAAATACAGCTGAGGGACATCCAACATGTATATACATCTTCGTACCATATACAGTACCTGTTTGGCTCGTGCGGAGATGGAGAGGCTCAGAGAATAGCAGCAATCAACAACTGCAAATGATGGAGTTGGCTCTTCTATGGCTGGTAGTTGTGTTACTACAATTCCAGTCACCATCCCAGAGTTCTCAAGAATAGGTACTTACTGCCAAAAATGCAGCACTTCATTGAGTATTGGTGAACAAGCTGTTGCCACACTTATCCAAATTATAAATAAACACAGCTGCTATTTGATTTCCTTTTGTAGTTAAAGCAGTTTCTTGTTCTGTGCTTCCTTTAAAAAGGGCATTTAGATTTTGAAAAAATATGAAGAAAACACCAAAAAAGACATAAAATAGTTAGAAAAAGTAAAAACAAACTGTTAAAAAAACATATTCTGTTTAGAACCACATATTCCAGTTAAAGAAAGATAATGTATATGTTAAGTGTTTGTTTGTATCTGTTTGAGTTGGTCTTTGGCAGTTTTAGTGGGTTTGTGAGTGCATAAGTATGAGTGGGAATGTTACTGGGTGTATGAGTGTCTGTATGGGTGTGAGTGTGGGCATTAGTGTGAGTGGGTCTCTAAGTGAGTGCATGATTCTAAGGGGGTGAGTAAGTGGATGTCTGAATGTCTGAGTGCAGATACGAGTGTGTATGTAAGTGCGTAAGTGGGTCTCTGAGAGGGTGTATCAGTTTTTGAGTGGATCTGTAAGTGTGAATGAATGTTTGAGTGGGTGTATTAGAGGGTGCATGAGTCTATCAGTGGGTCTGTGAGTGGGTGTATCAGTGTCTGAGTACTGTGTGAGTGGGTGTATGAATCTCTGAGTGGGTCTGTGATTGGGTGCATGAGTTTCTGATGGGATGTGTGAGTAGGTCCATGAGTCTGAGTGGGTTTGTGAGTACATGTATGAATGTGTGAGTGGCTCTGTGACTGGGTGTATAAGTGTTTCAGTGTGTCTGTCAGTGGGTGCAAGGGTCTCTGAGTGGTTTTGTATCAGATGAACTGAATGTGTGATTCACTTGGCATGTGAGTGAGTAAATTAGTGAATATGTCTATAGATAGGTAACTATATGAGTGAGTGCATCAGTGGGTGTTACTGATTGCATTTGTGAGTGAGTGGGTGTGTAAGTGGCTGGGGAGGTGAGTGAATTGTTGTGTGAGTATTGTATAAGTGAATGAGTGCTTGTGTAAATGTACTGGATGGGTGAGTGACTGAGTGACAGTTTGGTTAACTGACTTAATGTGTGAATGGTTGTACTAGAGACTGTTTCAATGGATGTACAGATGAGAGAGCAGATGTGTGAGAACTTCTATGGAAATATGAATGGGTATGTTAGTGGTAATGTGGGTGTGTAAGCACATATGTTATTGTTTGCATCATTGAGAGACAATGGGTGTATTCAGAAGCTGTATTGGTGAGTGAATGTGTGTGTAATTATGGGTAAAAGTGAGTAACTGGTTGTGTCTGTAGGTGTATAAGTAAGGGTATGGCTGCATGAGTGGCTATTTCTGTGACTGACTGGTGGCATGATTAAGTATATGGGTGAGTAACTGATTGTGTTAGCGGTTGTTTGAGTGAGTGAGTCGGTGGGTGTATGAGTTCTACTATGGACGACTAAATACATTTATGAGTAGTTATATGGATCTGTTATTGTGTATGTGACTAGTTGTGTGCATATGTAACTGAATGTGTAACAGGTTGTAGAGGAGTGTGAGTTAGAGTGTGAATGATCCTGTGGATGTCATTAGTGATGTTATCAGTTATGTCATTTGAGATGACATCAACGATGTTATCAGTGATGTCAGTGACAATATTATGAGTGAGATAATATATGAGAATGAAATATAACTGAGTATATGTGCCTAAAAGTGTGGATGTAGGTTATTGTAGTCACAAACTAGATGTCAGGTTCACGTTTACCAGCCCTGAGACATGTTTAAAGGGCTACTTCATAGTGTCAGTTCTTCACTAGATATATGAATGGGTGTGTAAGTCTCTATCTGGGGTGTGTTTTCATATGAAAGTGATTTTGTTGGTACCCCACTAGCTCTTTTTCTGACTCTATAGCTCTGTAAATGTATAAGTAAGAAGCGGCATTGATTGCCTTTTGGGTGTGTTAGTTACTTTTGAGTTATTTAAGTGAGTGTATTACTGCCTCATTTGTGTTAGAAACACAAGAGTTGTCTCTATTTATGTGAGTGAATCTTTAGATGGTTTAGATGCCTCTGAGACTGTCTGAGTGGCTGTATTAGCGTTTTTCTCATTTTGTATGTGTTTATATGAGATTAAAATCAAAGTGAAAGACTGGATGTACAAGTCAGTATATAGGTTTGAAAGTGTGCATGTACATCAGTGGCTCTTCCAACTACGTGTTATACAAGCACATAGCACTGTACAGTATGGACTTGCTACAAGCTATCTTAAGGGTGAGTTATATGTTGTAGAACAGCAGGTTAACGCATGTCAAGGGGTTTGACATGCCAATTTGGCCTCGTAGTAGAACTGGATGCACAGTTTTAAGGTATTCCAGACCTGACACATATTTAAAGGGCTACTTCTCTAGATGGTTCATTTGGTAGTGTTCAAAAGGTATGGATCACACACTCCTCTGTAGTATTCCTTCAGTTAAAACAAGTTTTAATCACCTGTATTTGGGGGTTGGTTGGCTTGCATCAAAGGTATCGTCCTCTGGACCTGGGAGTGTGTCAAATGTGATAATTGTTGCGCTTCCCCCCATTTGGTAGTGTCACAACTTTAATATATATATATATATATATATATATTATCTACTGGCGGTCGCCAGTAGATAGTTATAGTTAAAACCTATTATCCATAGGAAATCCGCGACATTCTATTTGAAATAACGTTGGCGCCGGTTGACGAATCTTCGCGAAAGTTTCCAACTTGTTGGGGCGCTCCGGTCCGCTCCTATCCTGAAAGTCTCGGGGTGATACGTCAAGCGGGGGCCGAGAAAAAAGGGGGGTCCCAAAACGCGTTTTCCCCATTCATTTTTCCATAGGAACCTTTAGTCGCAGCTACAGCCCGAACTGCTGAACGGAATTACACCAAATTTGGCAAAGAGGTAGCCCTTGGTTCAGTGTCGTGCCTTTTGCTTAAATGGTGTAAATCCGTTCAGTAGTTCCTGAGAAAATCAAAAGTAAAGTCACATATATATCTGGGCGGAGCCTAACCACACATGTCATCGTGAGATCTGATTGGCTGTCAGCACTTCATCCTGGAATTGCTGGCAGCCATCTTGGGACCAATATAAATGATAGTACCTCATTGAAATGCATTGTAGTGAATAGGAGATTTTGAGGGTCACCAAAAGGAGAACTATAAAGGGTGATAACAGGCTTTAGTTACATTAGAATTTATTTGTTGATGGTACCATACTAATTTTAGGAATTGTGGTGTATTCTAAGGTGATTTTACCATGTGAAAAACCTTCTGCTGGTATATCATGAATCATGTTTGAGAGAACACTATTTTCTCATGCTTGTCCCATGGAGGTTTGGAAGGTGCTCCAGAAGCTAAAATGAGAGCATATTTTCTGTAAATTCACATTATCTTTATCACTCATGTGAGAATGAAGTCTGACATTCTCAGTAAAACATGTACATCCAACAAGGGCAGAGACTGTCAGTTGATTCCTTTGTGTTCTACTGCAGCTTCCCAGAGTGTTCTAAAGAACAACTAGAGTGCTAACAGCCTTACTTATGACAAAAGTATGGCACACCTGAAGCCATCTTGATTGGAATAAACTGGTAACACTTAAACAATTTAATTTAAAAAGGAACAAAATGATGGGGTTCATTTTGTCATAGAAATTATGGTTAGTGCTGTAGAAAGAAAAATTAGGACATGTTTCAAGTGTGATCTCAAATATCTTCCTGTTATATTTCAACAGGAGCAGCCTGCCAGTTGATGCCTTTGTGTTCTACTGCAGCTTCCCAGAGTGTTCTAAAGAACAACTAGAGTGCTAACAGCCTTACTTATGACAAAAGTATGGCACACCTGAAGCCATCTTGATTGGAATAAACTGGTAACACTTAAAACATTTAATTTAAAAAGGAACAAAATGAGGGGGTTCATTTTGTCATAGAAATTATGGTTAGTGCTGTAGAAAGAAAAATTAGGACATATTTCAAGTGTGATCTCAAATATCTTCCTGTTATATTTCAACAGGAGCAGCCTGCCAGTTGATGCCTTTGTGTTCTACTGCAGCTTCCCAGAGTGTTCTAAAGAACAACTAGAGCGCTAACAGCCTTACTTATGACAAAAGTATGGCACACCTGAAGCCATCTTGATTGGAATAAACCGGTAACACTTAAAACATTTAATTTAAAAAGGAACAAAATGAGGGGTTCTTTTTTAAATAGAAATTATGGTTAGTGCTGCAGAAAGAAAAATTAGGGCATGTTTTAAGTGAGATCTCATATCCTCTTCTATTTCATTAGAAAATTCTGACATGCAGACTGAAACAATCACTTTAAATACCAGCAGCAGACTACCAGTTAACTCCCTGGTGAGCAGTAGCTTTACTCCAGTGATCTAATGAGCAACTAGAGTGCTAACATTCTGAATTTATGGCAGATGTGAGACACATCTGAATGCCTTCTTGATGGAATCAAAGTAAAAAACTGAAAGCATTTCCTACTGAGAAGACTGCAGTAAATGAAGAAATTAGGAAACTTCATAACAAAGAAGTCTTCCAAGATGGCCACCAGTGAAAAAAGAGCCCAAATGTAGCACAAATATTACCCAGATGTAGCCCACATATAGCCCAATGACAAAAGTGTGCAAAACACTTTTTATTTTTAGTTTTTTGCAGTTTTATGTAGTGCAGACTGGTCAGGTATTGGAGCATTGCATCTTAAAACATGACCCCCTACACTACAAAAACACCACTGCACTACCTTAAACCCTAAAACACTACCCCAGCACGACCCCCTATACTACACAAGCACCACTGCACTATCCTAAACCCTAAAACACTACCCCCAGCATGACCCCCTACACTACCCAAACACCACTGCACTAACCTAAATCCTAAAACACTACCACCAGCACGACCCCCTACACTACCCAAACACCACTGCACTACCCTAAAACATGACCCCCTACACTACACAAACACCAGTGCACTACCCTAAAACACTACCCCCAGCACGACCCCCTACACTACACAAGCACCACTGCACTACCCTAAACCCTAAAACACTACCCCCAGCACGACCCCCTACACTGCCCGAACACCACTGCACTGCCCTAAACCCTGAAACACCAGCCCCTGCATGACCCCCTACACTGCCCGAACACCACTGCACTGCCCTAAACCCTGAAACACCACCCCTAGCACGACCCCCTACACTGCCCGAACACCACTGCACTGCCCAAAACCCTGAAACACCATCCCCTTCACGACCCCCTACACTGCCCTAACACCACTGACCTAAACCCTGAAACACCACCCCCAGCACGACCCCCTACACTGCCCGAACACCACTGCACTGCCCTAAACCCTGAAACACTACCCCCAGCATGACCCCCTACACTGCCCGAACACCACTGCTCTGCCCAAAACCCTGAAACACCAGCCCCAGCACGACCCCCTACACTGCCCGAACACCACTGCACTGCCCTAAACCTTGAAACACCAGCCCCTGCATGACCCCCTACACTGCCCGAACACCACTGCACTA
This sequence comes from Calotriton arnoldi, assembly GCA_963921515.1. Classification (NCBI taxonomy): domain Eukaryota; kingdom Metazoa; phylum Chordata; class Amphibia; order Caudata; family Salamandridae; genus Calotriton; species Calotriton arnoldi. The sequence goes on from CAWUFW010002616.1 coordinate 610,251, forward strand.
CCCTAAACCCTGAAACATCACCCCCAGCACGACCCCCTACACTGCCCGAGCACCACTGCACTGCCCTAAACCCTGAAACACCAGCCCCAGCACGACCCCCTACACTGCCCGAACACCACTGCACTGCCCTAAACCCTGAAACACCAGCCCCAGCACGACCGCCTACACTGCCCGAACACCACTGCACTGCCCTAAACCCTGAAACACCAGCCCCAGCACGACCCCCTACACTGCCCGAACACCACTGCACTGCCCTAAACCGTGAAACACCAGCCTCAGCACGACCCCCTACACTGCCTGAACACCACTGCACTGCCCTGAACCCTGAAACACCAGCCCCAGCACAACACCCTACACTGCCCGAACACCACTGCACTGCCCTAAACCCTGAAACACCACCCCGTGCATGACCCCCTACACTGCCCGAACACCACTGCACTGCCCTAAACCCTGAAACACCACCCCCAGCGCGACCCCCTACACTGCCCGAACACAACTGCACTGCCCGAAACCCTGAAACACCACCCCCTGCACAACCCCCTACACTGCTCGAACACTACTGCACTGCCCTAAACCCAGAAACACCATCCCCAGCACGACCCCTATACTGCACGAACACCACTGCACTGCCCTAAACCCTGAAACACTACCCCCAGCAAGACCCCCTACACTGCCCGAACACCACTGCACTGCCCTAAACCCTGAAACATCACCCCCAGCAAGACCCCCTACACTGCCCGAACACCACTGCCCTAAACCCTGAAACATCACCCCCAGCACGACCCCCTATACTGCACGAACATCACTGCACTGCCCTAAACCCGAAACACTACCCCCAGCAAGACCCCCTACACTGCCCGAACACCACTGCACTGCCCTAAACCCTGAAACATCACCCCCAGCAAGACCCCCTACACTGCCCGAACACCACTGCCCTAAACCCTGAAACATCACCCCCAGCAAGACCCCCTACACTGCCCGAACACCACTGCACTGCCCTAAACCCTGAAACACCAGCCCCAGCACGACCCCCTACACTGCCCGAACACCACTGCACTACCCTGAAACACCACCCCCTGCACGACCCCCTACACTGCCCGAACACCACTGTACTGCCCTAAACCCTGAAACCCCACCCCCAGCATGACCCCCTACACTGCCAGAACACCACTGCACTGCCCTAAACCCTGAAACACCACCCCTGCACGACATCCTACACTGCCCGAACACTACTGCACTGCCCTAAACCCTGAAACACCACCCCCAGCACGACCCCCTACACTGCACGAACACCACTGCACCGCCCTAAACCCTGAAACACTACCCCCAGCTAGACCCCCTACACTGCCCGAACACCACTGCACTGCCCTAAACCCTGAAACATCACCCCCAGCAAGACCCCCTACACTGCCCGAACACCACTGCCCTAAACCCTGAAACACCACCCCCAGCAAGACCCCCTACACTGCCCGAACACCCATGCACTGCCCTAAACCCTGAAACACCACCCCCAGCAAGACCCCCTACACTGCCCGAACACCACTGCACTGCTCTAAACCCTGAAACACCACCCCCAGCACGACCCCCTACACTGCCCGAACACCACTGCTCTGCCCAAAACCCTGAAACACCAGCCCCAGCACGACCCCCTACACTGCCCGAACACCACTGCACTGCCCTAAACCCTGAAACACCAGCCCCAGCATGACCCCCTACACTGCCCGAACACCACTGCACTGCCCTAAACCCTGAAACACCACCCCCAGCACGACCCCCTACACTGCCCGAACACCACTGCACTGCCCTAAACCCTGAAACACCAGCCCCGGCACAACCCCGTACACTGCCCGCACACCACTGCACTGCCCTAAACCCTGAAACACCAGCACCAGCACTACCCCGTACACTGCCCGAACACCACTGCACTGCCCTAAACCCTGAAACACCAGCCCCAGCACGACCGCCTACACTGGCCGAAAACTACTGCACTGCCCTAAGCCCTGAAACACCACCCCCAGCAGGACTACCTACACTGGCCGAACACCACTGCACTGCCCTAAACCCTGAAACACCACCCCCTGCACGACCCCCTACACTGCCCAAACACTACTGCACTGCCCTAAACCCTGAAACACCACCCCTCAGCACGACACCCTACACTGCCCGAACACCACTGCACTGCCCTAAACCCTGAAACACCAGCACCAGCACGACCCCCTACACTGCCGGAACACCACTGCACTGCCCTAAACCCTGAAACACCACCCCCAGCACGACCCCCTACACTGCCCTAACACCACTGCACTGCCATAAACCCGGAAACATCACCCCCAGCACAACCCCCTACACTGCCTGAGCACCATTGCTCTGCCCTAAACCCTGAAACACTAGCCCCAGCACGACCCCTACACTGCCCGAACACCACTGCACTGCCCTAAACCCTGAAACACCAGCCACAGCAAGACCCCCTACACTGCCTGAACACCACTGCATTGCCTTAGACTCTGAAACACCAGCCCCAGCAAGACCCCCTACACTGCCCGAACACCACTGCACTGCCCTAAACCCTGAAACACCAGCCCCAGCAGGACCCCCTACACTGCCCGAACACCACTGCACTGCCCTAAACCCTGAAACACCAGCCCCAGCACGACCCCCTACACCGCCCGAACACCACTGCACTGCCCTAAACCCTGAAACACCAGCCCCAGCACGACCCCCTACACTGCCCGAACACCACTGCACTGCCCTAAACCCTGAAACACCAGCCCCAGCACGACCCCCTACTGTGAGAAGTTGGCCTGGCATATGCTGTCCACTAATTATAGTGGGCACCTTGCACCAGTCCAAATCGACTCTTATGGTAGGTAGGTTAAAGACAACCTTATTGAAAGCTATCCTAGTGGTAGCTATGGAGAGCAGCCTTCAGGCTAAGTCTTGAAGGAATGTAAAGCAGCTTGTTTTACCAGTCTATAATCTCTTGAGTGACCAAATGAAAGAGCACCACACCAGGTATATATTCAAAATATATGTATTTATTACTAAACACACCCCTCTAGTCTCTTTATGAGGCTAGAGTTCGAAGTACATAGGTTATAAGATCTTAAATCACAGTAATAGCACAAATACACGTTTGAGCCCTAGGGGCGTACCAAACCATATACCAATAAAGTGGTATGCGAACCACGACTGAACTAGACACTAGGCCTAGAGCCTCTAGAAGTGCTTGGACCACAAGGAACCACCCAAGGTAGTGACACAGGGGACCCACGGGAGACGCGTGCAGTGTAAATACACAACCGCGATACGCCGTTAACTTCTATGGAGAAAGTCAGGATCGGGCAAATAGAGGAAAGGGACACTTAAAAGAGGACTAGGACAAAACCCTTTGAGATCTAGGACTTTGAAGAGTCTCTACCCATGGGAGCACCGGAGTACTCGTGTTACCTCACCCAGGGAAACCGGGTGCATAGGTGCCTTTCGGGGTCGGGTTTCGTCGTCGTTTCTTATGGCGATCTGCTGCAAAGTGCTGCTGGCGACCAGGAGAAAAGTGTCCGGGTGGATCCAAGAGTGGATCGGAGTTCTGAAGAACCTGAAAGCAGAGGGGACAGAGTCTGGGTCACTAGCCAGTGACCAGGAAGGCGATGGACAGATGCCCACCGATGTCGAGTGCTTCAGGTGCATTGACGGTCGTCTCGTTTCTGCAGCCACGAGGTCCAGGAGGCGTTGTTGGTGACCAGGAGCAGGATTCGGGCTGGTACACGATGTCTGTCGAGTGCTGCGGTGTCGGCGACCGGATTGGACCCAACAAGCCTTGGCAACGGCAAGTCTCGATGTAGCTGAAGATCGTCGATGGTGCAGACCAGCAAGGTCTGGGGAACTCACCCAGCGAGGGTAAGTCAGGGCAGGCCTGGAGCAACCAGGGGAGCCCTTTGGTTTCTTTAGAAAGTCTTCTGGGGACCCACGAGCCGGCTGGCAAGGGATCGCGAAGACACCTCGGGCGGAATCACTCAACAGGGGCCCACGGTCACTCAGGACGGTGTAGGCCTCTGATCTTCGGAGGGATTCCTGCTGGAGGTTGGGACCACACGTGGTCCAAAGCACAGGTTCGTAGAACGTTGTGAAGGGGTTGCACTCGATAATAGTGCACGGTACCCAGGGGTCGTGGTTCCTCGTCACTCGTGGGGTCCACTTGCCTCAGCTTCACTGGGGACTCACGATGGCCTTGGAGAAGTCAGGAAATCCACTTCTTGGGCTGCAGGGACTTCGGACTCCGGCGGGAGCGGCGTAGTTTGCGACCGTCGTTATCGTTTTTGGTGCCTGCCAAGCAGGGGAGTCACTCCTTGACCCCAAGGGAGATTCTTCAGTCCTCTAATCGTGATGTAGAGCGTCGAAGGTCCAGGATTCAGTTTCAAAGTTTAGTCCAGGGATATCTAACCTTGCTGTGGCAAGGGTTCCCCATTTTAACCAGTAAAACAGGGAGGGACTAACTCTATGACCCCACCTATGGGAGGGTCAAGGGAGGGGTGGCTACACCCACTTCCCTTTGTCCAGTTTCGCGCCAGAGCAGGGGCAGGTAGCCCCTGAGCTGGTTTGAACTGGCATATGCACAGAGGAGCCTTTTGCTCCCCAGTGCAGGACTTCAAAGCACTCTAAGAGTGCACCCACCCAGCCCCAATACACATTATCCTGTCTGGGGAGGTGGTCACACCTCCCTGCAACAGGAAACCTATTGTCCAGGCCTCCCCTGCCGGAGTTTCGTCCAGCAGCAGGAGGCCAGACTTGTGTCTGTGGCAGCAGCATCCATTTTGTGATGCCAGGGCTTCAGAAAGAAGTTACCGGGTAAGCCAGAGTTAACATGTCTTTCCCTCTAGAAGGGTGGAATGCTACCCCCGCCGCCAGGATTGGCGGGGGGTAGTATTCCAAGATGTTTGACACCAAACACGACATGTTTAGGTGCAGCCATTCCATAGTTAGCATTTTACCGCGAGGATATAATGCGTTTAAGAGTATATGGTCAGGCTGCACTACAAACAGCATCAGAGATGGTCTCCGAACGCTGCAGAGGGGCCCTGCTCATGCAGGGGCACCCTCTCACATAGGAACCATGCACTCTGCCTTTAGGATTGATAAGGCCTGCCTTAGGAGTGACTTATAGGTTTATATGTGTGTATGCATTTAGTGATATAGGTAACCTATACCACAGTAAGGGGTGCATGCACCACCTTACCCAGGCTGCAGTAGCAGACCTGTGGTGTCAGTTTGGATGGCCTTCCAGGGGTGGCATAATACATGCTGCAGCCCCTGGCAGGCCTCTGAGGTACCTATGCCCTTGGTACATAGTATACCATATACTAGGGACTTATAAGGGCACTCCAGATTCCAATCAGAGATGTGCCTAAGGCACATGGAAACCTTTTTACAGAGAAAGCAGATAGACTGGGGCCCTGAATAGCAGGATCCCAGTCCAACTAAGTCATAAACCAGCAAAACACCATAAAAAAAGTGGGGGCAACCATATAGTCAGATTCCACCTTCCTACACCTACAATGCCCGAACACCACTGTACTGCCCTAAACCCTGAAACACCACCCCCTGCACCGCCCCCTACACTGCCCGAACACCACTGCACTGCCCTAAACCCTGAAACACCACCCCTGCACGACCCCCTACACTGCCCGAACACCACTGCACTGCCCTAAACCCTGAAACACCACCGCCTACACTGCCCGAACACCACTGCACTGCCCTAAACCCTGAAACACCACCCCCTGCACCGCCCCATACACTGCCCGAACACCACTGCACTGCCCTAAACCCTGAAACACCACCCCCAGCATGACCCCCTTTACTGGTCGAACACCACTGCACTGCCCTAAACCCTGAAACACCACCCCCAGCATGACCCCCTACACTGCCCGAACACCACTGCCCTAAACCCTGAAACACCACCCCTGCACGACCCCCTACACTGCCCGAACACCACTGCACTGCCCTAAACCCTGAAACACCACCCCTGCACGACCCCCTACACTGCCCGAACACCACTGCACTGCCCTAAACCCTGAAACACCACCCCCAAGACGACCCCCTACACTGCCCGAACACCACTGCACTGCCCTAAACCCTAAAACACCACCCCCAGCACGACCCCCTACACTGCCCGAACACCACTGCACTGCCCTAAACCCTAGACCACTACCCCCAGCATGACCCCCTACACTACCCGAACACCACTGCACTACCCTAAACCCTAAAATACTCCCCCAGCACGACCCCCTACACTACCCGAACACGACTGCACTGCCCTAAACCCTAAAACACTCCCCCAGCACGACCCCCTACACTGCCCAAACACTACTGCACTGCCCTAAACCCTGAAACACCACCCCTCAGCACGACACCCTACAATGCCCGAACACCACTGCACTGCCCTAAACCCTGAAACACCACCCCAGCATGACCCCCTACACTGCCCGAACACCACTGCACTAAACCCTGAAACACCACCCCCTGCACGACCCCTACACTGCCGGAACACCACTGCACTGCCCTAAACCCTGAAACAACACCCCCAGCACGACCCCCTTTACTGCTCGAACACCACTGCACTGCCCCAAACCCTGAAACACCACCCCCAGCATGACCCCCTACACTGCCCGAACACCACTGCCCTAAACCCTGAAACACCACCCCTGCACGACCCCCTACACTGCCCGAACACCACTGCACTGCCCTAAACCCTGAAACACCACCCCTGCACGACCCCTACACTGTCCGAACACCACTGCACTGCCCTAAACCCTAAAACACCACCCCCAGCACGACCCCCTACACTGCCCGAACACCACTGCACTGCCCTAAACCCTAGAACACTACCCCCAGCATGACCCCCTACACTACCCGAACACCACTGCACTACCCTAAACCCTAAAATACTCCCCCAGCACGACCCCCTACACTACCCGAACACCACTGCACTGCCCTAAACCCTAAAACACTCCCCCAGCACGACCCCCTACACTACCTAAACACCACTGCACTGCCCTAAACCCTAAAACACTACCCCCGCATGACCCCCTACACTACCCAAATACCAATGCACTACCCTAATCCCTAAAACACTACCCCCGCACAACCCCCTACACTACCCAAAGACCACTGCACTACCCTAAACTCTAAAACAATACCCCCGCACGACTCCCTACACTACCCAAAGACCACTGCACTGCCCTAAACCCTAAAACACCACCCCCAGCACGACCCCCTACACTGCCCGAACACCACTGCACTGCCCTAAACCCTGAAACACCAGCCCCAGCACGACCCCCTACACCGCCCGAACACCACTGCACTGCCCTAAACCCTGAAACACCAGCCCCAGCACGACCCCCTACACTGCCCGAACACCACTGCACTGCCCTAAACCCTGAAACACCAGCCCCAGCACCACCCCCTACAATGCCCAAACACCACTGTACTGCCCTAAACCCTGAAACACCACCCCCTGCACCGCCCCCTACACTGCCCGAACACCACTGCACTGCCCTAAACCCTGAAACACCACCCCCTGCACGACCCCCTACACTGCCCGAACACCACTGCACTGCCCTAAACCCTGAAACACCACCGCCTACACTGCCCGAACACCACTGCACTGCACTAAACCCTGAAACACCACCCCTGCACCGCCCCCTACACTGCCCGAACACCACTGCACTGCCCTAAACCCTGAAACACCACCCCCAGCATGACCCCTTTACTGGTCGAACACCACTGCACTGCCCTAAACCCTGAAACACCACCCCCAGCATGACCCCCTACACTGCCCGAACACCACTGCCCTAAACCCTGAAACACCACCCCTGCACGACCCCCTACACTGCCCGAACACCACTGCACTGCCCTAAACCCTGAAACACCACCCCCTGCACGACCCCTACACTGCCCGAACACCACTGCACTGCCCTAAACCCTGAAACACCACCCCCAAGACGACCCCCTACACTGCCCGAACACCACTGCACTGCCCTAAACCCTAAAACACCACCCCCAGCACGACCCCTACACTGCCCGAACACCACTGCACTGCCCTAAACCCTAGACCACTACCCCCAGCATGACCCCCTACACTACCCGAACACCACTGCACTACCCTAAACCCTAAAATACTCCCCCCAGCACGACCCCCTACACTACCCGAACACGACTGCACTGCCCTAAACCCTAAAACACTTCCCCCAGCACGACCCCCTACACTGCCCAAACACTACTGCACTGCCCTAAACCCTGAAACACCACCCCTCAGCACGACACCCTACAATGCCCGAACACCACTGCACTGCCCTAAACCCTGAAACACCACCCCAGCACGACCCCTACACTGCCCGAACACCACTGCACTAAACCCTGAAACACCACCCCCTGCACGACCCCCTACACTGCCGGAACACCACTGCACTGCCCTAAACCCTGAAACAACACCCCCAGCACGACCCCTTTACTGCTCGAACACCACTGCACTGCCCCAAACCCTGAAACACCACCCCCAGCATGACCCCCTACACTGCCCGAACACCACTGCCCTAAACCCTGAAACACCACCCCTGCACGACCCCCTACACTGCCCGAACACCACTGCACTGCCCTAAACCCTGAAACACCACCCCTGCACGACCCCCTACACTGTCCGAACACCACTGCACTGCCCTAAACCCTAAAACACCACCCCCAGCACGACCCCCTACACTGCCCGAACACCACTGCACTGCCCTAAACCCTAGAACACTCCCCCAGCATGACCCCCTACACTACCCGAACACCACTGCACTACCCTAAACCCTAAAATACTCCCCCAGCACGACCCCCTACACTACCCGAACACCACTGCACTGCCCTAAACCCTAAAACACTCCCCCAGCACGACCCCTACACTACCTAAACACCACTGCACTGCCCTAAACCCTAAAACACTACCCCCGCATGACCCCCTACACTACCCAAATACCAATGCACTACCCTAATCCCTAAAACACTACCCCCGCACAACCCCTACACTACCCAAAGACCACTGCACTACCCTAAACTCTAAAACAATACCCCGCACGACTCCCTACACTACCCAAAGACCACTGCACTACCCTAAACCCTAAAACACGACCTCCTACACTACACAAACACCACTGCACTACCCTAAACCCTAAAAAACTACCCCAGCACGAACCCCTACACTACCCAAACACCACTGCACTACCCTAAACCATAAAACACTACCCCCAGCAGTACCCCTACGCTACCCAAACACCACTGCACTACCCTAAACCCTAAAACACTACCCCCAGCAGTACCCCCTACACTACCCAAACACCATTGCACTACCCTAAACCCTAAAACACTACCCCCAGCAGTATCCCCTACACTACCCAAACACCACTCCCTTACCCTAAACCCTAAAACACTAACCCCCAGCACGACCCCCTACACTACCCAAACACCACTGTACTACCCTAAACCCTAAAACACTCCCCAGCACGACGACCGACACTACCAAAACACCACTGCACTACCCTAAACCCTAAATCTACCCCCAGCATGACCCCCTACACTACACAAAAACCACTGCACTACCCTAAACCCTAAAACACTACCCCCAGCACGACCCTCTTCACTACCTAAACACAACTGCACAATTTGTTACAGGCGTTGCAACGCAGGTCTGTGGTGCTTACTGGAAGTACCTGGTGGGCTAGTTGGGCCCCAGGGACTCTCAGGATTCAAGGTGACCTAATCCCCCAACTTAAAACGCGCCACGGGGCGCGTTTGCACAGTGGTGAAGGGAGGGGCGGGGCCTCAGGTGACATGTGCGCAAACACGCCCTGTGGTGCGTTTTAAGTTGGGGAGTTAATTCCCTTTGAATCCTGGGGGCCAACTAGCCCACCAGGTACCTTCAGTAAGCACAACAGAGTTGCGTTGCAGAGAGGTGAAAAAGGTGCGTGGCCTCGGAACGCCTCTCTGCAACTCAGCTCTGTGGTCCTAACTGTAGGTACCTGGGGGGCTAGTTGGGCCCCAGGGACCCTCAGGATTCAAGGGGACTTAATCCCGCAACTTAAAACGCGCCACGGGCGCGCGTTTGCACACGTCACCTCAGGCCCCCTCCCTTCACCACTGTGCAAACGCGCACTGGCTCTGGTTAGTCAGAGTCAGTTACCACCAGTACCCGTCTGAAAAAGTTGTGGGCACAGGATGATTTTGCAACAAGGCCTCTTTCTGCTCCTCTGTTGGTTCTTTTCTGCACATCTTTTGCTTCTTTCTGTGCGTTTTTCTTCTTTCTTCACATGTCCTACCTCTGTTGGCATAGTTAGAAACTAGCATTTAAAAACCTTTGAAATTCACTTAAAAAATCATAGGTTTCAGGCACGTTATAGTTAGAAATTAGCATTTAAAAAACCTTTGAAATTCACTGAAAAAACCATAGGTTTCAGGCACGTTATAGTTAGAAATTAGCATTTAAAAAACCTTGGAAATTCACTGAAAAAACCATAGGTTTCAGACACATTATAGTTAGAAATTAGCATTTAAAAACCTTTGAAATTCACTGAAAAAACCATAGGTTTTAGGGACAGTTATAGTTAGTTGGACATTGCACTCGTACAAAACCCGTGAAATTCCCCTGTTATAGTTAGTTCAGCTAACTATAACTCGCGCCCGCAATGCACTGCTGATGACGTCACATATTACATCACTCATGACATGGTCAGTGACATCACTGATGACATCACTGATGACATCTCAAATGACATCACTGATGACATCATCCATGTGATAATTTCATGCATCTTCTCACACCCTAATATAACTTTTGATACACCCACTCTAAATTACAGACTGCCATTCTCAAAACCATAGACACTCCAACACCAAAAACTACATACCCACTCACTGATTCTTAGGTCTACACACACATCCACTCACTCACCTGTACAGTCACTCATACTTACAGTCACTCAGTACAGGACTATCATATGCACTCATACACCTATATAAACACTAACACACCGCCACTCATCCATAGAGGTACTCACACACCTAGTCAGTCATGCAAAAATTAATCACACACCCATTTACTCACCTATACAGTTATACACACACCAGCTCACTTACTCATACAAATACTAGCACATTCTTACGCTCTTATACAATAACTGATACAAGCACACACGCATCCATACAGCCACTCTCACAATAACACACTCTCACTTATAGCCATTTAAATACTCTAACACACATATATATTGCCTTTTACATATGTAGTTACTCGCACATGTACCACTGAGATATACATTCACTCACTAACACACCCATACACACACTCACCCACCCAAGCAGTCCATCACAGATGCACTCTTGAAATCATGCACCCAGTGAATCACCCACTCACACATCTATGTATAGAGTCACACACACCCCACCCACACAAACACTCAGGCAGCCATACAGATACTCAGAGAACCAATCAATAACCCATATAGACACTCATGTAGCTATTCGCAAATCCATGCATCCACTTACACACCAACAAACAGACAGATACAGACATTCACACAGTTTAGTCACTAACCCATGCATTCAGTAAGATACGTTTAATCACTCACTTGTAGAGTCAGTCACTCACGTACTAAATCATCCATTCAGACACTTATACACCCACTCATTCTTCAATACGCCTTTCACTATATATATTAAACATATTTAAACTTTACAGAAACACAGTCACTGGATGATGTCATCAGTGATGTCATTTGAGATGTCATCAGTGATGTCATCAGTGATGTCACTGACCATGTCATGAGTGATGTAATATGTGACGTCATCAGCAGTGCATTGCGGGGCGCGAGTTATAGTTAGCTGAACTAACTATAACAGGGGAATTTCACGGGTTTTGTACGAGTGCAATGTCCAACTAACTATAACTGTCCCTAAAACCTATGGTTTTTTCACTGAATTTCAAAGGTTTTTAAATGCTAATTTCTAACTATAATGTGTCTGAAACCTATGGTTTTTCAGTGAATTTCCAAGGTTTTTTAAATGCTAATTTCTAACTATAACGTGCCTGAAACCTATGGTTTTTTCAGTGAATATATATATATATATATATATATATATATATATATATATATATGACAAAAGCTCAATATGGAATGTTTTCAGATTTCTCATATAGTGCCCCGTATGTACATTCACTTCATACCTCATGTAAACACATACCCATTCACAATCCATCCCAGCATTCATGCCCATGCCCCAGCCTCTCACCTGGAGCTAATTGGAGTCTCCCCTTATGGTTTACATTCTGTGGTCCTGAGGAAGGTGGTTTTGTATTGTTATTACCACCGAAACGGACGTTGACTGCATGTGGAAATCCCCAGCTCACAATAATAAAATATTCCTGGATTTAGTCTAAGATGTATGTGAGTCAAGGCTGGGGTATGGGCATGAATGCTGGAATGTAGTGTGAATGGGTATGTGTTTATATGAGTTATGAAGTGGAGAGTGAATGTACCTATGGGGCACTATATGAAAAATCTGAAAACATTGCTTATTGTATGACATATTGTGCTTTTGTCATATATATATATGAGGAATCGGCGGTGCCCATGGGGTCGGAGGACACAAGGGACTGAGCGGTTCTTTGTCGGTAAGCCAGGATATCACTATATTTTGGACTATATTTTGGACATTTGCGGGTAGAGAGATTGGGTGATTACATCAGGTGCTTACAATCATATTCTCAGCACCGCTGTGTTTAAGCAAAGTTCCATGCTAGCATTAACCATGTCTTCAGCAGACGCGCTGCGTGACCACGAAGCAGCGGCAGAAGCCTTGTTTTTAAACTTACCTGAAGTTGGTGATGAACCCAGTGGACACTCTAACAAGACGATAAATAATGATGTCAAAACGCTATTAAAGAACTTGGAAAAATTGTTGAAAACGGAGCTCACCAAATGGTTGGAGAAGAAGTCTCTAGAAAAATACAGGGATGTGAATAGAATACCTCGGGGACTGAGAGTCATGATTGCACCCACATTTGAAAATCCCAACCCCTCGATGTTGAAGGAATGGGCCACAAACAACCTACAGGCATCTATGAATATGGTGCTAATCTTGATTAAATATGTGGAAATCGACAGAGTTGTAATTTTAAAAGAAATTGAGAGAGTTAATTTCCTTTTGGATGAACTGGATCAAAAAGATCTGGTAAGGAAGGGTTGTGAGGAAATTGAAGGGCGCATAAAAAAGCATGAGGACACTATCAAAGCGCGCAAGGTCTTTAAATTAGCGCGTGATAAAAAAAGATTATGAGACTGGAAGGGTTTTTACCTTTTCGAACAAGTTTGACACTTTTAAGCGACGAGCCTTAGCTACTAAAATGCCCTCTATCCAAGTGCCTTCACAATCAGGCAATGGTCCAGACAATTCAAGTTCGGATGCAAGTTCTGCATTAAGCAGTAGCGAGTCTGAGGATAACAGAGAATCAGGCTCAAGTGGGCAGCTGACTGTGGTTACCAACTTCACGCCGGCGGAGGAACTTAATTTTTTGCGGCAGGACCAATGCCAAACCCTGCGGCCTCGGAACCCTCAACAATAACAGGGAGAAGTAGAAACCAACTCAGGAGGGAGAGGCGGAGGATATGCAAGCAACAACAGAGGCAGAGGAACACGAGCCAAGAAGTGGGTACATCAATAACTTCCACTGACAACACAGTCATCAATTTATCTGATACTGTCCTAACTACAGCAGAATTACAATTGTTATCTCTCGGTTTGACTTACTGCCCAGAAAGTAACTTCAAGTACAACCAATCCAGGGTGGACGTTTTCAAATTTATACGAAAAATAAAACTTCTTAAATTCTTCAAGTTAAAGAACTCCACTGAAAGCAATAAGAGCTTACCCTCAGGCAGTAAATTGACCTCCTATTTACAGGTGACTGATATAGACACTCTCAGGCTGCTCCAGTTATTGGTCAGTGGTAGGGATGAGATTAACAGCTCCACACAGGATGTTCTAAATGAGGCAGATATTAACAGCCACAGCTCCATCAGCAGCCCTTTCCTCCCGGTGTCTACTTTTATTCCGATAATGCCTAAAGATGCGATTGTTGTGTTCAGCGACCAGGTCGTTGATGATTTAAAAAAACTCAACAGATCTATCGATCGCAACAGTCATCAGAGAAGGCATACGGAAATACAATATTCCAATCTTATTCGTAAATTGAGAGACAATGACAAACTCATCATCAACAAAGCCGACAAAGGCGGCAATATTGTGTTGTGGCCGAAAAATCAATATATGGAGGAAGCGAACCGTCACCTCAGTGACAGGAAAGCATCTTTTCATGATCTATGACAAGTCAAGGAAATGGTATTTAAAGAACTGGCTCAGTGGAAACGCATGGATCTCTTGACCAAAAATGAATTTACCTTTTTGAAGAATGAATATCCACTAACTCCTGTGTTATACTTTATTCCTAAGGTTCATAAGAACACTACACCTATCCCTGGCAGACCAATCATTTCTGCACAGAGAAGTCTACTAGAACCTATGTCCAAATATGTGGACTTTTTTTACAGGAGCACGTATCGGGACTCCCATCTTATATCAAAGATACTGGGGATTTCCTCAGAAAACTCCAATCTATCAAGTGGGATACTGATTGTTTTTTTATTGTTATGGATATTACTTCATTATATACCAGTATTCATCACAGCGATGGTATTGAGGTGGTCAAACATTTCCTAGGGCGGCGGCGCATATAATTGTATGAACACAATAGAATGATTGTAACCATGATCGAGATATGTTTGAAAAATAACTATTTCCTTTTCAACAAAGAAATTTATCAACAGCTGAGAGGAGTAGCTATGGGGGCATGCTTCTCCCCCAGCTACGCATATTTACATGTGGGCTAGTGGGAGGAGCATGTCCTCAGAGAACAACACAAACTCATGTATGATACGCATGTTCTACACTGGTGGAGATTTATTAACGATGTGTGTGTGGTATGGAAGGGTTCTAAGGAATCCGCTGAAACATTTGTTAATTCCATCAATTTTAATACATGCAATCTCCAATTCACAGCGCACATCAGTAACACTAGTGTAGAATTTCTGGATGTTCAGCTATACATAGAGGATGGGAGAGTTCACACTAAACTCCACAGAAAAAAAAACGGCGGGGAACTCTATTCTTCATGCGAAGAATTCCCATCCCAGACACTTGATTCGGAGCATTCCCTATGGGGAGTTCCTAAAAATCTGCTGTATCTGTAGTTCTGACAGTGATTTAGAAACCTGTCAGAACGAAGCTTTTCAGCGCTTCATAGCGAGGGGATACAATACCACTGACCTTAGAAATGCTCTTGGCAAGGCCAATACCCTCACTAGAGAAGTTTGCCTGTTTGGTACCCAGCACGAAACTGCCCTAATCCCTGAGGCCATGCAAGAAGAGACAGATACTCCCCAGGAGATCAGAATGATAACCACTTATAGTAGGCAGGAGAGAAAAATCAGGAAGATTATTTATACTCACTGGCCTATTGTCTTGACAGATGTGACTCTATCTCAGACATTACCTGCATTACCATTTTTAAATGCTAATTTCTAACTATAACGTACCTGAAACCTATGGTTTTTTCAGTGAATATATATATATATATATATATATATTATCTACTGGCGGTCGCCAGTAGATAGTTATAGTTAAAACCTATTATCCATAGGAAATCCGCGACATTCTATTTGAAATAACGTTGGCGCCGGTTAACGAATCTTCGCGAAAGTTTCCAACTTGTTGGGGCGCTCCGGTCCGCTCCTATCCTGAAAGTCTCGGGGTGATACGTCAAGCGGGGGCCGAGAAAAAAGGGGGTCCCAAAACGTGTTTTCCCCATTCATTTTTCCATAGGAACCTTTAGTCGCAGCTACAGCCCGAACTGCTGAACGGAATTACACCAAATTTGGCAAAGAGGTAGCCCTTGGTTCAGTGTCGTGCCTTTTGCTTAAATGGTGTAAATCCGTTCAGTAGTTCCTGAGAAAATCAAAAGTAAAGTCACATATATATCTGGGCGGAGCCTAACCACACATGTCATCGTGAGATCTGATTGGCTGTCAGCACTTCATCCTGGAATTTCTGGCAGCCATCTTGGGACCAATATAAATGATAGTACCTCATTGAAATGCATTGTAGTGAATAGAAGATTTTGAGGGTCACCAAAAGGAGAACTATAAAGGGTGATAACAGGCTTTAGTTACATTAGAATTTATTTGTTGACGGTACCATACTAATTTTAGAAATTGTGGTGTATTCCAAGGTGATTTTACCATGTGAAAAACCTTCTGCTGGGATATCATGAATCATGTTTGAGAGAACACTATTTTCTCATGCTTGTCCCATGGAGGTTTGGAAGGTGCTCCAGAAGCTAAAATGAGAGCATATTTTCTGTAAATTCACATTATCTTTCTCACTCATGTGAGAATGAAGTCTGACATTCTCAGTAAAACATGTACATCCAACAAGGGCAGAGACTGTCAGTTGATTCCTTTGTGTTCTACTGCAGCTTCCCAGAGTGTTCTAAAGAACAACTAGAGTGCTAACAGCCTTACTTATGACAAAAGTATGGCACACCTGAAGCCATCTTGATTGGAATAAACTGGTAACACTTAAAACATTTAATTTAAAAAGGAACAAAACGATGGGGTTCATTTTGTCATAGAAATTATGGTTAGTGCTGTAGAAAGAAAAATTAGGACATGTTTCAAGTGTGATCTCAAATATCTTCCTGTTATATTTCAACAGGAGCAGCCTGCCAGTTGATGCCTTTGTGTTCTACTGCAGCTTCCCAGAGTGTTCTAAAGAACAACTAGAGTGCTAACAGCCTTACTTATGACAAAAGTATGGCACACCTGAAGCCATCTTGATTGGAATAAACTGGTAACACTTAAAACATTTAATTTAAAAAGGAACAAAATGATGGGGTTCATTTTGTCATAGAAATTATGGTTAGTGCTGTAGAAAGAAAAATTAGGACATATTTCAAGTGTGATCTCAAATATCTTCCTGTTATATTTCAACAGGAGCAGCCTGCCAGTTGATGCCTTTGTGTTCTACTGCAGCTTCCCAGAGTGTTCTAAAGAACAACTAGAGCGCTAACAGCCTTACTTATGACAAAAGTATGGCACACCTGAAGCCATCTTGATTGGAATAAACCGGTAACACTTAAAACATTTAATTTAAAAAGGAACAAAATGAGGGGTTCTTTTTTAAATAGAAATTATGGTTAGTGCTGCAGAAAGAAAAATTAGGGCATGTTTTAAGTGAGATCTCAAATCCTCTTCTATTTCATTAGAAAATTCTGACATGCAGACTGAAACAATCACTTTCAATACCAGCAGCAGACTACGAGTTAACTCCCTGGTGAGCAGTAGCTTTACTCCAGTGATCTAATGAGCAACTAGAGTGCTAACATTCTGAATTTATGGCAGATGTGAGACACATCTGAATGCCTTCTTGATGGAATCAAAGTAAAAAACTGAAAGCATTTCCTACTGAGGAGACTGCAGTAAATGAAGAAATTAGGAAACTTCATAACAAAGAAGTCTTCCAAGATGGCCACCAGTGAAAAAAGAGCCCAAATGTAGCACAAATATTACCCAGATGTAGCCCACATATAGCCCAATGACAAAAGTGTGCAAAACACTTTTTATTTTTAGTTTTTTTGCAGTTTTATGTAGTGCAGACTGGTCAGGTATTGGAGCATTGCATCTTAAAACATGACCCCCTACACTACAAAAACACCACTGCACTACCTTAAACCCTAAAACACTACCCCCAGCACGACCCCCTACACTACACAAGCACCACTGCACTATCCTAAACCCTAAAACACTACCCCCAGCACGACCCCCTACACTACCCAAACACCACTGCACTAACCTAAATCCTAAAACACTACCACCAGCACGACCCCCTACACTACCCAAACACCACTGCACTACCCTAAAACATGACCCCCTACACTACACAAACACCACTGCACTACCCTAAACCCTAAAACACTACCCCCAGCACGACCCCCTACATTACACAAGCACCACTGCACTACCCTAAACCCTAAAACACTACCCCCAGCACGACCCCCTACACTACACAAACACCACTGCACTACCCTAAACCCTAAAACACTACCCCCAGCACGACCTCCTACACTACCCAAACACCACTGCACTAACCTAAATCCTAAAACACTACCCCCAGCATGACCCCTACACTACCCAAACACCACTGCACTACCCTAAAACATGACCCCCTACACTACACAAACACCACTGCACTACCCTAAACCCTAAAACACTACCCCCAGCACGACCCCCTACACTACACAAGCACCACTGCACTACCCTAAACCCTAAAACACTACCCCCAGCACGACCCCCTACACTACACAAACACCACTGCACTACCCTAAACCCTAAAACACTACCCCCAGCACGACCCTCTACACTACCCAAACACCACTGCACTAACCTAAATCCTAAAACACTACCCCCAGCATGACCCCTACACTACCCAAACACCACTGCACTACCCTAAAACATGACCCCCTACACTACACAAACACCACTGCACTACCCTAAACCCTAAAACACTACCCCCAGCACGACCCCCTACACTACACAAGCACCACTGCACTACCCTAAACCCTAAAACACTACCCCCAGTACGACCCCCTACACTGCCCGAACACCACTGCACTGCCCTAAACCCTGAAACACCACCCCTTCACGACCCCCTACACTGCCCGAACACCACTGCACTGCCCTAAACCCTGAAACATCACCCCCAGCACAACCCCCTACACTGCCTGAGCACCATTGCTCTGCCCTAAACCCTGAAACACCAGCCCCAGCACGACCCCCTACACTGCCCGAACACCACTGCACTGCCCTAAACCTTGAAACACCAGCCCCAGCACGACCCCCTACACTGCCCGAACACCACTGCACTGCCCTAAACCCTGAAACACCAGCCCCAGCAAGACCCCCTACACTGCCCGAACACCACTGCATTGCCCTAGACTCTGAAACACCAGCCCCAGCAAGACCCCCTACACTACACAAACACCACTGCACTACCCTAAACCCTAAATCTAACCCCAGCATGACCCCCTACACTACACAAACACCACTGCACTACCCTAAACCCTAAAACACTACCCCCAGCACGACCCTCTTCACTACCTAAACACAACTGCACAATTTGTTACAGGCGTTGCAACGCAGGCCTGTGGTGCTTACTGGAAGTACCTGGTGGGCTGGTTGGGCCCCAGGGACTCTCAGGATTCAAGGTGACCTAATCCCCCAACTTAAAACGCGCCACGGGGTGCGTTTGCACAGTGGTGAAGGGAGGGGCGGGGCCTCAGGTGACATGTGCGCAAACACGCCCTGTGGTGCGTTTTAAGTTGGGGAGTTAATTCCCTTTGAATCCTGTGGGCCAACTAGCCCACCAGGTACCTTCAGTAAGCACAACAGAGTTGCGTTGCAGAGAGGTGAAAAAGGTGCGTGGCCTCGGAACGCCTCTCTGCAACTCAGCTCTGTGGTCCTAACTGTAGGTACCTGGGGGGCTAGTTGGGCCCCAGGGACCCTCAGGATTCAAGAGGACTTAATCCCGCAACTTAAAACGCGCCATGGGGCGCGTTTGCACACATGTCACCTCAGGCCCCCTCCCTTCACCACTGTGCAAACGCGCACTGGCTCTGGTTAGTCAGAGTCAGTTACCACCAGTACCCGTCTGAAAAAGTTGTGGGCACAGGATGATTTTGCAACAAGGCCTCTTTCTGCTCCTCTGTTGGTTCTTTCTGCACATCTTTTGCTTCTTTCTGTGCGTTTTTTCTTCTTTCTTCACATGTCCTACCTCTGTTGGCATAGTTAGAAACTAGCATTTAAAAACCTTTGAAATTCACTTAAAAAATCATAGGTTTCAGGCACGTTATAGTTAGAAATTAGCATTTAAAAACCTTTGAAATTCACTGAAAAAACCATAGGTTTCAGGCACGTTATAGTTAGAAATTAGCATTTAAAAAACCTTTGAAATTCACTGAAAAAACCATAGGTTTCAGACACGTTATAGTTAGAAATTAGCATTTAAAAAACCTTTGAAATTCACTGAAAAAACCATAGGTTTTAGGGACAGTTATAGTTAGTTGGACATTGCACTCGTACAAAACCCGTGAAATTCCCTGTTATAGTTAGTTCAGCTAACTATAACTCGCGCCCCGCAATGCACTGCTGATGACGTCACATATTACATCACTCATGACATGGTCAGTGACATCACTGATGACATCACTGATGACATCTCAAATGACATCACTGATGACATCATCCATGTGATAATTTCATGCATCTTCTCACACCCTAATATAACTTTTGATACACCCACTCTAAATTACAGACTGCCATTCTCAAAACCATAGACACTCCAACACCAAAAACTACATACCCACTCACTGATTCTTAGGTCTACACACACATCCACTCACTCACCTGTACAGTCACTCATACTTACAGTCACTCAGTACAGGACTATCATATGCACTCATACACCTATATAAACACTCACACACCGCCACTCATCCATAGAGGTACTCACACACCTAGTCAGTCATGCAAAAATTAATCACACACCCATTTACTCACCTATACAGTTATACACACACCAGCTCACTTACTCATACAAATACTAGCACATTCTTACGCTCTTATACAATAACTGATACAAGCACACACGCATCCATACAGCCACTCTCACAATAACACACTCTCACTTATAGCCATTTAAATACTCTAACACACATATATACTGCCTTTTACATATGTAGTTACTTGCACATGTACCACTGAGATATACATTCACTCACTAACACACCCATACACACACTCACCCACCCAAGCAGTCCATCACAGATGCACTCTTGAAATCATGCACCCAGTGAATCACCCACTCACACATCTATGTATAGAGTCACACACACCCCACCCACACAAACACTCAGGCAGCCATACAGATACTCAGAGAACCAATCAATAACCCATATAGACACTCATGTAGCTATTCGCAAATCCATGCATCCACTTACACACCAACAAACAGACGGATACAGACATTCACACAGTTTAGTCACTAACCCATGCATTCAGTAAGATACGTTTAATCACTCACTTGTAGAGTCAGTCACTCACGTACTAAATCATCCATTCAGACACTTATACACCCACTCATTCTTCAATACGCCTTTCCCTATATATATTAAACATATTTAAACTTTACAGAAACACACAGTCACTGGATGATGTCATCAGTGATGTCATCAGTGATGTCATTTGAGATGTCATCAGTGATGTCATCAGTGATGTCACTGACCATGTCATGAGTGATGTAATATGTGACGTCATCAGCAGTGCATTGCGGGGCGCGAGTTATAGTTAGCTGAACTAACTATAACAGGGGAATTTCACGGGTTTTGTACGAGTGCAATGTCCAACTAACTATAACTGTCCCTAAAACCTATGGTTTTTTCAGTGAATATATATATATATATTATATGTATATATATATATATATATATATATATCTACTGGCGGTCGCCAGTAGTTAGTTATAGTTAGGACCTATTTTCCATAGGAAATCCGCGACATTCTATTTGAAATAACTCTTGCGTCAGTTGACGAATCTTCGCGAAATTTTCAAACTTTATGGCCCGTTCCGGTCCGCTCCTACCCTGAAAGTCTCAGGGTGATTCGTCAAGCGGGGGCCGAGAAAAAGGGGGTCCCAAAACGTGTTTTCCCCATTCATTTTCCCATAGGAAACTTTAGACACGGCTACAGCCCGAACTGCTGAACGGAATTACACCAAATTTGGCAAAGAGGTAGTTCTTGGTTCAGAAAGAACCCTTTTGTTAAATGGTGTAAATCCGTTCAGTAGTTGCGGAGAAATTAAAAAATAAGAGTCAAAAATCAATTTCCCATAGGAAACTTTAGACACGGCTACAGCCCGAACTGCTGAACGGAATTACACCAAATTTGGCAAAGAGGTAGTTCTTGGTTCAGAAAGAACCCTTTTGTTAAATGGTGTAAATCCGTTCAGTAGTTGCTGAGAAAATCAAAAGTAAAAGTACATATATATCTATGGCCGCGTCGGATTCGCGCACCCTCCCGATCACGAGCTGTCTGCTAATTGGCTGTCAACACTCCAAACCAGGAAGTGTTGGCAGCCATCTTGTTCCTCGGTAGAACCGAGGAACAAGAAAGCAGTAAAAAAGTGCGTAAACGCACAAAGGGGGCAGGGTAGAAACACCCTGACCCTCTAGGTCTGCTCAGGGGGTCCCACAAGGACCCCTGGGCAGAAAAAAGCATTTATTTTTTAAATCGGCAGGATGCGCTCAGGGAGCGCGAATCCTGCCGAAAAAAAAAAAAATCGAAGGGCGGTCTCCCGCGCGTCGATTGTATTTTGCCCCCGGGTGGCCCAAGTCCCGGGGGCATGGTGGGGGGGTTAAATTTATGTATGGGGGGCTTTCTTTTAAAATGGTGCGGGAGGGCTCTGAGCCTTCCCGCAGCCCCGGGGACCACCACCTCCCCGGGGCTTCTTTTTTTTTAGTTTTTCCTGTGAGGGGGTTCGAGCCTCCCACACGCCCCGGGACCGCCACCTCCCGGGGCACTAACAAATTAAAATGGGGGTCCGTTTTGGACCCTCGAAGCCCCGAGGACCACCACCTCCCCGGGCTTTGCTGATGTGGGGAGGGGGCCGCGCGGCCCCCTCCTGGAGCCTGTGGTGGCCCTGGGGACCGCCACCCCCAGGGCCGGCTCCTGCAGTGTCCCGGGGTGCCTACCCTCGGGACACTGCTGTTTGCAATGACAGGACGGGAGCCTCGCGGCTCCCGTCCTGTCATTGCAAACTGCTTGGATATTGAAGAGAGAGCAGGGAAACCTGCTCTCGCTCCAATATCCAAGACAATTGCTTTCTCACACGGGGAGCAGCATGTTAGCTGCTCCCCATGTGTAAAGCAATGCCGGCTCCCGTAGGACACGGGGAGCCGGCGGGACTGTGGGGGTTTGGGGACCCCCCACAGTCCCCAACCAGAGGCCAGGCCCCGGGGGATGGGGTCCCCGGGCCAGTAGTGGCCCGGGAGTGGGAGCCACGCGGCCCCCTCCCCAGAAATAATTTTTTAATTTTTTTTTTTTAAAAAAAGGGGGTAAGGCCCTGGGGGATGGGGTCCCCAGGGCCCAAAATAAGAAAGGAAGGGGCCACACAGCCCCCTTCAGAGAAAAATAAATAAATAAACGATCGGCCCGCAGGCCCCGCCCTTCCTTCACCACTCTGCAAACGCGCCCCTGGTGCGTTTGCAGATGGGGAAGTAATTCCCCTTGAATACTGGGGTCCCTGGGGCCAACTAGCCCACCAGGAACCTCCAGTATGCGCCAGGGGCTGCGTTGCAGAGAGGTGTACAGAGGCCACGCCCCTTTATACACTCTCTGCAACGCAGCTCTGTGGCGCTTTTGGAGGTACATGGTGGGCTAGTTGGCCCCAGGAACCCTCAGGATTCAAGGGGACTTAATCCCCCAACTTAAAACGCGCCACGGGCGCGTTTGCACAGTGGTGAAGGGAGGGGCGGGGCTTCAGGTGACATGTGTGCAAACAGGCCCTGTGGCGCGTTTTAAGATGGGGAATTAAATCCCCTTTAATCCTGAGGGTCCCTGGGGCCAACTAGCCCAACAGGTACATCCAGAAAGCGCCACAGAGCTGCGTTGCAGAGAGGTGTAAAAGGGTGTGGCCTCTCTACACATCTCTGCAACGCAGCCCCCTGGCGCATACTGGAGGTTCCTGGTGGGCTAGTTGGCCCCTAGGGACCCTCATGATTCAAGGGACTTAATCCCCAACTTAAAACGCGCCACGGGGCGCATTTGCACAGATGTCACCTTAGGCCCCGCCCCTACCTTCACCATTGTGCAAATATTCCTCTAAAATCTGCCGAACTACGAATTCGGATTTACTCACCTGTTATCAGGAGAGACCTCAGTGCTGCATCTTTCAGCCCAGTACTAATCCTGAAAAGTAATTTTAACCGTACTTACCAGTAACTTGAATTTCCTTCCATAGGATATCATTGCCTGCTTTTTGCTGAAAAAGTTTCTAAGTGTTGATTTTTGAAACATACAAATATTCCTCTAAAATCAGCCGAAATACGAATTCCGATTTACTCACCTGTTATCAGGAGAGACCTCAGTGCTGTATCTTTCAGCCCAGTACTGGTCCTGAAAAGTAATTTTAACCGTACTTACCAGTAACTTGAATTTCCTTCCATAGGCTAACATTGACTGGTTTCACTTGGAAATTCTTCTAAGTGTGGAGTTTTGGAACTTTAAAATATTCCTCTAAAATCAGCCGAAATACGAATTCCTATTTACTCACCTGTTATCAGGAGAGACCTCAGTGCTGCATCTTTCAGCCCAGTACTTATCCTCAAAAGTAATTTTAACCGTACTTTGAAATTCACTGAAAAAACCATAGGTTTCAGACATGTTATAGTTAGAAATTAGCATTTAAAAAACCTTTGAAATTCACTGAAAAAACCATAGGTTTCAGGCACGTTATAGTTAGAAATTAGCATTTAAAAAACCTTACAAATTCACTGAAAAAACCATAGGTTTTAGGGACAGTTATAGTTACTTGGACATTGCACTCGTACAAAACCTGTGAAATTCCCCGTTATAGTTAGTTCAGCTAACTATAACTCGCGCCCCCACAATGCACTGCTGATGACGTCACATATTACATCACTCATGACATGGTTAGTGACATCACTGATGACATCACTGATGACATCTCAAATGACATCACTGATAACATCATCCATGTGATAATTTCATGCATCTTCTCACACCCTAATATAACTTTTGATACACCCACTCTAAATTACAGACTGCCATTCTCAAAACCATAGACACTCCAATACCAATAACTACATACCAACTCACTGATTCTTAGGTCTACACACACATCCACTCACTCACCCGTACAGTCACTCATACTTACAGTCACTCAGTACAGGACTATCATATGCACTCATACACCTATATAAACACTGACACACCGCCACTCATCCATAGAGGTACTCACACACCTAGTCAGTCATGCAAAAAATTAATCACACACCCATTTACTCACCTATAGAGTTATACACACACCAGCTCAATAACTCATACAAATACTAGCACATTCTTACGCTCTTATACAATAACTGATACAAGCACACACGCATCCATACAGCCACTCTCACAATCACACACTCTCACGTATAGCCTTTTAAATACTCTAACACACATATATACTTCCTTTTACATATGTAGTTACTCGCACATGTACCACTGAGATATACATTCACTCACTAACACACCCATACACACACTCACCCACCCAAGCAGTCCATCACAGACGCACTCTTCAAATCATGCACCCAGTGAATCACCCACTCACACATCTATGTACAGAGTCGCACACACCCCACCCACACAAACACTCAGGCACCCATACAGATACTCAGACAACCAATCAATAACTCATATAGACACTCATGTAGCTATTCACAAACCCATGCAGCCACTTACACAGCAACAGACAGACGGATACAGACATTCACCCAGTTTAGTCACTAACCCATGCATTCAGTAAGATACGTTTAATCACTCACTTATACAGTTAGTCACGCACCTACTAAATCATCCATTCAGACACTTATACACCCACTTACTCTTCAATACGCCTTTCCCTATATATATTAAACATATTTAAACTTTACAGAAACACACAGTCACTGGATGATGTCATCAGTGATGTCATTTGAGATGTCATCAGTGATGTCATCAGTGATGTCACTGACCATGTCATGAGTGATGTAATATGTGACGTCATCAGCAGTGCATTGCGGGCGCGAGTTATAGTTAGCTGAACTAACTATAACGGGGGAATTTCACGGGTTTTGTACGAGTGCAATGTCCAAGTAACTATAACTGTCCCTAAAACCTATGGTTTTTTCAGTGAATTTGTAAGGTTTTTTAAATGCTAATTTCTAACTATAACGTGCCTGAAACCTATGGTTTTTTCAGTGAATTTCAAAGGTTTTTTAAATGCTAATTTCTAACTATAACATGTCTGAAACCTATGGTTTTTTTCAGTGAATATATATATATATATATATATATATATATCTACGTGGGATTTTTTTCCGTTATGTAATAAAGTGTCTTCGTACATTGCCGGCTCTGTTTCTGGCTGTTTATCTCTGTAAATCTATATGTAAGGTGTAGCATGGATTGTCTCTAGGGTGTGCCAGTCACTAATGACTTGTTTAAGTGAGTTTCACTGCCTCCATTAGCGCTAGATACATAGGAGTTGTGGGTGTGTGCATCTGAGCGAAGATGTAGATGCTTGAAACATTGTCTGATGGAATATAATAGTAGCTCTAATCTTTCATAAATACTTACATCACACTCAACTGAACGTAGAACGCTGAATGTATACGTCAGCATATGCACCTAAAAGTGTGCGTGTACCTGTACAAAACTTCTAACTACATGCAGTATGTCCCATGGCCTAGCTACAGGCTACCTTAGAGGTGACTTTTAAGTAATACAACAGCAGGTTTAGCCTTGTGAAGGGGTTTGAAATACCAAGTCGGTCTAGCAGTAGAACTGCATGCCCAGGATTAAGTGCACCAGGCCTGCAACATTTTCAAAGGGCTACTTGGCTGGATGGTTCACTTGCTAGAGTCAGAGCTTTACTACATACCTGGATAAGTGTCTCAGTTCATATCCGAGGTTTTTTTCTATATGTAGTAAAGTCTATTAGTACATTGCTGGCTCTGTTTCTCAGTGTTTTGTTCTGTAGACCTATATGTAAAGGATGGTATGAATTGCTGTTAGTCACTAATGAGTTGTTTTAAGTGAGAGTGTCACTGCCTCCATTAGTGCTGGATACATAAAAGTTGTGTCTGTGCATGTGAGTGAAGGTATAGATGCTTGAAATACTGTCTGAGATTATATATTAGTAGCTCTGCCCTTTTATAAGTACTTACATGACATCCAACTCAATGTAGAACACTGGATGTATAAGTCACCATATGTACCTAAAAGTATGTGTGTACCTGTCAAAAACTTGGTCATCCAGTGTTCATAATTAAACATAGCTAATGTGAGTTAATTATGTCACTTTCCAACTGTATTGTTTAATCTACCAGCATGGCTGCTATTAACAAATGGCCTGAAATACATCATTAAAGTTTTCCACATGTTGCTCTTGACTTCATCAACATTTTCTGCTCTTGCTTACAGCCTTAACAACTATAACCATGGATGAAGAGCCAGGTCCCTGCAAAAGTCCAAAGAGTAAGACATACTACTTCCATGGGAGAATGCATTTATATTTACACAAAGTAAAGACAACTAACTATTTATGTTTAATCTGTGGAGCAAAAGTGGCAGTGGGAAAAAAGGGCAATGTTGAGAGGCATTTTTCAACAAAGCACATGCATTTTGAGAGGAAGTTCCCTAAAGGAAGCTGCCTGAGGTCACAAAGAGTAAACAAGCTTAAATCTGCATTGCAGACACAGCAATATTTTTCTACAAAGCCATCTAAGAATGCCACTGTGGCAACTTAAGCATTCTTCAAAGTTACTCATTACTTGATCAAGCACAAAGCAACATTTAAAGATTTCAAAAATAGCCCTGAAATGAAACACTATAACAAGAAGGGTATCTGCATTATCGGCCAACATGATAGAGCAGGATTTAAAGACATGCAGATATTTTTCAATTCAGTGTGATGAATCCATTGGTGCAAGCAATATTGCCCTGTTGGCAATGCTTGTTAGAATGTTTTTTGAAAATGTCACTGATAAAGAGGAATTTTTAATTGTATTGCCTTTGAAAACCACAACCAGAGGAGCTGCCATCCTTCATGAGTTGAAGAATTATTTTGTGAAACAAAATGTCCCATTGAAAAGGTTAGTAGCAATAACAACTGATGGCACACCCTCCATGATAGGGCGTCATTTTCATTGCCAATTGCAAAACAGATCAAGATTTACTTCCATTATTGAACTACCATTGCATTATACATCAACAGGCAAATTCTACCAAGGTAATAGGGTTTGATCATGTGATAGCTCTTGTTGTTAAAATTATTAATTTAATTCATGCTAATGCCAAGCCACACCTTCAAAATATTCCTTGAAGAACTATCAGCCGAGTATGATAACTTTCTACTGCATACTCAGATCCGATGGCTTAGCAGGGAAAATAATGCATTGAATTCTTTCACTACGACCAAAGGTCAAAGCATTCATGGAGTCTAGAAATGAAGATATCACACAGTTATCAAACACCGAGTGGTTTCTCGAGTTGCATTCTTGACCAATGTGACAAAAACATTAAATGTCTAGAACTGTGAATTACAAGGGAAAAACAAGACTATCACCAACATCATTAGTTCTGTGAAAACATTCAAATCAAAACTTAACCTTTTCATAGAGCATGTACAGAAAAGAAAGATGCAGCACTTTCCTTCTGTGCTCTAAATCCTTTTGGAAAACAAAGTTGAGGCTGAGATCCTGGACCTAGAAAAATACAGTAGCCTCCTCATAAAGCTTAATCAAGAGTTCAGTGACAGATTTAGTGATTTTGAGCAACTGGAGCCCTGTGTGATGTTTACTTCAAACCCCTTCATGGACGTGGATGTTAGTGACATTTCTGAGAAAATGACTGTGGTTCTTAACCTTGACTCTGCCACCATGGAAATGTTGATTGCCACACTTCAAAATGACACTGAATTGAAAGCAAGGCAATCTGACATTCATTTCTGGAGTCATGTGGGTGCTGAACAGTATAAGAACATCCACACAGCTGCAATTAAACTTTTTTCCCTGTTTGTCTCTATGTAACTTTGCGAATCAGCATTTTCTGTTATGAACTTTGTAAAATCTAAGATTTGAAAACGTCTGACTGACAAACATTTGAATGACTCCATTAGAGTTGCCCTCTCAGGCTATACCACAGTTACAGGGGATTGGGGCTGTACCCCAATTACAGGAGATTGGTGGACACCAGACAGCGTCACGTCTCTCACTGAAATAGTTTTTACGCAGTTGCAATGAATACTTATTCAGTGACAGTTACTGGTGAAATCCAAAATCCAGGTATCTGTTTTGTTACTGGCACCAAGATTAAAGCTGCTGCAGAGAAAAATCTTCAGCATCTTCGAATGTTTTTTATCAGTTGAACAAAAACAAAGCAATGTGTACTGCAGACTGCTTTACTAACACCAATAAAAAGTAGCTGGACAGACAAATCTTCAGCACCTTTCCACCTTTTTTTTTAGCTTCACGAGATAAGAACAAAGCAGTGTTTACTGCAGTCCTGGTTTACTGAGATCACGAAAAAAAGACAGCTACAGAGAAGAATCTTCAGCATCTCTCAAAGGTTTTTATTAGGTGAACAGCAACAAAGCAATGTACACTGCAGGCTTGGGTGTCAGACACCAAGAAGAAAGTAGCTGGAGAGAGTAATCTTGAGCATTGTTAGAAATGGGGGTCGCTAGTTGCAATGGTTTGCACCTTTGTCTAAATAGGGACCCTTCATTCTAGTCAGGATAAGGGGGATACACTACGGAAATAACCCCTGCTCACCCCCTTGGTAGCTTGGCACGAGCAGTCAGGCATATCTCAGAGGCAGTGTGTAAAGCATTTGCACATAACCAACAGTAATACAGTGAAAACGCTACAAAAGGACACACCAGTTTATAAAAATATCCAATACTTTATATATTTAAAACAAGACCAAAACGATAAAAAGCCAACATCTAGTACTTAAAAATATGCACTTTGCACCTTCAAAATGCAGTTCCTTGGAGTTGGTAGTTCCGTCCGGTGCTACTGCGATAGTGAAAACAATAGAATCCAACAGTTCTGTCTGACCGCGTCGATTGGGGTGTCGGCAGACTCGTGAACAGTACCTTTTGGTTGCGGACGATACGTTGGTGCGAGTCGGTCATGGCAACCATTGCTGTTGTGATGCGAAGTGTAGCGGTGCGGTGTGCGGAGCCCTCAAGTCGACGCTGGAAGCGGCTCAGTGACGGTTGTCCAGCGGCATCGGTGAGACCAGGGCTGCGATGCGGAGTGAGACGGTGCTCGTTGCGGTGCTTACAGGTCACGGTGCAAGTGACAGAGCCGGTTAGCGGGAGCTGTCATCGGTCAGCCCAGACTGCGGTGTGGGACGAGGCAGTGCATCGTGAGACTTACGAGCGGTGCCCCCAGCCACGATGTGGTCACGCGTGTCGAAGTCAGCGAGCAGCGACGCCGTCGGTGAGACCAGGGCGGAGGAGTGAAGCGAGGCGATGTGGAGTGCGGTGCGCACAGGTCATGGTGCAAGCAGCAGCTTGGTGGCAGTGGCGGTCGTCGTCGGTGAGATCAGGGTTGCGGTGTACGATGCGGCTGTGCCCTCTGGGGCCCTAATATTTATACTACATTTCTCTTTGTTCTCTCAGGCAGAGAGTGTCTGTGCTTAGTTCAAACCAGTTTGGTCCTCTCTGGCCCAGCTTCCCGGCAGGAGGTGGAGACAGCATTGTCTAAAGCAGACCAGGCCCATTCCTCCCACTACTCTAAGTGCAGCCCAGGTCTATTCAGCCCAGCCCTGACTCACCCAGGAAAGGCAAGACACACTTCGACCCCCCCAGTGGCTGTCTGAAGAGAATGTGCATCCCCAGCCCCTGTCACTCAAAAGCCAGACAGTCCATCCACAAACCCAGCAGAGGCACACAGGATGGTTAAGCAAGAAAATTCCTACTTTCTAAAAGTGGCATTTTTCAACACAGAATATAAAAATCATCTTTACTAAAAGATGCATTCCTACATTCTGAGTTCAGGCATACTAAACTCAATTTCTCCATCTTGTCCCAATGGGAAGATATAAAATGTTATAAGTAAACTCCCACTCTATCCTATGGGACAGATAGCCTTTCAATAGTGAAAAACAAATTGCACTGTGTTTCACTATCAGGACATGTCACACACCAGTACATGACCTACCTTTAACAAACACAGCACCCTGCCCACAGGGGTACCTTGGGCCTACCTTAGGGGTGACTTATAAATAAGAAAAGGGAAAATGAGGGCCTGGCAAGTGGGTGCACTTGCCTGGTCGACATGGCAGTTATAAACTGCGCATACACACTGCAGTGGCAGGTCTGAGAACTGTTTTCAGGGCTGCTTGTGTGGGTGGCACAACCAGTGCTGCAGGCCCACCAGCAACATTTGAATTACAGACCCTGGCACTCTTAGTGCACTTTACTAGGGACTTACTAGTAAATCAACTATGGCAATTATGGAAACACCCATCCATAACACAATTTACAATAGGAGCACTTGCACTTTAACACTGGACAGCAGTGAAAAAGTGCGCAGAGACACTAAACCAGTAAAAACAGAGTCAAAACTGGGAGGTCAGAAAGCAAAAAGACAGGGGAAACACGCCAAAAGATGCCAGGTTTATCACATGTCCCCTCCAGCTGAAAGTAGGTGGTTACTACCCAACCTCCTTAGAGTTATCTTTACTAAGGTGGAAGAACCTCAGCGTTGGCGTGTTCTGTGCCCTGTAGGGAGAGAGACCAACTCAACAGTTTTGGGTTCTCACCCCTTATTTGCATCAACCATCTGAGGGGCCTGTGGTCTGTCTGAACTCCGAAGTGAGCCCCAAACAGGTAGAGTCTTAGCTTCTTCAGCGCCCAGACAAGAGCAAAAGTTTCTCTTTCTATGGCACTCCACCTCTGTTCCCTCAGGAGTAGTCTCCTTCTAAGGAAGACTACAGGCTGGTCTAGGCCTTCTTCGTTAAGTTGGGTGAGCACCGCTCCCACACAATGCTCTGAAGCGTCAGTCTGCACTGCGAATTCCTTGGAGAAGTCGGGTGCCTTGAGCACGGGCGCCGTGCACATGGCAGCCTTCAGGGCATCAAAAGCTTTCTGGCAGGCTTCAGTCCAGATCACCTTCCTGGGCTTCTTCCTTCAAGTCAGCTGTGTCAAGGGGGCAACAATGGTGCCATAGCCCTTTACAAATCTCCTATAGTAACCGGTGAGACCTAAAAAGGCTCACACCTCTGTCTGGGTCTTGAGGGGTCTGGGTGGATAAATGTTTGAATGTGATTTTCAATTTTGGGAAACTACAGTAATTTTTTGTCTGTTTGTTTTTAGCTCTTTTTGTTCTGTGTCCTGAGGGGAACCCGACAACTACTTTCAGTGGGTTCGAAACGCGTCGACTGGTTTTACTGTTGTCCAAATAGGTGCCCATGTGGATGGGATACCACTCTGGCTCACCAAATACTTTGCTTGTTAATTGTTATAAATACGAAGTGAGCATAGTAGGCTCACCATTTGGCTTTGGCCTCTGAATTAAATTGAAAGACGATCACTACAGAAAACTATCAGAGGCAATGTGGATTTATGAAATCGTGGTTAATAAACTAGACAGAACCAGAGCAAAAAATGTATTTTTTATGTCTATAAATGTGTTTTGAGCTGTTTGTATACTCACATTTGTGTGTTATATAATGTTTAATGTGGTTGTGTCTTCAGTGTATGTTATATTTTATAAATGTATATGCTGAAAATTCAAAAAAAAGAATCTTCTTCCTAAAAAAATAAGGTGAAGAGATTAAAATTAACTGAAGGGAATCAAAATAAAAAGTATTTTCAGATCAGATTGTTTAGGTCTTTTTGGTCTTGGTATGAAAGGTTGATTGAATGAGCATCAGTACTGGCACACTTTGTGGTTTTCTCCTGAAGCGTCAGTCTGCACTACGAATTCCTTGGAGAAGTCGGGTGCCTTGAGCACTGGCGCCGTGCACATGGCAGCCTTCAGGGCATCAAAAGCTTTCTGGCAGGCCTCAGTCCAGATCACCTTCCTGGGCTGCTTCCTGGAAGTCAGCTGTGTCAAGGGGACAACAATGGTGCTATAGCCCTTTACAAATCTCCTATAGTAACCGGTGAGATCTAAAAAGGCTCACACCTCTGTCTGGGTCTTGAGGGGCTCCCAAACCTGAATGGTGTCAATCTTGGGCTGTAGGGGCGCCACCTGGCCACTTCCTACCTGGTGCCCCAAGTACACCACAGAGCCCTGCCCGATCTGGCACTTACTGGCCTTGACCGTGTAGCCTGCCCTCTGCAGAGCCTTCAACCCTTCCCAGAGGTGCTGCAAGTGTTCTTCCCAGCTGGAACTGAACACTGCAATGTCGTCCAGGTAGACGGCACTGAAATCCTCCAGTCCAGCCGACACCTGGTTGACCAACCTCTGAAAGGAGGACGGGGCATTTTTCAGCCCAAAGAGCATCACCCGAAACTGGTAGTGCCCCTCTGGGGTTGAGAATGCTGACCTCTCCTTGGCCCACTCGGTTAAGGCAATCTGCCATTACCCACACGTCAAATCAAACGCGCTGAGGAACTTGGCAACTCCCAACCGATCAATGAGCTCATCAGCTCTGGGGATGGGGTGAGGGTCAGTCCTGGTGATGGCATTGAGCCCACAGTAGTCCACACAGAACTGCAGTTCAGGAGTGGCACCGGGTGCAGCAGCCTTTGGGACCAAGACCACTGGGCTGGCCCAAGGACTGTTGGAGGGCTCGATCACCCCTAACGCCAACATCTTAGGGACCTCCTCTTTGATGCTGGTTCTGACCAAGTCAGTCAACCTGTAAATCTTGTGTTTCACAGGAGGGCTGTCACCAGTGTCCATGGCATGGGTACACTACTGAGTAACACCTGAAGTCAGGGAGAACAGCGTGGTAAACTGCCACAACAAATGGTGAGAGACACTCTGCTGCTCTGGGGTCAGTGTACGGGAGAGGATCACACCTTCCACTGACCCATCGTGCTCCTTGGCAGACAGGAGGTCAGGAAGAGGTTCACTCGCCTCTTCCACCCCATCATCTGTTGCCAAGAGCATACTCTCTACAGACCTCTCAAAATGAGGCTTGAGGTGGTTCACATGGAGGACCTTCAAAGGGTTCCTGGGAGTCTGCAAATTCACCAGGTAAGTGACCTTCCTTTTGCGCTCCACCACCTCAAAAGGCCCAGTTCACTTGTCTAGCAAGGCACAAGGTTTAACTGGGGCCATGACCCACACTTTCTGGCCAGGCTGAAACTCTACCAGAGTGGCATTCTGGTCGTAGCAGCGTTTAATCTCCTCCTGGCTTGCTTCCAGGTTTGCCTGAGCGAGTTTCCTGAAGTGGGCAATTTGGTTTCTGAAGGCCAGCATGTAGCTATATACATCCTGGGGAGTTTTCCTGGGAGCTGTCTCCCAGCCTTCCTTCACCAAACTGAGAGGTCCTCTCACAGGGTGCCCATACAGAAGCTCAAAGGGACTGAACCCCAAGGACTTCTGTGGTACCTCCCTGTAAGCAAAGAGAAGGCATGGTAAGAGGAGGTCCCACTTACACCTCATGGGTTCTTTTAGACTCTTGATCATGCCATTTAAGGTTTGGATGAATCTCTCCACCAAACCATTGCATTTTGGGTGGTAAGGAGTGGTGAACTTGTAAGTTACACAGCACTCCTCCCACAGGGAAGTCATATACTCCGATATGAGATTGGTCCCACGGTCAGAAACCACCTCTCTGGGGAAACCCACGCGGGAAGAGATCCCCATTAAAGACCAGCTCACCACTGGCACCGTCGTTGTCCTGAGAGGGATTGCCTCCGGGTAACGGGTGGCATGGTCCATCACGATCAGGACGTACCTGTTGCTCATGGCTGTCTTGGGATCCAGTGGCCCCACAATGTCAATCCCAACACTTTCAAAAGGGGTTCCAACAACTGGAAAAGGTTGGAGAGGAGCCTTACACTTCCTTACACTTCCTCCCACTTTTACCACTTGCCTGGCAAGTTTGGCAAGACCTGCAATGTACATCTGACTGCCTTTGCATTTGGGGCCAAAAGAAGTGGGTGACAAGCCTGTCAAATGTCTTGTCCTGTCCCAAATGTCCTGCCAAAGGCACGTTGTGAGCCAGACCCAGTAGGAAGGTCATGAAACGCTGGGGTACCACTAGCACACGGGCTGACCCAGGCTCAGTGACCTTAGGCTCGCTGTATAGAAGACCATTCTCCAAGTAAATACAGTGTGATCCAGACTGATCACCAGCTGCCTTGTTTGCAGCCTGCTGCCACAAACCCTCTAGAGAAGGGCATTCTTTCTGCCCCCTGCAGAATTCTTCCCTGGTGGGACCACCTTCTTGCTGCCAATGGGTTAGCTCAGATAAATCCCCCAGTTCAGCTACCTGCTCCCCTGTAGGTACCGGGGCGTCTCCCTCAAGGTCAGCCTCCTCCCAGACCGTGGGAACCTCAGGGACGGGTTTCCCGCGCCCCCTGCCCTTTCTCTTGGCAAGAACCTGGGCTACTGTTTTAGGCTCCAGGTCCTTCTGATCATCCTTTCCAGCTGCCATTGACCGATTGGTCACGCATGCCCACTCTGGCAACCCAAGCACCTCCAAGTGAGACCTGAGTTCAACATCCGTCCACAAGGTCTGCTCCAGGCCATTCCCTAGCAGACAATCGACAGGCATGGTGGGCTCACAACCACCCTCAAGGGACCTATGACCCCCCATTCAAAGGGAACCTGTGCCACCATACATTGGCGCTCTGAGTTGTCCACGGCAACTACTTGGTGGAATGCCCCGGGGTCTACTTGCTCCTCAGAGACCAGGTGACACCGGACTGAGGTCACACTGGCTCCAGTATCTCCGAGAGCCTCTACCTTTTTCCCGTTGATGGTCACCCAGGTGCTGTATTTCTTTGGGTTAACGGGCACCTGGTTTCCTGGGACCATTTCACTGTCCCCTAGTGAGACGAGGGTCATTTCTGTGGGATCCCCCCCTCATGTGGGCACCCCTCCTCCCCAAACGCTACACTAGCCAACACCTTGGTCTGCCCACCGGTGGGTGACTGGTCCCTCTTGGGGCACTTGGGATCCCCCCTTATGTGACCCACCTGCTTACAGACGATGAACGTCCGGGGGTCGGTCTCAGCAGGTTTTACTGAAGAGACCCCTTGTTTCTTATCTCCTGGGGGATGGGAACCTTTACCATGGGTATTAGTTCAGTCCAGTCTTTTCACTGCCCAGGGCAGAAGCAGTAACTGCAGGCCAACCCAACAAAGCAACAACACAGCAAAGGGGCAGTACTCCTCCTGGCAGCTCTTCCAGCTCTTCTTCCTGGCAGGTTCCTTGATTCCAGCGAGTTCTAAAGATCTGGGGTCTGAGTCCTATATTTATATTCAGTTTTTCTTTGTTCTCTTAGGCAGAGAGTGTCTGTACCTAGTCCAAACCAGTTTCATCCTCTCTGGTCCAGCTTCCCGGCAGGAGGTGGAGATAGCATTCTCTAAAGCAGACCAGGCCCATTCAGGTGCAAGGAAATCTCCTCCCACTACTCTAAATGCAGCCCAGGTCTATTCAGCCCAGCCCTGACTCATCCTGGAAAGGCAGGACACACATCGACCCCCCATCCCCAGTGGCTGTATAAATATCATCTTTACTAAAAGATGCATTTCTACATTCTGAGTTCAGGCATGCTAAAATCAATTTCTCTATCTTGTCCCAAAGGGAAGATATACTTATAAGATGTTATAAGTAAACTCTCATTGTATCCTATGGGACAGATAGCTTTTCAATAGTGAAAAACGAATTGCCCTGTTTTTCATGATTAGGACATGTCACACACACCAGTACATGTCCTACCTTTAACATACACAGCACCCTGCCCACAGGGGTACCTTGGGCCTACCTTAGGAGTGACTTACATGTAAGAAAAGGGAGGATTAGGGCCTGGCAAGTGGGTGCACTTGCCAGGTCGCCATAGCAGTTACAAACTGCGCGTAGATACTGCAGTGGCAGGTCTGAGAACCCTTTTCAGGGCTGCTTGTGTGGGTGGCACAACCAGTGCTGCAGGCCCACCAGTAGCATTTGAATTACAGGCCCTGGCACACTCAGTGCACTTTACTAGGGACTTACTAGTAAATCAAATATGCCAATTAGGGAAACACCAATCTATAACACAATTTACAACAGGAGCACTTGTACTTTAACACTGGACAGCAGTGAAAAGGTGCACTGAGACACTAAACCAGCAAAAATAGAGTTGAAACCGGGAGGTCAGAAAGCAAAAAGACAGGGGAAACATGCCAAAAGATGCCAGTTCTAACAAGCATCTTTACACATTTTTATTTGCTGCACAAGATGAGAACAAAGCAGGGTTTACCGCAAGTCTGGTTTATTGATATCACAAAGAAAAGATGGCTATAGAGAAGAATCTTCAGCATCTTTCAAAGTTCTTTTATTAGTTAAACAAGGACAAAGCAATGTGTAGTACAGGCCTGGTTTACTGACACTCCCAGAAAGTAAAGGGAGCAATGAGAATATAATTGCCAATATGACTGGTGCCATAAAAACCTTAAAGTCAAAACGTAACCTTTTGAAGAATTCAGAGAGGAGGACAAAATCGGTACTTTCTTTCATGCTCCAGTCCAAATAGCTGCATAAAACAAAGCTGAAGTTCAGCTGATCTAGACATTGAAAGGCAATGCCATCTTGTCACAGCTGCAATCGAAGAGTAATACCTTCTTAAATCCATCTGTATTTGTGATTCAGCAAAGCTTTGCGCCAGCTGACTTCCAGGCACAGTGACTACTTCACTATAACGACTTCTTCAGAATTGGCCTCCCAGGCTTCCAGATTCCACAGTATTAGAGGACATCACACAGTTACTCATTGAAGGTTAGATTGATTTTCTTGTTTATTTGTTAATTCCACTGCATTACATTGATTATTTCAGTGACAGCTATTAATTGAAAAGTATTGAAGCGTGGTGATAACACAAATCCAAAGTCATTGCTATCAGTGTTTCTAAGGAACTTTAAGTATTTTGTTCAAACCACAGTTTGGGATCCGAAGAAATTAGGCTTAAAGTCAATGAAGCTGGGCATGGGGTGTCTCTCGGAAAAATGCGAGAGTTGCTTGGCCTTTAGTAGCTCATGACGATTTTCACTGATCAGAAGTAGCTCTCAATGCAGAAAAGGTTGGAGACCCTTGATCTAGGGAGAGTTTTTCTGCCCAAGAAAAGGAATTTGTGTTTGCATTTGGAAGTGCAAGATATTCTCTCCAGGGATCATGCTCCTGCAAAGCTTTAGTTTGGATTTTCAGGGGTACTTAGCAGCTGCAGTACATAAGAGTCCAGTGGGCGAGGCCTCATCTACAGCCTCTTCTGTGGCATTTCAACAGTCATTGGTCATCAATAACTCATTCCTTGGACAAGTTAATTCCTCTGCCACAAGAGGTCAGGCTCAGACTTCTTTGGGGGTTTGACACAAGGAATATGTCTAAAGGGGGTGCAGATGCACCTGGACCCTCCATTAGTACTCACAAAGACGCCAGTAAACTGGGTTGGGGAGCTACTCTAATTGACCTACACGATGCAACGAGGGGCTGACGGTGGCGGCGTCTCTACCTTGATGACGGTGTGACTATAGGGAGATGCTCCAGCTAGCACACTAGTTTTAGAGGAATAATAGATGAAACTCTAAACTTCTGCAGTGTCATTTTAAAGGTAAAATACCAGATTGGGTCAGACCTCTGTCTACCGAAAAAAAAACAGGTAGGAGAATAGGGGCATTGTGGGATCTGTAGTCCTGATGAAGGCTGACCCGTAGTGGCAACGGATA
Source organism: Calotriton arnoldi (assembly GCA_963921515.1). Lineage (NCBI taxonomy): Eukaryota > Metazoa > Chordata > Amphibia > Caudata > Salamandridae > Calotriton > Calotriton arnoldi. Next base: position 649,104 of record CAWUFW010002616.1, read on the forward strand.
GTGGCTGAAACATGTCGACAATTTTGCAGATAGGAGGGATGCAGGGATAATAACTTTCCCTATCATCACCGTCATGTAGAGTATTTTTAATCCTGGCCAGGATATCCAAGAATAAATGCTGGTGGGGATATTCCCCCGCCAGTTTTAATCACGATCATATTTAGTCTCTGCACGTTAAGATCCCTTAGACCTTTATGTTTGTATTGTCCTCCCCTCCCTAATGCTCCATCTCAGGCGTTGGCCTGTGCAGGGATGTTGTTAACAAGCCCAGTGATGAAGCATGCCACTATTAGTGGGTGAGGGCACTTTTAACAAATTTTGTAATTTGTTATGTCACACTCACCCGTATGTGTTTTACTTTCCTCCTATTTGTTATTGTGTGAGTGTAAGGTTACACAATTAGGTGGTGGGTTTAGGAGAGTTACCTCGTACCCCTTCATTTTGTGTTTTATAGAGCTATTCTGTTGGACATGTCCTGCCAATTCAAGTGGTCTTTCCTGCACAGTCGCAGATCATCGAATTGGAGGGAGGTGATGGCAATCTTCAGGGCATTGAAGTTTTTCCATCACCATCTGTATCAGAAAAATGTGCTGATAAAGATAGACAACACAGCATCTCGTATATCAACCATCAGGGAAGCACGTGTTCAAAATCCCTCAATGCAACAGCACCATATTTGGGCTCCTGGGCAGAGATCAACCTGTTGCATCTGTCAGCAGTACAGATCAAGGGCACCAACATGATGGCAGACAACCTCAGCAGGAGGTTTCATAATTTGCAGGAGTTGAAAGATATGCAGACGGTTCTGGAAATCTTTTCTGGATCTCTTTGCAACCAAGGACAGTGCTCATCTTCAGAGATTCCGCTCCATGTTTTCATAACAGGGAGCTTCGGGGAGTAGGTAATTGGTGATGAAGTGGCACAGGCCTCTGTTGCATTCCCTCCCTTTCTATTGATCCAGAAGGTTCTCTCCAAATTCCAGCAGGAGGGAGGGGTCTTGATTGTTGTAGTCCCTTATTGGCTACAGAAGTCATGGTTTCTGCTTATGATGTCCCTGGCTCTTCTACCTCATAGGGTACTGAGGACGTCTACATCGCCTCTCAGAACTTTGGTCCTGACATTTCGGTCCAACTCACTCTATCAGTTTGGAGGTTTAGAAGTCTGGACTTCTAGCAAAGGGTCTTTCCCCTTCATTGGTGGAGTTAATTCAGCACTCCAGAATGCCTTCCACTTTGAAGTCTTACTCAAAGCACTGTAAGTCTTTTGACACATGGTGTTCTGCACATGATCTTTCTGCACGTACCTGTAGTTTTTAAGATGTTTTTCACTTTTTTCTGGAGGTGCTTCACTTAAATCTCTCTCTTTCTACTCTGAAAGCTCAATGGTTTGCAGTAAAGTCTTTTAGAGAATTTTCTGATCCTTCTTCGGAGATCCAATCTTTGGTGTCTAGACTGTTTAGGAGCTTTTCGGTGGTGAGACCAATGAAAATACCCTTTCTCCAGCTTGAAATCCTCCTACTGTTTTATGGGCTTTATAATTTCACATATTTGAGCCTCTGGATATGGCAGACAAAGTTTCTTTCCTATAAGGCTCTTTACCTAGTTGCTATAACCTCAGCTAGAAGAATCGGGGAGCTGGGAGCCTTAAAATGCTGTCCTCTCTTCATTCGACTTTTAGAAGACGGGGTCATTTGAAGACCTGACCCTACCTTTGTTCCAATGGTTTTATAGACCCCAGGAAATAATTCTTCATTCTTTCCTCCCTTCTCTCCAGAGGAACATTTGTTGAATATACTTGACGTTAAAAGAGCTCTTTTGGGGGGCGTGGTCTGGCCAAGAATGCAGATGGCCGCCTGAACAGGAAGCTCCACACCGAGACAGGCTTCACCTGGAGGCAGCGGCCTAATGAGGTGACCAGGAGCGGCCAAAATACTCCCCCAGGACCGGAGGACGACCTGGCAGTGACGGACCCGAGGATCGCCCGGATAATCTGTGCAACGGGGCCGATCTTCACTCTCGATTGGGCACGGACGCGTGAAGGCGGCCTCTGCACTTGTGTAAGCACCCAGCCCCCCGTACTACGCCCATCATGGCTGTGCGGGCCGAGCACTGGACCCCGGCGTCGCAAAGGTGAGTTACGGCAGCCCATAAGGCACAAGGCAAGTACCCAGGAACAAGCGGGAGGGGCGGCGCACCCTGCACCCCCTCGACCTCTACGCCTGGCCTGGGCGTAGGAACCTGTCCCCGCTCTCCACTCCTCCTCTCACCCCTCCATATCAGAGAAGCACAGAGGTCTACCCGCAGCGATCGGGAAGACCCAGCAGGGGGACAGCCTATTCCTCCCCCTGGGTGACCTGAAGACTTGGTGACGCAAAGGGGAGGACCCTGCGCGGGGCCCGGACCTCTGATAGCCTTGGTCTCAGCGTGGGAGCCCGGTCACCGACCCTCCACTATCATCCCGGAGTCAGTGGGCGAAAAGGCGCAGCTGAGCACCGTGAGGCCTTAGACGAGATGGAGGCACAACCGAGACCAAGAAGTAATTCTCCCCAACGCTGGAAGTCACTACGTGCACTGCACAGACAGGCGAAGGGAGGGCTGCGGGCTAACTCACAGCCCACCTCAGAGGGCCCAACAGGTCTCGCGCAGGAGAGAGCTGATGCTCTGACCACCTCCTTTGTGCCCGTCTTGACTCCTGGAGCAGCAGGCGTACTGCGAGGACAGCGACTGTGCCACTCTGTTCCATTCCACCATACCAGTGGACCATCAGTAGGCATAGCCTTGCGAATGGAGGCGAATGTCCACTAACATGCCCGGGGGCAAAAACAACAAGCCCTCACGGCAACTCCTCTTCACAGAGGTACTCCAAAACTCACGCACTATGGCCACGTAGGGCACTGCCCCGAGTGTGAGTACCCTCACTCCGCCTCCACCCACCCCCTCGCAGGGGGACATCATGGACCGCATTCTGCAGGAAATCTCAGCCGTAGGCCGGCGGCTGGAGGGAATGGATACCACTATATTGTACTTGGCAGAGGAGACAAAGTCGATTAGGGTGGACATAGCAGGATTCCACGGGCGGGCGGATGGTCTGGACCGCAGGTTGTCAGCTGCAGAGGGACATCTGGACGCAATACATGACAAGGACCAAAAACTCCTCTTCCTCCGCAGCAAACTGGTTGATCTGGAGGACCGCAGCAGGAGGGACAATGACAGAAGGGCATTTCTGGGAGACACCCTTCCAGCACTCTTGGGCATCACCTTTAACCCCTCGTTGGAATTTCAGCGAGCCCACCACCTTGGCCCTCCACGGAAAGATTCGGCGACAAAACCTCAGCCCATCATTGCCTGCCTCCTCTGCCACGGGCAGATAAGGCAAATTTTGGCAGTGGCACGTTCCCAAGGACTTTTCGCCTATGAGGGGCACGACATACGCATGGCTGTGGATTTCTCCAGAGATACCAATGACCGCCGGAAGGCATTTCTCTCCCTCAGACCTCGGCTGCGCCAAATGAACATCAAGTATGGCCTTTTCGAGCCTGCCCGCTTTCGCATCACTAAAGATGGAGATTCAAAAGACTTTTACAACCCGGAGGACCTGCGTCTGTTTCTGGACATGGAGGTCCAACATGAAGCCCCAGACCAGGCTCTTATTACCTCTGCCTCCCAAGCACTGGATGGAAGACGGCGGATCATCACCAGTGACTCCAGGAATCGAGGTCGGGACCATGAGAGACTGATTCGCACCCAGGAAGACAAGGCCTCCGTCCTACAAACTGTTGCAGCTTTCACACATGAGCAGCAGGGAGACAAATCCTGCTCCTCCCTGAAGCCCTCAGGGGGGGCGAAATAACTGGTAACCTGGCACGGCCACTGGAAAAGGGCTCAAATGTCGTAGTCAATGCTGGAAACGATGACGGCTCACGGAGTGGTCACTGGCCTGGGAAGAGAGACGGTTACCAGGCGTCAGACAGCTGAGTATTGCACACGCTTAGACCCGCGGTAGAAAGCTTAGAGCTCCCGGCGCTGTGCTGCACAGCAGCTTGTGGCCACCCTACACCTGTCATCTCCCCTACCCCCCCTCCTGGTCAGGGTAAATCGAACGTCCTCCCAACCCCCCCTTCGCCCCTTCCCTTTCATCCGCGCCCTTTTCGACTGGTTCGACGGGTCCACCAATAGAGCGGCGCTTCCCCTGCCCCAAACTCTACTAGCGCCCCAGGGACACGCCGCCTTTGCCAAGTGCCAGGGGGCCCAGTGACACCCGCGACATTCCCTGCACCCCTCTGCATGTCCCCCCCTGTTACACCTGTTCTGTTTTCTCTCTCTACTGTTCTCTGACTATCCATAGGGCCCCTCAGCTCCGCCCCTCTCCCTTCACGCAGCCCCTTGGACACATAGTCCCCCCCAAGTCAACCCCACTTGCCCCCTTCTTTTCTTACACAGAGTGCTATCCCACGCTCTGCCAATCCCATACAGGCGACCCTCACTACACCCCAGTGCGCCTTGTCACCCTCCATCCTCCTCTGATTCGCACCATGGGTGACGCACACCCCGTACGGGCCATCACCTGGAACGTACATGGCCTCACCCATTACATCAAGAGAAAAAAAATGCTATCCTATCTCCAATCCAAACGGGTCGATGTAGTGCTGCTGCAGGAAACCCAACTCGATGCCCTGGAATCTGACAAACTCCGTCGGGACTGGGTGGGCAAGGTGATACACAGTAGCGTACACTGTGGAGACACCCAAGACTGCGGCGTGGCGATCCTCTTACGTAAATCTCTCCCGGTCAGACAGACATGGTCTGACACTGAAGGCCGATATGCGTTTGCTAAACTGAGTATAGGGGACCAGCATATCTGCGTGGGCTCGGTTTATGCCCCGACAGCTGCGGAAAAGTCGTTCTTCCTTCAGTTAAACCACCTCCTGGTGGAAATAGGCGCATCACAGTATCTCATTGGCGGGGACTGGAACATAGTGAGGGACCCGGTCCTGGACAGAACAGGACCCCTCGATAGGTGTAATGCTTCAGACCGGGACCTGATGGACGACATGCTAGAGGACAACGGGCTGGTGGATCACTGGAGGCTTAGTCACCCAGCGGATATGGAATTTACCTTCACCTCCTCGACCCACGTCACACTTTCCTGTCTGGATTATTTCCTCATCTCTCACAGAATGGTGCAACTCATCCAGGAGTCCCAAATACTGGAGGCGGCACTCTCTGAACACTCCCCCATCCTGATACTCTTGGAAGTGGGGTTCGCCCGGCCGGGCCGCAAACCCTGGTGGATGAGCATTCAGCGACACCGGATCCCTAAAGGCAAAGCACAATTACAAGCACACCTCAAAGTATACCTATCTGAGAACCGCGGATCTGTATCCTCAGGTAGAACCCTATGGGTCAATTGATGAGGGATGCAGCACAGGCCAACCAACAAGCCGCCGCAAAACAAAAGGAGCTGGAACAAGATATCCAGACCTATACTCACCTTTACTCGGCAGCCCCCACCCTACAACATCGCAAAGCGTTGGAACAAGCCCGGATGGCGCTCAACGGCCTCTTCACCTCCAAAGCAGAATATGCTTTGCAGAGAATGAAGGGGAGGCACTATGAGCAAGGGGAAAAGGCAGGGAGGCTCCTCACGGCCCAGCTCCACCAGCTGAAGGCTGCCATGGCCATACCGGCTATACGTTCGACAGGAGGGGAAACCCTCACCCACACCCAGGACAGTGTGAATGAGTTCGCCCGGTTCTACGAGTCTCTATATACCCCGGGAGAGGTGGCTTCCGAGGACAAGATGGCTGACTTCCTCAAAGAAGCCAGTATTCCCCGTCTCTCAGATAAAGGCAGAGAACTACTAGAGGGGGAAATCAGCAGATAAGTTACCTTATCACAAGGCCCCTGGAGAAGATGGCTTCCCAGCCGAGTTTTACCGATGGACGGGAGGAGAAGTGGTCGATACTCTCCAAGCTGCACATCATGAGGCAGAGCAATCTTCCTCTTTAGGCTCCCTCTCTAACAGAGAGGGAGCCTCTAACAGAGCAATCATTGCCATTTTGCCTAAGCTGGGGAAGGATCCTATGCTGTGCGGAAGTTACCGCCCCATATCTTTGCTGAATTGCGACATTAAAATACTGGCCAGCATCTTAGCCTCCTGCCTCCGTAGGGTACTTCCTTCGCTGGTGCACCATACACAAGTGGGGTTCGTCCCAGGCCGTTCCTCCAGAAACCACTTATGATCCCTGGCTCACATGTTATGGGGGGGCCAAAGACCTCGAGAGGGATGCGCTGGCACTCTCACTTGACGCAGAAAAGGCATTTGACCGTATTGAATGGAATTACCTCTACAAGGTCATGGAGCACTTTGGCCTGGGGGACTCATTCATTTCCAAGGTAAGGCTGCTCTATAGCAACCCCACCGCGCAGGTTAATTGCGGGGGTTTCATATATGACCCATTTCCAATTCAACAAGGGACGCGTCAGGGTTGTCCCCTATCCCGCTTTTCTTTCTCCTGGCCATGGAACCCCTGGCGGCCACCATACGTAACTCGGAAAGTGTCACGGGCATCTCCCTCCCCATCGGGGAATCCAAACTCTACCTCTATGCAGATGACATACTGCTCACTTTATCGGACCTTCAGCACTCCTGACCATCTGTGCTCCAAATTATTGATACTTTCTCCTCCTTCTCAGGCTACAAAATAAATTGGGACAAGAGTGAGGCACTGTCCATCTCTGAAGGTACTACGAAGGTGGCAATACGTGGATTCCCCTTTCACTGGTAACCCTCGCACCTCAAATATCTGGGCATCCTGGTGACCAAAGGAATGACTGGTATGGTCCCGTACAACCTGAACCCTCTGATTACCCAGATACAACGCGACTTTGAGAAATGGCAAGTGCAAGGACTCTCCATGTGGGGCAGAGTGCAAGCAGTGAGAATGGTCACGCTTCCCCGCTTCCTATATACTCAGGTACCTCTTACCACACTGCGCCTCATAGACTCTAAGATCAAGACCTTTGCATGGGGCTCTTCAAAACCGCGCTTGGCCGTGCCGAAACTCAAGGCCCGGCGCACTAGCGGGGGGCTGGGCCTCCCTTCAATAGAGCACTATGCTCTTGTACTCCAACTCTCCCAACTGGCATACATGCTGCCGGGCATTCCTGACCCACCGCACTGGGTGCGGGTTGAGAGCCATTTGCTAACAGCTGAGGCGGGACTCTCCGCCCTGTATGGGACAGGGACAGGCCGGCAACATCCCGCCCATTCGGTAATATCTGCCATGCACAGGACCTGGCAACGAGCGCACTGTTTGCTGTGCTCAAACCCAAGACTCCATGAGAAAGCCCCCATCTGGGGGAACGCGGGCATCTGTATTGCCGGACAGAGCCAGTCCTGGCCCCGGAGGAAAGAAGCAGATATTCATACCATTGACCAGCTCCTCCATGCTGGTGAAATTAAAACATTTGCGCAACTAAGAGAGGAGTTTGGCCTCCCTGCATCGCAATCTTGGAGATATATCCAACTGCAACACTGCCTGAGCAAATCCCTGGGGCCGCACCCCTGGTCCTTGTCGACCTCACCGGTGTTAAAGAACTTCCACACCTGGGGGTAATGCAAAGGGGTTGTGTCCGGCCTCTATGGAGTCCTCTCCTCTCACCTTTTCTCGCAACCATTATCGGGAGCCCTTAATGCCAGATGGCAAGCGCGACTGTCAATCTCATTTGAGGAAGACGAGTGGGCAGACACCCTTGAGGCCTTGGACAGAGGAACTAGGGAGGCGCGACTGAAATTTTGCCTCTATAAAACTCTGCATGACTGGCACTGGACACAGATGAAACTCCATAAAGCTAGCCTACTCCCACATGCGACCTGCTGGAGGTGCGCGGACACGCGCTGTGATGTAACGCACGTTATCTGCGAATGCCAATAGGTGCAGCCCTTTTGGTCGTATTGTGGGACAGACACTGAATGCCTCTATGCCCCTCCATCTGCCACTCACTCCCGCTGCCATTATCCTTCATGACCTGCGACACTCGCCAGAACTTTCGCGGGCACAACGCCGGCTCTTCCACACAGCGATGGCGTTCGCAAAAATATGCATCCTACGACAATGGAGGTCGCTGACACCGCCCTCACAGGAGGCCTGGCTGGTAGCCATGATGAACACCGCATCCCATGAACGCATTATTTACAACCTGCAGGATCAGTCTGACCTGTTCTTACAGGTATGGGCGCCTTTCCTGCGAGCGGAGGGAGGAACTGGAAACAACCACGCACCGAGAGGTCCGGACCCCATTCCCCCCTCAGCCGATACATTTGCGCATCGCACTCCCCACTGTCCCTAATCAACGCGGATGCCCCCCCTCCCACACCCCACCTCCCCCACTATGGAGCTACAAACCCATAGGGTCCCCTCCATACCCACCATGTTTCCATATTCATCCTACAGATGGCACACGCATCTAGAATCTGCCTGCCTATATCTACCTCTTCCCCACCTCTTAACCCCCCCTCGACCCCTTCCTTCGCCGTCTCCCTCGTCCTCTCATTGTTATCGGCTCTCTTTCTTCTCTTCTTTTCTATATGTCCCACACAACACCCATAACTAATCTGTGATCAGCGCTCACCCATCCTAATCCCCCTTCACTCCCCTCCCTTCCCCCCTCCCGTCCCCCAAACCCCCCCATGCCCCGCCCACCCGCCCCCTGGCACCGATACGTGGGACCCGGCTGGGACAGGGGAAGAAGGCCGCACCCATCCTGGCCCCAAGGATGGCGAGCAGTGAGACATAAGCCTTCCCTAGCACCGCTCTCGGATAGGCCCCTCCCTTTCCCCAATGCCCCAAAAACTCTGAACCAAGACATCTTACTGTCTGGGAAACTCTAGGACCTGGTCACAGCTACCCACCTAGCCTGCCTATGTTGTACCCGTGGACTCCGAGCACAAGGGAGCGAGCCTGCAGTACCCCCCTTCCCTTCCCCCTTCGCCAAGGACCCCCCACTTTCCCCCTTGACCTGTATCCTATGTGGATTTCTGTACGCCAAGGTGTGTAGTGTGGTTTGTGACCTCATTGTCTACTTTGCTAAGTTAGCTTAGGCCTGGCTGCCATGATGCCTTTTTGCACACGTTACTTTGTGACTTTGTTTTTCCAGCCTCTGCTTGTGCCCGGCTATCTTAGAACTGTCTGCCTTTTTGCCTTTCACCTTTTCTCCTGTTCCCTGTGGGTTTCGTCTGCACATCATGTACAAGGTCGAAAAACAACGTCCCTTGTTCTTGCTGATCTGGTCAGCCCCTCGCACTTAGACATAACACAGAATGCAGCTGCACTGGAGAAATTTGTGTGCTTTTAATATTGTGATCTCAATGTTTGTGGCACTCGGAGGAAAACCTTTCCAGGGAGAACTGCTGTGCTTGTCTGATGATGTAAACCTTGCATCTAGATATTGAGGTATGGGGGTCCGCCTGACAACGCCCAGAGGTCTTCTATTTTTATAATAAACTAGTTAATAGCACGGGGAGGGTGGTATGGCCATTTAGCCCTATATCCACCGCTTTACAAATGCTTTCCCCGTTTGTATTCTATGGAATTGTAACTATGCTTATTATTTTATCATTATGCATTATGCTGATAGTACTGGCACGTGTACTGTATCTTAGAGCACGATAGTTGAAATAAACATTTTAAACTATACTGTGTCTCTTATTACGCACGTTGTGGACAAGTATGAGTGAGTTATGAAAGGGTGTTCTTGCTCCCGTGAGTCCTGAGAGAGACTGTGTTCTGGGTTGTCTAATCATTGGTAGCTTTGCTGCGAATGAGACGCTAAAGCTAGTCGGATTGGGATTGTGGGTACTAAGGTGCATGGTTGATTCACCACTATACTCCGAGGTCCTATTATCCTGTGCATAGCTCTGTATATGTGCAGAATCCCTACAACATGGCCCCAACGTGGGGCTGCTTATCTGCGAGACGCTTGAGTAGTGCTTGTGCTTGTCCACAACACCCTTCGCATACGCTTCCGGAAACGTGTGTGAGGGTGATACCTCCTATAATGATGTTTTTATAGGTTCTTTCAAGCTTGAAGTTATTAAAAGGTGTTTAGGTTAACCCTATATTGTGCTGCCTCATATTAGGTTGTTGATCATTTCTGGTCTTAATGGCGGATATAAATATACCGGCACATAGTCGCGCTGCGCTCCGGGCTCATTTACTGGCTTATGGAGTGCCCGACGTGGGTGTCTCACTCATCTTTGTGGTGCAAGCTGACCCGGCTCATCACTTTGAGGTGTTTTACTCTTGGGTCACTTTTCCGGCGGTGGATGGAACGGACGATTTGTTCCATGAGTACACTCACACTGCCCTACCCAATGCTTATCGGCCTTATCAGGCTCTTGAAGTACCACTTACGGCATGGCAACACCGTATTTGGTTTAATGGCGCCCTCCCACATCCGGTCACCCCGGTTCGTTTAGGCCCCCTATCTATAGACGGGGCCACTTGGCCAGTTTTGGCCGGGTATACCCCACATCCGCGTTATTTGACGCTTGAGGTTGCTGAACTGCATGAATTGCATACGTCTTTGATACGCGTTCACAGAGCTCTGGTACAGTATGTTACAGGCAACATCCAGGGAGCCCCTCCTGGAGTTGCGGCGCATCCAGCTGGACCGGGCGGTGTAACCATAAGTCCCGTCATGGTTAATTCGGTGATGGGCAAGCGCCCACAAAATAAGGATGATTTATCTTATTGGCTTGCAGAAAAATTTGACCAGCTGGAGGCAGTTTTTCCAAATACTTCTCCTGTGGAAAAACACAGGATTTTAACGATTAGTTTGCCAAAAGACTTAATTCCTGAGTTGGCAGAATGCAACAACTGGGGCAAGGTATTCGCAGCAGTATATGCGAAGTGTTTCGGCACTCCTTCCATGACAGTTCTCCCCTCTGTAATTAAACGAGTGCAGGATGAACATGGCCCTGAAGCGGCTGTGGAATTGGGGATGAGACTTGTGGGAGTGTTCGATGTAGTGGCTGATCTAATCCTTGCGAACGTCAAGGGCGATGCAGTTAACTTTCAAGTAGCTAATGCTTTGGCTTTGGTCCCAGAACCGGACAAGCCACGCGAATTGCCAAAAATTATTGCACAGGCTTATAAAACCATTGGCCGCAATAGTCTGGGAGTTAAGCCTTTTGCTAAAACGCAAACTCAATCACAGCCAAAACAAACAACTCAATCTGAGAAAGATGAGAAACCGTTCTTTATTAAAAAGAGCTGGAAGTTGAAGAAACAGGGTAAGCAACAGAAAAAACCAGGGTCGCGTGCCGCGTCCCCGGTTTCCGTTTCTTCTGAACGCACTTCTGATTTGCGTGACCGAGCGAGAATTAAATCTCCAGATAGATTTCAAGTCCCTGACCCGCGTTCTCCTCGTTCTCCCCAGGCACCATCGACCTCCCAGGCTGGTGGAGGAGATCGCCAGGATAGAGGCAGGGGTCGTGTGCCTCCACAGGGACGAGACCAACCTCGACAACAAGTCCGAGGGAAACCAGAAGAATTTCCACGTTCTCGCCCACAGTTTCAGAAGAAAAAAGTTGCAGCTGTAACAGCGAGGTAAGCCACAGACGGTGAGAACGAGACTCCTGAATTGGACGTGGGCAGTGACGCTCCTAGACAGTGCCGCGGAAGTTACCATAGTGCGGGAGGCACTACGTCCTCATGTGGAGGCGACAGCAACTGATACATTCATTACTGTCGAGACAGCTGACACCCGAGTGGCACCCCCTGACAGACTATTTAATATTGTCATCCAAATAGAAGGTGACATTGAGCGTGTTATTAAAGGGATTTTTTGGGAGAATCTGACCTCTTCTTACGATATTTTGTTGGCAGAGGCGGATTGGCCGACCCCATTCGTACTTGCTGCTCGTAGAGGGGAGGAGGTAATCCTTCCGAGCTTTTCTCGTCATGTCCCCAAGGACAAAGCAGAGGCTCTAGCAGCTGAGTGGGCTGGGGCCCTGGCTCCGGCGCTATACCGTAATCACGTGGGCTGGGATGAAGACTCTCCACCCCATGATATACCATTGCGGTCGCTGCCACAGCCACAACCCCAATATCCCATCCGGCGGGAAGCTAAAGGTCCCATTTCCGACATTCTGACACAGTTAGAATATCAAGGAGTAATTGAGACATGCGTATCACCAATGAATAATCCCCTTTTTGCGGTTTCTAAACCAGAAGGATCGTACCGCCTAGTTTTGGATTACCGACATTTGAACTCTAATTGTCGGACCTTTGCGGTACAAAATACCCACAGTTCTGCGCTTGTAGACAGTCTTGTTCGTAAAAAATATAAAACGACACTTGACCTATCCAATGGTTTTTACACGCACAACTTGTCCCCGGAGTGCAGCCAATGGAGCGCTTTCACTTCCGGTGGTAAACATTTCAAATTTTGGCGTTTGCCCATGGGCTACAAGAACAGCCCGGGTGTCTTCGCCGCCAGTGTGGTCTCTCTGTTGGACAGCATAGACCCAGATGCGTGTTCGCACGTCGACGATATCTATCTGACAGACGACGAATTATGGCCGCATCTTTCCCGAGTGGACCGCATTATTCTTGAATTTGCGGTCTTAGGATACAAATTTAATTTTGCCAAATCTCACATTGCTGAATTTACCGTTTTGTTTTTGGGCTATGAGCTCAACAATGAAGGTAAGGGCTTAGCACCCCATTTCTTGGAGAAGTGCGTGCTTTTGCGCCCTCCGACAACCCTGAAGAAGCTTCAGTCATTACTGGGTTTTCTAAACTTCGGGCGTACTTACATTCCCGAATATGCCCAGCGTATCAAGCTCTATATGACTTGATACAGCCTAACTTTTTGAAGTCATGCTGGCTTCCTGAGCATTCCTTGATACTGCATTCTTTGCAGTCTGATCTACTTGAATCTAAATTCTTGTTGACTCGTGATAACCACACAAACCTGGTGATTAGAATCGTTCCAGGGGCAGTGGGTTTCACGTACTTAACCTTTAACGAAGGTGACACAGTACTGATTGCATACAAGTCACATCTTTACACTTCAGCGGAGTTGCGCTTTTCCTCTGTGGAGAAAGTTTTGACTGCAGTGCAAATGGCGATTCTAAAGGAACGCGCACTGGCACAGGGAAAACGCATTTTGGTGGTAACACCATATCCTGCCCTTGAGGCAGTGACGAAGGCAAGTGTACCGAACTCTAAGGCTTTGCACCCCGTTGGATACAATGGGCTACATCTTTGACGTCCCCGGATGTCACTTTTATCTTTGATTCCTCTCTTCAGACACAGGAGTTCTTACAGTATGAATTTGTTCATCCTCCTCCTCTGTCTTTGCTGCCGCTTGAGGAGTACGAATGTATTATTTACACCGATGGATACGCCAGATCCGAGGTTTTCTGACACTCGTACTGTTATGATATATTCTGTTGGTAAATTGTGTAAACAGTGGTTGCAGCACTCTTCACTGGATTCTGTGAAACGACATTTATCCCTCCTATCAGGCAACATTGACCTGTCCGATTTTGTTCTGGGGCCTCGTGGTCCTCGACCTAAGAGATTCATTTATGAGACTTACAATGTACTCTGGAAGCTTTCGCAAATTGAAGCGGCTTCCCGTCTTCGGGAAATCGATCAAGCAAATCTAGAAAAAGTGCTTGCTGTTGTTGACAATAGTATTAATACCCTGTCTTCCCGCATTTACACATTAGAGAATATTGTTTCCTCTGTTGTTGATATTGTACAAGATGATGTATCTGTGTTATATCATGGTCAAAATCAGTTGCGTTCAGTAATGCAGTTTGCATGGACTTTGCAAACACTAAAAATGGGTAAAGTTCCTTGGCATTTTTTAAACACGACTGCCTTAACTGAAAAACAGCAATTCATGTCCATGAAAAATGCAACATACACTCTCTTACATATCGAGAAGATAGAGCCATTACCATTCTCTGTGGCGGAGTTGGACTCTGCAGTGTGGCTAGTACACAGCGTTATCGCTTTGCCATTTTCTTTATTTGAGTTCAGTTCCTGCATGAAACATTATCCTGTTGGCCGTTTTCAGCCTTTAGGCAGTGCCTTCTTGGATGAACTTTGGTCCCTGCCTTTCATGTACAGATGCCTTAGGGATGGGAAGGAAGTTTTTCTCACAGGAGAGTCATGCGATTCTACAGTGGGTCATTCCTTAATTTGTAAAAACATGAAATTGCACGGGGCTTGTAATGTTTCGGCTCCGAATCTTGCGTGTGTTTTGAAGGGCATTCCTGCTCCTGCTGTATCACCTACTTTCACTGTGCTTGCAAATGGTAGCTATCTCCTTCTGAATAATCAGGACTGCTGTGGAATGCTGGCCGGCATCCCCTATATTGTAACAGTTTTCCACCGGGTTGTGTGCTGCAAAAATGTGCTTTTTCCTCCCCCGCACGACATAATAGATAGTTCCATTTGGCCTTCCATTCCGACTTTGAAGGCGGATTTCAATAAATTGAGCAGAATAAAGGCGCTATTATTGAACCAGGAGGTTATGCTCACATCCGCACGGGAGACCTTCATCCTCCAGGTGGCTAGTATCCACAGTGAGATACAGGCCCTTTTGAACACAAACCTCCCACAACATTTCGGTGAGCTGATTCACCGTGTTTTCAATGCATCTCGCACCGAAGGTCTTGTGCACTTTTTTAAGGTTGTGGGCTCTGGCCTTGTTACCTCCTTTCAAACTATATTTGGTGTAATACCGGCTTTTATTCATTCTATTTTTTCCAGTGTGTTTGGCGGCTTTCCGTTGCTCCTCGCCTTAACGGCTGGTATATTGCTTTTGGTCTGTTTGCTACGCAATGGCTGCACTTCCTGGGGGCCTCCTCGACCAAGGTCGACTCCGGATGCTCCGTGGACGCATGCTCATCGGCTTCGGCATCCTTCCATTGGCGACACTCAGTGTGTCCTATAGACTTTCTTTTCGCTTTGCGTATTTCACTTGCGTGCAACCTGTGATGTCTTGCATCCGATGTCCTTTCTCTTGCTCCTTGGATTTTTGCCTCTCCAATACGTCTCTATCTGACCGGGATTTTGGCCAGTTGATGGGTCCCTTAGAGGCCCATGAACGGGACTGTTCCGGCGATGGCTTGATGGCGCGTGCGGCTGCACTTGGAATTTTGGCGCAATGGGATGTCTGGGCGGCTGCTCAGACTCTCCTACGACAAAGTTATATTGAGTATCACGCAAGTTGTTCCGCAATGCTGATCACTGCTCCCTCTTGCGAGGAACATGAATGCAGTTTTGATTTGTTGAACTGGATGGCGTCTCTTTTTTCAGACGATTCCAACGATGTCCTCTTGGAAGGTGTGGCGTTTTTCTGCACTTACACTCTATTGGATTAGGGGGCCTCCGCTTTCAGCGTCCTGCCTCTCTGGATTTGTTTATTGGACCTAACTGTAATTTTTTGTCTTGCAATTTTTTTTCTCCCCCATTCACTATCCTTCATTGGGGACTATTCCAGAATCGACGTTTACATTCTGCTCCATCTATTTGAACTCTGTTTTCGTCCTATGTCTTGGCCTATGGACTGACGAGGGGAGGGTGTAGTGTGGTTTGTGGCCTCATTGTCTACTTTGCTAAGTTAGCTTAGGCCTGGCTGCCATGATGCCTTTTTGCACACGTTACTTTGTGACTTTGTTTTTCCAGCCTCTGCTTGTGCCCGGCTATCTTAGAACTGTCTGCCTTTTTGCCTTTCACCTTTTCTCCTGTTCCCTGTGGGTTTCGTCTGCACATCATGTACAAGGTCGAAAAACAACGTCCCTTGTTCTTGCTGATCTGGTCAGCCCCTCGCACTTAGACATAACACAGAATGCAGCTGCACTGGAGAAATTTGTGTGCTTTTAATATTGTGATCTCACTGTTTGTGGCACTCGGAGGAAAACCTTTCCAGGGAGAACTGCTGTGCTTGTCTGATGATGTAAACCTTGCATCTAGATATTGAGGTATGGGGGTCCGCCTGACAACGCCCAGAGGTCTTCTATTTTTATAATAAACTAGTTAATAGCACGGGGAGGGTGGTATGGCCATTTAGCCCTATATCCACTGCTTTACAAATGCTTTCCCCGTTTGTATTCTATGGAAATGTAACTATGCTTATCATTTTATCATTATGCATTATGCTGATAGTACTGGCACGTGTACTGTATCTTAGAGCACGATAGTTGAAATAAACATTTTAAACTATACTGTGTCTCTTATTACGCACGTTGTGGACAAGTATGAGTGAGTTATGAAAGGGTGTTCTTGCTCCCGCGAGTCATGAGAGAGACCGTGTTCTGGGTTGTCTAATCATTGGTAGCTTCGCTGCGAATGAGACGCTAAAGCTAGTCGGATTGGGATTGTGGGTACTAAGGTGCATGGTTGGCTCACCACTATACTCCGAGGTCCTATTATCCTGTGCATAGCTCTGTATATGTGCAGAATCCCTACAACAGGTGCTGCCATGTTACTATGATGTAGATAGACAAGACCGCCTATACTCACATGTATCTGTATTCATGTACATATCTTTGCATTGTATTGTATTGTTCTGGCTACTCGATAGAGTATCTATCCAGTTGAGGAAGACCACCCATATTGCTGTACACTGTATGACTATGACTCTGTGATATAAGAATAAACAATTACCACACAATTTTTAAAAAAAGAGCTCTTTTGATTTATGTAACCAGGTCTCAGCAGTTCAAGAAAACTGACTCCTTGTTTGGGACTTTTGGACAGTCTGGATAAGGCAAGCCTTCTATTACTTTTAGTAGATGGATTAAGTCTACAATTTTATTGGCTTTTCAGGACATTTCAAGAATTCCAGAGAGTATCAATCCAGGAAATCTGTAGGGCATCTACTTGGTCCTCAGAGCATAAATCTAACAAGCATTATTGCTTTAATGTTTCGAGCTTGCCTTTGAATTTGGGTACAGATTTTTTGGCCTCTGCATTATAATTGCTATGTTGCATTTTGTTTTGTTTCTGGTATTTGGATGCATTAAACCCCGTTGTTGCATTTGATGGAGCGAGATGGTGTTCGGTAATTTGTAGGGGTGCATCATAATCATGTATAGTCTGCACCCGCATATACTCTTATGTTGTATTAACGTTTGACCATTAGAAGTGTTCAGTAATAACACGTGAAAGTGTAAACGGTAGGAAGTGTTGTGCCATGTAAAGAGACAACGTGGAATTCATGTTATAATATGGTAATTCATAGTATTTGATGTCTTTTGCCTTACGAAATGGCTTATATGTGTGACGTGATGTGTATGATTTAGACGTGCACCATATTAAAGTTGCACATAGACGTGACTAAATTGCATATAATATGTAGAATTTCACAAGTTGCTCACAGATAACATGAATTTGATGTGCTTCTGCAATGTAAGGAAGTATAAAGGCCTAAATGAAATGTTCACTTATGTGTGGATTTGAAAGGCCTATGTATTTCACTCTTATGTTGGCCGATTTCTGTAGGCCTGAATTGTATTTTCCCTGGGGGCTCTGAAATAGGGCTGTTAGAAATTTCATGTGCACGTTGAATTTGTTCTGTTCTCACATTTCTGTTACAGGTGGAGAAAGTCGTCTTTGTTAGTTAGAATAACGTCTTTGTTTAGGAGAGTTAGGCTTGGGAGGATGTGATACAAATGAGCAAGGAGAACTGATAATTGGGAGCCGGTGCTCTTTCTCACTGAGGGAGGCCTGGGAATCAAGGTCATCGAGCTAGGAGCTGGGCGCACCGACACCACGTGGAAAATCACCTATTGGAAGTAGCCAGAGAGATGAGGAGATCTGTGGGCGTGTTCTCTGTTTTTGTGCTTTGTATTAGGGATAGTGTCCCGGGGTGGAGTCGGGAAAAGGGATGAGGAGACCGAAGGAGAGAAGGAGCATCTTAGAACGAGCTCTGTAGCAATTGGCTACTTGACCCATACAACATGAGTGTATTTCTTAGGAAGTCTTCACGTGCTGACACCTTTTTCCTGATCTTGCCTGGGAAATGTTAAGTAGGGATGTCACGATAGTGTTAGTGTAGGGACAGACTAATGCTTTTTATTCATTCTCCGCAGATGAAGACCGAACTTGACGTGGGGGCAATCATTGCCTGCGTTCTGGAGATTGTCATTCTGTTTATGATTCATCGTATAAAGTTAGCCCGTAGGTTTGTATTTGTATTAGTTCCCATGTATTTCTACAACGACGTGATGAGGTGCTTATACATTCAGTTGTTTTTGGCTTTGTAATAAAACCTACTAACTTGGAATCCGGAGTCTGTGATTCTTTGGAGTCATAGTTCTTATAAAATGTGATCCTGTCTAAATGAACTGTTTCTCCCCTCTACACTTCTCAGCAGGCAATAAAGGTCCATCAGCCGTGAGTTCCGTAGAGAATTGGTAGGGAGGAACTCAGCCCTTTCAGTTGGTAGCAGAGTGAGGGTTGCCTCTGCAGTGAGGGGAGAAGATAGGAATATTAGGGAAAGCTAGTCATAGAGCCCCAAAAAGCCCAGAGAATGAAAGGTCAGAGGATTGAAGGCGGAGGATGACGGACTTTGGCAGAGACCGACGGAGAGTGACGGTGCGGCAGGAACAGCAGTTCACGGTGAAGTGAGTATGAATAGGGATGTGTGTTAGATTCCGGTGACGATTGATTGTGTGATGTCTTGCTGAGTTGGGTTGAGAGTCGAGTGATTGTGGTTTCGGGCCGAACGCGCTCGGTCCATGTGATACGATTTGTTTCGTTTTGATGTCAGGCTCAACGAGTAGCCTAAGATCCCGGGATAGATTTGTGGTGTAGAAGACACCAGAGCTGTAATTGTCTGACCAGTGATTGTG
The DNA here is from genome assembly GCA_963921515.1 of Calotriton arnoldi. NCBI lineage: Eukaryota > Metazoa > Chordata > Amphibia > Caudata > Salamandridae > Calotriton > Calotriton arnoldi. The sequence continues at coordinate 667,986 of CAWUFW010002616.1, forward strand.
GGAGTCGTGAGGTGTCATCGACAAAACCCACTGGGAGATAGGGAACGTGTGTGAGAGAGCTTGAGAGAGTCGTGTGGGAAGCTAGTGCACAAGGGCCGACCACAGCTATTCGAGTGGCCAACGCAGGTCGTGGGTCACTGTGTGTGTGAGTGATCTTGATCGAGTGGATCCTATCGATTAGTTACATGATTGTCCGGCCGTTCGTGGGCAGATGATTGAGGTGACTGTCCGGTCATTTCGCGGACAGATGGTTGCCAGTGGTGAGGCAGACAATTACTTGTGAGACTGTCCGGTCGTTTCGTGGACAGTCGGTTATGTGACTGTCCGGTCGTATGGTGGACAGACAGTTACTTGTTTCTATGAATGAGGTGCGTGAATGTGTAAGGAAGAGATTGTGAAAGGGGGTGAACTGCTGAACTAAGCGAGGAGTGGAGTGACCTTGGAGTGTGCCGCGCTGCGATAGGTCGGTTTCTGTAAAGCCGTGCTGGGATTGGTGGGTTGCCAACAGGAAGTAAGAACGACAGCATCTTGCAGGGAAAAGGAGTGGGTTTAAACATGCAATGCTTTAGGGTGTTATGTGACCTTTGATGGGGAGATAGAGGAGTAGTAACTCGAGTGGGGGAAGATGCACCACCCGAGGATACACCAGCACACTATATGGCCACGAATGTAGGACTCCATACCATAGTTTGGCTTCAAAACTGGCACAAAGTTACTGAAAAGGAGGGAGAGTTGGCTTTTCCATGTTATGGGTCATTTAGAGTGGATGTTTTGTACCAGTTGAGGGCAAAGATGACCTCCACCCAGACCCCCACTGTTCGAGGCTTTAGATGCATGGATAAGAGCAGCAAATGTGAGAAAAGGGGACCGCAGCCAGGAAAGAGTGAAAAAGTCAATAAGGGCATTTCAAGATGCACAATGGGATGCATTGGCACAAAGGTGGAGAGTAGAGACCATTGAGGGGGAAAGACTATTCCCGATGTTAGTGAAAGTAGGCGATGCCCAAAAGGGGAAGGAAGAAGATGATAGTGACACAGATGACAGCTTGCTGGAAAGGATGTTAGCAGAGTGTCCGCCTCGGTATAATCCAACGTCGGAGGAGGGAAGACAAGCGCTTACAGAAGGGACAGGTGAATCGCAGACAAGTCCTAGTGCGAGAGTTGTGGGGAAGATTTCAACAGGAACGGAGGGAATAGGAATACAACAATTGGGAGATACAGATATGAGTGGAGCTAATGCTGTTACGCGGTTAACGGATGCCCTTACGGTGCCGGTCACCATAAGTCCCATAGAGTCAGTGTATGATCCAAAGCAGGAAACGATAGTCAAAAACACTTATCGTCGGCAGGAGAAGGTGTTAGTGCTGGAGGAAATGGTACAGTGAGTGGAACTGGTCCTCTTTTGCGCCCTTTACAGGCTAGTACTCCATTGCCAGCTACTGCAGACTCTTCAAGAGGGCATACTGAGTCTAGAGCAGTGAGATCAGTGTTGTTAGCAGACTCACGTTCCGATTTTAGGGTGTGGGAACCCCCAGTTAGAGGTCCCATGGGGAGAATAGCAGAAGGAGGGATGGATCAAGGAATTTCGGGGAGTCAAGGTGTCTCATGGTCCATAGTTGAAGGGAGTCACCGAGGAAACCAGAGCAGTGAAAGTGGAGAGAAAAGCAGTACATCAAGTCAGGAAACAATCAGAGCTGCCCTGAGGGCCTGTTATATGGGGTTATATGGCCCTAAGACACATTGTCGAAATTGCTAAGTTAGCATGAGTTTTGCTTGCCCTATGCTGCTGCTGCTGACGCCGCCAGTTCGCGCCCAGAGGCGCCTACAAAACATCAGGGGGCTTCCCGCGGCGCGGGAGCCCGATCCAATTTGCTGTGTGTGCCTGCCTGCTGGGGGAGACTACAACCCCCGCGATCTCTTGCGGCCGGCGTGCCGCAGCAGACGCCGCCAGTTCGCGCCCGGAGGCGCCTACAAAACATCAGGGGGCTTCCCGCAGCGTGGGAGCCCGATCCACTTTGCTGTGTGTGCCTGCCTGCTGGGGGGAGACTACATCCCCCGCGATCCCTTGCGGCCGGGGCGCCACTGCTGACGCCGCCAGTTCGCGCCCGGAGGCGCCTACAAAACATCAGGGGGCTTCCCGCGGCGCGGGAGCCCGATCCAATTTGCTGTGTGTGCCTGCCTGCTGGGGGAGACTACAACCCCCGCGATCTCTTGCGGCCGGCGTGCCGCAGCAGACGCTGCCAGTTCGCGCCCGGAGGCGCCTACAAAACATCAGGGGGCTTCCCGCAGCGTGGGAGCCCGATCCACTTTGCTGTGTGTGCCTGCCTGCTGGGGGGAGACTACATCCCCCGCGATCCCTTGCAGCCGGCGCGCCACTGCTGACGCCGCCAGTTCGCGCCCGGAGGCGCCTACAAAACATCAGGGGGCTTCTGTTGTTATGCTCCACTAATCGTTTTTAGGTAAGACATTTAAACTCACCTTGATAAACCTGGCATCAGTGACATTGCAGTGTTATTACAAGTGGGACTTGAACTCTCTTTCTACTCTAAAAAAGAAACTTGGAAGATCATTTGACCTCGGATACCAATAATCATAGAGGAGTAGTTTATATGAGCTACTAACACCGGTCACTTAGGCAAGGGGCGAATTGTGAACTGTGGCAGCTTTGTGTAACATGGATAGTGGACCGTTGGGTTGTATTTCTCTCATTTTTTCTTTGGTGCATTGTTATTAATTGTTTAGCCTATACCCAGTGGAGTTTATATATTCATAATAAGAAACGGGGGTCTTATAGGGGAATTGAACAGCGGGTGTACTTTATTAAGCATTATTCCCATATACATACATATAGAATGGGCAAACGCAAGGCCCCTGATGGTCAGGTTAAGGGCAATTCCACTAAAATAAGAAAAAGTGCAGCTGAAAACTGCTCTATTGAGGAAATAGATAACTTAATCGAAGAAGTGGAGTCTATGCTAAACACCAAATGCAAATTCACAAAAGCAGCAATGGCGAACCTTCTATGCCGCACCTCGTGCCAGTTCCTATATGTACGTTCGCTGTGCAAACTACCCCTGCGCCAGCCGTTGAGTGTCGTCACTGTGCTCCAGATCAAACGATATTGTGATGAATGGGGGTGCGCAGCTCAAAAAGTCCAATAGACCAAAGTCATTTAGAAAAAATAACTTCTTTATTCCAATCAATTTCTTTTGTTAATAAAACATCAGGTAAAAGCAATCCAGCCAACGCGTTTCATTCCCATATAGGGAACTTCCTCAGGGCTAGAAAAATGTGACATAAATACAAACATATTACAAAAGAATCATGAAGCACAGGACTAAACAAAACCAAAACACTTTATACCAAAGAAGAAAACACACATAATAGTAATTGAAACAAAACAACACAATGCAAATAAATTATATAAATTTAGACAAATTCAAACAAAAATACAGTATAATATCATCACAAAATCAAAACAACATATATTATATACAAAACACCAAAATAATACCAATATTGACAAAGACAAAAGGGGAAAGCAAATATCAAACAATTAAATAGCAAAAACACTGGTAAAAATGCACTTGGTGAAGAAATTAAGCCTAAAGTTATTCCAAATTGGCGATTGAATTGACCTCTAGTTTACATAGAGTTAGACAAGAATAGAAATAGATAAAAGAAATCAGGTACAAAACATATCATGTAGACTGACCCGATTCTAATCAATAGACAGTTTGAACAAATTAGTTTGAGGAACCCAATGGAATTTCTTACCAAAAAATGCATCTCTAGTAAGGAACACTCTGTAAGAAATGCCTTCAATCGTTTCATAACCGTAAGTATATAACAGCAATTTACCTCTTTAGTTTGTTCTTGTGTAGGTCTACAAGAAAATATGAAAACAAAAAACGGTATTCAACACAAATACCAAAAAATAGAAACGGAAATACAAGAAGAACTAAATAATCGAACCGGCTTAGGTATTGAGATATAGCACATAAATTATAATAATCCAATAAATCACACCCAAAAATAATAATATGATGTGAGACATGAGTTTCCAAAACTCCAATTAAACAAACACCCCTATATTTGGCATACACAGACTCCAACTAGATGTCTGAGACATGAATCCAAATGGTGTATATTAGCCCCGCAGAGGCCAATCAACATCCCCAAATGGACTATAATTCAAAAAAGACAAATAAATAACAAATAGTACCACAAATCTATCGTTGAAGCTCTGTGGCAGGGTGATCAGCTATGATGACATATATATGTATATATATAACATCATTCTAATCAACACAAAGAGCTCAAATAGAAACAATCATCTGTAGGTATGCAATTCACAAAACTGTAACAGTTTGGACGCACCTGTATTGACTGCATAGGACACACCACAGAATTTGATAAATCAGTGTACACGAAAATTCACCGGAAAAAAGTGATGTAGAATGCCTGATGAGAAAAAGAAAATAATAAACAAAATACACATCCAATAATTACTCATCGTGCCTAGAGAAATACCCCCTAGAGAACAATTGCAGTATCAACTTCCGAAACACATATTAACGAAAAGTGAGACTGCATCACGAAACCACAGAAAATGATCATAAACAAACACAGGTAATTTCTATGCTAAACACCAAATGCAATACAATAGGCAAAAATAATACAAAAATTACCGCTTTTTATACTGTACGTCAACCCAATTCCCAAACAAAGAGTTCCATAGCAAAAGACTCCACAACAGTAACTACTCAAATCTCGCAAACGACCACCATCAGCGATTCTCCTCAACACACTTCAAACAGTTATAATTACCCCCATATCCATCAGGTGCCAAAGGGCTGTGTACCAGCCATACCAAACAGTTTAGTGAGAGAGGGAGAGCCACTTTCACCGATTGTTTGTACTAACAGGTACTCTGCCCTAGCTCCAGAAACAGGGTCAAACATTTCCATCATGGTAACACACACACACAGTCATCAGATTTACACATGCAGGAACAGCAACAACATGTTAATTCACAAGGGAAAAACAGTGAAATCGATGAGCCTATAGAACAGTCAGCTACACAGGCCACTAGCTTACAAATTAGCGAAAGCACACATATGATAGACAATCTTGTCCAGAAACTAGATTTATTAATAAAAGAGGTCGCTGGCCTAAAATCAATAATAAGTGAAATAACAACTCATAATGGGTTAACTAGGGAATCTGACCAAAATGAATGTTGTGTATGCTGTAAGAGGAGATCGACTGACGCTCAAACAAAGAATAACATGAGTATAAAAGGCCAAGTAAAAGGAGATAAAAAATTGGAGGAACAAAAAGCGGTTACAGATCCTGAGGGCCCACGACCCGAATTACGTGGTAAAAATTCCAAGAATAGGCACGATTGGGAACATAGAATGATATATAGTCGGGGAAACCAAAGACCTGTGATTGGGGATGAATTGAGTAGGGGAGTTCTGAGGAGTAGTACCCTAAATAAAAAACAACCTAATATAATAAGGGGGGACAATACTAACATGCGCAGTATAGGCAGGGAAAGTATAACATGGAAGCAGGATTATCATGCTACACAATATAGGGGCCATCTCCCGCTGGCTATAATGCAGATAGGCAGATCTTCAATATTTGTAGGGAATCTGGCATCCCAAAATCAACGGTTTGGAAAGTGGCTATGACAAATATTCCCAAACTCAGCCTCTCTTCTTACAGGGAAGATGAGGAGTCCCTGAAAAATAAAGTAATTCATTGGATTAGGCATAAGCGTGACTGCAGATCCATAATACGTTCTGACCTACTCGAGGTGGAACGCTTAACTTCTAAAAACATAGCCCTTGACACGATAATTTTAACATTGAAAACAAAAAACATAGCTGACGGATTGGTGGCCCTTGACCTGAGAACAGGCCCATTATCTGGTAGCCCTGTGAGATTTAGATTATTTAATCCTCGTGAAATCACAGATAGGAGTCCCCAAGCACCTGTCAATTCCAGACCACAATTGTGTTCCGATGCCCGAGAATACAATTTGGAGGCAGTTGATTGACAATCACTTCTTCCTCTAACACTTGAATACTGCGAGAGGTCTTACTCGTCTCCGAATGAAGAGTTAGTCTCATCTGATTCTACTTTCAAGCATCACGCTATTCAAGTAGATAGGGGTGAAGTAGGAGTCGACTGTGTTGCAGACAACCCATATTCAACCGGTGAACTAAATGACCAATCAGTATTACGTATAACATCTTGGAATATAGCAGGGTTGAAACATAAATTAGAAGATGAGGAATGGCAGGAGTACATTAATTATAGCGAAATCTGCCTGCTACAGGAAACTTGGGCACTAGAAACTCCCCATAAGCTTGGGGACAAAACTTTTAGTGTTAGTGCCATACCTTCAGTAAGAGGTAGACAGTCGGGTGGCCTTGTTCTTTGAGTAAAAATTACTCTAGATGTGGATATAACTCAACTGAAATTTCCAGCATTAGATATAATGGGGGTAAAGCTAACTACTCTTGATAAAACCCCAATTTATATAATAAATATCCACAACAGACCTGGTCCTTCTAGTAAAGAATCTGCAGTCATAGAACTGCTAGACACATTTCTGAGCACAATCGACCCCAGGGCAATGATAATTGTAGGGGGGGGGGATTTTAACTGTAAATTTGAACCTATAGTGGGAGTGGAAAACCTGTTTGAGGAGGAGGATCTGGCTAATAACATCCCTCCTCTAGAAGCAGGTCCCGCAACGCCCTGTACAGCTGCAGCTGCACAACTTACTCGACTAATTTCAGGGCAGGGACTCAGGGCCTGTAATGGCCAATTGCCGTCAGATAGACCGAGTGCACCTACATTTAGGAGGGGCTTTACCAAGAGCAGTATTGACTATATAATGGTTTCTGCTAATTCATGGTCTAATATCCACAACTTAATAGTGGATGCCAGAGGAGATAGTGATCATTACCCTCTATGCTTAACACTAGCAGGTTCCCTCTTCTATCTTACGAACAAGAGGCATAACGATAGTAACCCAAGTCAAATTCAACCAATAGTTAGTAACAACCGTAGAGCCTTAAAATGGCAATCAATAGTGGGTAAGGATGAGGAGATGGCAAAGATTTATAATACCTTTTCCAATGTCATCTCCCCCTATATCGAATTGCCAATTTCAGAGATTCTAATAGTGCAAATTCACTACCAAATGATAGACAATTTAAAATTGATTTTGAGCAAGATCCCCTGAGAGAACGGGGTGGAGAATAGAGCGACACATACATCAGCCAACCAGTGGTACACTAGAGAGTGTCGCAAAGTAAAGAGTGAGCTCATAATGGCAGCAAAATCTAAAGACGTTTTAGCATTAAGAGAGAAAAGGGCCAAATATAACAGCTTATTATTGAGAACAACGAAAGAATGGGATGACAGCGTCTGAACAGAACTGATAATCGCTGCTAAAACTAAGGATCATGCTGCCTTTTGGAAATTGTTAGCCAAGGGCAATAAAACGGGGAGAAGTAGCATGGATCTTTTTCTGGATGAAGGCACTTGAGTCAATCATTTTTCAAAATTGTACTCCGAAAACACTAATAAGTCAATAAACAATAAGCAACATGAAACACCAAACGGTGTAGTATTGAATAATATGGAACAAATCAATATCTCCTATTTTAGTATAGAGGAAACTTTGGCAGCAATTGATACAATTAAGCCCGGTAAGGCCCCAGGCCCCGACAAAATATCAGGAGACCTGTTTAAGCATGACAAAGCTGTCTGGGGGCCATACATTAACCTTCTTTGCAATGCTGTAGCAGCAGGTGCCCCAGTACCAGACTCATGGAAAGGGGCAGAAATTATCACAATCTTTAAAAAAGGAGATCGTCAAGATCCTGCCAATTACCGGCCAATAAGCCTCATTGATACCTTACAAAAGATCTATGCCAAGCAGATTTTAACAAGATTAAATGAGTGGGCAGAGGTAAATAACATTTTATCACAGTATCAGGCAGAGTTCAGAGCAAAAACCAGTACAATCGACCAGGCTTTTAGACTTTTATTCATGGGGTGGAAATATACGATTTTAAAGGAAGGTCACCTGTATATAGCGTTTATAGAGTTGAAGGCCGCTTTTGACCTTATACCAAGAGACCGGCTCTGGTGCTCCCTAAAAGACCAGGATGTACCAGAGGAACTCCTTGCACAGATAGTGAGACTACACGAAAATAATTATGCGAAAGTTAGATGGGGGCCCAGGGGAGAACTCACCGAGGCAATTCCCATAAGGAGGGGTGTAAGGCAAGGATGTGTACTGGCACCCACCCTCTTTTCTCTATATGTAAATGATGCCCCAAAACATCTTTTGGGATGTGGGCATGATCCACCCAAGTTAGGACGGTTGTCAGTACCAGCCCTTTTATTTGCGGACGACACTATTTTAATATTCAAGCGCCGGAGGGACTCTAAAATCTTTTAAATTCATTTAGCGAATATTGCAACATGAAAAGCCTTGATAAACTCAAGTAAAACAAAATACATGGCAGTCAAACCGCATAAATCATTTAAGAACATTTTTGTCCAAAAGCAGAAGTTAGAATATGTATCGAACTTCAGCTATTTATGCATCACACTTGACACAAAATTGACATGGCATCGGCAATTGCAAAAAAGCAAGACCATTTTGCTCCAAAATTCAGTACCCATACTAAAAAAGCACCAGAAAAGTATAACTAAGGCAGTGTCACCTGCATTAGAGGTGTACAAATATAGGGCGCAATCAGCAACTTTATACGGAGCTGAACTTTGGGGGGTCACTTGTAGAAATATGTTCACGGTGGAAGAAAAGTTTTTTAGGATGTTGTTACGTCTTCCCATACGTACCCCGGTTATCTCTATTGTTATGGATATGAACATAAAACGCATTGATCACCAGGCTATATTAAGATCACTGTCGTTTTGGGTGCGATTGTGGACTACTGCTGAACTCGCAAGCTACAAAGAGGGGCTAGAAGAGATACTAAGATATGACCACTGTGGTAGTCTCCAGTGTGTCAAGCATGTGAGAACATGGTTCTACAAACTTGGATTGAACCATTTTTGGGAAACACCCGCACTGCTGACACCGCCCTCTAAGAAAATATTGAAAACAACATTTTGGGCATACATGCACAACTGTGTATCCCATAATTCTGATAATGGAAGATTGACCACACAATTCCTTCTCACAAAATCTCTTCCATCCTTCGAACAATTTCTTGACGAAATACAACCTCAGTTGGTTAAATATGAAATTCCGTTACGGTGTTCTGCAAGTTAAATCTAATACAGCAAAATGGGGTTTGAAAAATGATGACGATCACTGCCTTTTATGTAATTACAACACACAAGAAAATGATTATCACATATTATTTTTTTGCCCAGTATATGCTATACCAAGGCGAAAATGGATCAAACCGATATGCTGTAATTTGGGAGTTAGGTCCTGCACTGATGCTACTAGAATACTAAAAACCGATACCTCGCAGAAAATTGTTTTTAGTGTCAGTAGATACGTTTGCTGTCAAATTATTGAGGGAAAAAAAGGCATGAATCTTTTTTAAAAAGAGAGGACCAACAATTTTTTATTTATAATTTTTAATCTATATATGCACTTTCTTGCATTAGCACTTTATATCCGCCCTGCATTTAATACAAAGTATTTTTTTTAATTATATGTAGCTTCTTTAGATTAGTATTGTTACGTCAAGTACCTATATGCACTAGTATAGCATTTGCACTTTATTTTTCAACTATGTACTGTACTAAGCACCTTTATGCATTAGTAGCACTTGCACTTTATTCGTCAAGTATAATCTATGTATGAAGCTCCAACTTTTTTTAATCTTTGAATGCAACACTGTTTTAATTAGCAAGTTCAGTGTCTTATGTACTGGATTAGACCATTGATTACTGACATCTTCATTATTATAATTTAAGTGTAAATCCCAAAGATCCACTGCAAATGTCCAAAGACGCAATTGAGACTGTCATCCGTCTAAACTGGGTTTTTAACATGTGCTCTTTTATTGGTATGTTTGAACTGTTTTTTTATCTTGTATCTTTTATGGTTTTTCAAACCGAATAAAGATTATTGAATTGAATTGATTCTCCAAGACTTGTCTTTGACAACTTTTGGATATCAGCCACCAGCTCAGGAAATTGCAGCTGTTCGTCTTGAAATTTTGCAACGTTTCATAATTAAAATTGGTTCCGAGCTTATAAGAGACTGTTGATTGAACTGTGAACTGTAAATAAGCTTGCTTTGAAAGAAAATAACTTGGGCCCGAGTGGAAGAAGAATAAATGTAGGGAACTTTCTGTAGAGAAGAAAAAAATAAAAGAGGAAAAAGAGGGCTAAAGAAGTCTTTTTGAACTGTGTAAATAAAAAGAGAAGAACAAAATGTGAATATTTCCATGACTGCAGAAAATTGTATTGAACTGGATTACAGCAATAAGAGGCAGAGAAAGAGACTGTGCTAATACTCTTGCTGTGTCACACCGACAGTCGAAGATGGAGTCTGGAAATTCGAATCGTAGGTCTAAGTGTGTGATAGGTACACTCATAGTAGGAGTAATAATAGTAATAGCGGTAGTTATTATTGTCTCTGTAAAGATTTCACATAATGCAGAAGTTGAAGGGGTGGGAGTGAAGGGAACAACCACACCTGTTTCTTCTAGCACAAAAGAGGGTATCGTAGGAGCTGGAAAGACTATGCTAGATCAGACTAGTCATATCTTACACGTAGATTTGCCTAAAGGTGACTACACGCTTAATGCTCATGCCAAGTTGCTATATGAGTACGTGAACATAATGGATGTGAGAGATTGCTATGTGTGTATGCAATTGCCTGCGTCTGTGGAGGAAGGTATCCGTTATCATCATCTTCCTTTGACATATGGTATTAAATGTAGTTTATTGCTTAGTATGTTTTACGGTAAGGGACATTATGAATATTATTTCTCTAATTATGATGTGGTGCTTTCAGAAGTTCCAGCTTATAAGCACCTGAACAAGTACGACTATTACAAGCAAGAAGATAGAGTGGGAAAGTATTTCATACCTACCGTCACGTTAGATACGGCTTATGCACATCGTCACAATTTGATATGTGACTGACATAGAGAAGAAATTTGTAGATCAAGAAGAAGATAGACATAGACAGTCGTCAGTGAAAACTAACACTAGAGAGGGGAAAACTGCATGGACCAAGGAGGAATTAGCTCATAAGGCAAGAAGGAGTTCTGGTCCAATAGCTTTAGATTTCGAACAGCGAGGAAAGCTTTGCATTAGACAGGTACAAACCTATTATGATAATATCTATGTGTGACAGAGTGTATGTGATCACATCTTCACGACTGAAGCAACTGCAAAGAAGTTCTTGCAGGAGACGGTGCAAGTGGTGCCAAATGTGTATTTCGTGAGTGGGAATAATGCCTATGTGCGATTGCCATTGAATTGGTATGGTACATATTATGTAGCCGTGGTGTTTCCCAAGATATACCATGTTGAGGATCTAGGACCCTTGGAAGGTGGAATGCATCATAGAGAGAGAAGAGGTACAAGTGCAGGAGAGATAGAGATGTATTTGGAGCGATGATACCAAGTCTAGGAGTGGTTCTGAATGTTGTCAACTATTGTGGACAAGTTGTCAACGAATACCGCTCAGTCTTTGTTGCTTGTAGATGGAGAGATGGTGTCGATAAGGGCTATGGTGATGCAAAATCGTCTTGCTTTAGACGTTTTGCTAGCGAAAGAAGGTGGTGTCTGTAAAATGTTGAGGGTTCAACAGTGCTGTACTTATATACCTGGCAACATCAAAGATCTGAAGAAGTAGTTAAGTAACATCACTGAGATTCATACTGAAATACATGATTTGGCAACAGAGGGTGGTTGGGACAAGGTTGGAAAAGGTTTCCAGAAGGTAGGAAGTTGGTTTGCAGACCTTGGAAAGGGAATACTTGGCTATATTTTGAAGCCCATCATCATAGTTGTGGTTTGTGTGATTATGTTTTTGGGATTTGTGAAGGCCTACAAATAGCATAAGGCAGGACAAGTTGAGAGATCCCTTAGAGAGCGAGAAAGGAGAATGGAGAGACTGCAGGACAGTCACTATGAGAATCTCAAGAGCATAGAGAAGTTCCGACAGGGAAGACAGACTACAACTTCTGTTTAGGTCAGTTCTTTCTCCAGGGAGTTATGAATTGTTGTGATAACACTTGTCATCAGAGGGGAGGGACTAATGGAGTGCGTTGGTGTTCAGTAATTTGTAGGGGTGCATCATAATCATGGATAGTCCAAACCCGCATATACTCTTATGTTGTATTAACGTTTGACCATTAGAAGTGTTCAGTAATAACAAGTGAGAGTGCAAACGGTAGGAAAAGTGATGTGCCATGTAAAGAGACAACGTGGAATTCATGTTATAATATTGTAATCCATAGTATTTGATGTCATTTGCCTAACAAAATGGCTTATATATGTGACGTGATGTGTATGATTTAGACGTCCACCATATTAAAGTTGCACATAATGAATGAATGAATGAATGAATGAATAAATGAATTTAGATTTCTATAGCGCGTAGCTACCCTGAGGCCTCCTAACGCTTCTGGACCGGGCAAACAAGAGACACACGCCATGTTAGTGCATAACCTTGAAGAGATGAGTTTTGAGAAGCTTGCGGAAGGCCAGCAAGTTTGTTTCCCTCCGAAGGGTAGGGGGGGAGAGAGTTCCAAAGGTTCGACGCATTCGAGGAGAAGGAGCGTCCACCCCATCTAGATCTTCGTATTTTCCTTGGAGTGGCAAGGAAAGCAGAACTAGATCGACGATTCCTAGAGGGTTGATAAGGGGTGACCAGAGAGTGGATAATGGCTGGACCAGATTTCCAAATGGCTCTGTGCGCAAGACACAGAGCCTTGAACTGTATCCTCGCCCGGATTGGGAGCCAGTGGAGGTTCCTTAATGCCGGTTTCGCCGATTGTCTTCGAGGAATCTGAAGAAGTTGGCGGGCCGCACAGTTCTGGATTACTTGCAATTTCTGAATTGTGGACTGGGGGCTCCCAGATACAGCGCATTCCCATAGTCCAGGCGGGAGAGTATAAGAGCTTGCACCATAATTCTTCTCGCCTGGAAAGGGAGCAGGGGGAGGATCTTTCGTAGCATTCTCATCAGGCCAAAACAGATTGCAGAGAGCTTAGTGGCCTGATGATTGAAACAGAGGGAACTGTCAAGCCACATGCCCAAGCTCTTAATCTGCTGCTTTGGCACTGGGGCAGGGCCGAGACAGGTCGGCCATATAAGAGCCGAGGTAGGTGAGGGAGGTTTGCCCAGGAACATCAGTTCGGTCTTGTCCCCGTTTAGCTTAAGACATAAACGTGACTAAATTGCATATAATGTGTAGAATTTCATAAGTTGCTCACAGATAACATGAATTTGATGTGCTTGTGCAATGTAAGGAGATATAAAGGCCTAAATGAAATGTTCACTTATGTGTGCATTTGAAAGTCCTAAGTGTTTCACTCTTATGTTGCCCGATTTCTGTAGGCCTGAATTGTATTTTCCATGGGGGCTCTGAAATTGGGCTGTTAGAAATTCCATGTGCACGTTGAATTTGTTCTATTCTCACATTTCTGTTACAGGTGGAGAAAGTAGTCTTTGTTAGTTAGAATAACGTCTTTGTTTAGGAGAGTTAGGCTTGGGAGGATGTGATACAAATGAGCAAGGAGAACTGATAATTGGAAGCCGGTGTTCTTTCTCACTGAGGGAGGCCCGGGAATCAAGGTCATCGAGCTGGGAGCTGGGAGCACCGACACCGCGTGGAAAATCACTAATTGGAAGTATCCGGCGAGATGAGGTGATCTGTGGGCGTGTTCTCTGTTTTTATGCTTTGTATTAGGGATAGTGTGCCAGGGTGGAGTCGGGAGAAGGGATGAGGGATCGAAGGAGAGGAGCATCATAGAATGAGCTCTGTAGGTTTTAGCTACTTGATCCATACAACGTGAGTGTACTTCTTAGGAAGTCTTCACGTGCTGACACCTTTTTCCTGATCTTGCCTGGGAAATGCTAAGTAGGGATGTCACGATAGTGGTAGTGTAGGCACAGACTAATGCTTTTTATTGATTCTCCGCAGATAAAGACCGAACTTGATGTGGGGGGCAATCATTGCCTGCGTTCTGCTTCTGGAGATTGTCATTCTGTTTATGATTCATCGTATAAAGTTAGCTCGTAGGTTTCGATTTGTATTAGTTCCCATGTATTTCTACAACCTTGTGATGAGGTGCTTCTACATTCAGTTGTTTTTGGCTTTGTAATAAACCCTACTAACTTGGAATCCGGAGTCTGTGATTCTTCAGAGTCATGGTTCTTATAAATTGTGATCCTGTCTAAATGAATTGTTTCTCCCCTCTACACTTTTCAGCAGGCAATAAAGGTCCATCGGCCGTGACTTCCATAGAGAATTGGTAGAGAGGAACTCAGCCCTTTCACATTCATGCCGTGATTCATTCTAGCTGAGTTTAAATCCAAGCTTCCTCATTTAACTATAGGCCAAATTGCACCTATCCTGTGCAAATTACTTTACTTCACTTCAAGCATCAAATCTGAAACTACTTTGCAGAAATTCAGCTCAGTATGCTCCATATAAACGTCGTGCATCATTTTGCAATGTTGCTTCACATACAATATTGGTCAAATATACAAAGAAAAACTTCAATTTCTTGGTTATTTAGTAGCAGTGTTGTCATAGCACTGATGGTGGAGGAAACGTTCATGTTTGAAAAAACTATTACTTTTAGCAGATATCCCCAAGTCAAAAATGTTTTTTTTTCCTGGAGTCATTCTGAAAACATCGGATGACTTCAGCTGGGCTATTCCTGTAATTATCTGGTGAAGTCATCCCAAGCCAACCTGAAGTATTTGTATTAGGCAAACTATTTAAATGAGATTACTCTAGTCATCACAAAAACTGCTCCAGGATGGTGATCTGATGACTTCCTGGAAAAATGCAGATGACTTCATGACTACTTGAGGATGACTTCATGACTTCTTCTGGATGTTTGTTCGTATTACTTCATGATGCCATCATGCCTAATTCAGGATGTGTTTGCATTACTTTAATGATGATATATCTACTTAAAGATGTGTTGTTATCTTAATTGCTGCTGTGATGAGTAGGTCAAGGAGTGCCTTATCGTTTTCGCACAAGGAGTCTGCTCTAAGAGGAGCGAACAGCAGAGTCGAGAGATCCCTGCTTGCATCAAAGGGGAAGAGTTTAGATATAAATTCAAGGACCTTATCCCAATAGGACGTCACTCACGGGCAAAGAATAATAATAATTGGAAGGACACTCGCAAAACGTCCTTTAAATGCTGGCTAAATTGGGTCACTAATTTGCGAGGAGCTGATAATATAGCGCTCCACAACTCTCCGTGGAAGACCCCGGTTAGATACATGTGGGAATCCCTTGATCTCTTTTTTGAATCACACAAACCGCCGTGAAATATTTCACAAACTACCCTATGGTCTTACACAGTACCGAACGGTGACCCTCTATGACCGACACATATACTCTGAACTGTAGAGGGGCACGTATTAAGGTTTTCTAACCCCTATTCGCCGCCTATGTCTCACATTGTGTGATATTATTGCTCTTTTCATTAGCCGAAAACTCTCACAAACATTAGATATATACCGAACGTAATAGCCTTTCATGGTATATGTTTTTGCCTTAGATACATTTCAAGTGCCATTTATGTTATGTATGGAATTTGCTGACTTATTGCTGGACAGTCTACTCATCTATTTTTTGTCCATTTAGGTTATTTATTGTATTGTATTGTATTTTCTTTTGCTTATTGCATTGTGTTTTATGTATATGTATTATATACTGTTTGAACAACCAATAAAAACTCATTGAACTCAAAAAGATGTGTTGTTATTACTTCATGAAGACTACTTCAAGGTGTGTTTGTTCACAATGACTCTGAGGACTTCTGGATAGGGTATCTTTTTCTTTTTTTTACTCCAGCACAATTTCATGGTGACTGCTTGAAAAAGGTAATTTTCACTGATTCATATGCTTCCTTTCTATCCATTAGACTTTGGGCTATGGTATAAAGAAAATACAAAAAGGCTGCCAATTTTAATATGTCACAGATGCACCAGACTTACTGTTGTTGAGAAATCACAATTCCAGTAACTGTGCCACAGTAACTAGTGATTATGATTACGACAAAATTAGAATCAAATGGCGAATAATGTAAGGCAACTGTGTTTTCACATGTTATTCTTCATTGAAACGTGCAGACTAAGTTCCAACACCTTGACCTGGTATTACCACATTTCTTAATGCAGCAATACCACTTTTCTCAGACAGAAATAATAATTTGAAATGTGCACAAATTGACTTACTGCATATTCATCATGATTATTTGCAATTCGGACTATCTGTAAATGAGGCTTTAACACACTTATCTCAGCCTTGATAACCCTTCCTTCTTTCAGCTCTTACAAGCACTGTTAAGTGGTAACAATTGTGAGAGAGGAACATTACAAGGAGAAGTGATTGAGAGGATGATAAGTATTATGAGTGAAATTCATGAGTTCTGAATTATGTGAGCTGATGGTCCTCTAAGTGGGAGATAGTGAGTTGTGTGAGATTCTCCTACCTCACAGCCAAAGCCTGGAACGACCTCCACCTCTGGCAAGCTCCCGCAATGCCCCACTTCAGGAAGGACCTCAAGATCTGGCTCATCGGATGACCCCAGCACTCAATTGAGATGCCCCGCACCCTCCCCCCAGTGCCTTGAGACCCTCACGGGTGGGTAGTTGAGCTTTACCAACCTCGATTAATTGCTTTATTGTGAATGTCCTTGGGCAAGCTGGTGGTCAATTGTGAGTGGGTATGTCTGCAAGTGGTTGGTGTTGTGTGGGTGAGTAATGCACTGAATGAAGTTGTCGGGCTCCTCAACTCCTCAGGATCGGAACGATGCTCATTAATGGTCCACCTCTCGATAGCTTCAAGTCTGAGTGCTGTTATAGCGCAGAACAGTGAAGCGATCAAGCGAGGGAAGGAAAGGGAGGGGACAGCAGGGAAGGAGACCTGAAACGACACGAAAACAAAGCACACAATCAATATCCATTGACATACTCTGTTCTCCACCCCCCCCCCCTGTGGAAGGGCATAGTGGTACAACGAAGTAACTACCTGTAAAGAAAAAGAAAGACGTGTGTTGTCCTAGTTGATCCAGCTGAACTTGTGCCTCTCCAAGAACAGGAGGCCGGTAAGAGTAAGAACCAATTACCATGAGGAACATTAACGAGGCACCATAATCCCCTATGGTCTCGTTTCACAGAGGTTGTATGAGACCGAACTTGGCTCATCCACAATCCCCTGCTAAATGGATACACAATAAAAAAAGTTAGAGAAAAAACTCAAAGCCTTAAGTTTTTAACGGTATTTCCTTAAGGGTATGGTCTATTAGGTTCGAATGTACACTCTCACCCAGCCTGATTACGTGGCGCCAGGTAACATTCCTTTGTACACATAAAAGTTTGATGGTCAACACAGAAGTGCTCCTCCGCTTGAAT
Organism: Calotriton arnoldi; assembly: GCA_963921515.1. NCBI lineage: Eukaryota > Metazoa > Chordata > Amphibia > Caudata > Salamandridae > Calotriton > Calotriton arnoldi. Next base: position 685,625 of record CAWUFW010002616.1, read on the forward strand.
CACAGGAAGCCATGAACTCCCCGACGCGAAGGAAAAGCACTCTACCACTCCTGGTGGTAATATCAATATGTATTAACAATCTGTCTGTAGGAGAATGGTATCGCTCCTACCATACATCCCAGCACGGGTATCCCTTCTACTCGCAAGAGACCACAAACGTGTGTCTCACCAACGAGGAGGAACACCTAGTGCTTTGGGTTGTTACTGCAAATCAAACAAGACGCTTCTCCAAAGCGCAAAACTTAAGGGATGTTAGTCCCGACATGAATCCCCCAAATTATCAATATGCACTCTCTCTCTCACACTATTAGGGCCGGTATCAGTGGTGGTGCAGCAGCACCCTTACTGGACCCGCACTCGTGTCTGCCCTTTGTTGTCCAGGACCGGTTCCCTCACCGGGGCTTTGACAGTGGAGCTCCTCAAACGGCAGTTCCAGAAGGCGCCTCTGCTCAGAGGCGCCAGCCGCTGGGCTCCATGCAGAGATTAAGGACCAAGAGAGAAAAAGCGCCAATGCCCCAAAAGCAGCCTCTTCGTGTTCCGGATGTAGAATACTCTGCAACGCCGCAGGGGCGGAAGTGCGCTCATATGCCTTCTGCTGCTCTGCGTGCGTGCCGCCCCGCCGCCAGTGCTCATGGGACTTGAAGTCTTTTGAGTAGTTTCAGTGCCGATCCGCGCAAAACAGGACAGAGCTTGTTGCGAGACCTGACAGTACAACCCCTTTACGAGGAGCCCTGTCATGTTTTCTACTGCGGATGTTTTCTGTGGAATGCGGCAAGCAACCGAGGAGCGTGTATGCCACTTGCGGGTTCCCACAAATTTTCTTCTGGCCCGTATCCCTTCCAGGCAACCAAATACCACCTTTTACTGCCTCTCGTTTTGGTGTCTAGGATTTTTGCGACTTCATATTCTTTCTCACTGTTAACCCATATAGGACTAGGTCTCTTCTTGACAAGTGTAATGGAGGGCTTCAGTAACGACACGTGGAACACAAGACGTATACGTAAGGAGGCCGGCAGGGCTAATTTCACGGCCACGGGATTGATACATTTAATGATTTTATAGGGTCCGATGTATTTGGGGTTAAACAATGAGTTTCTTTTGAACTGGATATTCTTGGTGGACAACCACACTACATCCCCTATCTTGTAAGCAGGGCCTACTCTACGATGTTTGTCTGCCCCTCGTTTGTATCTTTCTTTTGCTATTTGTAACTGTTTTTGTGTTTCCTTTAATGTCTCCTGAATGTGAGTAACTCTATTGTTTACTTCTGGTAAGTTAACCTCTGCACAAGGATGCAAAAAGGGAAGAAACCTGGGATGAAACCCATACGTGTTGTAGAAGGGAGCGGTTTTAGTGGAACTGTGTTTGGCGCTGTTATAAGCCACTTCCGCTAACCATAAGTGATCCACCCATGCCTCCGTATTAGAATCAACATAACAGCGCAAATACTGCTTAAGTGTTTGGTTGACTCTTTCGGTCTGCCCATCTGTTTGAGGATGGAAGCTCGTAGAAAGAGCCACCTGGATCTTTAGAGCAGAACACCACACCTTCCAAAACTGTGCAGTGAATTGTGTGCCCCTCTCGGACATGATTTTTCTCGGGAGGCCATGCAGCCTGACTACATGGAGCAATAACAATCTTGCTAATTGACCTGCTGTGGGTATTTGGTGACAAGCGATGAAATGCCCCAGCTTAGTAAGGTAATCGACCACTACCATGACCGTGGTACAACCCTGATCTTTGGGGAGTCCTACAATGAAATCTATGGAAATGTTCTCCCATGGGACTGTGGGTGTAGGTAAAGGCTGAAGCAACCCTTGTAGTTTAGCATGATTCGTTTTCATTTGCATGCAGGTTTCGCACGCTTTAATCCATCTGGTGATGCCTTCCTGATGCTAGGCCACCAAAACTGTCTTTCAGCCCGTTCCAAGGTTTTATCTAGTCCATTGTGCCCAGCGCTGGGTATTTCGTGACACCAACTGAAAACCTGCTTCTGTAGGATTTTCGAGGGTATCAACATCATATGTCCCTTGACATAAATGCCCTGTTTGCTTTTCCATTCTCGGTGATGTTTCAGCCAAGTTCTCCATTTGCAGGTCTGCGTTCCTTTCGCGACTTTCTGTAAGAAGTCACTTGTTTGTATGGCACATACAACTTTCTGCGGAGGAATGATGGCATGTTCCTGATGTTCTTCTTCTTCTCTGATAGACTCCTGTCTGGTGAGCGCATCCGCCTTTTTATTCTCCTTGCCTGGTCTGAAAGTTACGATGAAATCGAATTCCTCAAAAAACAACATCCAGCGTAGTTGTCTAGGTGTAAGGTGCCTGGCTGAGCGCATAAACTGTAAATTCTGATGATCAGTGTATACAGTCACCGTTTCTTTGGCTCCTAGCAAGAAATGACGCCACTCGGAAAAAGCCGCTTTGATAGCCAGCAACTCCTTTTCGGCTATGGTGTAATTCTTCTCCGCTTCGTTCAGCTTCCGAGACATAAAGGCTATAGGATGCATTTATCCTGTGATTTCGTTTCGTTGAGACAAAACAGCCCCGATGGCCACTTCGGAGGCATCTGCCTCAACTATGTAGGGTTTGTCGGGATTGGGGTGTACCAATACCGGAGCAGTTATGAAGGCGTTCTTTAATTCTTCGAAAGCGAGTTGGGCCTCTTCCGACCAGAAGAACTTATTCTTTTTACGTAACAGCTTGGTAATGGGGCTCACTGTTTTTGAAAATTGGTTGATAAATCTTCTGTAGAAGTTTGTGAACCCCAAAAAACATTGAACGTCTCGTACATTCTGAGGCTCTGGCCATTCCTTCACAGCTTGGACCTTCCTTTCTGCCATCACCTGCCCTCTAGGCGTGAGCATGACTCCCAAAAACTCGACAATATCGACGTGAAATTCACATTTGCTCAGCTTACAGTATAAGTTGTTGTTTCTCAATGCATGTAAGACTGTGCTGACGTGATGTATATGTTGTTCTTCCGAGGACGAATAGACCAATATATCATCTATATAGACGATTACATATTTGTCCATGAATTCGCGTAACACTTCATTGAGGAAGAACTGAAACGCCGCGGGGGCGTTACAGAGGCCAAAAGGCATCACCAGGTATTCATACAGCCCGTATCTAGTCTTAAAGGCCGTTTTCCATTCGTCTCCTGTTCTCATCCTAACCAGATGGTATGCCCCCTTGAGATCAAGCTTGGTGTATATTACCGCCTTCTTTACGTGTTCCAATAGCACTGGTATCAATGGAAGAGGGTATCGGTTCTTAACCGTGATGTCGTTTAACGCCCTGAAGTCGATACAAGTACGGAGCTCCCCATTAGCCTTCGGAATGAAAAACAGAGGGGAAGCTGCAGGTGACTTAGAGGGACGTATGAACCCCAGCTCCAAGTATTTGTCCAAGTATTGCCGGAGGTGCTCGTTCTCTCTTTCGGTAAGAGCGTAAATCCTTCCACAAGGCAACACGGCTCCCGGGATGAGGTCTATTTGACAATCGTATTGTCGATGAGGTGGTAAGGTCTCAGCCGGTACTTCGTTAAAAACATCCTGATATTCGGAGTATTGGTCAGGTAACACTATGTCTTTCTCAGCAGCGGAGGCAATGTAATGCAGTGAAGATAAAGCTTGTGAGGGTAGCTCAGGCTGGCCAAAACAATGGGTACTGCAATACTCTGAGTCGAAACGTAGCGTCTTGTTTCTCCAGTCTATCTGCGGGTTATGCTTTTGTAGCCACGGGAGACCCAAAATAATCCCATGTTGAGGTGAATGGATGACGTTGAATTCCATGAATTCCCAATGTTTCTGGTTATGCCGGACTTCCAACTGGTCGGATACATAACGAATAGGTCCAGAGTCCAAAGTGTGTCCATCCACTGCTAGTACGGTTTCGGGAATGGCTTTCTTGAGTAGCTCCATTCCCATCGTCTTGGCTACTGATTCATCAATGAAGGTACCCGTCGCTCCAGAATCAACCAAAGCCTGGGACTCCTTCCATTCTTCTCCGATCTTTATCATGATAGAGATATAAAAGAAGCGTTTCTTATCTGCAGCACTTAAGGAGGGTAGAAAGGTATTGCTCGAGGGTTCCCCTCCGATTTCCGTATCCTTTTTAGTGGGGTTGCTCATCCCTTTTTTGAATCCTCCTCTGGTGGTTTGGGGTTTTTGTAAGCAGTCTCTAACGAAATGCCCCCTTTTACCTCAATAGAGACATAGCCCGTTCTTCCTCCGCATTTCTCTCTCTTCTGAGGTCAGCGACACTCTCACCGTCCCAATCTCCATTGGTTCCGGATTGGTTCGCGGGGTTTCCCCTGTACGTGAGCGTTCGAACCTTGGGGGTAGCCGCTCCTTCCTCCGGGTATCGCTGTTCCTGTCGCTCAGTCGATGTTCCAATCTCAACGTCAGATTGATGAGCTCAGTACAAGAAGTCGGTTGTGGATCAATCTGTGCTATAATATCCTTTAGCTCGTCTCTCAGCCCCTGATAATATATTGCGAACTGCTTTTCCTCAGGCCATTTGGTTTCTGCCACCAACCGTCTGAAAGTGGTGAGGTATACTACCAGTTCTTTATTCCCTTGCCGAAGCTCAAGTAATTCACGGTCTGCTGAAAGGGTGTGGGATCTACGTTCAAAGATGTTCTCAAATTCTTCCCGAAATGAGTCCCAATCGTAAAGGAGAGGATCATCTCTCTGCACTAACGGGACTGCCCACAGAGCTGCATCCCCCGCCAGATAAGAAATGAGGAACGCCACCCGTGCCTGATTAGTGGTGAACGCCTTGGCCTTGCAATTAAAGTGCAACATGATTTGCGCAAGAAACACTTGTATCTTATTTGCATCGCCATAATACCTTTCAGGGGGTGCTAAAGGGATAGGAGTGGGTACTTCTACCGTAATGGGGTGAGGTTGGTAAAGCGAAGCCCCCCCTGATATCGAATGGGTTTCTCTGTAAACGATCCACCTTGACCTGTAAGTTCGCGGTTTCTACTCTAGAGGCGGACAGTTCTTGTTGAACCACCTGTAGTGTGGCCAACACATCCTCAAGGGCAGACATGTCCAAGCAGAGAATTCGATCAGGAGGAGTTAAATTAGTGGGCCGAGTATTCTGTCGGGCTCCTCAACTCCTCAGGATCGGAACGATGCTCATTAATGGTCCACCTCTCGATAGCTTCAAGTCTGAGTGCTGTTATAGCGCAGAACAGTGAAGTGATGAAGCGAGGGAAGGAAAGGGAGGGGACAGCAGGGAAGGAGACCTGAAACGACACGAAAACAAAGCACACAATCAACATCCACTGACATACTCTGTTCTTCCCCCCCTGTAGAAGGGCGTAGTGGTACAATGAAGTAACTACCTGTAAAGAAAAAGAAAGACGTGTGTTGTCCTAGTTGATCCAGCTCAACTTGTGCCTCTCCAAGAACAGGAGGCTGGTAAGAGTAAGAACCAATTACCACGAGGAACATTAACGAGGCACCATAATCCCCTATGGTCTCGTTTCACAGAGGTTGTATGAGACCGAACTTGGCTCATCCACAATCCCCTGCTAAATGGATACACAATAAAAAAAACAAAGTTAGAGAAAAAACTCAAAGCCTTAAGTTTTTAACGGTATTTCCTTAAGGGTATGGTCTATTAGGTTCGAATGTACACTCTCACCCAGCCTGATTACGTGGCGCCAGGTAACATTCCTTTGTACACATAAAAGTTTGATGGTCAACACAGAAGTGCTCCTCCGCTTGAATCACAGGAAGCCATGAACTCCCCGACGCGAAGGAAAAGCACTCTACCACTCCTGGTGGTAATATCAATAAGTACTAACAATATGTCTGTAGGAGAATGGTATCGCTCCTACCATACACCCCAGCACGGGTATCCCTTCTACTCGCAAGAGACCACAAACGTGTGTCTCACCAACGAGGAGGAACACCTAGTGCTTTGGGTTGTTACTGCAAATCAAACAAGACGCTTCTCCAAAGCGCAAAACTTAAGGGATGTTAGTCCCGACATGAATCCCCCAAATTATCAATATGCACTCTCTCTCTCACACTATTAGGGCCGGTATCAGTGGTGGTGCAGCAGCACCCTTACCGGACACTCGTGTCTGCCCTTTGTTGTCCAGGACCGGTTCCCTCACCGGGGCTTTGACAGTGGAGCTCCTCAAACGGCAGTTCCAGAAGGCGGCTCTGCTCAGAGGAAGTGCGCTCATATGCCTTCCGCTGCTCTGCGTGAGTGCCGTGCCGCCGCCAGTGCTCATGGGACTTGGAAGTCTTTTGAGTAGTTTCAGCGCTGATCCGCGCAAAACAGGACAGAGCTTGTTGCGAGACCTGACAGAAGTAATTAAACACTGGTAAGCAATAGATGTCAGGGGAGTCAATATAATGGTAGAGTTAGTGAAAATCTGAGTACCTGCGGGGGGTGTGGCTGGATATACATGATGTGAATCACAAAGGTGTTGTCAGGAGATGGCAATATTAGTGAGTTGTGCAGTTTGTGGGTTTGACCAAGTGGTGTTAAGTGGTTATGAGAAACTTTACAAAGTTGAAACTGAGTTGTGATGCATAGTAAAGGATAAGCAGTGACAATGGCTGAGAAACAATGAGGTATCGCTGGGGAAACTAGTTAAATGGTACTGCATGGTTCTGGTCAATAGAAGGTGAGATGAGTAACGCTAATGGCTGTCAGAAAGTAGAGGGTGTCAATAAGTGTGTGTTTTTTTCTATATATAGCAAAGTTCCTTAGTACATTGCTGGCTATGTTTCTGGCTGTTTGGCTGTATAAATTAATATGTAAGGGGTGCCATGGATTGTGTCTTGGGTGTGTCAGTCATTAATAAGCTGTTTAAGTGAGTGTCACTGTCTCCATTGGTGCTAGATATTTAAGAGTTGTGTCTATGCATATGAGTGAAGGGATAGACGCTTGAAACACTGTCAGAGAGAATGTATTACTAGCTATGCCCTTTCATAACTACTTACATGACATTCAACTAAATGTACAACACTGGACGTATAAGTCAGTCTAAGCGCTACAAAGTGTACATGTACTTGTCAAAACCTTTTAACTACATGTCTTTCCTTTATGCACATGAGACATGTTGGAAGGGTTACTTGTCTGGGTGGTTCACTTGCTAATATCAGAGCTTTACTACATATCAGGATAAGTGTTTAAGTTACTATCTGAGGGTTTTATTCTACATGTAGTTCTGGGTGGGTGGAATTGTGTGGATCCACGCAGATTCCAGAATTTTCCTTCACAGAAATGTGAGGAAAATGTGTTTTTTTAACAAGGTTTGAGGTTTGCAATGGATTCTGGGTAACAGAACTTGGTGAGAGCCACACAAGTCACCCCCTCCTGGATTCCCCTGGGAGTCTAATTTTCAAAAATGTAAACGTTTGCTAGGTTTTCCTAGGTGCCGGCAGAGCTAGGGTTCAAAATACACAGCTAGGCACTTTGCAAAAAAAAGGGTCAGATTTCACTGTAAAAATGTGGTGTGTCCACGTTGTATTTTGGGCCGTTTCCTGTCGCTGGCACTATACCTACCCACACAAGTGAGGTAGCATTTTTATCGGAATACTTTGGGGAATGCGGGGTAGGTGGAATTTTGTGGATCCACCCATATTCCAGAACTTTCCATCACAGAAATGTGAGGAAAATGTGTTTTGTTTTTATGAAGTTTCAGGTTTGCAAGGGATTCTGGGTACCAGAACCTGGTGAGAGCCACACAAGTCACCCCCTCCTGGATTCCTCTGGGTGTCTAGTTTTCAAAAATGTATGTTTGCTAGGGTTTCCTAGGTGCCGGCAGAGCTAGGGTTCAAAATCCACAGCTAGGCACTTTGCAAAAAAAGGGTCAGTTTTCACTGTAATGTTGCATTTTGGGCCGTTTCCTGTTGTGGGCACTAGGCCTACCAACACAAGTGAGGTACCATTTTATTCGGAAGACTTTGGGGAATGCGGGGTGGGTGGAATTTTGTGGATCCATTCAGATTCCAGAATTTTCCATCACAGAAATATGAGGAAAATGTGTTTTGTTTTACAACGTTTGAGGTTTGCAAGGGATTCTGGGTAACAGAACCTGGTGGGAGCCACACAAGTCACAACCTCCTGGATTCCTCTGGGTGTCTAGTTTTCAAAAATGTATAGGTTTGCTAGGGTTCCTATTGTAAAGTAAACACGTTGGAACACAGTAAAGTCTTCAGGTACTCTTTATTAGCCATCCACTCTCCGAATCGCTGTGAACTCCCAACATTCTAGGGTAAGCTCTCAAGGGAGAGTCCACTGGGGAACCATGTGCAGGGGAGGAGGGGACGTACCAAGACAGGAAGGAGATTACAAAACACCTCCCCAACATAACATATGTAAAACATAACTACATTTGACAATTCTGTCACAACTCCATGTTTGTCCATTCTCCAGTAGTACCACATTGTTGTAGGTCTTGGCTACACGACAAGGAGCGTAATAATTGCTTTTGCTTTGATGGTCTTTAAAACTCCTTTTGACTTGTACCCAATCTCCTACCTTCCACTTAGGATCTTTCACCCCGTTCTCACAATCGTACCACTTCTTGTATTTACTTTGGTGTAACTCCCGTTTACTTCCAGCTTCCTTAAGATTGGCCTCAACTGCTTTGCCACCCCTCAACCAGGTGGGGTTAAACTTTGTACAGGGTTCCCTTCCTCTGAGGGCAACAAACGGCGACACCCCTGTGATGGTGTTGGGTGACGTGTGATAGGCCCATAAGCAATCCTGTAAGGATAACTCAACTTCATGGCCATTGACCACAGCTAGTTGTATGTGTTCTTTGAGGAGCCTATTCGCTCTTTCAACAAGACCGTTTGCCTTAGGGCAAAACAGAGCTGTTCTTTCATGTTTGATATTAAGATTTCCTAGAAAGTCCTTCATAAGTTGGGATGTAAACTGTACCCCGTTGTCAGTGACGAGGGTAGAAGGATTACCTTCCCTTGAGAATACATCCTTGAGGAAATCTAAGACAGCATTCGTGTTGACCCCCATGGACGAACTTGTATGAGACCCAGTGTGAGGTGTAGTCAACAAGTACTAACATGAACCTTCTGTGCATAGGTCCAATTATGTCCATGGCCAGTTTACTCCATGGTTTAAGGGGTACCTCTATTGGGGACAGCGGGACTTTGTGAGTAGTCCTAGATTTGTCACTCTTAGCACAGCTATGACAGTCTTTTACTAATTGTTCAACCAGGGAGTCCATCTTGGGGAACCAGAAATTGACTCTAACCCTGTTCTTTGTCATGCTCCGCCCCAGGTGTCCTTCGTGGGCCAGTTCCACGATTCTCTTTCTCAACCCTTCAGGAGGTACAATCTTGTTGTTGCGAAAAACCGTCCCTCCAATGGTGCTTAATTCAAATCTGACCTCCCAAAAGTCTCTAATTCCCTCATCGACCTCACTGCATTTGCTGGGCCACCCTTCAACCATCATTTGTTTTAATTTGCACAGCCCTTTATCTTCCTCCATGCTTTTACTCCACTCTTCTTCTGTTAATGCAGGATCGGATAAGGCTAGAATGGGACTGTCTAGCATTTCCTCACACGGTTCATATTGTAATGGAGAACCGGACAAGAAGTCTGCAATTTTGTTATTCTCCCCTGGAACATACTCCACTCTAAAGCAGAAATTTTCAAGTCCTAAAATCCACTTACAAATGCGGGGTGTGCCATGTTCCATACCTTTTACTGTGAACATGAAGGTAAGTGGCTTGTGGTCTGTACGGATAGTGAAATTTACCCCCCACAAGAAGAACTTAAAATGTTTCGCTGCCCAGTAACACGCTAGGGCCTCTTTCTCCACTACAGAGTAGTTGCTTTCTGCTTTGGTTAGGCACAGGGAGGCAAAAGCAATGATTTTTTCCTCATTTCCTTCTTTTTAAGATAGTGTCACCCCCAAACCTTTGTTAGAGGCGTCTGTGGTTAGGATGGTTTTTTTCCTTGGGTCAAACGTGCCCAATGCCGGGGAATTGATGATTTCCTCTTTCAATGCATCAACAGTGCACTTGTGTTTCTCTTGCCATTCAAACTCCTTGTTTTTCTTTAAGAGATCACGTAATTGTTCACATTTTTCTGAGAAGTGTTTAATGTATTTAGCCATATACTCTAGAAGCCCTAAGAGTGATTTCAAGTCCTCCTTGTTCTTGGGATATGAGGCCTCTCTCACGGCCTTTATTTAACAAGTTGTTTTTAGGTCTGAAACCTTTTTCTGAAATGGAGTGCCCTAGGTACTCCACTGACGCCACTTTGATCTGGCACTTAGATTTCTGTACTGTTAAACCTGCATCCATTAGCCTTTTGAAAACATCTCTGAGGGTCTGGTCATGAGCCTCGGCGGTCTGTCCATACACAAGGATGTCGTCTTGGAAACACATGGTGTTGCTTACATCTCTCAAGACTTGTTGCATTATCTTTTGGAAGACCGCCACGGCCAAAGCTAACCCAAACGGCATTCTTTGGAACATGTACGCTCCTTGTGGGGTGATGAAGGCTGTGAGCGGTCTGGACTCGGGGTGAAGATCTACCTGGTGGTAGGCCATGGAGAGGTCAATAACGCTAAAGAACTTGGCTGGTCCCATGGTGCTGAGCATTTCATTTATGTTGGGGAGCGGGTGCCTCTCAACCCAGATGTTTTCATTTAGGCTGCGCAGGTCCACACATAAGCGAATCCCATCCCCACTGGACTTTGAGGCAATCACAATAGGGGCCAACTATTCAGATGTGTCAATGGGTCGGATGACCCCCATTTTGCACAACCTCTCCAACTCCTTTTCTAAAGGTTCCTTCATCAAATGAGGTACTCGGCGAAGCTTGTGTACAATTGGCTTAGCATTTGATTCAAGTTTAATTTTATGTTGGAAGTCATGGAGAAGACCAAGATTTTCAGAAAATAACCTTGGAAACTCCTCACATACGCTTTCTTGAGTTTGCGTTTCATCCAGGACAAGAACCTGTTTGTGGTTATTTGGATCAAGTATTATACCCAACTCCTTCTAATGTTGCCATCCTAATAGATTAGATCCTGTTTCAACAATGTACACCTTGCCTTCCGTATTCCTTCCTTTGAATTCAATCTGCATTTTTCTCAAACCCATGAGTGGTATGGGTTGTTTGGTAAACCCTGTGGGAGAAATATCAGGCTTATCTAGGAATACATCACCATCAACACTCATGTTTACAAAATCAGTATGGTTCAACAAAGTGAATGGGGAGCACGAATCAGCATACATGGTGACAACCTTCTTATTAAGCATCACATCACATTTAGGATAATTTACATTTATACTCCCCACTGTGTCTTTTACCTGAAAGACAAACTTCCTTTCACTAGGGGAGACATAACTAACTTCTTTTATATAACTACCTTCTTTTCCCCCACCCTCTCTGTTGTTGGGGTCACTTTCTCTACACACTCTAGCAAAATGCCCCTACGATTGCAATTTTTGCATGTAACATTTCTAGCTGGGCACTGTACATTATTAGCTAAATGGTTGCTGTTGCCACATCTATAACATCTTAGTTTCCTCTCATTAAGTTGTGTTTGGCTCTGTATACTTTCCTTCCCTTTGACTTTACAGACCTCGGTTTCTTCTACATACTCCTTAACGTTGGCAACTAACTCAGTATGGGATTTCATTTCCTTGATGCACTTGGCCGTGTGTTCTACAGATTGGGCAATGGTAACTGCTTCCCTAAGTGAAGGATTTTTTGCCAGTAATTTGTCTTGAATGCGCAAGTTATTGATGCAGCGTACCAGCTGGTCCCTTATAAGGGAATCAGTTAGGTTCCCAAAGTCACATAATTGACTCAGGCCTCTTAAGGCCGCAATGTAATTGCTGACAGACTCCATTTTCCCTTGTGTCCTGCAGAAAAACCTATGACACTCCAACATCACGTTTATTTTGTCTCCAAAATGGATTACCAATTTGGCCATAGTGCTCGCAAAAATGTCCATTGCTCCCTCTTCTCCTTCTCCATTGTTTTCTGGTTCAGGTAGGGTTTCATAGATTTTACGACCATATACCCCTAAATTATGTAGTAGAATGTGTTGTTTGCGCAACGGGGAGAATCGTTCACCTCCAATAGCAATAAGATAAGAATCAAAAAGTTTGACCCAGTCTTTCCAATGTATTTCAGGTACTCCATTTTCATTAAGAAACGAAGGTGGTTGACTCATGCTCGCAAAGGCCATCATGGTGCACCAAAAAAAAGAAAGGAAAAGGCTGAGTACAAGGAGCAAGAGAGATGTGGAGTAGTCACAAGTGAAAGGAACCCTCAACACAACGCTAAGTATGCGTACAGTACATGCGAAGAAAATACCCAGGTAGCAGAACTATGCAGGTATGCAGATCTTTAAACAGGGGAGAGCACGCAATAGTTAATAACAGGCTCTAGACAAACCTGGGAACTTCTTCATAACAATGAGGAACAAGGTGGCGTAATGTAGGAGATCCTCCTCGTATGCCTACACTATGCTGCAAGTAGTAGAATAACACTTCTTTGACTGTAACGATGAAAGTTTCTTGCACCCATGGGCTGGAGTACAGGATAAAAGAGGGAAAAACTTTACTTCATAACACCAACAGCAGATAAGTAGGAAGAACAACCACTTGTTCAGGACAGAGATATTTCAAGATTCAAAAGTGTCAAATTCTGTGAGCTCTGACGCTTAAACGGAAGCGGAGGACAAAGCAGAGCTCCAAAGAAAACTCCTTCACATGCTCACTTCACCGCAACCTTTTGGAGAGTCTCCCCATCGTTGGCTTGCATGTGCATAATAGTGGAGGACATGGCAGCACAAATAAGGAAATCCTCAGATTCACTCGCCTAAACGCAAGAAGAAAAGTCTCACCTTATTTGGCTGGGAGAGAGAAAGGTGCTTCTCTCACCAAGACCGGCACGCAGGATGTAGAAAGTGTCGTAATGCAGAGACGCCGTAAGAGTCTAGTGAAAAGCGGCTGTCTTCACCAGAGACACTAATTGCGGTGACTGAATGCTGAAATGCGCCTGCTCGGAGGAAGACGCACTTCTCCACGTCGAAGAGTCTTGTGAGAAGCGTCTGCCTTCTCGTGAGACACTGATTTTACCAGTGGACTTCTGAAGCGCCTGCGCTGAGGAAGGAGCGCCTTCCAGTGCGACCACAACTTCCTGAGGGAAACGCTTCACTTCACACATGCGCGATGCTGATTCTTCGTACAATGTTTTTGCTTGCGCAACAGGATACCATGGATCTCCCTGCAACGGTCGGAGCGCCGGAGCGTTAGAGGTACTAATAAAGTTGTTCGGGCACAACCTTCCGAAAGGGTAATGAGGAGAGGACACGTGCCCAGATGTGCGCTCCTGCCGATGGAGATTCCGTTAATTACTGTGATGATCTTTATTTTCTCTGTGCTGTCTCTGCACCATCCTCCGTTGTGTTGCATAGAACTAAACTACTCCAGTAGTTAATAATCTGCCAAAGTACAGGAAAGGCAATCAGGATACAGGCAGACCTTTCGTAGAAATAGGAGACCAATGCGACCACACGCTATTTAGCCACAGCTGGGACGTACCAAGACAGGAAGGAGATTACAACAGTTCCCTAGGTGCCGGCAGAGCTAGGGTTCAAAATCCACACTTAGGCACTTTGAAAAAAAGGGTCAGTTTTCACTGTAAAAATGTGGTGTGTCCACGTTGTGTTTTGACCAGTTTCCTGTTGTGGGCACTAGGCCTACCCACTCAAGTGAGCTACCTTTTTTATCAGAAGACTTTGGGGAATGCGGGGTGGGTGGAATTTTGTGGATCCATGCAGATTCCAGAATTTTCCATCACAGAAATGTGAGGAAAATGTGTTTTTTTTTTTTACAAAGTTAGAGGATTGCAAGGGATTCTGGGTAATAGAACCTGGGCACAGCCACACAAGTCACTCCCTCCTGGATTCCTCTGGGTGTCTAGTTTTCAAATATGTATAGGTTTGCTAGGGTTTCGTAGGTGCCGGCAGAGCTAGGGTTCAAAATCCACAGCTAGGCACTTTGCAAAAAAAGGGTCAGTTTTCACTGTAAAAATGAGGTGTCCATGTTGCTTTTTGGCCCGTTTCCTGTTGTGGGCACTAGGCCTACCAACACAAGTGAGGTACCATTTTTATCGGAAGACTTTGGGGAATGCAGGGTAGTTGGAATTTTGTGGATCCACGCAGATTCCAGAACTTTCCATCACAGAAATGTGAGGAAAATGTGTTTTGTATTACAAAGTTTCAGGTCTGCAAGGGATTCTGGGTAACAGAACCTGGTGAGAGCCACACAAGTCACTCCCTCCTGGATTCCTCTGGGTGTCTAGTTTTCAAAAATGTATAGGTTTGCTAGGGTTTCCTAGGTGCCAGCAGAGCTAGGATTCAAAATCCACAGGTAGGCACTTTGCAAAAAAAGGGTCAGTTTTCACTGTAAAAATGTGGTGTCCATGTTGCGTTTTGGCCCATTTCCTGTTGTGGGCACTAGGCCTACCAACACAAGTGAAGTACCATTTTTATCAGAAGACTTTAGGGAAGGCAGGGTAGATGGAATTTTGTGGATCCACGCAGATTCCAGAATTTTCCATCACAGAAATATGAGGAAAATGTGGTTTGTTTTTAAAACGTTTGAGGTTTGCAAGGGATTCTGGGTAACAGTACCTGGTAGGAGCCACACAAGTCACAATCTCCTGGATTCCTCTGGGTGTCTAGTTTTCAAAAATGTATAGGTTGGCTAGGTTTCCCTAGATGCCGGCAGAGCTAAGATTAAAAATCCACAGCTAGGCACTTTGCAAAAAAAGGGTAAGTTTTCACTGTAAAAATGTGGTGTGTCCACATTGCGTTGGGGGCCGTTTGCTGTCGCAGGCACTAGGCCTACCCACACAAGTGAGATACCATTTTTATCGGAAGACTTTGGGGAATGTGGGATGGGTGGTATTTTCTGGATCCAAGTAGATTCCAGAACTTTCCATTACAGAAATGTGAGGAAAATGTGTTTTTTTTTTTTTGCAAAGTTTGAGGTTTGCAAGGGATTCTGGGTAACAGAACCTGGTGAGAGCCACACAAGTCACCCCTTCCTGGTTTCCTCTGGGTGTCTCGTTTTCAAAAATGTATAGGTTTGCTAGGTTTCCCTAGGTACCGGCACAGCTAGGGTTCAAAATCCACACTTAGGCACTATGGGAAAAAAAGGGTCAGTTTTCACTGTAAAAATGTGGTGTGTCCACATTGTGTTTTGCCCCGTTTCCTGTTGTGGGCACTAGGCCTACCCACACAAGTGAGGTACTATTTTTATCAGAAGACTTTGGGGAATGCAGGGTGGGTCGAATTTTGTGGATCCACGCAGATTCCAGAATTTTCCATCACAGAAATGTGAGGAAAATGAGTTTTTTTACAAAGTTTGAGGACTGCAAAGGATTCTGGGTAACAGAACCCTGAGAGAGCCACACAAGTCACGACCTCCTGGATTCCTCTGGGTGTCTAGTTTTCAAAAATGTATAGGTTTGCTAGGGTTCCCTAGGTGCCGGCAGAGCTAGGGTTCAAAATCCACAGCTAGGCACTTTGCAAAAAAAGGGTCAGTGTTCACTGTAAAAATGTGGTGTGTCCACGTTGCGTTTTGGCCCACTTCCTATTGTGGGCACTAGGCCGACCCACAAAAGTGAGGTACCATTTTAATCAAAAGATTTTGGGGAATGCGAGGTGGGTAGAATGTTGTGGATCCACGCAGATTCGAGAATTTTCCATCACAGAAATGTGAGGAAAATCTGTTTTTTTAACAAGGTTTGAGGTTCGCAAGGGATTCTGGGTAACAGAACCTGGTGAGAGCCACACAAGTCACAACATCCTGCATTCCTCAGGGTGTCTAGTTTTAAAAAATGTATAGGTTTGCTAGGGTTTCCTAGGTGCCGGCAGAGCTAGGGTTCAAAATCCACAGCTAGGCACTTTGAAAAAAAAGGGTCAGTGTTCACTGTAAAAATGTGATGTGCACGTTGCGTTTTGGCCCGCTTCCTGTTGTGGGCACTAGGTCAACCCACACAAGTGAGGTACCATTTTTATCAGAAGATTTTGGGGAATGCGGGGTGGGTAGAATGTTGTGGATCCACGCAGATTCTAGAATTTTCCATCACAGAAATGTGAGGAAAATCTGTTTTTTTAACAAGGTTTGTGGTTCGCAAGGGATTCTGGGTAACAGAACCTGGTGAGAGCCACACAAGTCACAACCTCCTGCATTCCTCAGGGTGTCTAGTTTTAAAAAATGTATAGGTTTGCTAGGGTTTCCTAGGTGCCGGAAGAGCTAGGGTTCAAAATCCACAGCTAGGCACTTTGCAAAAAAGGGTCAGTATTCACTGTAAAAATGTGGTGTCCATGTTGCTTTTTGGCCCGTTTCCTGTTGTGGGCACTAGGCCTACCAACACAAGTGAGGTACCATTTTTATCGGAAGACTTTGGGGAATGCAGGGTAGATGGAATTTTGGGGATCCACAGATTCCAGAACTTTTCATCACAGAAATGTGAGGAAAATGTGCGTTGTTTTACAAAGTTTCAGGTTTGCAAGGGATTCTGGGTAGCAGAACCTGGTGAGAGCCACACAAGTCACTCCCTCCTGGACTCCTCTGGGTGTCTAATTTTCAAAAATGTATGTTTGCTAGGGCTTCCTAGGTGCCGGCAGAGCTAGGGTCAAAATCCACAGGTAGGCACTTTGCAAAAAAAGGGTCAGTTTAAACTGTAAAAATGTGGTGTCCAGGTTGCGTTTTGGCCCGTTTCCTGTTGTGGGCACTAGGACTACCAACACAAGTGCGGTACCATTTTTATCGGAAGACTTTGGGGAATGTGGGGTGGGTGAAATTTTGTGGATCCACGCAGATTCGAGAATTTTCCATCACAGAAATGTGAGGAAAATGTGGTTTTTTTTATGTTTGAGGTTTGCAAGGGATTCTGAGTAACAGAACCTGGTGAGAGCCACACAAGTCACAACCTCCTGGATTCCTCTGGCTGTCTAGTTTTCAAAAATGTATAGGTTTGCTAGGTTTCCCTAGGTGCCGGCAGAGCTAAGGTTAAAAATCCACAGCTAGGCACTTTGCAAAAAAAGGGTCAGTTTTCACTGTAAAAATGTGGTGTGTCCACGTTGCGTTTTGGCCCGCTTCCTGTTGTGGGCACTAGGCCCACCCACACAAGTGAGGTACCATTTTTATCAGAAGAGTTTGGGGAATGCGGGGTGGTTAGAATGTTGTGGATCCATGCAGATTCGAGAATTTTCCATCACAGAAATTTGAGGAAAATCTGTTTTTTTAACAAGGTTTGAGGTTTGCAAGGTATTCTGGGTAACAGAACCTGGTGACAGCCACACAAGTCACAACCTCCTGGATTCCTCTGGGTGTCTAGTTTTAAAAAATGTATAGGTTTGCTAGGTTTCCCTATGTGCTGGCAGAGCTCGTTTTCAAAATCCACAGCTAGGCACTTTGCAAAAAAGGGTCAGTTTTCACTGTAAAAATGTGGTGTGTCCATGTTGCGTTTTGGGCCGTTCCCTGTCGTGGGCACTAGGCATACCCACAAAAGTGAGGTACCATTTTTATCAGAAGACTTTGGGAAATGCGGGGTGGGGGGAATTTTATGGATCCACTGAGATTTTAGAACTTTCCATCAGAGAAATGTGAGGAAAATGTGTTTTGTTTTACAAAGTTTCAGGTTTGCAAGAGATTTTGGGTAACAGAACCTGGTGAGAGCCACACAAATCAACCCCTCCTGGATTCCCATGGGTGGCTAGTTTTCAAAAACGTATAGGTTTGCTAGGTTTCCCTAGGTGCCGGCAGAGCTAGGGTTCAAAATCCACAGCTAGACACTTTGCAAAAAAAAAGGTCAGATTTCACTGTAAAAATGCGGTGTGTGCACGTTGCATTTTGGGCCGTTTTCTGTTGCTGGCACTATACCTACCCACACAAGTGAGGTACCATTTTTATCGGAAGACTTTGGGGAATGCGGGGTATGTGGAATTTTGTGGATCCACGCAGATTCCAGAACTTTCCATCACAGAAATATGAGAATGTGTTTTTTTTTTTACGTTTGAGGTTTGCAAGGGATTCTGGGTAACAGAACCTGGTGAGAGCCACACAAGTAACTCCCTCCTGGATTCCTCTGGGTATCTAGTTTTCAAAAATGTATAGGTTTTCTAGGGTTTCCTAGGTGTCGGCAGAGCTAGGGTTCAAAATACACAGCTAGGCACTTTGCAAAAAAAGGGTCAGTTTTCACTGTGAAAATGTGGTGTGCCCACGTTGCGTTGTGGGTCGTTTGCTGTCGCAGGCACTAGGCCTACCCACACAAGTGAGATACCATTTTTATCGGAAGACTTTGGGGAATGCGGGGTTGGTTTGTGGATCCAAGCAGATTCCAGAACTTTCCATTACAGAAATGTGAGGAAAATGTTTTTCTTTTTTTACAAAGTTTGAGGTTTGCAAGGGATTCTGGGTAACAGAACCTGGTGAGAGCCACACAAGTCACCCCTTCCTGGTTTCCTCTCGGTATCTCGTTTTCAAAAATATATTGGTTTGCTAGGTTTCCCTAGGTGCCGGCAGAGCTAGAGTTCAAAATCCACAGCTAGGCACTTTGCAAAAAAAGGGTCAATTTTCACTGTAAAAATGTGGTGTCCATGTTGCGTTTTGGCCCGTTTCCTGTTGTGGGCACTAGGCCTACCAACACAAGTGAGGTACCATTTTTATTGGAAGACTTTGGGGAATGCGGGTGGGTGGAATTTTGTGGATCAACGCAAGATTCCAGAATTTTCCATCACAGAAATATGAGGAAAATGTGATTTTTTTACGTTTGAGGTTTGCAAGGGATTCTGGGTAACAGAACCTGGTCACAGCCACACAAGTCACAACCTCCTGGATTCCTCTGGGTGGCTAGTTTTCAAAAATGTATAGGTTTGCTAGGTTTTCCTATGTGCTAGCAGAGCTAGTGTTCAAAATCCACAGCTAGGCACTTTGCAAAAAAGGGTCAGTTTTCACTGTAAAAATGTGTTTTGTCCATGTTGCGTTTTGGCCCGTTTCCTATTGTGGGCACTAGGCCTACCCACACAAGTGAGGTACCATTTTTATCAGAAGACTTTGGGGAATGCGGGGTGGGTGGAATTTTGTAGATCCATGCAGATTCCTGGATTTTCCATCACAGAAATGTGAGGAAAATGTGTTTTTTTTTACAAAGTTTGAGGATTGCAAGGGATTCTGGGTAATAGAACCCAGTGAGAGCCACACAAGTCACAACCTCATGGATTCCTCTGGGTGTCTAGTTTTCAAAAATGTATAGGTCTGCTAGGGCTCCCTAGGTGCAGGCAGAGCTAGGGTTCAAAATCCACAGCTAGGCACTTTGCAAAAAAAGGGTCAGTGTTCACTCTAAAAATGTGGTGTGTCCACGTGGCGTTTTGGCCCGCTTCCTGTTGTGGGCACTAGGCCCACCCACACAAGTGAGGTACCATTTTTATCAGAAGATTTTGGGGAATGCGGGGTGGGTAGAATGTTGTGGATCCACGCAGATTCGAGAATTTTCATCACAGAAATGTGAGAAAAATAAGTTTTTTTAACAAGGTTTGAGGTTTGCAAGGGATTCTGGGTAACAGAACCTGGTGAGAGCCACACAAGTCACAACCTCCTGCATTCCTCAGGGTGTCTAGTTTTAAAAAATGTATAGGTTTGCTAGGAATTCTGTAGTATCCTGTCCTTGTTAATGTTATGCCATTTTCACCACCTGCTCAGCCAGTGTGTTTGTGCTGTGTACATAATGGAATGTTGCAGTGATGATGCGCTTCGGAATGTTGGGAGCCTGTGAGAAGAAGTCACAGTTGAGATTGGGCTGAGCAGCATGCTGGCTGCTCCTGGTGGGGCTGATCTACATATCCTGTAACTGACTATAATAAAACATCTTGAACCACATCTTGCCTGCTTGGACCTCGTTACTACAATTATTTGGCGACGAGTTGGAGACTTTCTCACGCTTTGAAGTTGGTCTGAAGCTACCTTAAGATGACATCTACTGTTGGTCAACATGTTGGGGAGAAGCGTCAAGATGTACAAGATCAAACAACACATGGAAAAGTTCGCAACAAGTCTGGGTCACAACAGGCCACACAGAAACCAAAGAATCCACAATGGAAACTAAGGAAACTGAAACAGCATGTCTTGCAGCCCCACCAGTGTCCATTACATCGGCCAGCCCCAGCCCAAGCGTGCTGTACTCTGTTTCATCTGGACACATTTATAAGATTTGCGCTTTTAAGGATAGTAGGCAACATCATTTTGACTTTCTTACTGTCATCTCATATCTGTACGCTGCGCAAGGACATGTGATTGAGTGTTATGCTGCACCAATTTGTTGTATATTCAGAGTAACTATTTCAACAGCTCAGCACACACTGGATCGGGATGTCTCTCTACGCTGTGCCATCGTGTTTCCCTTTGAGAGCAACTTTCATCTGGCATGTGTCTACGCTGTTTTTACCACTGGAGCTGTTTCACGGTGCTTGTGAACATGCTGATTTCATCTATTGGTAATGCCGTTGAACAGTGTGCGAGGATCTTTAATTCTTGCTGATGCTGTGGTTTTAAGGGGGTGAGACAATCTTTGTTTTTTATTATCGTTTTGTCTTGGGCAACTCCCCTAGTCTCTTGGCAGTTTAACGGCAGCGCTGCAGTGTTGAAAATAGAGGCGCGTGCCATTCACAGTCTGCGCGCTCTTACCTGCACGAGGATCTTAAAGTCTTCTTCTGTGATGATCTTGCCCTGTTTCTTCTGGTGACGATCCAGCCTCGCTGTGCGGCAACGTTGGGCGCACGCTCACGCTGTGAGCCACCCGGTGCTGGCGTGATAGTGTGCTGCCATCTTTGGATTGGAGGCTGCAGGGATTCCACGTATCTTTGAAATGTGCCAACCACGTTTGTGTCATGTCAGTAAAGTTTATTGACGGTTTGAGCTGAGCAGGAACTTTGCGGTGTGAAGTTCGGTTGATCTTCTTCACTTCTTGTTCGTCAGAGGACGGTTTTGTGGAGCACCGTGATGCTACAGGTACTCTCTCTTCTTATGGTGCCTGTAACTGACTGTAAATGGGGTCTAGAGTGGAAGCTTTACTCTATGTATGAAGAAAAGTTAAAGGAACATGATCGTGGCAGCGTTTACTTGTTGAACGTTTTCGTTTAGCTGCAAGGTGACAGTCGACTTGCTTATCTTACTTCTGAGTTACCATAATGTGTGGCAAGTCTGTGCATAATATCACGTCGGTCTCAATTCTTCAGAGGTCTCCATAAATGTATGCACTATAGGTTTCTTTTCGTCCTCGACGCATGCTGTCTTATGACTGCACACTGGACAGTGGAAACCTGTGTTCTCTCTGTATTCAAGTGACAATCTCACCGTTAACTACTACAGGCACCGGATAAAGCGCCATCCTCCAGTGGCATCTAGTCATCTTTCGTGTGCTCACCCCATAGTTGTGTCTTTGTTTCCTGTGGGACTCTGGCACTTCTCAGGAACATGAAAATGGTGTTTAAATGGACGTGGGGTGATTTGTGTGAGTACATTACGAACTTGAGTCAGACAGCCCGAACCCAG
Organism: Calotriton arnoldi; assembly: GCA_963921515.1. Lineage (NCBI taxonomy): Eukaryota > Metazoa > Chordata > Amphibia > Caudata > Salamandridae > Calotriton > Calotriton arnoldi. The sequence goes on from CAWUFW010002616.1 coordinate 707,220, forward strand.
GTGATCTGTAGTTTTTCATTCCACATTTACCTTTCTGTGCACAAGAAACTCACTAGTCCGCTCCGGGCTATATCTTCTAAGTGTGTTTGTTCAAACACTGGTGTGTGTCACATGATTACGGTGACACGCACACACATAGCTGTAACTGTCATCAAATGAAATGTTAATGTGAATTGTAATTTAAGCCTGTTTTATGAATGGTTGTGATTTTACTATATACATCTATGTTTTGGCTTGTAGTACATTTCATGAAGTTACTGTCTTTCTCACTCTTATCCTCCATGGGATTGTATGGTGGGTTTTGTTGGGCTCAACATTTTACGTACATGGACTCTGGGTACACACCTTCAGGGGTTCATAGTTTCATTTTACTTGTGTGCAATCTACATTTTATTCTTCCCTACATAGGGATGGCAATGGGTTTTAGTCCCATTTGCTCACAATACACTTGCCTTCATGGCCTACTTACGGTTCCCATCTCTCAGGGCATCTATGCATGGGTGTTAGTCCCTTTTGCGTTAGCTAACCATCCCTTTTCTTAGGGACAGGTTATGGGTTCAGTCCCTTTTACTGTAGCTAACCTCCTTTACGTTTCGGGGTAAGTCATGGGCTTCACTCCAATCTTCTCTTATACTGTTACCCCACACAGGGTGTCGTATGGGTTTTAGTCCCATTACTACATTGCACAGTATGTTACCTCTTCATGGGGTTGTCCTTACACGGGCTTTCTTTTCATGGGCCTTAGTCCCTTTCACAGTAGCTCCTCACTCCTTTTCCTCGAGGTAGGGGTTGGTTATGGGTTTTGTCCCATTTTCACATATGTTGAGTAGGTCTTTATCCTTACATAGGGTGTGTCTCATGGGTCTCTGTCCCATTTGTTGTTATTTTTCTCAACGTTATGCTTTCATTATATTACATTGTCAATTTTGCAATGCAATTTTATGTTTATACTATATTACAATGTCAATATTATAACGGGGAAGTACGAGTGATCTTATTGTATTTTCTCATCTTTGTTTTCTCGCTTTTTCAGTTCTCCTTGTGATGACTTCTCTTCTTGTCATCCGTGGATTCTTGATTCTTGTTGTTGGTCTTTCTTTCTCCTCTGTCTTTCCCTCATCGTAGTGTGTTTCTTGTTCTTCCTTCCCAAGGAGGATACTCTTCCTTCGCCACTTTGTGTGTCTGGATGTACGTCCAGTGTTTTGTGCTATGTCTTGCCTCCTCACATGCCTGTCTGGCCAGTAGGTGTGTTCGGGGTAGTCTTTGGTGATTTCACGTCTATCTTTCTTCGTTGTTTTCCTTTTCCGTATTTTTCTATTTTTTTCTGTTGTTATTTATATAAGGGGAGAATGGGTTATATTTAACTGTTTATTCATCAGTTTACATCTTAATTGCTTCTGGTATATATGAAAGGGGGATATGTAGTATCCTGTCCTTGTTAATGTTATGCCATTTTCACCACCTGCTCAGCCAGTGTGTTTGTTCTGTGTACATAATGGAATGTTGCAGTGATGATGCGCTTCGGAATGTTGGGAGCCTGTGAGGAGAAGTCACAGTTGAGATTGGGCTAAGCAGCATGCTGGCTGCTCCTGGTGGGGCTGATCTACATATCCTGTAACTTACTATAATAAAACCTCTTGAACCACATCTTGCCTGCTTGGACCACTTTACTACAGTTTCCTAGGTGCCGGCAGAGCTAGGGTTCAAAATCCACAGCTACACACTTTGCAAAAAAAGGGTCAGTGTTCACTGTAAAAATGTGGTGTGTCCACGTTGCGTTTTGGCCCGCTTCTTGTTGGGG